>CM065694.1:22431247-22506247 GCA_017654935.2 Phymorhynchus buccinoides
ATGTAATGAATTTTGATGGTGTTTGCATTGTTTTGTCCCCACAGTGAGAACCCTGCTCTTATTGAAGACTATAATAATGTTGCATTTTATGATTTATATGAATGGTTTCAGAGTCTACCAGGCTTGGAACAGTATGCAGTGAAGAAGTTTGCTGAATCCCTGGAAGTCTTCCCTCGTGCGTTGGCTGAAAATGCTGGCATGAAGGTGAGAAACTTTGTCAAAGTCACTGGGTCTGTAGCTGTTTGGTTGGAGAACTTTCAATATTATTGATTACTGGGAGATTGCTTTAAATCCTGGTAAGTAAAAAAAATCTTTGTTCATTCAGTCTTGGCAGAAAATGTTATGAATAGACTTTTATGCTTTGTTTTGTGTGTGAGGGTGATTTAAGGAATAAATCATCTCATTGATTTACACGCTGTTTTAAGTTACTGGGCATATGATTTTTTTTATTTTTTTTAATTTCTGCTCCCAAACAGCTGATACTTTTAGGCTAAATAAGAATTTGTCCCAGGCTTTATACACTTCCGTGAATGCCATTTCTAGGTGGGTGTTCTGTGCACATTTAAAAAAACCCAACAGATTTGGGTTTCTTATCTTTGGTGCTTGATTATTGATTGTGATGAAGCTCGCCCATGCCCTCTTTGTATTCAAATGAACTGTTATGATAATGCACCGTATAAAAACTAATTTTGATGAAATTACATGGATGCTCCTGCTTTCAGGATGTCCTGAAGTTCAGGGGAGTTTTTGTATTGCCTGGAGCCGGCGTCGCCGGATTATGAGAATTTGAGAAGATGCATTTTGCTGGTTATGCTTATAGAGATGAAGTTTAACCAGAAGTGAAAGTGCATCGAGAGCCTGTCAATTACATTGGAAACCGTTTTGTTTCCCTTCAGCTTCCAGGGGGCATTGCCCCCCGGAACCCCCATACAGCTGGGGCTTGCAGGATTTTTGAAATTTCCCAGGAGCACCCATGAAATTACATGTACATATATTTATTTATTTATTTATTAAGACAACTTTTATAGCGCCTAATCTTTAAGCTCTAAGCGCTTTACAGAAATCACTAAAATGAATATATGTCTGTTATGTGTGCAGGCCACTGAGGTCCTGTCCAAGTTGTACGCTGCTCATCAAGAGGGCAATCAGAATGCTGGTGTGGATGTGGATGTGAGTTCTAGTCCACATTTTTGTAAAATACTTTATTGGTATTTGGCATAGTTGAAATGGGGCACAGGTGGCTATTGTATGGTTGCAGTGATGAAAGTAAAATACTGCCTTTTCTTTGACAGTTCTATTCATTCAGATGTTATTGTGTCGCGAAGAATGGATATGCCACATGCTTCTTTGAACTGTATATCGTCTGTGAAATTCAAAAACCTTGTATCTCAATTTTGGTAGTTTTGAGAAAAATGGAAAAAAACTTTTAAAAATTAACCACGTTTACCACAATTGATTAACTATGATGAATATGTTGTTCAAGACATTGCGAGTTTAGTCCTGCATTTCGTTAAAATTACTTCTTTCTTTTTTTTGTACTGAAAAGAACAAAGATATGAGGTTTTTGTATTTAAGTAGATCTGAATTTGGGACTTGCGAGTTTTTCTTCCATTTACACAACCTCATTTACCCCAGATTAAAAGTCGTTAGAGATACGAGCTTTTGGTGGAAGATGGCGTGAAAAATTAGAGAGCTGACTATGTGTCTAACTCAAAAAAACCAAAAATCGAGGTACAAGGTTTTTGAATTTCACAGACGATATGACAACGAGAAATGTTGTGCTTGTTATATGTTGATTGTGATGTGTTGTTTCATTGCATTGTTTTATATCCTGTGTGCCTTGTTTGATGCCTCAATTCTGATTTCTGTCTTTTCCTTCTCTACTTCATGCTTGTGTGTTCGCACTCTTTATCCTCAATAATTTCTAAATTAAGCGACTGGTTCATCATGGATCAAGTTGACTCGTGTTATTTATTCTGTTAAATAATAAAGCACATACAGTGAGCCAGCATTTCTGTGAAATATGTTTTAGTGTGTGCATAAATATGTCAGTCAAATTTGATGTGTGTGCGCGTTGATAGTAAAGTAAAAGAAAAAAGTTGCCTGATAAACGAACATTTTTCATTGCAACATTTTAGGAAATGAGACAAACAGACAAGTGACATATTTTATGCACTAGGGCGCTTTACATGGACTCTGCTAGCACCATGGGTGAATGCTTTTGCCCAAGACATCGCTCTTTACTCCCACCAAATGCAATTTAGACTTAGCCAAGCACCCTGCCATGTGTTTGTCTATTTTCAGAGCTTATGTCAACAAAAAATTCTGTTAAAGCGACGTATGCTCACCCGAAAAAAGTTACTCCCCTCTTGTCAGTTAGGATGCAACGGACAACCAAGAACATAAAAAAATACCTGGCGCTAGAAGAGTTAAAAGGCGTATTCCTCATATTTTACTTAACCCTTTCACCGCCAGCCATTTTTCAGCAAAACATTTCCATGAAAAAAATGTGTCTAATATTGGGGATTCCTCTGTGACATATTTAAAGTAAGGCATATCCTTACCTTCCAAAATAAAGAGAACAGGGTCTTTGGACCCTGATTTGATGCCTTTTAGTGACACGGGTGTTAAATCATTGTGGTGCAAAAATGCGACGTTGGCATTGAAAGGGTTAAGTCTGATTCTGTAGTACATAGTTGCTTTGTAAATTAGTTGTCATATTACAAGGTGCAGGGGTCTCAGTAGTCGAGAGAAAGAAGCGTCACCTTATCCATGGGTGAAAGTTTTCCTTGAACTCAAGGATTTCCTTAATTTTAAAATCAGAAAATAAGGATTTTTAAGAGAGAAAAAAGAAATTGACTGATTTAAGCCACCATAGGCCACAGAGTGTGTTTGCACCTAGAACATTCAACGTTCATTTTAGAGTTCAAAACATTTGGTAAATGTGAATGAAAGACCTGAGGAGAGCTCACGAAATAGGCATTTACCTGCACATCCTGGTCAGATTCTGGGGGGCAGAGGCAGAGGCCTCCGGAAATTAGGCCCCTGGAACCCATGCGCCTTTTCCTTATTTTCAAAATCTGTCGCTTTCACCCATGCTTATGGTCCGTAATAAATGGTATTTACATGTGGTAACATGGGTGCAACGTTTCCTGGTATACGAGGATTTCATGTTTTTGAATTTTACTATTGTCAAACAAGATCTTTGTGTGTCTACTGTATTTTTCAAACACTTTGAAATAAGTATGTGTACGAATTGTGGGAAAAGCAAACTAAAATACCTTCATAAATCAACTTTTTTTCTTCAGCTGCAGAGGGACATTACCCCTAGACCCAAAGCTTTCAGGGTTTTTTCATTTTGTGTAGTTCAGGCATGGTGGTAGACCTCCGCGAATCGCAGAAAATCTGCAAAACAGTTTGAAACAAAATTATTGAAATGGCATGAAAAAGTGAAAATGTCACTCATTTATTGAATTTTCTTTGGCCCCCTGGACCCCCGGCCATTTTCCTTGAAAACCACTTTGCCCCCACTACCATGCCTGGTAGTTGCACCCATTTGGTGATGACGAAGGGTGCTGACAGACAGTGGTGCGATGTGTGTCTGTCAGGATGCCAGCATCGTGCTGGATGCCAAGAAGGCCTCCATCCAGGACCTGTACCTGACCAAGTACTGGGGCCTCAAGTTCTCCACCACCGCCGCCTGCACTGTGCTCAAGGTCGATCAGGTACGGACGATGGTGGCTGTCACTGTTTTGGGGTTGTTGGTTTTAACTTTTCTAGCACCATGGGCAAATATATTCGCCCAGGACATCACTCTACACTCCCACCAAATGCAAAGACATTCACTACCAAGCACCCTGCGATGTGTTTGTCTGTTTTTAAAGCTTTTGTCGCTGTTTGTACCGTAGCAGCAATGTACGTGCACTCTACAAAAAATAGCTACTTCCCTCTTGTCGGCTGAGATGCATCGGACAACCAAGAATGTCAAAGAATACATGGCGCTAGAAGAGTTAAGCGCTTACGTACGCGTCTGCATGGGTGCTGCTCTTTGAGTAGATCAGGTATGAACGATGGTGGCTGTCAGTGTCACTGTTATTGGGTTGAAGAAAGTTTAGCTTTACGTCCTCCCGGCCGTAGCCATATGGGACATTACTTTTTATTTAGTTGGGGTATTGGGTTGTCTGTTTTAAACACTCATGTGCACGTATGCATGGGTGCTACTCTTTGAGTAGATCAGGTGCGAATGATGGTAGCTATCACTGTTATTGGGTTGTCGGTTTTAAACGCTTATGTACACGTATGCATGGGTGCTACTCTTTGAGTAGATCAGGTATGAACGATGGTGGCTGTCACTGTTATTGGGTTGAAGAAAGTTTAGCTTTACGTCCTCCCGGCCGAAGCCATATGCAGACCTGCCTACTGCTACGATTTGGCCGTAGCAGCTACGAAAAATAAAGCTTGGCTACAGAGCTACGGCAACCTTAACATTGCTACAGAGAAAACAAAATGCTGCCGCATTTTATTTTTGCTTATGCCGTTCCCGGTTTTGTCTGTTTCTAAGAGCAGACGCCGTGTCACGCGCGATAACCTACTCACTTCCGTTTTTATCAGTGACTGCGCATGCGTTCTTATTACTTTCTCTGGAAAAAATGGCGGACTCCAGCAGCAGTAGCGATTCGGGAGATGTTTCAAACGAAAAAAAACCTAACCCAAACCAGAAAACGAAAATCATCTGGCACACCATCTTGTTCTAAGAAAAAACCGGCCTGACGCACAAGTTTTCAAAATAGCTTACACGGAGGAGTGGCCTTGCATCGTCAGAAGTCGACTTGGTGCGAACCATGCAGACTTCGCTGTGAATCATGGCGGTAGAGACGACCGTCAACACGTTCAATCGGCGAAACATAAACAGTACGTTTCGGCTCAGGAAGAGAACAAATTGATTGCCGTCGTTTGTGGATGCTACGAAAAAATTTGCCATGCTACTGAAAATTGATGGCTGGGCTACTGATTGGGAAAATTCCAAGTAGGCATGTCTGCATATGGGACATTACTTTTTATTTAGTTGGGGTATTGGGTTGTCGGTTTTAAACACTTATGTACACGTATGCATGGGTGCTGCTCTTTGAGTAGATCAGGTGCGAATGATGGTGGCTGTCGCTGTTATTGGGTTGTGGGTTTTAAACGCTTATGTACACGTATGCATGGGTGCTGCTCTTTGAGTAGATCAGGTATGAACGATGGTGGCTGTCACTGTTATTGGGTTGTCGGTTTTAAACGCTTATGTACACGTATGCATGGGTGCTGCTCTTTGAGTAGATCAGGTATGAACGATGGTGGCTGTCACTGTTATTGGGTTGTCGGTTTTAAACACTTATGTACACGTATGCATGGGTGCTACTCTTTGAGTAGATCAGGTATGAACGATGGTGGCTGTCACTGTTATTGGGTTGTCGGTTTTAAACACTTATGTACACGTATGCATGGGTGCTACTCTTTGAGTAGATCAGGTACGAACGATGGTGGCTGTCACTGTTATTGGGTTGTCGGTTTTAAATGCTTATGTACACGTATGCATGGGTGCTGCTCTTTGAGTAGATCAGGTATGAACGATGGTGGCTGTCACTGTTATTGGGTTGTCGGTTTTAAATGCTTATGTACACGTATGCATGGGTGCTGCTCTTTGAGTAGATCAGGTATGAACGATGGTGGCTGTCACTGTTATTGGGTTGTCGGTTTTAAACGCTTATGTACACATATGCATGGGTGCTACTCTTTAATTTTTTCACTCATTTCAGTATTTTTAATTTTTACCAGAAACTGGTGTTTTTTAATTCATAAAAAAAAAAATAACCGCAAGCAATTTGGGCCTTTTTGAACTTGGTTCTATCTTGGAAGTTTACAAAGTCATTGTAATATTTTTACAAGGCTTATCAAACTCAAACCGTCTCTGTCTATCATTTTAACTGTCTGTCTATCTCGTTATCTATCTCTCTTAACTTGCCCCCCCCTGAATCATCCGACGGGGCTCTGCCTTTCAGGTTTTTTTCATTTGGGGGAGTTGCACCCATGCGTATGCTTGCTTACTTAGAAATGTGAGCATCTGATTCTGAAATCCGTTTTGAGTGCTCCCAGTACTATAAGACAAAAGTGTTCATTGTATTAGAACACACACAAACACACACACATGCGCGCGCACATGCACGCACTTGGATACTGGGGGATCTTTCAATACAAATAGTTATCCCACCTTCTGGAAGTTCTGTGTTTGCAACTGCCTCAAATCTATCACTCTTTAACTCTGCCTTTTCCTTTTTTTTGCTGTCGTCTACTCTTTTTCTACCTTATTATTGGCTCATTCTCCTGCCTTAAAAAAAATCTTCCAAATAATTATCTCCTTTGAGCTCCTCCGACATCAGAATGTGTCAGCTGAATGCAGTGTGGAGGCAAGTGAAAACTGAAAACCGGACACATGCGTATTTAACCTATTATGGCTATGTGGCCTAGGAACGCAGAAGAAGAAGAAGAATTATAGTAAAAGGCCTGTATGTTTTTGTCTGCATGCAAGCAGTGTTTTACCTTCCCCACCCTACACTGCTAAATCGGTCACAGTGAAAACTTGCAGACTTGTCCCTGGTATCATGATGGATGATGGTACCTGTTATGTGACTGTCAGTTTACCCTGATGGCAAGCCAAAAGAATAAAAATTATTGCCCCCCCCCCCTCCCCCAAGCAATAGACTTGTATGTGGTATGTTCTAGTCACAGAGACTTGTCTCTGTAATCTTTGGGCTGCTCCCACTTGGAGAGCGCATCATCGGAAGCGCAGTGCCACCTTTTTTACCTTTTTGTTTGTGGCTCAAGCCACAAACCTATAACTCACTTTGTCGGTCGGTCGGTCTCTGTCAGTCGGTCCCAAATTGTCGCACATATTGACAAAATTGTCGCACTTCAAATCGAGGCTGCTCTTTAAAATGATGAATTTTTAAAGCGTACAAAATAATAAACATACGTAATACAGACACTACAACAGACACGACGAGTATGCGGTGCTTCTTTCGATGAGTATAAGTAGGATACATAGTTTTAAATGTTTTCCAAAAGATATAAAAAGTTACGAAGTGGTGCAGAGATAACATTCTGGTTTACAGATTAAAATTATTGAAAAGCCAGGGGAAGCGACTCATGATTGGAGTGGTAAAAATAGACTGCGTGCAACAAACTATTGCGATTCCGCGCTTTTTTTGTTTGTGGCACAAGCCACAAACCTATAGGCCTAACTCACTTTGTCGGTCTGTCGGTAGGTCCCAAATTGTCGCACTTCAAATCGAGGCTGCACTTCAAATTGAGGCTGCTCTTTAAAATGATGTTTCGTTTTCAATTGTCGCACGCCACAAACGATTGCGAATCCAAGCTTGTTTTTTTAGGGGCATTAGCTGAAAAGGTTAATAAAATACAGCTTTATGTCTGGTAAGAAAGGCAAAAACGGAAAAATAGAATTCACCGAGAAATGCAGGGGGGTGACACATCTTTACCTTTACCCTAGCTTTTAAGTCCCCACCGTGAGTACTCGACGTGTAGGCTCTCAGGTGACAAAGGAAACTTAAACAAAATGTTTGCTCTGTGTTTTCAGATCATCATGGCTAAACCAGCAGGTGGACCCAAGGCCAAAGAGAACAGAGATTGGGACGAAGACTGAGGATTGCCACAAACTATAGGACTGTCCATTTTATTGTGGAGGAATTGGAGTGAGGCTTTTTTTTTTCATGCGAAGGCAGTACTGTATACTGTAAATCGTGCATGGCTGATTTCATTCAAAAGTGTGCGTTTGCCCTAAGAGGTGTGTGCATGTTTGGCAATGTTGCTGCTAAATCCATTGTTTTATGTTTGCCCTTTGATTTAAGTTTGGGATCTGATGCTGATTCAAAACGTCAGTTTATTCATTCAGCTATTTTGTGAATTGGTAAGTGTGTTTAAGATGAAAGGATTTCATTTTTAAAGTGTTATCATTAGTGAAGAATATTTTAATATTGATTCATTGCTATTGTTCATATTGATATTATTTATTTTGTTTGATTTTGTTGTTGTTATATTGGTTAACGTTTTATTATATCGATTAAATTTGAAGAAAAAAAATTCAGATAGTTGTTGGGTTTTTTAAGATAGAACAAAATTAGAATATCACATGTGTGTGTGTGTGCATTGGTGAGCAGGGATTATTCTTATCACCGGTCATCAGTCATTGACTGATAAAATTTTGAAATGACCTATTGTTTTTTTGTAGGCAAGAGGTCATATGACTTAAATAATTGCCCTATTGTTACTTTATACTGCATAGGTGGGTACTGTACTAGCTTTTGTCAAGTACAGGGATGTGAGAGCTACGCGTAAATGCGCTTTTTCTATTTGAAAAAAACTCGCACAGAGACAGGTTGTCGAGTTAGGTAGCCTTTCTTTGCGCGCACACACAGTGAAAACGAAAGCAGTTTGTAGCGTTACTACAGTCCCTTGACTGAATTTTGTAAGCTCTGTGGTTGGCCAGTTAAGTCCAATGGCAATGCGTTATTTTTATATGTTCGGCTATGATTTCGAAGGAGGATTTTGATGTTTTTCAAAGCTATTGAATGACAGTTTCATCGTCAACCATAACAATTATTTATCACACCATAGATGTGAGGAAAGAGGAGATCGACAAAAGATGCCAACACAAATTTGACAGGGCTTGGATGGATGAAACTAACGGACAGTAAGATCCGTGTAGGCAAGCAGTGAAAAGAAATTGATGTCGGAGGCAAAGTTTTGTTTGAGTACTTTGACGATACCATCGGCTACGCTTTTTTGTTTGGGGCCCTCTCACATCCCTGCATGTACAAAAATGAATATAAAAAATAAAATAAAACAAAACACGGGGGTGTTGATCTGCACCTTCACCGTTTTTTATTACATTATGACTTACAGACCAGTTTACCTTTACGATTTTGCCGTAATTTTTACGGGGGGAAAGTCAAATTATGGCTACGGGAAAAAAATATGGGAAAATAAAGTAAAATCCTAAATATTAAAAAAAAAACTACAGTTGCGTCGGTAAGCGAAGCTTTTGAAACAATGCAGTGAAAAGTCATTTCCGTTTCTGTTTCAAAATGGCGTCCAAGCGAGTGCATTCTGAACCTTCTGTATCTTCTGCGTCGAAAAAATCAAAAGAAAAGACATCAAAAGTGGCACAGAAATTCCGGGAAAGTGACCTATAAATTCCAGGAATACGTCGTTCAGCACTAGGTGACAAGCATGTGTTCTGTGTCTACTGCTCGACGGACATTTAGTATTGCACACTCAGGTCATTGACGTTCATTGGTCACGCGTTGGATTAGTTTTTTTTTTCAAAATTACGTTTTTTTTGTTTCAGAAATTACAACTTTGCAAAATAGGGGTAAACAGGTTTGGACTTATCGTTTTATAAAAATGACCTACTACATTTTCTTCGAACTGGTCAAATGACATGATGTCCTGTGATAAGATTGATCCCTGGGTGAGTATGAGTGTATATTATTCTGTTTATGTGTAATGTACTGATGATAGAATTGGGTGTGGAGCTTGGTGCGTGGGGGTGTGTAGCGTGAAAACGGTTCGCTGTGATCACAGTGGGTTAGGGTTAGATTCAGGAGAGGTGGGAATGAAAAGGAAGGGAGGGACTGTTGTATTATGAGCCTGTTTCTGTTTTGTTTTTTTGCTGTTTTTTGGTAAAGCGCTTAGAGCCCCCTTGGGAGAATAAGCGCTATATAAATTTCCATCATTATTGTTATTATCTAATTGTGTAATAAATATGTACTACATGGGTGCAACTTTTTCTAGTATACAAGGATTTGCTGTTTTTGAATTTTACCAGAAAAGGAAGTTCCCTTTTTTTTAAATTTGTCAAACAAGATCTTTATGTGTCTGCTGTATTTTTCAAACACTTTGAAATAACAGGTATGGTAGACCTCCACGAATCGCGGAAAATTCGTGAAATAGTTTAAAAC
The DNA here is from genome assembly GCA_017654935.2 of Phymorhynchus buccinoides. Taxonomy (NCBI): domain Eukaryota; kingdom Metazoa; phylum Mollusca; class Gastropoda; order Neogastropoda; family Raphitomidae; genus Phymorhynchus; species Phymorhynchus buccinoides. Next base: position 22,441,264 of record CM065694.1, read on the forward strand.
AAAATTATTTAAAAAATGCTTTGCATGAAAAAGTTAAAATTTCACTCTCATTTATTGAATTTTCTTCGGCCCCCTGGACCCCCGGCCATTTTCCTTGAAAACCACTTTGCCCCCACTACCATGCCTGAAATAAGTATTTGTATAACTTGTGGGAAAAGCAAACAAAATACCTTCATAAATCATTTTTTTCTTCAGCTGCAGGGGGCCTTTCAGGTTTTTTCATTTTGTGTAGAGGCACCCACGGTACTATGAACTAATGGTTGCCTTTTGTAAATCCTATTATTTTTTGGAGCAGGATAGTGGGAAGGAAATCTGTATGAGAGAGGGGTACTTTATGTGGTGTATTCTGTTTCTTTTAAATGTTTTTGTTTATTTTAGATAAAATAAAAACTTGAAATCTTTATTCTGTTTTTGTTTGTTTATTTGATTGGGTTGTTTTTTTCCCCCATTGTTTTTGTTTGCTTTTTAATACTAAAATATGTTCAAGTACTTCACAGTGATTCCCAACTTTATGCGGAAACAAGAAAGTACTTTAACTCTCTTATGCGGGGAACGTTCAGAAAAAAATTGGATCGTAAATGCCGAGAATGTACGGATTCCACGTGGCCGGTTTGGGTGTTTCCATTTTGTTTCTATCACATGGCAGTCACGTGAGCGCTTCAGCCTCGCTTTCGCTATAGATTACACTTCCGTCCTGTTGCTTGCAATGGCTTCTAGGCCGATTGGTTTGAAAGATATGAATTTTTGAAAATTAGTGACCGACTTTGGCATTTTCGCGATTTTTCCAATATGGATGACGAACAGTTATGGCGCCCATTGACTGAGGAAAGCGATGAATAGTTGTATTTTTGTGAAAGATGGGACTTATGAGATCGCGAAGTGATGAGTAAGGAGTGTATTCTGACCTATTTCGGCAGCGAGCTTGTTTTTGTTCGATCAATGCGAATTTTTGAAGTCGTGTTACTGACATCGGCATTTTCCCGACTTTTACATCATGGATGATGAATCGTTATTGCATCCACTGAGTGATGACAGCGATGAAAATTCCTTTTTTTGTGAAAGATAGGAATTATAAGATCGTGAAGTGAATGATTCTGATCTACATTTCCATTTCAGTCGTCTTAGGCTTCACCAGTCTGCAAAAGTAGGCAGTGAATGACTAGTGAATGCAGTTTGCGACTACACTTTGGCATTTTGATTTTTTTGTGGAGCCATGCATCCCCATAACATCTTGAAATTCATTTTGCAAATCAGACAGACATCTCAGCAACACATTCAAAAAACACAAACTCTGCTAGGGTATATTTTATTTTATTATTTTTCCGACGCTACCCCCCCATTTTGTACGGAGTGACGTCCCTTGGGCTAGGATTTGAGAGGTGATAGCACAGAGTGTCAGGCACAAGAGGGTTAAGAGTACATATCTCTACCTTTAAGCTAAGTGTACTTGTTTTTGTCTGCACAAAATTTGGAAATAAAAGCCAGTCTCAGAGAGACAAAATCATGTTTACATTCTCATGGGTGCATCTGCTTCCGTTTTTGGACTGAAACCGTTTTTTCTATATTGCCCCAAACGGAAGTTCCGTTTTTCAAAAGAATTTGCAAAAAAAACACCCACCAGTGTTGAATACCGAGATCGATGATCTGAGCGATTTAAAGCCTTGGAGTGCCTCCCTGATCCGGGATAGCCCCCCCTAGAGCCAATGGCGGCTCCCGGAATATTCCGGGAAGCCCACATGACATCACAAAGCATCTCATATAGCAGCCAATCGTTGAATACTTGTGTACCTAACACATTACGTCATCAAAACAGGGGTTGTGATTGACGTCACATGCATTAAATGCTACATTTTCATTGGTTAAAGGGGTGACATTTTAATTTTATTTTGGTCGATCTATTTCGGGGTCAGACTGAGCTTCATAAATGGCGGCCAGGCTTTTACTGTCGATTCGAAGAGCTTTCCAAGCAGTTTTTTGATGGTAGAGATTGTAATTAGGGCTTGAAATTAGTCAATTTAGATTATATTATCACTGGAAAGTACGATGATGTGAGAATTTTGAACTTTTCGACGGAAAATTAAGTGAAAATTGATCGCGATGGCGCAGAGTTGCAACTTTGAGGCCGCCGATCTTGCGGCCGAGTGATTTTCTCAGTCCAATCGCGAACATTACCAGGTATTTTGCTTTTTTCAGCTTGTTTTATACTAAAATTGACTAAGAATTAATGACTGAGGGTACTAATAAAGCTTTTCTGACGAAATTGAGCCAAAAAATCATCGAAAATCGACGCCGATGACACAACTCTACTCCCAAAATGCAATTCCCAAAGTTAATTCAGCTAACGTCACTGAAAGAACCCCACTTCAGTTTTTTCCATTTCAGCCAGATGCACCCATGCATTCTGTAGAGATGTAAGTTTTTAACACAATCCCACCGGCAACAGTGTCAGACTTGCACTTCCTGTGCGCCGCGCTCCCACAGCTGCCGCCTATTCCGTGTAGACGGCTGATTTCAGCACTTTTCTGAATTTGTTTGGGGGAATGCTAAGCAAATACTAGCAATAAAGTGTTTGGTATCAACAGAAAGAGCAAACCCTGAACTAAACGGTTATGGTAGAAATAAATCATTAGCTGATACTGTTTGGTCGTACTTGTCTCTGAAAGTGACATGGGTAACAGAGTAAAAAGAAAAAAAACTAAAGGTAAAACGGGTAAGAAAAAGTTGATTCTTGATTCTTATTTTAGTCCTCGCTATCATTATTTTTCACTTCATTATATAACAGGGACGGATTATGGGGGGTTTCCTGGTTGCATGACACACACACACACAGACACACACACACACACACACACACACATCCTCAGCTGCCTCTTTCTTTCACACTCACAAACATACACACGCGCACACGCACACACAAACAAACACGCACACTATATCGTTCATCCATGACAAATTTCGGTAACTAGTACTGTACTTTGAAATCTGCTGGAAACCCCCCTTTATGTACATCGCAGACCTGTTTACTCTACTCTTTTCGAGTAGTATTCTACTCAATTTGGACCTCTACTACTTTTCAAAATTGAAAATAATGCTCTAATTACTCATTTTCAGTGAACATTATTTGATGATTTAATCTAATGAAGAGGACTACTCATTTCACACCACAACTACTCATTGCAGCTATCCAGACTACTCAAGACTAAACAGGTCTGACATCGTAATTCGCCCCTGTACAATATACTCCAGAGCAAGTCACTTTCTCTTCATTTACCTTATAGAGACAGGCGAGATAGTGTACATCCTGTTTAGATTAGTTCTGAGAATGGAAATTCCTATCCAGCAAGCTGCCTGAAAAAAACCCTGAGGGTCTCTGATTTCATCCTGCATTCCTTGCATACCATCAACCGCTGATACTAAAACTAGGAGCCATAAGAAAGTTAACATGTCCCTAAGTCCTAATATAGTGTTTGCTTCCCATATACTGAACACAGAAATGACTGGGATTTTTTTTAATTGGGTCTGGCAAATTTTGAGGATCCGTCCTCAGGTTCAGTTTTCCCCATCCCCAATGTATGGCAACCCCGTCGGGAAAGGTTGGGAAAACAATCTGCAGTATAAGGGTGACCCGTTTAGAAAAGGTTAACTCTTTTTCCCAAACTAAAAACATTGCATAAAACCATGTTGGCATACAATTATGCATAACTTACACAGTGACGAATGCATGTGCGAACAACCTGGAATGGCCTCCAAACACCTTAACATATACCTACCTGACCACTTTCCAAGCCTAAATATTGCATAAAACCATGTTTGCATACAGTTATGCATAATGAACACACTGACGAACGCATGCATCCAAACACCTTATTATTTTTAAAAAACTCCCCCCTTACCACTTTTCAACACAAAATTTATAAAAACATGTTTGCACACAATTCTGCATGACATACACTGACGAACGCATGTGCAAAGAACCTGGAATAGCCTCTAAGCACCCCCTGACCACCTTATAACACAATGTAACCACTTTCCAGCCCCTAGCAATGCATAAAACCATGTTTGCATACACATTTTAACGTGATGATCACACTTGCCGACACATGAGCAAACCACCTTGAATAGCCTTTAAACATCCTAACACACTGTCCTGACCACTTGACTTTGTCGTTGCTTGTCTCTGTCGTTTCCAACAATGACTGCCAGATAGCAGAGGGGACAGCTGCTCTTTCAACTGGCTGGGCTACAATTTATTTATAGTGGAGAAGTCTTGCCCAGGATGCATCCCCACTCGGACAAAGGGATTTGAGTTGGCGTGGGGGAAGGTCTCCAAAGGTTAACCAAACCCATTGGCTGCAGCACTAGAACCAGTGCAAAAGCCGCCTAGATGGCGAGTTGTAGTCTTCCGCAAAAGAATAAGCTGTACCATGATATTCCAATAAAATGATAGTAGAAAATCATTTGTGGTACTGCTCTCATTTACTATTGGCTTTTTCTACAGGCTAATGTCAACCAGTGATATAAAGCCATTTGAGTGAAAGGCAAGCTGACCACTTTAAAGCCCCTCAAAATGAATAAAATCTTTATTACATACGATTATGCAAATATCACACAGACTAACACAAGAGCAAACCATGCACCTGGAATCGCCTTTTACCATTCTAAAGCACATCTCTACTTTCCAGCCCATAAAATGCATAAACAACATTTTTGCATACAGTTATGCATTATGACCACTGACCAACACTAAGTAAACCACTTAGATTCAAATGCAAACACCTCATAACAATGACATAGAGTATTTATACAGCACTTTATCTTGATAAAAATCAATTTAAAGCGCGCACACACGCGTTCATAGCGCATTCACACAAACGTGCCAAACCGGTGTAGAGTGACACAGAGGTAACTTCGCCTCATGTCAAGTAAACCCGAGTTTGAACCTGGGTACAGGGTTTTTTCCCTCTCACTTTGCACTAGGTCTTACTGTCTGAACGTGGAGTCTTTCGGATGAGATGATCAACCGAGGTCCCGTGTGCACATGCACTTAGCACACGTTAACCCCAGTGGCAACAAAAAAGTTGTCTTGGTCAAAATTCACACTCACACACACCCTTTCTTTCCTCATCAGTCACAAAAATCGCATTGCAAACAAACAAAAAATTGGGTTACGCGCCTCTGGCTGCGACCCGCTCCAGGTGGGAGCAACCCGAATTTCACAGAAACACCTATGTGACAAAGTACCAAATACCAAACAAGATGGACTGAGAAGTAGCACACACATTTAACATAAGTAAACGACAGAAACGAACCTAAAAGCAAGAGAGGGAGAGAAGAAGGGAAGAGAGAGCAAGCTTCATTGACTGGGGAACAAATGCATTTTGAGATTGGATTTGAAGACGGAGAGGGTTGGTTGTTGACGGAGGGAGAGGGGATGTTGTTTCCAGGAGGTTGGTCCTGAAAGAGCACTGACCAAAACACCCTCCTGGCCACTTCCCAACTCCTAAAAATGCATACATTCATAAAGACCATACCACACTGACCAACGCATGAGCAAACCAGTTGGAATCGCATACAAACAACTTAAACCCCCCACCCTCTGACTTCCACACTAGACAAAAACTCATTGAAGGGCTATAGTATTCTTGCTTTATTCTTTACCCAATACCAAAAGTTGCTTCCCTTGGACCACCGGTGTGATTGGATTGATTAGTGCTTGGACCAACAACAACAAAATCAATAACAACCAGCAAGGTCATGGGAATCGAAAGCAACGTTCCCTTTTCAAGCATCAGAACTGTCAGAGGATTAATTTAAGAATGGCTGGCAGAGGCTTTGTTTCTGGTGCCAGAGGTTTTGACTTGATCTGGCACACACACAACACACACACACACACACAATATTGACAACTAAGCCCCCCCTCTGGTGGTCTAATAAATGGAAATACTACATGCAGTGGAAATCGGCTGTCAAAATTGAAGGAACTGAAATGTTATTTTGAGAGATATCCAATATTTTTAGATAAAAATACTTTTTAGCATACGGCCAGGGCCTGTATTCACGTTGAGATAGCATGAGACTTAGCATGATGCAACTTAGAAGCTCTTCCAATGTCCTATAGGACTTTTGGAAGAGCTTCCAAGTTAGCATGATGCTAAGTCTCGTGCTATCTCAACGTGAATACAGTCCCTGGTATACAGTACATCTGGATTTTCTGCGCAGAAATAATCAAGTAAAAGGAACACAATATTTGGATTAGGGGAATGATGTACTGTGTAGCCTACATGCCCTACGAATGATTAAACCGTGACTAAAAAACAAATGTGTGAGTTATCCAGTGTCTTTGAGTTACCCGTTTTTAAGTTAGCAGGATTCCTCTGTAATAAACAAATACAAAAAGGAAAACAAATGTCCATTATATGGCCCCCCCAAAAAAAAGAGGCAAAATTGTAGTTTAGCTACCTCATGTCAAATTTTCTCATCGAAAACTGTCACTAAGAACCAGCACAATGCCTTTACTCGTTGTCTTACGTACCCTGGCTTGAAGGTGGACCCTGACGGATGAGTTTTTGCAAGAAACACGTCGAGATCACCAGAAAGACAGCTTTTTCAAGGATCGGAACACTCATTTTGCTCTGGTTTCCTAGAAGTCAAAACGGCGATTCCTCCTTGGTGGAGGATGCCGGAGAGAGAAGCCATTTTGGATGGGGTGGGTGGAGGCCACTCATTGTGGTTGCAGCTTTTTCTTTGTAGTGCAGTAAAAAAAAAAAAAGGAGATATTTCCTTTGTTGTGAGCGAAACTACTTTTGGTAAACTGTATAAAATTATTTTAAAAAGGCTTGTGTTGTGGACATTTAATGCAAACGATTTCAGTGGTCTAAACTCAGAAAAGAGAAGGGAATTTGACTTCCAGCACCTCCGCCAGTGTTTCTTGCAAAAACTCATCCGTCAGGGTGCCCCTAGACTCCAGGGATCATCCCAACAGCCGAAATACTTGAACACTATGGTATAAATGCACCAGCCAGGGATGAGAACATTACGTGTGACCGGTTTTGATTACCCCGGAACATGGGCAGCCACACTCCGACTTCGGAGGGAAGATTGGGGTTAGTTTCATGAGAATGACATTTCTGGAATTATTCTTCTTGTCTTCTTCTTGCATATAAGTCATAAGTCATAAATTAAGTCAAAAATTCTCTAAGGAAAGATCAGCCACTGCTTCTTTACCCTTACTACTATAACCTGGGCCTCGCGTTGCTGCTAGCGGGAAACGACCGCACCCATCTCGACGCGTCAAAACACAGCTGTGCTGTTTAGACTTCCAAGTTCCAAGTCCCTGGAGTCTAGTGGATGTGTTGTGAAATGTGTTAGTGGCAGTGTTTGTGCACGTGTGTGTGTGTGTGTGTGTGTGTGCGCGCGCGTGTGCGCGTGCGTGTGTGTGTGTGTCAGAGAGACAGTCTAAAAGATGTGCCCCCCCCCCCCTGCATTTCTCGGTTAATTCCATGTTTCCGTTTTTGCCTTTCTTATCAAACATAAAGCTGTATTTTATGAACCTTTTCAGCTAATTGTCTTTTTGGAATAATAACCCTAACCCTAGCCCTACAACGCACATAGAAACTTGTTTTCCACCGTGTAAAATAAGAAAAATTTCTCACATCAGCTCAGTGCGCTTTTCATTGATAACAAGAACATTAAAGGCAAACAAATAATGAATCATTAGAAAGTAAAATAAACACGGTGATTGCACGCAACGTTCTCTTACTTCCTCACACACACAACCACACACACACACACACACACACACACACACACACACACACACGTACGCGCGCGTACACCGTGACACACGCACGCACGCATGCACGCATACATGCACACACACACACACACACACACACACACACACACACACATGCGGAACGCACACACGCACGCACAGATACACACACATACATGCACGCACACAATTAATCAAGAATAAAATAGTTACAATATGAAAATTCTAAGAAGAAACATAGACCACATTCACATTCTCAATCAAGTTTGGATACAGGTCAGGTCAGGTCAGGTCAGGTATTTGGACGACCAGGCCTTGCAGCCTCTCAATGCGTCCTTCCTGTTGGTTAGAGTTTGGCAATTGCTGTGGCGGTTTTTAGCATCCATATTGATGCACTAATCATGGATGTACTTTAACAAGGCAATTTTTGGATCACTGTCTAGGAGGTTTTTGAATTTGTTAGTATCTGAGGCCAGTTTAGTATGTGCAGGGAGGTTGTTCCAATATTGGGTGACTGTTAGAAAAAAAGTTTTTTCTAATGTTAGTTCTGCTGTACCTGGTTAGGATCTTAAGTTCACTATTACGGGTTCTTATTTCGTTAGACAAGTGAAACAAGCCTTTGTTAGAATTGTCAGTGCCTTGAAGAATCTTGTAAACATTTATCAAATCTCCCCTTAGTCTTCTGTATTTTAAAGATGGCAAGTCTTTACTTAGCCTGTCCTCATAATCCAAATTTTTCATGGATTTTATCAGTTTGGTTGCTCTCCTCTGTACCTTCTCAATTGCACTGGACTGTCGTTTAAGAAAGGGATTCCAAATTATATTGCCATACTCAAGATGAGGCCGTATTAAACATTTGTAAAGATTTATGAACACCTCTTTATTTAAGTTTTTAAAACTCCTTCTGATCAAGCCCAGCATCCTACTGGCTTTATTTATCGCTGTTGTGATGTGCTTATCAAATTTGAGTTTTGAATCAAATATAACCCCTAGGTCCTTCTCCTCTGTACAAGTATCTAAAACATGCTTAGATGAGCCATGAGTAATTTCATATCCTTTACTTGGATTATTGTACCCCGCGTGCATAACCTTGCATTTTCCTGCGTTAAAATATAAATTCCACTTCTCTGACCATTCTATGAGTCTGTTAATATCGTTTTGCAGTACATCTGAATTTTGGGAACGATTATACACTTTAGTATCATCTGCAAATATCTTGCATGCACTTTGTATGTCTTCTGGGAGATCATTTATAAAAACTGTAAAAAGTACTGGGCCCAGGATGCTACCCTGGGGAATACCACTTAAAACATCAGTGCTAGAAGACTGTTTTGTTCCCACCCGCACTCTTTGAGATCTTCCCTTCAGAAAGTTTTTAACCCACGTTAATATGTTTCCTGTTATCCCGTAAGCTTCCAGTTTAAGAAGTAGCCTTTCGTGCGGCACAGAATCAAAGGCCTTTCTAAAATCTAAGTAAATGATATCAAATGCCTCTTTTTCCTCTAAAAGTTGGGTAAAATCGTCCATCACATCTAACAACTGGGTCATACAAGAACGCCCTGTCCTGAACCCATGTTGACATTCTGTGAACAGATTAAAATCTACCATATGTTTAACAACAGTGTCCCGTACAAACTGTTCTAAAATCTTACATAATATGCACGTCAGGCTCACTGGTCTATAGTTACCTGGGTCAGTTCTTGTACCCTTTTTGAAGATTGCAATGACCTCAGCTGTTTTCCAATCTGATGGGAGTTCTGACTGACTTGAAATAAAATCATACTACCATCGACATACCAGTTCATCGTATTATTAAAAAGCAAGTGTCCGTGTGTGTGTGTGTGTGTGTAACACAGATCGGGCCTTATAACTGTTTTTCGACCGAATCGCTTCAAATTTGCTATCAGCCCTAACGTGGCGATGGCAGCGGCAACCAAGGCGGCCGTGTCATTTGCGCGGTTTGGCAAATGCGCGAAACGCGTATCCACCGGCCTCTCGGCGCCCGTATCTCCGGTATTTCTGGACGGATTGCCTTCAAATTTGGAAGGTTGATGACCGGGGACAGTGACTATCTGTGTGCCAAACTGGAAGCGATTTATAAACGCACGCGATATGCGCCGCTTCACCTGGGCCGCGGCAAAGCGAGACCCGACATTGACTCGAAATTTTGAACGTGCATGATGGGGATACTGACTATCTTGGTGCAAAATTTCAACAGCATCCATTAATAAACGCCTGCGATATGGCCAATTTACATTTGCGCTGACCCAAAACGGACGCAAATTTCAACACTTTACACAGAAACAACTGCGCGCCAGCAAGAAAACGGTTGGACAGCGGAGATTACTTTAGCGAGGATTAGGGGGAAGACGGGGTAAAAAGTGCATGGGCGGGTAAGAAGCCCACCCCAATTATCTCATGAAATAAAGAAAATGTCAGTCAAATTTGCCCATGAGACGAATGCTAGACATTAACGCTCGTCTCATGGGCAAAATGAGACTGAAATTTGCTACATTTCATGAGATAATTGGGGTGGGCTTCTTACCCGCCCATGCGCTTTTTACCCCGTATTCCCCTACTAGCAAAAAAAAAAGAATACATTGATGTACTAAAAGACTGAACAATCTTGTATCTACTGATAATCTAGATGAATCCCAAAATTCAAAGGAGTAGAGTATTATCGTATCATAACCCTCTGTTAACAACATCTCTTCTCAAGGTGTGTTTTTTAGCAAAGTTTGTGTCAGACATTGGTTTTATTATTGGGGATGGGGCGGGGGGGGGGGGGGGATGGTTGGGGAGGGGGGGGTTGCGGTGGGGGGTGGAACGGGATGAGAGAAGAAGATGGAAGGAGGGAGAGAGACCAAAAGTAATAATATAATATTTCACGGACCCGGCAAAACCTGTACTTAGCGTTACCGGTACTTGGCGTTACCGGTACTAGGCGTTACCGGTACTCAGGGTTGCGCTAGTGACTATAATAGACAAAATTTGCAAGAACAACAATACCCTGCCCCACATGGCCGAAAGGCCGCAGAGGGCGTTAAACATTATTTCTCTATAACAAAGATACCCTTCTACCTCATTTACAAGCGTTTAAAGTTTACAAGACATAGACATTCTACATATAACTTACGAAATATAAAATAATGTTGATGATTATGAATTAAATTAGTGAACATGAGGGATATAAAACTGAAACCTATCCCCCCAAAAATATTAAAATATATACATTTAATTTTGTAAACTCTGGGGGAGAGGCTAAAAAAAATGGCAGCGGTGGGATTCGAACCCACGCCTCCGAAGAGACTGGTGCCTTAAACCAGCGCCTTAGACCGCTCGGCCACGCTACCTCATCGAAATTATGAGTCTTCTGAAATGTATTAGAGAAAAAGCCAGTCTTCTCCTGATGACTTTAGATGCAATTTAAAAAAAAAAATTAGGCCCCTAGTTTGTGCATAAGAGCCAAAAGATGATGATCTAATGTGCTTAACTTTTTAAAGAGAAATTACGATTAACAAAATTGAATAGCCTAAAAGTACGATTCGCTAATCTAGTGTAGACTAGAAATTAGGGTACGTACACATACATGCGGAGATTCCGTACGGAATCTGTAAATAAATAAAAGAAAGAAGGGAATGATTTGCGTATGTATCCGTATTAGTGCAGCAGAACCTTCAGCGTGTTGAAGATGGCTGCCTAAGGAGAAGAAGAAGAAGTTCTGAAGTATTTCCTTTAAAATCCGTAAATGTTTACCCTTCTTTCTTTTACTTATTTACGGATTGCGCATGGAATTTCCGCGTGAACTGTGCACGATGCCTTAGTCAGTCTTTGAAAAAGGGAGGAGGGCTGGAGGTGTTAAAAAATGCAATTTGAACTTCAACAATTTGAAAAACTCGATAAGGCTCCGTAAACTGTGATAAAGCTTCCAAAGGTAAACTCAATACATATGGTATATAATGCTAGAATGCTGCCAGTGTTGGGAGAAGGTAGCGTGGCCGAGCGGTCTAAGGCGCTGGTTTTAGGCACCAGTCTCTTCGGAGGCGTGGGTTCGAATCCCACCGCTGCCATTTTTTTCCTCTCGCCATTATCATTTCTGAACAACTTTTTTCCTTGGGAAAATAAAAAAATTATGACACAATAACATAAACTGAGGATATAGTCTAAGCAATCTTTTCATATAGACAATATTGTATTACACAGTAATGATACATGTGCAAAAAAAAGTATGTACAATTACTTTGAAGAAGTTGGTCACCACCACAGAAGAGAAGAAGAAGACATGTTTTCGTACTTTTCATTTCATGTATGTGTGTATACACGGCCGCAGCAAGCGGCCTGGCCATGGCCGGCCCACTTTTTTTGTCGAAAAAAGAAGAAGCTTGTAACCCTAACCCTAACCCTGTATACCTAGACTAGATAGATCTAATAATATTCATTTGGTGTGTGTGTGTGTGTGTGTGTGTGTGGTATTTTTGGGTGGTGGTAGTCTGAATCGGGGTGATCATTCTAATGCACATTGACAAGAAAATGAAATATAGAAAGAATTTTTTTTGTTATTGAGTCTATTCTTCTGATACAATTATATTTTTAGCTTATCCTTTTTGTCAGTAATAACAACGGGATGCAAAACTCCCCTCCTTTCTACTTTATCTTATTTTTATTACTCGGCCAGGGACGGGCGGGTCTGTGTGTCTGTCTGTGAATCGATTATCTTAAAAACTACTGAATGGATTTTTTTTATCAAATTTGGCAGACATGTGAAAATGAAGAATCATGACCGTGCTGACCTTGACATTTGACATTGAAAACCGAAATGTCCATTTTCAAGCTGTATTCATGAACCAGTGAACAGAATCGCTTCAAATTGTGTGTGGTGGTGTATCACGGTGCATGGGAGGGGGGGGGGGGGGGGGGGGTCTGTAAAAAAATTATAACTGTGCTGACCTTGACGTTTTTTAATTCTTTTTTCAAGCACTAACATTCAAATGCTATCAAATGATCAAAGAGAAGCATCTCCATGATTTTGAACAAAACAGCAATCAATAGTATTGCCCCTTTGACAAGTAGAGAGAGGAGAGAGAGAGAGAGAGAGAGAGAGAGAGAGAGAGAGAGAGAGAGAGAGAGAGAGAGAGAGAGAGAGAGAGAGAGAGAGAGAGAGAGAGAGAGAGAGAGAGAGAGAGAGAGAGAGAGAGAGAGAGAGAGAGAGAGAGAGAGAGAGAGAGAGAGAGAGAGAGAGAGAGAGACACAGAGAGAGAGAGAGAGAGAGAGAGACAAGAAAGACAGACTTGCCAGGATAGTTCACCCTTTCCCTATCCTAATATGCATGTTAATGTGTTGCAGTCCAAAGGAATGAGACTGGGCTGTGTGACGAGGGAATGGGTTAAAGGCGAAGTCTCTAGGGAAGACTTTTAGTATGTTAAATTTTCAAATAGAAAATTTGCCTTTAGCCCACTTCTCTAGGGTGTGGGAGGTGAGCAACTTTCCCGGCCCCTTTTCATCTAATAAATTTATATTTGTGCCCGGGTTCTGGCTCGTATGATTGAATGAAATACAAGTGGTAGTTTGCTCTAAATGGCAGACAGAGAGAAGTTGGTTTTAACATGAAAATTACAAAACTTCCACTCTCATCAGTCTGACCAAAGGGTTCAGAATTATTTGTACACTTGTATTTTATTTACTCACAAATCTGCATAACATTATGCAGCAATAAGAATAAAACAGCTCAATGGCGCCAAAACAAAATATGAATAAAAAACAATGAAATCCGAAAGGATTTACAAGACTTTTGTCTTTCTAGAAGTTTAGGCCCAAGCCGGAAGGGTCCCTAATGCTATCCAGTGTCCGGAGGAAAGTTTGAATGATTGGCACTGTCCTGTGGACTTAGCTGTTTTAAAGTTCCTCCGTCGGGAGCAGCGAGTGCTGTCAGTGCTGACTAGGCTTGCTCTTTGGAGTAGAGTAGCTCCCAGTCGTTCCGGTTGCGGCGTCGCGGGATGGCACGGCTCAGGCGTGGTCTCCTCGCGGATTCTTGGTGTGGTGGCGTCTTTGCGGCGGCCCCGTTTTTGCTTGTGAGTCAGGGATTATGCCTCCTGACCACGATGCCCTGCTGATAATCACAGGAGAAGGTGGGTGTAGATCTCTGTGGTTTAGAGACAAGGGGCTCCAGCCGGCAGGGAATTAGTGGATCCCAACCGGCTAGAAGGCTGCCCTTGTACAATAGCACTAATACAAATAACCTGAATTTCAGTTGTGAAACTGAAATCAGTAAACATAAAAGGGGTAATGGAATCAACTGGTATGATTCAGTAACCGGCTAGATCAAAATCTATGATCAAGCCAACATCACTCTCAATCCAACACTTGGAAAGGAATGTTATCAAAAGTTGCAAGGTTGCAACCCAGGGATCCCCTACTAAAAATAAACAAAGGTGCTAGTAGGACTAGAATCCGGTTCTTGTACCAAAAGAGTTAAAGTAAAAAATCACACACAAAAATAATCAGTGCACATAATTAGAACAGCATGTTTACCAATTCTTTTCAATAACATATCTACTCCTTATTCATCATGGAACATAGGATCTAGATCAAAAATAGAATCAAACAAAAACAAATCTCAATCACTTATTTTACACCCCAGCCACGTTCAATAATACTCAAGAGTTGGGCTAATACTAGTAATAGTATGACTGGCAGGTCACAGCAGAGAGGTTGATTCTGCCGTGTTGCTTCAGCCAGGTTTTGGTAGTTTTGTGAGAAAGAGAATGTTTAGGCGGTTTGTTTTGACTCTCCCACTATTCAAATCTTTTTAATTTTAAACACCCGAGGGCCTATGATTGGCTAGCAGTCAACAAATCACGAGACGACGCTTCAAATTATGCATATTAGTACTAACGCTCACGCACCTGTTAAATCTTTTTAGTTTTAAACACCTGAGGGCCTATGATTGGCTAGCAGTCAACAAATCACGAGACGACGCTTCAAATTATGCATATTAGTACTAACGCTCACGCGCCTGTTACATCACTGGCACGTGTCAACATTCCTCTTCCTATCGTGATCGGGACAGGGAAGGGGATCAAAGGACCGCGAATGTTGGTGTCACAAGCGAGACGCCCAGAGGGAAAACCGAGATAGTGCCTAAGGATCGGCGACTCTGTGAAGTTCCTGAATTGTAATTAAAGTGACGTGCCCGAGTAGAAAAGGGGAGGGGAGTGTTTAGAGAGGGGGGGGTGTATGGTTCAGAAAGTGGGGACGCGCGGGCCACCTTGTCACAGGCTGATGTAAGTCAGTCATGTGAAGTTGAGACTCTATTGCTTTGAAGTGATAAGACGCTATGTAAAACAACTGTCTATTGCTTTGAAGTTATAAGACGCTATGCAAAACAACTGTCTGTTGCTTTGAAGTTATAAGACGCTATGCAAAACAACTGTCTGTTGCTTTTAAGTTATAAGACGCTATGTAAAACAACTGTCTATTGCTTTTAAGTTATAAGACGCTATGTAAATTAACTGTCTGTTGCTTTGAAGTTATAAGACTCTATGTAAAACAACTGTCTGTTGCTTTGAAGTTATAAGACTCTATGTAAAACAACTGTCTGTTGCTTTGAAGTTATAAGACGCTATGCAAAACAACTGTCTGTTGCTTTGAAGTGATAAGACGCTATGTAAAACAACTGTCTGTTGCTTTGAAGTGATAAGACGCTATGTAAAACAACGGTCTGTTGCTTTGAAGTCACAAGACAACTGTCTATTGCTTTGAAGTCAAAGGACACTATGTAAAACAACTGTCTATTGCGTTGAAGTCATTGGACGCTATGTAAGACATCTGTCTATTGCTTTGAAGTCATAAGACGCTATGTAAAACAACTGTCTGTTGCCTTGAAGTCATTAGACACTGTAAAACAACTGTCTATTGCTTTGAAGTCAAAGGACGCTATGTAAAACAACTGTCTATTGCTTTGAAGTCAAAGGACGCTATGTAAAACAACTGTCTATTGCTTTGAAGTCAAAGGATGCTATGTAAAACAACTGTCTGTTGCTTTGAAGTCAAAGGACGCTATGTAAAACAACTGTCTATTGCTTTGAAGTCAAAGGACGCTATGTAAAACAACTGTCTATTGCTTTGAAGTCAAAGGACGCTATGTAAAACAACTGTCTATTGCTTTGAAGTCAAAGGACGCTATGTAAAACAACTGTCTATTGCTTTGAAGTCAAAGGATGCTATGTAAAACAACTGTCTGTTGCTTTGAAGTCAAAGGACGCTATGTAAAACAACTGTCTATTGCTTTGAAGTCAAAGGACGCTATGTAAAACAACTGTCTGTTGCTTTGAAGTCAAAGGACGCTATGTAAAACAACTGTCTGTTGCTTTGAAGTCAAAGGACGCTATGTAAAACAACTGTCTATTGCTTTGAAGTCAAAGGACGCTATGTAAAACAACTGTCTATTGCTTTGAAGTCAAAGGACGCTATGTGAAACAACTGTCTATTGCTTTGAAGTCAAAGGACGCTATGTAAAACAACTGTCTATTGCTTTGAAGTCAAAGGACGCTATGTAAAACAACTGTCTATTGCTTTGAAGTCAAAGGACGCTATGTAAAACAACTGTCTATTGCTTTGAAGTCAAAGGACGCTATGTAAAACAACTGTCTATTGCTTTGAAGTCATTAGACACTATGTAAAACAACTGTCTATTGCTTTGAAGTCAAAGGACGCTATGTAAAACAACTGTCTATTGCTTTGCAGTCATAAGACGCCATAAGTGGGAATGGAGTGGTTATTGTGTAACAGGTCAGGTGACAGTAACTGGAAATGGAGAGAGACAGACAGACAGACACACACAGAGACAGACAGACACACAGGCAGTGAAGGGAGAAGTGATGACAGGAGAGAGAAAGAGAGAGAGGGGGGGGGGGGGGGGGAGAGATAAGAAGAGAAACGCAAAAAAAAGGATAGGCATTGTGTAATATATCACATGAGCAACTTGATACGGCAGAGGAATAGAGGAGAAAGGGGGAAAAGGAGTGGAGGGGGGTGGGGGGGTAACCTGGGTACAGGGGATTTTTTTTTTTTTTTTTTTTATCCTCTCATTCTACACTAGGCCTTAACGGTCTGAACGTGGAGTCTTTCGGATGAGACGATAAACCGATATCCCGTGTGCCCATGCACTTAGCATACGTTAAACCCAGTGGCAACGAAAAAGTTGTCATTTGGTCAAAATTCCCCCCCCTCATCAATGACAAAAATCGCATGCAAATTTTTTTATAAAAAAATTGGGAGGCGCGCCTCTGGCTGCGACGCGCTCTCCAGGTGGGAGCAACCCGAATTTCACAGAGACGCCTCTGTGACTATAAAGAACCTAATACCTAACCTGTAACGGATCTCCCATTGGGAATAGAAGTTAGTAGTTGGAAAGAAAACAAAAGAGACACTCACAGAGAAAAGACATCAAGAAATTGAAACATTTGCAACAAACCAGTCAGAGGCACTGTCACAATGCATATTTCTTTTCTTAATACATATAGATAGGTTTTATGTATTAAGAAAAGAAATATGCATTGTGGCAGTGCCTCCATAGGCTTTATGTATTAAGAAAAGAAATATGCATTGTGGCAGTGCCTCCATAGGTTTTATGTATTAAGAAAAGAAATATGCATTGTGGCAGTGCCTCCATAGGCTTTATGTATTAAGAAAAGAAATATGCATTGTGGCAGTGCCTCCGACTGGTTTGTTGCAAATTTTTCAATTTCTTTTCTCTGTGAGTGGTGGGTTTTTTTTAAATTGTGATTTTGTTTTCTTATTACCGAGTTAACTCTCCGTTTTATTTCTTCTTGTCAGTGTCTCTGTTGGTTTATATGTCTCTTTGTATCAGTCATTTATCCAACTCCATCTTTTCCTCTTACGACTACATTTGTCAATATTTTGTAAATAATTAGTATGCTGTGCTTGTGTAACATATGTATATTTTTCCCCATCTTTATTATTCATTGTCACTTGTGGTTTGATTTTTTTCTCTCTCCAGTTTTTTGATGTTCATCTTATTTGCTTCAGTTGTGTTTCTTGTTAATTTATGACGACAGGATGAAAGAAAGCGTTGTTTATCTTATTCCTTTATCGTTAATAAAGATCATTTTGACTTGACTTTATAACATGTCTGGCCGGGTTTTCACTGCCACAGTGTCTTTCTAGTTCCAAATGTTTTACCTGTACCTTCATGAAAGGTAGTAGTATCCATCTACGACCACCAGATGGCAGAGGTGGTCACTGCAATTCTAAAGTGCTGGGCTGGAATTTGTTCGTAGTTTTTATACTGATTATGCCATGACTAGGGGATATCCCAACTTTCTCAGCCATGAGGGCTTTAAGGCGGTGTTAATCTGCTAGTCCCAAAGGCTGCGGAGCAAATAGGCATAGCCAGTGTCAGTACCTGCTAAATTCAGTCATTATCTTTCACAAAAGAACAATTACAGTAAAATGATAAGGCTTTAAGGTGGTGCTAACCTACTAGTCCCAAAGGCTGCGGTACAAACAGGCCTAGCCAGTGTCAGTACCTGCTAAATTCAGTCATTATCTTTCACAAAAGAATAAGCTACAGTAAAATGATAAGGCTTTAAGGCGGTGTTAACCTACTAGTCCCAAAGGCTGTGGTACAAATAGACTTAACCAGTGTCAGTACCTGCTAAATTCAGTCATTATCTTTCACAAAAGAATAAGCTACAGTAAAATAATAAGGCTTTAAGGCGGTGTTAACCTACTAGTCCCAAAGGCTGCGGTAGAAATAGGCCTAGCCAGTGTCAGTACCTGCTAAATTCAGTCATTATCTTTCACAAAATAAGCTACAGTAAAATGATAAGGCTTTAAGGCGGTGTTAACCTACTAGTCCCAAAGGCTGCGGTACAAATAGGCCTAGCCAGTGTCAGTACCTGCTAAATTCAGTCATTATCTTTCACAAAAGAATAAGCTACAGTAAAATGATAAGGCTTTAAGGCGGTGTTAACCTACTAGTCCCAAAGGCTGCGGTACAAATAGGCCTAGCCAGTGTCAGTACCTGCTAAATTCAGTCATTATCTTTCACAAAAGAATAAGCTACAGTGAAATGATAAGGCTTTAAGGCGGTGTTAACCTACTAGTCCCAAAGGCTGCGGTACAAATAGGCCTAGCCAGTGTCAGTACCTGCTAAATTCAGTCATTATCTTTCACAAAAGAATAAGCTACAGTAAAATGATAAGGCTTTAAGGCGGTGTTAACCTACTAGTCCCAAAGGCTGTGGTACAAATAGACTTAACCAGTGTCAGTACCTGCTAAATTCAGTCATTATCTTTCACAAAAGAATAAGCTACAGTAAAATAATAAGGCTTTAAGGCGGTGTTAACCTACTAGTCCCAAAGGCTGCGGTAGAAATAGGCCTAGCCAGTGTCAGTACCTGCTAAATTCAGTCATTATCTTTCACAAAATAAGCTACAGTAAAATGATAAGGCTTTAAGGCGGTGTTAACCTACTAGTCCCAAAGGCTGCGGTACAAATAGGCCTAGCCAGTGTCAGTACCTGCTAAATTCAGTCATTATCTTTCACAAAAGAATAAGCTACAGTAAAATGATAAGGCTTTAAGGCGGTGTTAACCTACTAGTCCCAAAGGCTGCGGTACAAATAGGCCTAGCCAGTGTCAGTACCTGCTAAATTCAGTCATTATCTTTCACAAAAGAATAAGCTACAGTAAAATGATAAGGCTTTAAGGCGGTGTTAACCTACTAGTCCCAAAGGCTGCGGTACAAATAGGCCTAGCCAGTGTCAGTACCTGCTAAATTCAGTCATTATCTTTCACAAAAGAATAAGCTACAGTGAAATGATAAGGCTTTAAGGCGGTGTTAACCTACTAGTCCCAAAGGCTGCGGTACAAATAGGCCTAGCCAGTGTCAGTACCTGCTAAATTCAGTCATTATCTTTCACAAAAGAATAAGCTACAGTGAAATGATAAGGCTTTAAGGCGGTGTTAACCTACTAGTCCCAAAGGCTGCGGTACAAATAGGCATTGGCCAGTGTCAGTACCTGCTAAATTCAGAGTCATTATCTTTCACAAAAGAATAAGCTACAGTAAAATAATAAGGCTTTAAGGTGCAGTGTTAACCTACTAGTCCCAAAGGCTGCAGTACAAATAGGCCTAGCCAGTGTCAGTACCTGCTAAATTCAGTCATTATCTTTCACAAAAGAATAAGCTACAGTAAAATGATAAGGCTTTAAGGCGGTGTTAACCTACTAGTCCCAAAGGCTGCGGTACAAACAGGCCTAGCCAGTGTCAGTACCTTCTAAATTCAGTCATTATCTTTCACAAAAGAATAAGCTACAGCAAAATGATATTCTATCGCTGTAGAAAATCAATTAGCAAACAAATCTATCTCTGTTTTATACTATATTACTGACCCAAATTTGAGACCAGTGATTAAAATCATTTGAGTAAATAACAGCGTTTATTATTAGGATATATTTTGCAGATATTGTTGGTACTTTCGGACGAGGATTTTAAGGTCATTTTCTTCAGATTTTACTTATCAATGTGGTATTGCCGTTGTCTTCTGTCCTCTACCTTTCTCCCCCCCACCCCCCCTTTCCTCTCTGATTTCATCATCTTTTTTCTCTTCCTTCGACCCACCTCTCCTCATTTTTCCTTCCTTTTTGTCCCTATCACACATTCTCTCTCTCTCTGTCTCTGTGCTTGTGCGTGCATGCATGCGAATGTATGTGCATGTATGTATCTGTGTAGCACACATGCAATTAAAAAAAGGAGTCTGATACCGTCATACTGAAAACCAAAGATCTTTACACATAAACAAATCAACAAAATATAAAGGTATGTAGATTCAAAGACCTACTGCATAAATATAACTCTATTCAAGAATCTGTGTAAATGTGATTCCAACACTTATGGAATGGATAAAACATACTCTGTAAATGCATTCTAAGAAGAGATATGAAATGATGGCACACACTAAAATAACCCATTTTTATTGAATACATCATAGAAATATAGAATTTAACATAGGTAAATATAGAATTTAACAAGATGAAGCATATCACAATAGATTTGTTTAACAATCATCCAAAATATGAGTCATAAATATACAATATATACACACACTTTTCTTCTTTGCAAAAGCAGAAATGTTATCAGAAACAACTATGTGTGAAGTCACAGTATAAAGAATATTATCCTAAAATCCTACCCACATGGTCGAAAGACCGCAGAGGGCGTAAAACCCTATTACCATCTATAAAATCCTGATTTAATTCATCACCCAATAATTCTATGTAAGAAAAACATTTCAATTTGATTTCAAATAAAATAAAGGACATGGCATGAAAGACCAAACATATAATAATAATAATATAATAATAAATAAAGCTTCTATAGCGCTCTTCGATGATAAAAAATAATCATCCTCAGAGCGCTTTACAAATATTACGAGAGAAAACAATCAAGAAGAAAAACATTATTACAAAACAATATGAAAAAGTATATAAAATAAAAAGCAAAATTAAAAAATGCTCACGCCGTTCATCCCCACCCACCCACCCCTTTCACATACACATTATAGACACCATTTCAAAAAACATTATAAAAACAAGCATACAAAAAAATTCTATAACATAATTTAAAGTAGAGATCAAAATAATCCAACTGATCTTTCAAAACCCCATCCCACCTTCCCTTTTCTTCACATATACAGATACTAACAAGTATCCATGTAAGCTTTCTCCAAAATATTAATTGTTCAAGGAAGAGGGGGTTACAATTGCGGCATGAAAAACACCCTAGGGTGCCACAGATAATTAGAAAAGATGGAATGATGTGAAAGGATACATTACAGTGACAAATAATAATAATAATAATGGGAATTTATATAGCGCTCTTTCTCACATGAGCTCAGTGCGCTTTACATTGATAACAAGAACATTAAAGATAAACAAATAATTAATCATTAGAAAGTAAAATAAGCACGATGCTTGCACGCAACGTTCTCTTACTTCCTTACTCACACACACACACACACACACACACATGCATGCGCACACACACACTCACACACAATTAATTATACAAGAGTAAAATAGTTACAATATGAACATTCGGCAAAGGTAAAGATGTGCCACCCCCCCTGCATTTCTCGGTTAATTCTATTTTTCCGTTTTTGCCTTTCTTACCATACAAGCTGTATTTTAGGAACATATTGAGCTAATAACCTTTTTGGAATACTAACCCTAACCCTAACCCTAGCCCTAAACCTAACCCTACCCCCCACTATGTACTGCAGTACACAGCGATTTGTCACAGTTGTGGTTCGTTGCGTTTTTCCGTCTTATAGGGTGGGGGGTAGGGTTAGGGCTAGGGTTAGGGTTAGGGTTAGTATTCGAAAAAGGTTATTAGCTAAAAATGTTCCTAAAATACAGCTTTATGTATGGTAAGAAAGGCAATAACGGAAAAATAGAATTCACTGAGATAGGTAGGGGGGGTGGCACATCTTGACCTTTACCTAGCGCACACACACACTCACACACAATTAATTATACAATAGTAAAATAGTTACAATATGAACATTCTAAGAAGAAACAGAGACCACATTCACATTCTCAATCAAGTTTGAATACAACACTGCAACTTGACAAAGTACAAAGAGAACAATGCAAGTTACACACAAAAGAGGAAATTACATGTACCATACTTTTCGGCTCATTAGGCGCTGCTGTGTATAAGGCGAATAGGGCAATTTTCAAGAAAAATCTGACAAAATCCAAGTAAAAGGTGCCCTCGTTTATAAGGCGATACACACCTCGCAACAGAAAGTCGAAGTTTGAAGCCCATACACGTCTTGTAAATGATTACCGACCGCCATTATTGTTGTCGTAAACGAGAGTTGGCTCCCTTCTCAAATAATCGAAACTTCCGTTTTTGCGACTTCCGGTTGCTGTGTTTGGCCAATTCTTCGCGAAAACTGGTAGAATTGCTCTACAACGATGGTTTTTACATCCAATGAAGGGTTGTGGCATCTGTTGGACGGTATCTCGGACGATAACAGGGATTTTTAAGCATTTTTATCGTGAGTATTCGTCGTATCGGCGACTCGTTAGCACTTTCGATGTTGTGACTCACACTGTTACAGTAGACTGTACTGAGTACGGCAATCGTTGCCTCTCTTCTCACGATTTTGTTCACTTATAGGGCGCCCTCGTTTATTAGGCGCATAGGTCGAAATTGGAGAGAAAAATATCGCCTTATAGTCCGAAAAATACGGTAAACCATATGACGAACATTCATATCATTCAAAAACAAGAAATAGCAAGAAATCTCAACAAAATCAGACATTATGGTGAATTCAATATGATTGTAGCATTTTGAAATGTTTATATAACACAGCTTTCCAGACCATTTCTTCTTAAGGGTGTCATAAGTAGAGCAAAAATTCTCATTCACAAATAGGAAAGTTTATCTTCGAAAAAAAAAGAAAAAAAGAGCACACAGATATCTAATGATATGGCAAATAAATGTAGAAACATTACAGTAATAGCATACTTTTACATATTTAATGACACACCTATTCAATGAAATTGAAATCATATGGTAAATGGCAAATGGAAATGATCTAGCTAGCAGATTAAAATTTTAAAAAAGTAATGGCAACAGAAGGGAAAACACCAAGTGATATACATTTGAGAGCAACCAATTTTCTGGTAAAGGTAAAGATGTGCCACCCCCCATGCATTTCTCGGTTAATTGTATTTTTCCGTTTTTGCCTTTCTTACCATACATAAAGCTGTATTTTAGGAACATTTTTAGCTAATTACCTTTTTGGAATACTAACCCTAACCCTAACCCTACCCCTAAACCTAACCCTACCCCCCACTATGTACTGCAGTACACCGCGATTTGTCACAGTTGTGGTTCGTTGCGTTTTTCCGTCTTATACGGTGGGGGGTAGGGTTAGGGTTAGGGCTAGGGTTAGGGTTAAGGTTAGTATTCCAAAAAAGTTATTAGCTAAAAATGTTCCTAAAATACAGCTTTATGTATGTTAAGAAAGGCAATAACGGAAAAATACAATTAACCGAGATAGGCACATCTTGACCTTTACCAATTTTCTTTCAAAATAAAATATATTCTGAGACTTTGGATTATCTGACAAGAGCTTAAAGAAACCCCCTCTGAAAAACAACAACCTGTGATTCAATGGGAAAAAAAGCAAAATTAATGATCACACTCTTAGCAATATCTACTGATAATCTGTCACAAGACAAAATTTAAAAAAAATTCTTTAACAAAATACCATCAAAGATCCTGAAGTGGTGACCATATAAAAAATAATTTCCAATGTGTGTGTATACACTTAACACAGGATGGGTGGGGATGGTGTTAGAATTGCATGTCTGTCATCCTGATTTAATCTGCCATCAATATTGGTAGAAATGTTTGTTTTTATAAGTGTATTTTAACACTGTGGTTCCGGATGACAAGATAGCCAATTCTCAGTCTATCATTTTTTTTCTAATCCTGATTTCACGAGCATGCCTGAACTACTTTCATCCATCACAACATCACATAGTTTAACCCCTTCACTGCCGAGCCCGTTTCCGGTTCCGGGGCAACTATTTGCCAAGCCGTTTTAGGTTGAGGAGTCTATCGCAAAAATGTCTGAATAAGAGTGCATATAACCTATACTTTTCTGAACGGGAATTGAATATGCTATCCTTTGAGAGCACTCTCACATGCATTCAAACATACTGCGGAAAGCATATGGATAGAAAAAGGGAAACTCTTAGAATAACCCTATGACGGATATTTCCGTGATGGGGCAGTTTATAGGTTACCGGAAGTTGACAGAAATATTCGTGACGGGGCAGTGAAGAGGTTAAAGCTCTACCATCCACTACAATCACTCAGGGGTGCCATCATGAAATAGCTGTGAAATGTTACACATTATTTATTCATATGAATCACTTATCCATGAAAATAAATATAATGATCTTTACCACATCATTCACCAAAAGGAAAACTTCACAGCAACAGGTACTCTTGTATGTAATAATTTAGTTATTTTTTCTTCACCACAAACTAGGAAGACTTCGCAGTAACATGCACTCTGGAATTATAGTTTTAGAAATTTGTTTTCACAGTTCATCTCTGGTCAGCTCCATCTCTTGCCCACCCTCATCTCTCGCTTCCATCAGACGAATAAGGGAGACAACCTCTTCCTGAATCACCTGCCAAATCTGAAAACAAAAACAACACAAATGATAATCAGAAGCTGACATTTTTCTTGTCTGTCTTGTCTGTTTGAATGTCATTTCTTCTTCTTTTGTCAAACGTTCATTTCTGTTCATACATGCACTTTTATTCTCAATCAATTACAGTGGAAATCAAGTAAGTCAAAATTGAAAGGACTAAAATGTTATTTCGAGATGGCCGATTTCTTGAGATAAAATTCTTTTTTTGCCTGAAGTATTAAATTGGGACACAAAAAAATATTGTGAATTATTCATGTTTAAAAAAAAAATTGTTTTTAAGTAAGCTGGCTTCCACTGTAGATTGTCAATACAAAACAACAGCTAAACAACGTCACCAACAACGACGATCGCCCCATGAATTTGTAACAGCTACACACTACTGACCTCAACAGGGAGCTTGGCATGTTCCTCAGCAGTAAACACCCCGTCCTCGTTCGCATCCAGCAATGTGAAGAACTGCAACAGATGATCTGGTTTTGTTGGAAATGTGCGTTTGTGTGTTTTCCACTTGTGTTATTTCACTACTTCAACTTGCCTTGGCTTAAAGACCCCCCACATCACGTGTCACATTCCCTCTTATGCTAGGAAGATTTCTTAAGATTTCTTGCCAGCTATAAGAGGGAAAACATGTGAAAGCCGTGATGTTGACACGTGGCGTGGTGGGTCTTTAAGGCTGTGCCAGACCAATTGACATAGGCTAGAACACCAAGGCTACATCAAAATGTTGTTGTGCTATGCATAGTTATGCGGGGATTGCCTTTAGCCATGACACGTTCCTCGCATAACATCATCAGTCTTCAAAATCCCCCGACGACGGAGTGTGGCTGCCCATGTGGCGGGGTAATCAAAAGCGGTCGCACACGTAATGTTCTCATCCCTAGCTGATGCATGTGAACCATAGTGTTCAAGCACTTCAGCTGTTGGGATGACCCCTGGAGTCTTTTAGCCAGGGTACGTCAACAACCACTTCAACCTTTACATGGGTGCTTCCATAAAATCCTGGACAACCTGAAAAGTACGGGCCCAGGGGCCGCCTAGTTGCTGTCAAGTGCAGGGGTAAGATCCCTGTTAGAGGGTGAGGGGGGCAAAAGCTGAAGGAAAAAACATATTTGAAAGGGATTTTGCCGTTGTTGTTGTTGTACCCTGGCTAAAAGACTCCAGGGATTATCCTAACAGCCCAAGCACTTGAACACCATGGTACAAATGCAGCCAGCTAGGGATGAGAACATTACGTGTGTGACGGTTTTTAATTACCCCGCCACGTGAGCAGCCACACTCCGGCTTCGGAGGATGATTAAAGGGATTTAACAGACTCCCCTTGAAGCAAAGTACACGACACGGGCAGTGACAAGACCAAAGACTGTATAGGGGAAGATAAGCATCCGGTCTCTTTTCCCTATATGAGTAGTGAGGACAGAAACACTGGTTATGTCCCTTTTAAACGTGACACATTTACACGTCGATAGGCCAGTTGAATTCTTCGTTCAAATTCCAGTCTGAGTTTTTGGATAGCCGCCGCTGTGAATGGTGTATAACTACCCCACTAACGATAACTCTATCAGCCCGGTTCGCTGTAACTCTTAAGTAGTCCATCTTACCCTTTTAGAATCTTTGACAAGACACTGTCACACAGTAGGGACACATTATGGGAAGGTGAAAAAATGAGGTTACTACTCGGAAGTTGTTGAAAATGGTGACCGCCGGGTCTTGATACAAGAACAACGTAGAGGAAGAAAACAAACAAAAAGGTAGATCTGATATGGATGGAGTAGACATTTTGAAAGCTTCAAATGTCTACTCCATCAGGTCAGATCTACCTTTTCTTTGTTTTCTTCCTTTATGAGGTTACTACTCTTTTTCGCCTTGGCATGAGGCTGTGTCAGACCAGTTGACATAGGCTAGAACACCAAGGCTACATAAAAATGTTGTTATGTTCTGCATGGTTGTGAGGGGATTGTCTTAAGCCATGACAAGCTCCTAGCATAACATTATCAGTCTAAAAATCCTCCGAAGTTGGAGTGTGGCTGCCTATATGGCGGGGTAATCAAAAACGGTCACACACGTAATGGTCTCATCCCTAGCTGGTGCATTTGTGCCATATTGTTCAAGTGCTTCGGCTGTTGGGATGATCCCTGGAGTCTTTAAGCCAGGGTAAGACAACAATAACTACTCTTTTTTGTTGTTAAACTTGATATGTAGGCATAGGCCACTAGCTCAGTAGCTGTTTAAAAAACCAGCAACATTGAATTCGGGCACACAGTCTGAAGAGAAGCACCCATGCCTTTGTGGCCTTTTTTTATTTTTTACATAGTTTGTGTTTCCACTTCAAAAGAAACAATAACGTACATCATAAAGAAATTAGCACCATGTGGTTGTTTTTTGACGTTCTTGGTTGTCCGTTGCATCTCAACCGACAAGGGGGGTGTAACTATTTTTTCGAGTGCGCATGCGTTGCTTTAATGGAAGAAACAGTCAGTATGCGCTCTAAAAATAGACAAACACGTGGCATGGTGCTTGGCAGTGAATGGCTTTGCATTTGGTGGGAGTGTAGAGTGATGTCTTGGGCGAATGTATTCACCCATGATGCTAGATGAGTTACTCTGTTTAATGACAATTGAAAGAAGTCTCGATTCTTTCTATCATAGCATCAATAAATTCTGTCTGGATTATAAATATATGAAAATTTGACAGCAAATAACAACCATGCTAAAAGCAATAGCAGCAGCTGTGAAAATCAATCGCTCATGAAAGATTAAATTGTACCAAACTTAAATTATACCATACTTGTCAGTTTTACATACAGACAAAACCTCTATTTTAAGACTTCCAAAATGTCCGGAAAAATCAGTCGTAAATTGGAGGGGTCGTATGACGGAGGTTTTCACTGACAGCCGTAGAAAGAAAAAGTTCAGCACAGTTCATACTCTCTTCTTCATGCACACATACAATGACATAAAAATTATTAAAACTGGGTTTGGGTCTTTCCAACTCCATAGGATTGTGCAATCGATGTGTTACAGTTTCACTTCGCCGACTTCTGTTAATCACCTCCACTCTCGTCCAAAGTCAGTGGTTTTCTTGTTCAAAGTCAGTGGTTTTCGTGCTTTTCCTACGCTTTCCGCCATCTTTTCTACAACAAGGGAAGCGACTCCGCTTTCAGGCCCTTGACCGTGGTTGTTTCCCTTTGCTCGAAGTCTATGCAGACGATAACAACGGTCGTAAAAACCAACAAATTGGCGGTCGTAAGTCGCGTTTTAGAGGAAGTCGTTTAAGAGAGGTCGTTTACATAGTAAAATGCATCCGTGCCAACAAATCCGGTCTCAAATAAGAGGTGGTCGCTTAACAGAGGGTCGTAAAATAGGGGTTTGTCTGTATTATCTTTGTTTTATAAAAATTGTAAAAAGAGAAACTTTTCTCACCTTCCTGGCAATATCGTTTGCCTCTGTGGGAAAGTCCTGAAACAACACACATATGCTTTATTATTGGTAGTTAGATTTCTTCGTCTGACAGTCAATCCACTACAATAAATATGAATCGCAAACATAGCTTTGTATCTTTATCATATTTGGAACCTCCCATGATATTACATCCGTTCAAAAGATATTCCCACTCTTTTTCTGTCTGCTCAGAGCAATATATTGAAATGTAGGCAATAGTGTCAGCGATTTATGTGAAAATGCTGCTTATATGAATTTTGGTGGGTAGTGTTTCTTGTGTTTCAAAACTGTTTCTATTGCTAACATGCCTAATCATCTGTCTTGATGTTAACATTCTTTCCCTCACCTCACGAAATATGTCAGCCACATCATTTTCAGTGGCAGGATTATTGATCACAAGTTCAAGAATCCAGTCCCTGTTGAAACAAACAAACAAAAATTATAATTTTTAAACCTGCTGTACAATCTATAATCTATTTTAAGCTGCAATAAACCATTAGTAGAATGCATGTTGCACAACTTTACGCAACATTCATAGATAATTTAAAACATAATTATTTGAATGCAACCTGTATCCTAAGTTAGTTGCGGATATACCTGGGTCTAGTTTCTCTAGATAACGGTCGCCACGCGAATAACGCTTATACCAAACGGGGCCTAAGAAACACTTTAGAAAACATTTGTGGAAGAATATTACAAGCTCTTGTCTGATTGGTGCAAACAAAATTATTTAAAAAAACCTTTAATGGACCAATCAACAACAAGAAACGTATTCACCCCCTACTAGTTCCAGATAGTTCGCCGCTTGCTCAGTATTTGGTAAGAACAAAATGCCATGCAAACTATTGGCAAACGAAGGGTGTTTCTTAAACCGTTTTTGCCAATTTGCACACACGCTACGTAACGTTAGCCCTTGTGAAACGGCCCCCTGGTGAGTGAAGGTCACTTTTTAATCTTTTAAATTTGTTTCAATCAGTTAAGAGACTAAATGCAGTGAGCTTACATCAATTACCGAACATCTTAGTCAAACTTCTCAGACTTAAAGACCACAATGGTTTGGTATAACCATTGGCAAATAATTTTTTTATGTATACAGTGAAAAAGCCTACATCAACATTCACAACTTCAATAACAGTTTCAAATCTGAATGAACAATTTAAAAAAAAAAAGATTTTAACCCTCTCACTCTGATCAATCGAACCGAGAATCTATATTGAGTACCAAGTGATGGGAAGTAACTCCGAACGTCACACCAAATCTTTTATTTAAACAAATCACCCAGAATAAAGTGTAACTCACATTTAATTTCTGAAAGATTCATGTTGAATAGCAATGATGATATTTTCATTCCAAAGCTAACACACTATCACACAACAAACCATGAATTGGAATTAAAAAATCCGTAATGGCGCTCCGAGCATTGTGCCGAGTGAATACTGCGCACGTCACGTGGAAAGAAGAAAAAATTTGGGGTCACCTCGAAAAATCCGTTCAAAAAGACTAGTGGGTGCTTTCCCTTGCTGTAAGAACCAAAAACGGACCACTGAGAGTCAGGAACAGGAAGAACTAACTTAGTATATTGCATTGTGGGTGGGGCAAAAGTGAAACTACTAGACCGGGCGTTCAGCGGGCGCAATTGGCGCATACGGTAGCAAGTGGAGACCAAAAAAATCCGACAAGTCTGGCGTTTGTAGCCTTGAGAGGGTTAATAATTCTGCTCCTTGTGTACAACTCTGCAACTTTTACTGGTTGTGTTTCTGCATACAAAACCCCATCACAATGGCAGAAGCAAATCATCTTCTGCCATGAGAATGTTACACCATAGCAGTAAGTATGTAGCTTCTATTTATGTTGTATTTGGGAAAAGTGTAGAGCAGCACAGTGGTAACGCGTTCGCCTCGTGTCAAGTAAACCCGAGTTCGAACCTGGGTACAGGGGATTTTTCCTTTCACTTTGCAATAGGCCTTACGGTCTGAATGTGGAGTCTTTCGGATGAGAAGATAAACCGAGGTCCTGTGTGCCCATGCACTTAGCACACATTAAACCCAGTGGCAATGAAAAAGTTGTCATTTGGTCAAAATTTACCCCCCACCTTTCCTTCCTCATCACTAGTCACACAAAAAATCGCATGCAAAAAAAAAAAAAATGTGTGGCGCGCCTCTGGCTGCGACGTTCTCTCCAGGTGGGAGCAACCCGAATTTCACAGAGATGCCTCTGTGACTATAAAGTACCCAATACCTAAGATGCATTCATATCCTAATAATGGATTAGTTACTGAAAAAGCTAACTACAGACAAACCCCTATTTTACGACCCTCTGTTAAGCGACCACCTCTAATTTGAGACTGGATTTGTTGGCACGGATGCATTTTACTATGTAAACGACCTCTCTTAAACGACTTCCTCTAAAACGCGACTTACAACCGCCATTTTTTGTTGGTTTTTACGACCGTTGTCGTCTGCATAGACTTCGAGCAAAGGGAAACAACCACGGTCAAGGGCCTGAAAGCGGAGTCGCTTCCCTTGTTGTAGAAAAGATGGCGGAAAGCGTAGGAAAAGCACGAAAACCACTGACTTTGAACAAGAAAACCACTGACTTTGGACGAGAGTGGAGGTGATTAACAGAAGTCGGCGAAGTGAAACTGTAATACATCGATTGCACAATCCTATGGAGTTGGAAAGACCCAAATCCAGTTTTAATAAGTCATTGTATGTGTGCATGAAGAAGAGAGTATGAACTGTGCTGAACGTTTTCTTTCTACGGCTGCCAGTGAAAACCTCCGTCATACGACCCCTCCAATTTACGACCGATTTTTCAGGACATTTTGGAAGTCTTAAAATAGAGGTTTGGCTTACAACAAAATAACCAGCGAGCAGGCAATAATATGGACAAAGCAGTAAAAACGTAATCTCCGTGGTGGTGGGAGCACACCTGATGTTTTCATAGCTGTCTATCATGGTGTCCACACCCCCGATATCCACCTGGTCCAAAGACAGGGAGGGGTCACACTGTTCCTGGCACACCTGGTCCTCCTCACTAAGGCTCAGGGAAGCGTAGTGGTCCCACCAGAAGTTCACCGCCACATTGCTGTTGTAGGACCTAACCTGATGGATCCTGCAACAACAAAAATGTGTGTGTTAACCTTTACCGGATCATGCTTTTGACTACACGGACACGATGGAGGGGGTCTTCCACGACCCCCTACTCAGCAAAGAGCAAATTCCGAGGTGTTTATCCCTGTCCGGATGGCGGGAGTCTCCCACGACCCGTACTTGTCAAAGAGGCATCATGTGTTTATCCCTGTCCGGATGGCGGGGGTCTCCCATGACCCCTACTCAATGCACTGCAGTGCTCTTTAAAGTAGGGGTTGTGGGAGACCCCCGTAATCCGGACAGGTATATCAAAATTACGCGTCATATTACGTCATTTATATTTTATACACATTAATGAAATGTAACACACTTAAAGCCATTTACGTTTTTGACAAAGTCATGAAATTTCATGAAGATTACTTAAATAGTTTTAGAGATATAACATGTTTTGTGTGTCAAGGGGTCATGGGCGACCCCAGAAGTCCGGTAAAGATAAAGAAGAACAAGACAACTTGTAACGCGCTTGTTTGTTATTGAGTTGATGAAGCTTTACAAACAGAACAACAGAAGTTCACCGCCACATTGCTGTTGTAGGACCTAACCTGATGGCTCCTGCAAAAGAAAAAAACGTGCGTGTCAAAGAAGAACAAGACAACTTGTAACGCGTTTGTTTGTTATTGAGTCGATGAAGCTTTACAAACAGAACTGGTGTAAATATGATAGAAAAAAAAAATTCAATCAAGAAACACTTCTCTACTGCCAACCTTCTAGTTGATGTTGATGTAAAGAAACTCTGCAGAGAGCTGAAAACCAGTACAGTGGAACCTCCCTTATAAGACCTCCCATTATAAGACTCCATCACATATAAGACATGCTTCTCTAAAACATTGCCCTTCTTGGAAAGTATTAAAATTACCTCCCTTATAAGACCCCTCCCTTATAAGACCTCATTTTGGATGATTTTTGAACTTGTAAGGGAGGTTCCACTGTAGTGTAATATGATTTTAAAATAATTAACTCATGAAACATTCATCCACTTTCAATCTTCTAGTTCATTTGGGTGTTAACAAAAACTCTGGATTGAGTGGAAAACAGAAGGTCTTCCAAAAGGGAGACCATCTCGATCAACTGTTTCAGCCCTGAACACCTAACGATCTGCCACAGCCACATCAACACTCCTGGTTGCCCCTCTGCTGTCACCGCTTTTAATATTGATCTGATAAAATAAAAGCATGCCTGGAAAGCATAAAGCATTCAATTTCATCATAGTGTTATATTAAAAGCTGTTGAGATCAATAAGAGCTATACCCATTTGAAATCAAAGATTAAAAAAAGAAACATTGTAGCATGAACAACTGTACCAAAGAAATTCTATGGCGATATTTTTCACAAAATGGAGCATATAAGTAAACTTACCACCATAATCAACAAAACGAAAACTGCTGAAAAATAGCAAGATTTAATTGAGATTCACCCTACCCCACCTGATTCACCCCACCCCACCCGATTCACCCCACCCCACCCGATTCACCCTACCCCACCCGATTCACCCTACCCAATTTCTATTTTAGTTTTCTTGAGAAAAAAAAAAGAACAAAATTAACTTGCTGCACGTAGCATAAGCATGTAAACAGCAAATACAGCTTTACAAAGCATGCCTTTATAAGAGAGAAGTGAAGTCTATTCCCTTGTTGCTAATCCTGTGCCAGTGCTCACCATTTGTAAGGGATGTAGAGGCAGTCCCCTGCAGTGAGGTTCACGTGGTAAAACTCTGCCTCCCCAACAGATGGGTACTTCGTCAGGTCCACGCTGCAATATAACCATTATAAAAATACTGTAACAAGAACAAGACACCCCCCCTCCCCCCGTGGGGATACCAGGGTTCTTTTGTACAAATAGTTACCCCACCTTCTGGAAGTTCTGTGCTTATAACATCCTCTAATTCTGTCATTCTCTTTGACTCTGCCTTTTCCCTTTGCTTACTGTCATCTGCTATCTTTCTACCTCACTGGTCCATTCTCCTGCCTTTTTTCTAAAAATTCTTACAAAGATTTCTTCAGCCGAAGTCGGACACGCTGGGCCTAACTATTTCTTAGTTAGGCGCATAACGGCAGCATGACGCATCTATGCTCATATGACAGGAAACTGTCTGAGTGAAGGAAGAAGAAGACAAGACAATGATGACAATGATGATGCCGAGGCTGATGATGATATAAAGGAGATTTACAAGCATTTAATCCAATTTAGCAACACCCAATGTTTGCCATTTTACAACTGATTGAAATAATCAAAGCAAAAACAGCAATACTAAAAGTGTAAACAACAATGATTCTAAATATCCATTTTGCCATTTCATACCACTCTCCATCCACATACTCATGCATTCATACACAAACACTCACACATGAACATAACAAAAAAATTATGCATGCACTCACACACATTGTCACTAATAGTAATATTATTACTCAAACTAAGGTAAATAAACAATAAAACTAAAAGAAAGAAATTACCAGCTGCAATCCCATGAAAACCTGTGCTATTGTTTTATGCGTATTTTGAAAATATAATCCATTGTATTTTATAGACTATAGGCCTCTGCAACTAGGGTTATTAACGCCCTTGACAGTGAGAGTGATGCCCTTGCTGGTACATGGTCAGTACTGACAAGGGCATTCCTGCTTGCGAAAGGCAGCCATTTAGTGACATCAAATAGGGTTATTGGCGAGAGTTATCCCCCTGTTTGGTCAGTACTGAACCATCTTCCCCCACCCACCAAGGGCATTCACTCTTGCAAAAGGTGTTGCAGACACCAATAAGGTGCTTCATTTTATAAAGCCAATATTTAAAAAAAAAATGGATTTAGTTGTTTCTTCTCGTACCCTGGCTTAAAGACTCCAGGGATCATCCTGACAGCCGAAGCACTTGAACACCATGGTACAAATGCACCAGCTAGGGATGAGAACATTACGTGTGTGACCGTTTTTGATTACCCCGCCACCTGGGCAGCCACACTCCGACTTCGGAGGATTTTGGACTGATGATGTTATGCTAGGAGCTTGTCATGGCTAAAGACAATCCCCGCATAACTATGCCAAGCATAACAACATTTTGATGTAGCCTTGGCATTCTAGCTAATATGTCAATAGGAATTGTTCGGAAATAATCAAGGGGAGTAATTTCATGGTGTGTGGGAGTGATCTTGCCTAATTCAATCGGTCAAACAGGGGAAGTCACTCTACAATTAGATCTCGTAGCCTATCGACTCGTGTGTTTGAGCAGACATACAGCACTTAGAACACTGTGCGTCGTTCTAAAAATGTATGTCATTTATATTTTTACGTCACATTTTGCAAGTTTTATCAGTTTCTAGCCACTGGTCACCCCTAATTTTTCTTTTAACAAATTTTGCAAGTCGCTGACTCGCATCCTGCGGTTTCAAGCTACGACGCCATTGCTGCATTGTTGATATAGTATTTGACCAAGTAATGGAGGCAAACAATTCTAATTTTCATGAAGTGCTCTTCCCTAGTCTTTTCCGAAAATCGTCTATTGGTCTGACACAGCCTTATGCCAAGGCGAATTTGATTTAGTGATAATGGTTATGATTTATGTGTGCATACATGAGTGTGAGTGCACATGCAACAAAGTCATCAACCATGCGAAAGCAGGCACTCTGAAACAACAACAAAAAGTGCACATTCAAAGAATCAAACCAAAACATGCACATATATGATGAATCATTGATATATGCGTACATACCTGTCAACATCAATGTCAGAATAAGAACCTTCAACGCGCAATGGTATCTGTGGAAAAACCAACAACACACACACCACAAAATGGTAATAATGTATACCAGTTCAAATTCTAAATGTACAAACATTTGTTTTTTTCTGTTTATAAAAAAGAAATTCACATTCACATATGAAAATGCTGTAATAAAATATTATGTACTGGTAATAAAATATGAAAAGTGTTTGCTTGTAAGCTAACACGCAGTAGCCGAAGCCTCATCAAAACCAAGTATTGTTATCTAACCTGTCTAATCTTATCCATCATCCATGCTTGATTTAGGTAAGGGTAAGGCTAAAAGTGATAGAAGGAGAAACATGCCAGGGGCAGATCACATCATTTCTAAGTTGTTGTTTTTTTACCAAAATGGTTATCAGGCATGGTAATCTGGAAAAAATGGATGTAAAGGAAGATCTTGCAGGTGCGAAGCGCCAATTCGACAGCGCAAAGTTTGCTAGTGGGGGGGAGGGGGGGGGGGGGGGGGGGGGGGGGGGGGGGGGGGGGGGGGGGGGGGGGGGGGGGACAGGTCCGGAGGCATGAAAGGAAAAAATGTTCCCCTAAAGAACTCAAATGGTGCAATCTGGTGCCACTATAAAGTACCCTAATACCTAATACCAAATGGTGCAATCTGGTGCCACTATAAAGTACCCTAATACCTAATACCAAATGGTGCAATCTGGTGCCACTATAAAGTACCCTAATACCTAATACCAAATGGTACAATCTGGTGCTACTATAAAGTACCCTAATACCTAATACCAAATGGTACAATCTGGTGCTACTATAAAGTACCCTAATACCTAATACCAAATGGTACAATCTGGTGCTACTATAAAGTACCCTAATACCAAATGGTAAAATCTGGTGCTACTATAAAGTACCCTAATACCTAATACCAAATGGTACAATCTGGTGTTACTATAAAGTACCCTAATACCAAATGATGCAATCTGGTGCCACTATAAAGTACCCTAATACCAAATGGTACAATCTGGTGCTACTATGAAGTACCCTAATACCAAATGGTACAATCTGGTGCCACTATAAAGTACCCTAATATCAAATGGTACAATCTGGTGCTACTATAAAGTACCCTAATACCTAATACCAAATGGTACAATCTGGTGCCACTATAAAGTACCCTAATACCTAATGGTACAATCTGGTGCCACTATAAAGTACCCTAATACCTAATACCAAATGGTGCAATCTGGTGCCACTATAAAGTACCCTAATACCTAATACCAAATGGTACAATCTGGTGCTACTATAAAGTACCCTAATACCAAATGATGCAGTCTGGTGCCACTATAAAGTACCCTAATACCTAATACCAAATGGTACAATCTGGTACCACTATAAGGTACCCTAATACCTAATGGTACAATCTGGTGCCACTATAAAGTACCCTAATACCTAATACCAAATGGTGCAATCTGGTGCCACTATAAAGTACCCTAATACCTAATACCAAATGGTACAATCTGGTGCCACTATAAAGTACCCTAATACCTAATACCAAATGGTACAATCTGGTGCCACTATAAAGTACCCTAATACCTAATACCAAATGGTGCAATCTGGTGCTACTATAAATTACCCTAATACCAAATACCAAATGGTACAATCTGGTGCCACTATAAAGTACCCTAATACCTAATACCAAATGGTGCAATCTGATGCCACTATAAAGTACCTTAATACCTAATACCAAATGGTACAATCTGGTGCCACTATAAAGTACCCTAATACCTAATACCAAATGGTACAATCTGGTGCCACTATAAAGTACCCTAATACCTAATACCAAATGGTACAATCTGGTGCCACTATAAAGTACCCTAATACCTAATACCAAATGGTACAATCTGGTGCCACTATAAAGTACCCTAATACCTAATACCAAATGGTACAATCTGGTGCCACTATAAAGTACCCTAATACCTAATACCAAATGGTACAATCAGGTGCCACTATAAAGTACCTTAATACCTAATACCAAATGGTGCAATCTGGTGCCATTTGAGCTCAAAATTTACCACCAAATCCTTTTAGAAATTCTCAAGAATTCTCACTTTTTTTTGGCAGACCATTTTTCGGAAACCCAGGAAGAGTTAAAATGGTGTTACCTTGTCCCTGTGTTGTGCAGGGTCGACCATGACGAACGTCTTATCTCCACGTATCAGGCAGTTGATATTGTCGTACGCGTCTGTGTGGATGACAGACTTAGTGCCACCGCTACTGAACCACATCAGCTGAAACAATAAAATTCACATAAAAAGCAAAAGTAGATTTCTAAAATCTTGATATCCAATTTAATAAAAAATCTAAGAGATTTAGGTTGCTTCGCAATATGTGTACTTGTGAATTTCTTTTTTTTCAGTAAGATATGATATAATATAAAATGAATTAGTGAATATATAAATTTACATACAATATTTTGCTTGACCCTCTTTTTATCATGTGTGAGCATGTGCACACAAGTGCACACACACACATACACACGCATGTGTACACACACACACGCATGTGTACACACACACACACACACAGAATGAGAGAGATCCAAAGAAAAATAAAGGGAGAGAAAGAGACAGGGAGAATTGCGGTGTTGCATGCACAACGTTCAATCATTACAATACACAATTACAATAAAATTATAAACCCAGCCGCCGTCGTGTAGTGGTTAGCATCGCGGATTACTGGCTGGGAGGTCTTGGGTTCGAATCCCATCAGAGGCGAGGGTTTTTTTCGGTCCTGGACCGACTCCTACCCAGAGTGAGTGGCTATGGGCTCAATGGGAAGACTGAAACCACACAGCTTCATCCGCTTAACGGGTGCGATTCTGAGAGTGTTGCTCTAATTTTAAGACCAACACTGCAGGTGTCTGTAGTTCTCAGGCCTGGCTAACGCTGGGATATAATTATGAAAGGAAGTGTAGAATACAGCCCTGTCATGCAGTCTCAGACCGATATGGAACTCCATAGCATCATCATCATCATCGTTGTCATCCGCCTCATTTCCATCAATCATTAAAAAAGAAGAATAAA
Organism: Phymorhynchus buccinoides; assembly: GCA_017654935.2. NCBI lineage: Eukaryota > Metazoa > Mollusca > Gastropoda > Neogastropoda > Raphitomidae > Phymorhynchus > Phymorhynchus buccinoides. The sequence continues at coordinate 22,479,677 of CM065694.1, forward strand.
ATGTGTCAAATTATGTGGCTTTGCATGCCCTGCTCTCATGGTGACCTCAAGTTTCGGTTTCCAATCCAGTCTATGCCTTGGTGCATTCGGGTCAATGTCATGTGGATCAGTGTGTTCTGGGGAGCTGTTGGTGGACGGTCGTGGTGGCGCCCTCGGAGAAGGATCTCACTCACGCTGGCTCCGTGACTAAGAGAATAGTGTCGTCAGTAGGGGGCTTAGTAGGTGGTGTCCTGAACAGGCTCCGCTGAACTCCACCGAAGTGACTCAGCAGCAGTGCAGTGTCTCCTCGTTTGGTTGCCTCCTGACGGCCTAACATAGATTCGCTCCCCTTGGATGGCTGGTCTCGGATTCTGTGACCTGAACAAGCCAGGGTGTAGTTGCGAATTGGGATTCGGAATGAGCGGCATGGGAGCAACGCCACTGCACAACTCAGAAGATGGGACAGCAACAACATTTTTTTAAATATTTTATAAACCTTAATTTTTTTCCATATTCTTCTTCTTCTTCTTTTTCCAATAATGTCCACCTGCCTTAATTGGCAATTATTGACATGTACTGAATACTAAATATTAGTAGGGACTGAATACTAGACTGAATATTGATAACATACCGCATATGCTAAACCTTTTTCCATTAGTTCTCTGCATTGTAGGCTGCAGGGTACCCTGATATCAGGTCTGGAAAAAAATGTATCATCAAATTAATATTTCAAATCAGAGATTATAATAATATAAAACAACTAAAATCTAAATAATCAAAAGCATGAAAGGCGATCATCAACTCCATAAAACGTCAATCATGGAGTTTGCAGTTTAACCTTCTTTTATTCAAGATGACCAACACTATCCGGCCGGAAGTTGCCTCCATGTATTCATGTTGGCCCAAACCGGCCATAGCTTACCCCCACTCGGCGTCCCTTTCTGATGACATTTCCATCACACACAAAAGTTCTAGATTGTTATTATACACACACTATGAGACTGACTTATGTATTAGTATTAGTATTAGGTACTTTATAGTCACAGAGGCGTCTCTGTGAAATTCGGGTTGCTCCCACCTGGAGAGCGTGTCGCATGTTGTGCATGTTTTTTTATGCATGCAATTTTAGTAGGTGGTGTCAATGCATGCAATTTTTGTGTTACTGATGAGGAAGGAAAGGGGGGTGGGGGTGGGGGAGTAAATTTGGACCAAATGACGTTTTCGTTGTCACTGGGTTTAATGTGTTCCTATTAAGAGAGATATATGTGTAATTGCACTTGTAAACTAGATCAAAAATAGAATTGGTATTGAGTCCTCAATCCACAACAAAATTACAGCAGAAACAACCTTCAATATTGGTAAAGCCATTTCCCTAAGTCTAAACCAATTTATTTAAAGACATAAGAATTAACATAAACAATATTGATTCCATTCTTAAATATTCAATTTATGTTCAATTTATGTTCCCAAATAAATTCTGGTAAATTATTGTAACTGTGAGGGCAGGGGCAGATCTGAGGGGGGGGTTCGAGACCCCCCCCCCCCCCCCCCCCCCCCTTTGCCCCAAGCATGTACAAGGGTAAAAAGTAAGAAAATTGCTAAATGTTTGCTTTAATAATCACTATGGTATATAAATTGCAAAATTTCCAGGAGCTTCACCCCCTGGGCCCTCACAAAGCCACTACACCTTAACCCAGGACCTATGCAGCTTCCTGGACTCCCCGTAGAACACCCCCCCCTCCCCACACATACACACACTATGAATAATTTGGTCCGTCCCTGGAGGGCAAAGGGTTCAGAAGAGTGAGAGACAGACAAGACAGAGAGAGAGAGAGAGAGAGAGAGAGAGAGAGAGAGAGAGAGAGAGAGAGAGAGAGAGAGAGAGAGAGAGAGAGAGAGAGAGAGAGATGAGAGAGAGGGAGGGGGGGAGGGGAGAGAGTGAGAGAGATGGGGGAGGGGGTCTACAGGTTCATCATTATCCAAGCAATTGGTTGATATTTTTCACAGAAAGCTATCTGCAGTATCGACTCCAGCTACTTGCAATTTCATTGAATAACGGCAACGGCAAGCGGCCATTTTGTCTTCACTTTTTTTCATTTCTAACCCTAACCCACAACCACACCCTCGAAAGTCTCCACAACCACACCCTCGAAAGAGTGCCCTCAACAAAATACCTCGGGATCACACTACGATCTGATCTTTCATGGGGAGCCTACATCACAGCCACCTGCACCAAAGCCAACAGAGCTCTAGGCTTCTTAAGAAGAAACCTGAAGGTGTATTCCACGGCTACCAAGGAGTTAGCTTACAAAGCCATGGTCAGGTCCATTCTTGAATATATGCAAGCGCAGTATGGGACCCACACACCGACAGGCAGATCAATGACTTAGAGAAGGTCCAACACAGGGTGGCAAGATATGTGCTAAACAGACACAGAAATACATCCAGTGTCAGCACCATGCTCCACCAGCTACAATGGCCATCTCTCGCTGAGCGCCACCGCGCTTCCAGGCTATCCATGATCTACAAGATCACAAATGGACTGGCCTGTGTGAAATGCAGCGCCCTCAAACCCATGCCCCTCAGCAGCAGAAGACAAAACCACAACAAGCAGTTCCAAAGAATCCCCACCAGAACCGACTACCGCAACAACTCTTTCTTCCCCCGAACCGTCCGCGACAGGAACTCCCTACCATCAGAGACAGTCCAGTCCCCCACGCTCAGCTCCTTCATGTCGAAGGTGCTGAAGCTCCCTGACTAAAAGCACTACTACCCCCCCCCCCCCCCCTTTTTTCTCTCCCCCCCCCCCCCCCTCCTAATCCTAACCCCATCCCTTTCCTGGGCGTTCTATCCTAACCCTATCCTTATCTAACCCTATCCCGACCTTCATAACTTTTAAAAAAAATCATTGGCGTCAATACTGCAGATAGCTTTCAGTTTCTGTAGATTTTTTAGGTAAACTTGTTAGACCTGAGATAGACCGGGACATCATCGACCATGTAGTGCTCTGTGTGGTTGTACACTTGGAGAAACTGGTGGAAGTGCATCTCCTCTGTTCCCCCACTGCGGTTTTCTTTCTTCTTGGTCTCCAGTTGTACGACTGAGTCAGCTGGAACATCCAAGGCCAACAAGTAATCATCAGTCCACAGTCGAACTGCGCGGGAGTTTCGTGCTACCCCAGACAACTTGAGAGGTTTTGAACGGCGAACATAGTGCAGCAAAAAGTCTTTAGGGTCTGGAAAGTCCGGTCTCTCTTCCACTTGTAACTTTGGGCCACTCTCTCCAAATGGTCTCAGATGCCCTTTTCGACCTACTTCTACTAGATCTAGTTCCAGTTTCTCATTCATCGATTCAAACTTTTCTGATGCAGAAACTTCCAACTTCAACATTCGTGGAAGAATGGCAGAACATATGCCACACACAAGAAGGAAGTGGAACATGGCGACTGGAGACAATGTTCACAAAGCCTAAAACAAGGATCCGGGAAGTAGGTCTAAAGGGCCCGCTTGTTGACTACAGACAAGTTACCGAATCCAATGACGCTTTGCGGGTTTCCGCTTTCGATTTCGCATCGCAGATAAAAACTGTATCATGTGAAATTGTGTACCCTCCCCCCCCCCAAAAAATAAATGAAAAAGAAGCAAGGTGTAGGTTCTGTTGCACAAAGCTTTGATTGGCGCTTGCACACAGCTTAATAGAAAAATGCTGCTTAGGTGGGTTTTGGGTCATCTTCTCAAGTGGACGACAGTGAACAGTGTATAGGTCGTGGATGGCACACAATATTAATTATTTGGATTTGGGCATGGTACATGACTTTTGGGCTCTCGAGAAGAGTGTTCTTTTTTTTCTTAGCTCACGAGAGCTTTAGCTCGAGTGAGCTAAAGAACACGGCATCGAGAGAGCCCAAAAGTCATGTACCATGCCCAAATCCAAATAACATACATGTACCGATCTGCTTTGATCAATTTCAGAGTTTAAATAGCTGAAATGAGTGAAAACAAACACAGTAGCCATGTTCAAGTAGATCTTAAGCAATCTGACCACTGCACACACTTCAAAGCTTGATTTATTCATGTGCAGATAACATAGTTCTACAGGCTACAGTACACCCCGCTTATAGTAAAGTCCAGGGGAGCAAGGATTTTCCTTTACTATAACAGGTTTTTCTTATGAACGATGTTCGGATATAGACAAGTTTTGATCACTTGTGCTTGATCTAGATTTAGACGTGAATTCAACATGAATACGTGTGCAGATATCATCTGCTGCGTTGCTACCTGCTAAAATCAATGCACACTTTTACAGAGAAGTTTAGTTAGCTTTTACTGAAAAGTTTAGTTCAATCAGATTCAGTTTGAATCGATCTGACTGTAAGCTCTCTTATACCTCTTAGATCTAAGCGAGATTAAATTTACAAGATTTATTTGTTTTCCATGAAATAAAAACGTACTGACATCCAATTCAATTCAATCATTTTATTGTCTTCACAAAAAGCAAAGAAATTCGCTGCCTGGCTGGGTTCTGCCATTGCCTCCATAATAAGGAGAAACTAAGCTAGATCTAGTACTAGAACATAGATCAAGATACCAAGTTAGCATATCTAGTCTAACTGGTTTTTGGTTTTAATGTTTGTTTCAAAGACATAGGGACAAAAAAAGTGTTAAACAATTTTCCTATTATTGCATTTCAAATGCTCTAACTTTTGAGTCCTGTAGGCTGGAGGAAAGGTGCCAGCAGTAAACTGAAATTTTTCAAACATATAATGAAAATAAACGGCGAACACACTCGAGGATTTCTCCACTTTATTTGGTAAAATTCCAACGTTTCGCCCTGGTGGGCTTTTTTAGGGACTGAAAAACCACACTTGAAACGGACTATATTTAAAATCAACCCACAAGACATAATATATATATATCACAATTTATATAACTTTTTTGTTTTTAATTCAAAGTCACAGACAAGCATTTTATTTTTTATTTTTTATTTTATTTTTTTTTAGAACACGAACATTACTCAAAGTTAACATTAACTGGTTTTGTTTCTGAGGTTCACAAATAAAGACATTGGACACAGAAAAGCTTTATGGGACTAAAGAACAAAGCAAACTATATATATATATATATATATATATATATATATATATATATATATAATTAAGTGCTGGTTTGCTTTTATTGTGGACTTTCAATCTGGTGCAAAGAGGACAACCATTTTCTCTTGTAGAAAGTCTTCTAGCTCAGCTTGAACATTCACTGTGGACATTCTTTGCAGGCCGACATGCACACACGCACGCACGTACGCACCCACGCACGCACGCACGCACGCGCGCGCGCACGCACACGCACGCACACACGCACACACGCACACACACACACACACACACACACACACACACACACACACACACACACACACACACACACACACACACACACAAAATAATCTTTATAAATCTAGTTTATTGTACTCCGGCTGTACGGCGTGGAACAATTTATCTTTTAATTTAAAATCGTGTACATCAAGACAGACATTTATGATGAAAGCACTTAAATTTCATATGTTAGAAACCCTATGAATTAGTCTCTAACTTTAGAAATGTAGCACCTATTCCGTCGGGATATGTCCTTTTAATTGATACATTACAATGTTTATACTTTGATTGTTCTTTGCTTTGTTCCATTGTGTCCGGGACATTTGTTAATATGGGTGATGGGGAGGAAATGAAATGGGGAAGGGACAACCACATTCATTTCAATATCCCATTCATTTATCTCTCTCTCTCTCTCTCTCTCTCTCTCTCTCTCTCTCTCTCTCTCTCTCTCTCTCTCTCTCTCTCTCTCTCTCTCTCTCTCTCTCAATAGAGTTATTTCAATGCATTATATTATTAGGCTAATGTTTAGTAGTTTGGAATGTTTTGTTTTGCATGTTGAGTTATTTTTCGAGTTGCTTTCGTATTACTTTTCATTCTGAGGACAGGATCAAAAAAAGCTGTCAAGCTTACTCCTTTATCCTCAATAAAGATCATTTTGACTTGACTTGACTTGACACACACGTTGCCTAACGGAAGAAGACAGAATTTACCAGCGGAACAGGAATAGGCCATGCAGGCGATTGTTGCTTTATAATCTCTAACCCAAAAGTGACTGCTTTGTACTTTCATATTGGAAAATATTTATCCTTTAAAGACAAATAGTACGTATATACAATATTGTAAGTGATTACTAAATCACAATTGATAAATTTTGTTGTAGGCCTATTTTCACACATTTTCAAGAAACACGTGGGTCCGTGACATCGAAACTGTAAACCCCACATCCTTTAACTCCAAATCCGCCATTCATGTTTGTGTGGAAAGCGTGTTAGTTGGGACGCGTTTAAGTTCTAACTGACTTTATACAGCGTTTTCAAAAGGCGAGTATGCGAATGTTTGATTAACCGATTCCACATTTACGACATCAATGCTTTTGCTATGTATGTGAGCCTCGTTATATGTCTGTTGCTTGCTATGTTTTGAGCATCTTTACAACAAAAAGACGCTTCGGCTTCAACATAAGATGGCGTGCATCATGGTGTTTTCTGACATTTATTTATTACTATTTTTTAAAAAGTGTTAATCGTCACTTCTCATGCTTTTATCACGCAGATGAATCTTTTCTGTTAAATTGTAAGTACAGATCCATCATATTACCGTAATGTTTTAATAGCATTTTGTGGAATTATGGCAAAGTCTAAAAATAAAACTGTCGCCTAGCTCTCCAAAGCGGAAGCCGGTCGCCGTGACTTGAAGTACAAAGCACGTGGTAAAAAGTAGTCTAGTCTACCTATGAGAAGTCGACTGGTTTTCACTCAGGTTTGAATAACAACGGGCAAAAAAAGGTAGATTTTGCCACAACACTATTTGCTGATTGCTACACTACAGCTTATTCTTTGGTTGTATTTTGTTTGTTTATTAAAAAATGAAATGAAATGTTATTTGTCAGTGTGATTCTTCTTCTTCTCTTGAGGGCCCACGGTCAATGAGCTGACCATTCTGGCATCTTTTGAAAAAAAAAACCACCCTGAAAAAGAGGGGTTCCGGTGGTGTTCAAATTTCAGTTGGCAGTGGTGGTGTGACAAAAAAAAAAAGGGATTGGAGTGGGTAAGGGAGAAGCAAGGACGGCGGAAGGGGGGGGGGGGGGCGAGACTGATGAGCTACTGGTCAGCCTGCAGTAGCAGTGAAGGCTGCGATGGAGTCCTGCCGATTTGGTGCACATCTAAACTGACTGAAGCTTGTAGTTGTAGCGTGCAAATCTGTCGCTCGTGCAAATCTGTAGCTCGCTACAGTGTATTTGCAACATTGAGCATGAATCACAAATTTCACTTTTCCCGTGGGATAGGGTTAGGGTTAGGGTTAGATAAATGGTTCAAGTACGGAAAAAGTGAAATTTGTGAATGTCGCAAATACACACTCATAGTAGTGAGCGACAGATTTGCACGAGCGACATGTGCACGCGACAAAGCTTCCCATATAAACATGGATGAAACCACATATAATCAGGAAAAGCAGGAATCCTGAATTCATGGATGCAACCTTGCCTCGGATACGAGGCGGCGCCTGTTTTTCAAAATATTGACCCCCAAAAAATTTGATTGAAAGTTCAACTTCAAGCCAAATCAAGGGGGAAAAAGTGTTGAATTCTCAATTTACAAGCCTGGAATAAGCTTCAAATTGGGTATGATTTTGCTTTTTCTTCAGCTTCTGTACCCTGCCAGGGGTCTGTGGCCCCTGGACCTCTGCCTTTCCTGTTTTTGGATTTTCTCCAGTTGCATCCATGTTAATTTGTTGTTATTTTTCAGGAAATCTTGAAATTGCAATATTTAAAAAATATTGACACATAATTACACTTTGAGTGAGAAAAGAGCTTTTGTTTTATCGTTTAAAAATAGATGAAAGCTGTCTAACTGCTCTGATTCTATTACTAGTAAACATACACGTACAAAAGTAAAATTCAGCTTCAGGGTCTTCACCCCCCCTCAAGTGACTCCATCTTGACCCCAGTAAGGTGGCCTGCTTGAACCCAGGCTTCCTCAGTTCCTGCTTTTTATTTGTCCAGGTTTCAGCCTTCTAAAAACAAAAAGTATCAGTGATCACATAAAAAGTAACATGATAGGCCGCGAGGCCTAGGCTGATGAAGCCAGTCCCTCTACTATACTATACTATACTATACTATACTATACTATACTATACTATACTATACTATACTATACTATACTATACTATGGAATGATGAAATGATGGATCCTCAACTCAAGGACAAGACAGTCCAGAGTCCTACCACAGTACCAGTCAACTAACTCACCTTGGTTCTTTTCATGAACAATCAGAGCTTCAGATTGTCAGCGGGTCCGGGTCATTGACCCGTATTGATAGTGATTTGACCCCTCATTTTGTGCAGCAAGGGGTCATCTGACTTATGAAGTCTGCAATAGAATTTAAGTGTAATAGTAGAAACTAATACTACAGACACATTGTTGGCCCATTATTTTGCACCCATCATTTTCTGTAATCAGGGGTCATATGGCCCATGGAGTTTGAAAACAATCTAAAGCTCCAGTCGTCTAGATGACAATTAGTGAGTGGAAGTCACTCCTGAGGCCGTAGCATAATGATCATCCTCAGTTGAAAGCTTTGATTCGAATCACAAATTTCGTCCTTTCTCCCCTAAGCCCCCTCCCTCACATCCACCTACCTTTGTAAATTTTCAACTAATTCCTTTGATCTAGTCCACTAACTCCCCACCCCTTAGTCCTTTCCCCCAAGCCATATTCACAGTACCTCAGAACCTCAGCTGCTGTACTGGAGTCTTGATGAAAGAAGAATCTCAATGTATCACAAGGCTTGCTACCTTTATTGATTTGCCTTTTGTTGTTGTTGAAAATTACAGAAACAAAAGGAAGAGTTATCTAAAAAAAACCAAAAACTGGTTTTATAGTTTATCAAGCTGGTCTAGAAAAATTGCTAACCGAATCTATTTCCATTATCAAAATTCTGATGCTCTTTGCAAGAATCTGAGTAATTTCACATTATGCTACCCATTTGGATACTTCTTCTTCTTCTGTGTTCCCGGAAAGGCCACAATAGGTAAAGCACGTATATGTCCGTTTTCAGTTTTTACTGGTCTCCCCGTTGCATACGACCGACACATTCTTATTTCGGAGGAGCTCAAAGGTTAATAGTTTGGAAGATTTTAATTTTTATGGAAAAAAGGCAGGAAAATGGGCCAATAACTGAATAAGTCAGAAAGATAGTATATGACAGTAAGCAAGCGAAAAAGTTAGTCAAAGAGAGTGGCAGATGAGAGGAAGTTACAACTTACAAGCACAGAACTTCCAGAAGGTGGGGAAACTATTTTTATGAAAGACCCCCCCCCCCCCCCCCCCCCCCCCCCCCCCCCCCCATCCCCACTTGGATGGATACTTATAAATGTAACTTTATAGGATCAAACTTCAATCTTATGCTTAGCCTTCATGATATTGGCTTCATCTACAGCCATGAGATTGATGCCTCAATATATCAAAAGAAAGGCTCTGAAAAGATGCAGCTTAGCGGAACTACTAGAAGCGTTAATGAAGTAATAATAATAATAATAATAGTACATATTTATATAGCGCTTTACCTCAAATGAGCTCAAAGTGCTTTACAATCAATTATTTATCAAGTAGATGACAAAAATAGTAGACTTGGTTAAACCTTTTTTTTCCTCCTTTATGTGTGTTTCAGATGTCTCAAAACGGCGATGATGCTGTGGACCAAGTCGCTGAAGAGCAGCTTGTGGAGGATCTTCAAGATGAAGATTTAGAAACCTTCAACAAGCTGATTGAGTACGGAATCGGCAAAAAGGTTGCAAGAGAGCTAGTGACAATATATCAAGCAGGTACTGAGTTGTTTTTGTGTGTGTTTTGTACAGTTTCTGCTATTTTATATGTATAGCAAGCATCTGCAAGTTCTTTTCCTAATCCTAGTCTAAAAATCACAGCTTAGAAATATACTTGTTTTTTGTTTTTGTCATACCCTGGCTAAAAGACTCCAGGGATCATCCCAACAGCTGAAGCACCTAAACACTGTGGTACAAATGCATCAGCTAGGGATGAGAACATGACGTGTGTGACCGTTTTAGATTACCCTGCCACGTGGGCAGCCACATTCCGACTTTGGAGAATTTTGGAGACTGATTATGTTATGCTAGGAGCTTGTCATGGCTCAAGACAATCCCTGTATAACTATGCATAGCATAACAACATTTTGATGTAGCCTTTGTGTTCTAGCCTATGTCAGTTGGTCTGACAGCCTTAAGCCAAGGCGAGAAAAATACCTGTAGAAAGGAAAGAACTGTGGCCAAGTGCTCTATCTTTGCTATGAATAGTTCTGATGCATCAAAAAAGTGAAAAGTGTGTCACTAAAAAAAAAAGAGGAGGAAATTTGTGTGGTCTTTTTGTTGCCTAATTCTGAAATACAGAAGCAGGACTTTCTCCTTTTAGCGAGATTTGTATTGTGGCAGTGCTTTCTAGTTGAGACATTAATTTTCTCAGTGTTAATTCTGTCTTCAAAATCAAGGGGTCAGAATCAGGCAGGGTATGACAGCAGGGTTCATTCTTGCCACAGGACATCATAGGTCATTTGACCGGTTGGCAGACAAATCAATAGGTCATTTTCCCAAAACAATAGGTCACAGATTTACTGCGGTACATACCCGGTACCATGTTCATGAAGGTTAGCAAACAGATATGTGGTTGAAGATTTTCATCAGATTTTTTTTAATTTGTCTTCCTCGCCCCCCACCCCCTCTCTCTCCCCCACACACACACAGACAGACACACACACGCACGCGCGCACACACACACACAGAGTGTAAAATGTACCTTGCCATAAAAATTAAGTCAAAGGAAACTAATATTCCTGCTCACAATTCCTGCATTTTTAATGTAATCTCATTCTCATTCATAGTGTTTATGCACAGTGAACACACAGGCAAACACATGTGCATAACCCCTGGTTGACAACAGAGAGAGAGAGGGGGGGGGGGGGAGACAAACAGATTGAGATATGGACAGAGAGACAGGCAGACAGACACACAAGGCAGCGTACACACACACTTGCATATTAATGCAGTAGCTTATGTTTTTGAGATGATGCCATTCACATCTCTAAAAGAACGGCTTGATGCTGCTGCTTTTTCCCCTGTCGAACTTGCAAAAAATTAACGTTCTATTTCGGCCTACTGTTCAGATTTGGTCAACGAAGAAATCAGACCTAAAACTTGAAGCGCTTCGCTCTCGCGAACAAGCATTCAGATGTAAACAAAGTTCGTTTTGGTATGACCGGACATGTGTCTGCTTTAGAAAGGAAAAGCCTGGATGGTCAGAAACAAGACTGACAACCAGGAAAACCAAAGCAAACAGACTGACCGCTGTGGCACGAAGCGAAAATCGGGTTCGGAGTTTTGATGTGGAAAAGTTGGGGTGGCTTGACCTAATTCCAACGATCCTACAAGTTGCAGACGATGTCTGAGCGAGTCCGAAACTAGGCCTAAAACATATTCTTCTGCCCCTTTCCTACTCGTGGCTTCTTTTCGGGAGGCATGGCTGGTTTTAAACACGAATTGTTGTCAAAAGGCCGAGAAATGATAGCACTAGAAGACTATGTCACGCTGGAACTTTATTTGGTCTTCAAAAAGTTGGATCGGAAAAGCTTTACCGAATGTGCAATGTCGCCATTTCTTCGTTTCGGCGTTCGTTTCGCCAGATACAACTTTTTAGTTCTGATTATGGTCCGAGGCCGCGGAAGAACTCAGCAGACGACAGAATCCTTGAAGTTGTTGACTGCTTTGACGAAAAATCAATCGGTCAGATGACCGCCTGCCTGCTAAAACTATCGGTCAAAATCGAAGGTTTATGCGTCAATGACCGATGACCGACGCCAAGAATGAACCCTGTGACAGTAACGGTTGCCCGACTGACGTAGGTGATCATAAGTGTCAGGCAGGTGGCAAGCTCGACAACCTGCCCCTCAAGCAAGTGCAGTTGAAAAAAAAAAATATCGCTCGAAAGTTCTTTGATTGGCAATGATAATATCGACCAAGTCGAACACTGTGCCTTGCAAGCGGCCTGAGCTAATGGAGGCGAAGACGAGCCGATGATACTGCAATAGTATTCACAAACGGCACGTTTTTAAAAATTAAGATCAGTTCATTTACTGGGGCTGTGCTGGTTTGAGTTTGTTCCTGGGGACCGCTACAGTAGCCGGATTGGCCTGACTGGAGCCATGAATTGCTGGGGAGATCTGCAGGTTGCAAAAAAAGTTACTGTCCTACCCTGTCGGGGCATACCGCAAACAAATGCGTCAGGTGAACATTTGCTACATTTTGTTGCGCATTGGTCTGAAATCCAATACATAAAGACGCCAGTTTTCATTAACACGGCTTCTTTCATTTTGATGACTTTATTCTCCCAAGAGAATGAACTTGACAAAACAAAGATATACGTTCTATGTTTCGTTTCTAATTCTTTTGATCAAGTGTTTGAGATTTCTTCCCAGGCAAATTGTCCCATTCCGAGCTGGATGAACGGGCGTTGGATGGACTGAAAGACCTCAGCCCTGCAGATGCCCTTGAAGTGCTGCGAGATTTCAGCGAGCACAGCCTCCAGCATGTGGAGAACAAGAGTGCCTTTCTGTGCAACAAGATGAAAAACGTGAAGAAACCAAAGGCCTCAGGGGGTGCTGCCCAGGGCAAGGGGCCGGATGAAGACAAGCTGCAGGTATGTTGATGATAGTCCAGTGATGCGCCAAGGATGAAAAAGTTATTGGACAGACTGTCCTGAAACAAAAAAATCAACGGACCCCCCCTTCTGGGGGGTCTTCCGTACAAATAGTTCCCACCTTCTGGAAGTTCTGTGCTTGTAAGTTCCTCTAATCTATCTCTCTTTGACTCGACTCTGCCTTTTTCGTTGCTTTGTGTCATCTACTGACTTTTGGCCCATTCTCCTGCCTTTTTCCCCCAAAAAAAATCTAGTTTTCTCCTTTGAGCTCCTCCGAAATCAGAATGTGTCGGCTGAATGCAGCGAAGACACCCGTGAAAGCTGGAAGACGTACACATACATACCCGTTGTGGCCTTATGGCCCAGGGACGCAGAAGAAGAAAGAATGGGACAAAATGTCCTGGTTCTTGCAGAAATCAATAGGACAAAGTTTGCTACTGTTAATTTAAAATTTCGATTGAACATATTGGTCCTGGGAACACAATGGGGCATTTTTATTTTCAGTTTTAATAGGTGTATGTCCTACGAGTATGACCTGGGCCTTGGGACATCACTGATTGATTCAGTATAACAGCGAAAGAATGTTTGAATTTTTAGCTATATAATTATTTAAATTTGAAGTATGTTTTTTGGTTGCTGTTTTGCAGACTGCCTTAAAAAAAAAAGGGAGTTATTGAATGTTTATGTTTAGTAACTTAAGTAAGACAACTTGGGTTTGAATACTATTTTTTTTATATAATATTAGGTACTTAAAATGAGCTGTTTATGAAAGTTTTTTTCCCCTAATGCAGTTGTGATTTTACAGGAAATCTTGGACCGAACTGGGTACAAACTGGAGGTATCGTCTGGTCAGAGGAAGTATGGAATACCTCCTACAAAATGGGAGGGACCCCAGCCTGGATCTGGACATGAGGTATTGTATTGATGAAAATGCTGTGGAAATTATGTCTTGTTCGGTAACATCAATGCACACACAGCACATATTAATAATACAGACATACATGTTTCAACTTTCATACGGTTTCTGTTGACATAAATTAAAAGATTGCTGCTTTGATGATTATCCCTTTAGTTCCGGGAACGTTCAGAAAAAAACCGGATCGTAAATGCCGAGAACGTTTGGGAATGTACGGATTCCACGTGGCCGCTTTGGGCGCTTCCATTTTGTTTCTATCACATGGCAGTCACGTGGACGCTTCAGCCTCGCTTTCACAATAGATTACACTTCTGCCCTGTTGCTTGCAATGGCTTCTAGGCCGATTGGTTTGGAAGATATGAATTTTTGAAAATTAGTGACCGACTTAGGCATTTTCGCGATTTTTCCAATATGGATGACGAACAGTTATGGCGTCCATTGACTGAGGAAAGCGATGAATAGTCGTATTTTTGTGAAAGATGGGACTTATGAGATCGCGAAGTGATGAGTAAGGAAGTGTACTCTGACCTATTTCGGCAACGAGCTTGTTTTTGTTCGATTGATGCAAATTTTTGAAGTCGTGTTACTGACATCAGCATTTTCCCGACTTTTGCATCATGTGACGAATCGTTATTGCATCCACTGAGTGATGACAGCGATGAAAATTCCTTTTTTTTGTGAAAGATAGGAATGATAAGATCGTGAAGTGAAAGGGTAAGTGAATGATTTTGATCTACATTTCCATTTCAGTTGTCTTAGGCTTCACCAGTGGTGACCAGTCTGCAAAAAGTAGGCAGTGAATGACTAGTGAATGCAGTTTGCGACTACACTTTGGCATTTTGATTTTTTGTGTGGAGCAATGCATCCCCATAACATCGTGAAATTCATTTCGCAAATCAGACAGACATCTCGACAACACATTCAAAACAAAAAAACACTCATAATCTGCTAGGGTATATTTTATTTTAATATTTTTCTGACGCTACCCCCCCTTCTGTGCGGAGTGACGTCCCTTGGGCTAGGATTTCAGAGGTGATTGAGCGCACAGAGCGTCAGGAATTAAAGGGTTATTCATGAAACGAGTGGATAATTAACCCTTCCCTTCCCAGGTCCCGGGTCTAATATGTGATGTCTTTGATGATGTCATAGCCCTGAAATGAAGGATTTCCGTTTATAAGTCAGGAAAGATGTATCTCTAGAACATTTTTTTCAGATTGAGCCTAACAGGTCTCTTAAATTTTATAATAAAATCGATAATTTCTGTTTTCCTCTGGCAGTGAAGGGGTTAAATATAATTTGTGAATGTTGAAACTTATTTTATCTTATTTACTGTTTGAGCTTTGATAATTATTAATGAAACAAGTGTAATAAAATATTTTGTGAATGTTGAAACTGTCTTACTGTTCGAATTGTTCTCATTGACTGCATCAAATAAATTCTACATATTAAGCAAAACAGACATGAGATTTGTCTGGACATTTCCTGATTTCAGGAAATTTTAAAGCCAGAAGGGTTGTTCTTGAGATAAGTGTAAATCCATTGAGAAATGGGGAGGGGAGTGGGTGTAGACTGGGAGTGGCTGACGGAAGCATGAACGAAGCAATCATGCCCCAGTTGCCACTCAAATCCACAATCCAATCCATGTTCATCCCATACTGACGAAGCCCACTTCCAACAGCCACTTCATTAAAGTTAATTTCTTGGATCAGGATCAGGATTCTTTTGGACAACCAGGGGCCTACACCAGTCCCTGGGAACTTTTCAGGAAATGTCACTTTCCTCTGGTCTCATGTCTGACAAAAACCACAATGATGAAAAAGAAAGATATGAAGATGCTTACTCATCAAAACCCAATTTGTCCTCATTAGGAATTTTAAAATAAAATCTCCAAGCATTTTCTCGCCTTTGTGCATGATTCAAGGGTAGAATCATTGTTTAGATGTAAGTAACAATATTTAATGTTTCTGCTTTTGTCTTGGCTGTTTAGCACGAAAAGCCCAATTGGTTTAGTGATCGTCCAAACTTAAATTTTCAATTACTAATGTGCAGGTGTTCTGTGGCAAGATCCCCAGGGAAATTTTTGAGGACGAGCTGATCCCAATGTTTGAAGAGTTCGGTGAAATCTACGACCTGCGTCTTATGATGGACCCCGTGACATGCTTCAGTCGTGGCTACTGTTTCATCACCTTCACTAATAGAGAGGCTGCCTTAGAAGCAGCCAAGAAGGTGAGAAACTGTTGATTCATAGAACATAATGTTATAGAATGAAGGTACAGAGATGCCTACCGTCAACGGAGTGTCTGTATTGTCCTTGAAAATTTAGAAAATCTAACACGATTTTTAGCTGTCTGTTTCGGTAATCGCTGATTAGAGAAATTTTGAAAATGGTGACTGATAGTGAATCGAGAGACAGTTCTGACAGTTTAAGGACACACTGACCCACCACGATTAAGTCCCTTGTTTTTTTCTGGGTAGCTGTGACCCACATACAAATGCCTCCAACTTCAAATTGAGGCTGTTCTTTAAAACGATTTTTCGTTTTGAATTTGGGGGCATTTGTATGGGAGTCAAACCTGGTCAAAGCAAGATTTCTCACCAGCTATAAGAGGGAAAACACATGAAACCCATGATTTTGACACATAATTTGGTGGGTCTTTAACACACCATTTTTCTGCTCGAAAGAAGAAAGTAACTGCCAAGCGATCCCAAACATGCAAAAGGACCTAGGGAAGAATGCAAAAGATCGACTTTCTTACATTTTGTGAACTTTACTCTTGTGAAGTAGCAGAGCAAGGTGAACGAACGGTCATGAACCACATCGCCAATAGTGAGTAGTAAGCAACATTTTCTTGCCTTGTTCTGAAAAATTGGGGTAAACCTCGGGATTTTTAAAGTTTTTGTTCCTGAAAAACGAAAATTGGGGCAGGCATGGCTTCTCAAGGATAATTTGATTTTTTGTTCTAATTCCTCAATTGTTTCATACTCATTTATTTGCTTCTTTAGTTATTTATGTTTTGAGTAAAATTGTCTCATTCATTCAAGAACTAACTCCCAAAGTTGGACAAATATCACAATCAGATGCCATTATATAATTAACTAAAAACAAAGATGAATGAAACACATTCAGCTTTGAGTCTGATATGATTTTTGGGGTTAAATAGACAGCTTATAGCATGTAAACAAATGCTTTGAATTCTCACAGTTTATTTTATGGAGGTCAGTATAGATTGGTTACTTGCTTGCTTTGTTTTCAGTATGATGGCTTTGAAATCCGAAAAGGCAAGAAATTGAAGGTGAACATTTCAGTTGCCAACTTGAGACTGTTCGTTGGAAACATTCCCAAGAACAAGACCAAGTCTGAAATTTTTGAAGAATTCAACAAGAAAGCAGGTAAAACGTGCTTATTTTAATTCTCTTTTAGTAGTAAGCTTAGTTTTTAATTTTTTATTATGTTCAGTTATCTTTTTTTACGTCCTTAATCTTATAAGAATGGTTTCTGTATTTTTTGGACCATTTTTTGTAAACTTGTGGGTATAAGGTGCATCTGGCAATTACCAAAAAAAAATCTAAAATAGAAAGGGTGCCATTTATAAGGTGATACAAACCTGGCCCCCCAAAAAGAATGAAGTCCTTGCACGTTAGATAAACACTTGCCGACCGCCATTAGTGCAGTCACATAAATGAGAGTACATTCCCCTTTCAAATCAGCGAAGTTCCATTTTCTGTATAAACCTCAAAGGAATATTTGTGAAAGATCCTGTGGAGAGATAATAGTACAGCAGTTGTTGTTGCTGTTTGTTATGTGTATTTTTACCGGCCAAACGAAGTCTGACTGGTGGGCCTATTGTTTTGTTTGCTCATGTTATTGGATTTTTGTTTCATGTTTTTATTTCATTTCAATTGTGTGTAAAGCGCTCTGCAGCCTACATAGTAGGATGGGCGCTATATAAATTGTCCTCATTATTATTATTATGGCATACAAACACTAGGTTTTTGAATGGCTGCTTTTGTGTAGAAGCATAAATGTTTCCCATTTGTGTTACAACAGACCTGCATACCCATACGATTTTTACGTATTTTGTACACGATTTTGAGCCCCAGTACGGCAGTACGGTAAATAGAAAATTAACACGGCAAAAATTTGAACTTAAGGTCTTCTAAGATCGGTCAAAATCGAGTGTCAACGCGCCGTCATTCGATCCTAGTTTCACTTTCACGACTTCCAACTTCCGGTTAGTGTCGGCCATATTAACTTTTTCATGGTTTGGCGGATCGTCACATTGCAAATCATGTCTAAACGACCCAGCAGCAATGAAACCAGCGGCCCTTCTGCCCCCAAACAGGCTAGAAAACAGGTATTTCTAGCAAGGTACAAGCAAATTCCCGGAATTCAACCATCCTCGCTGGGAAGTACCTTTGCACGGTGTTTGTACTGACAAACGGATTTCGCATGGTGGTTTAATGTTCTGTAATGTTCCATTTTTGGGTCTCCTTGCAAAATACGGAATTTTGAGAAAAAGTACGGAATTTTATTTATTTCGTTGAGTACCTAAAAAAAGAAATTGGGGGTAGGCAGGTCTGTTGCAATCATTGGATCCCAGCAGGGATAGCAGTGAGGATTACATTGTTTTGTTGAGTCTACATATTTAGTGTTTTCATCATTTGTTTCAGATCTTTTGGCTAGCATTGTGATTTCAATATCTGTGTGGAAAAAAGCATTAATTGGCTTGTACATGTTAGCTTATCTAAGTTCGTTAAAACTTTAGTGAAGCATGTAAATGGCATTTAATTAAAACACCAATTAACATTGGTTCAAAACTTTTCTCTCTCTTTTTTGTGTGTGTGTTTCATAGATGGCTTGACAGAAGTGATCATCTACGGATCTGCTGACAACCCCAAGTTGAAGAACCGTGGCTTCGCCTTCTTGGAGTATGACTGTCACAAAAATGCCTCTGCTGCCAAGAGGAGGCTGACCACTGGCCGTGTGCGAGTGTGGCAGTGTGACATCATTGTGGACTGGGCTGACCCTCAAGAGGAGCCAGACCAGAACACCATGGCCAAGGTAAAGAGTTTCTTTTATTGGTACAGGCATGGTAGACCTCCGCGAATCGCGGAAAATCCGCGAAACAGTTTGAAACAAAATTATTGAAATGGCATGAAAAAGTGAAAATTTCACTATTTTATTGAATTTTCTTCGGCCCCCTGGACCCCCGGCCATTTTCCTTGAAAACCACTTTGCCCCCACTACCATGGCTGTGGTAGTTATTGGACAAGGATGATGGTGTTTGATGCAACAGCTTCACCATAATTTGTAACACAAAGAAATTAATGGGATAATAATACGGATGTTCCGCTAGCTTTTCTTTTTACCCGTCCCGGTGATGGATGATTTAAAAAAAAAAAGTTTGTCCTAGAACCATTTTCACCCGTCCCCCCCACTGATTTGTGTTGTCACGGATTAGAGCAGAAACTGGTTTGCATGTAAATGCACCCACGAGACACGCACTGAGAGACGACGGAGCAAAACGGTACACGTACTCCACAGCATTCAAATTAAAGTCGGATTAACAATAACAACAAACGTACAAGACTAACCGTGACTAACCTCCCACTTACTCCTATTGCTCTTTGTAAGCTCCTCTGCTGCTGCGTCATAGTCGAAAGTATGCAAGGTAGCAGAGCAAGAAGCAATTTGCGTAAGCTGTTGCACTTTGTTGTTTCTGTCGACTGATTAAATGGTGGTTTTTTCTCATGGAGTGCTGTTAGGAAAACTGCTTCCTATTTACTGTACTGAAAGTAAGCATTTACCCTGACTCCGCGATTTACATGCTGGCTTTCCAAAAAAGTCGGCCACCGACTTCGGCCGCAACATGACGACCGAATGATTTGACTGCTGCTGCACACATACAGTCAATCAGTTCAGTGCACTCGCAGTCAATCAGAACAAAGAAAGTGATGTCGACTGATGGTTTATTAAGACCCACGCCACTAGTTGCACATGAGGAGTGTCCCATAGATGCCACGCAAGCTTTTTACTAGGCCTAAGTAGTAGGCTAGGCCTAATGTTGCTTTGCTGAACAGAAAACAGCCGGTCAGGCTGGAGTGCCCTCTCCAACCCTCAGATTTTGTCCGTCCCGATGGCGGACAGCTTCAATTTTTTTCAGTCAAATCCAGATTTAACCCGTCAAATACCGAGAATACTGTAATAATTGTCTGAAACAGAATTTCAATCAGTAACATGTTTTACTACAGTAAAAAAAAGTTGACAGAGAAAACATGTTAAATTTCATCACTGGTATTGATCCTCATTTTTTACAACTTTGTAATCAGGGCCTGTATTCACGTTGAGATAGCATGAGACATGATGCAGCATGAGACTTAGCATGATGCTAACTTAGCTCTTCCAATGTCCAATAGGATATAATAGGACTTTTGGAAGAGCTTCTAAGTTAGCATGATGCTAAGTCTCATGCTATCTCAACGTGAATACAGGTCCAGATTAACAAAGTTATATCTATTATTAACTTTTTTTGACAGGTGACAAAAAAGTATTTGAGAATAGATAACTTTTTTTGACAGGTGAAGGTGCTGTATTTGAGAATAGATGTTAACTTTTTGGGACAGGTGAAAGTGCTGTATTTGAGAATATATGTTAACTATTTTGGACAGGTGAATGTGCTGTATTTGAGAATAGATGTTAACTATTTTGGACAGGTGAAAGTGCTGTATTTGAGAATAGATGTTAACTTTTTTGGACAGGTGAAGGTGCTGTATTTGAGAATAGATGTTAACTTTTTGGGACAGGTGAAAGTGCTGTATTTGAGAATAGATGTTAACTATTTTGGACAGGTGAATGTGCTGTATTTGAGAATAGATGTTAACTATTTTGGACAGGTGAAAGTGCTGTATTTGAGAATAGATGTTAACTTTTTGGGACAGGTGAAGGTGCTGTATTTGAGAATAGATGTTAACTTTTTGGGACAGGTGAAGGTGCTGTGTTTGAGAATAGATGTTAACTTTTTGGGACAGGTGAAGGTGCTGTGTTTGAGAATAGATGTTAACTTTTTGGGACAGGTGAAAGTGCTGTATTTCAGAATAGATGTTAACTTTTTGGGACAGGTGAAAGTGCTGTATTTGAGAATAGATGTTAACTTTTTGGGACAGGTGAAAGTGCTGTATTTGAGAATAGATGTTAACTTTTTGGGACAGGTGAAAGTGCTGTATTTGAGAATAGATGTTAACTTTTTGGGACAGGTGAAGGTGCTGTATGTACGCAACCTGACCTCTGATGTGACTGAAGACCAGCTGAAAGAAAAGTTTGGTGAATATGGCAAAGTGGATCGGGTGAAGAAAATCAAGGACTACGGCTTCATTCACTTTGAAGAACGTGAACATGCCTTGAAAGCCATGGAGGACCTTCAGGGGCAGGTATGAATACATCTGTAGTTCTGCGATAATGTATTGCCAACTTGATTCTTTGACTAAATGATTGTGAGTTGAGCTCAAATGTTACTTTGTTGTGTGAGATCAACCAAAGGTTTGTATGTTTTTTAAAATTTTATTGTCTGGATGATATAATACTTTGTTGTGTGCAGACCTGCCTACCCATACGATTTTTCCGTATTTTGTACACGATTTTGAGCCCCAGTACTGCAGTACGGTAAATGGAAAATTAATACGGCAAACATTTGAACTTACGGTCTTCTAAGATCGGTCAAAATCGAGTGTTTTTCGTCATTTCGCATGGCGGTTTAATGTTCTGTAATGTTCCGTTTTTGGGTCTCCTTGCAAAATACGGAATTTTGAGAAAAAGTATGGAATTTTATTTTGTGGAGTACCTAAAAAAGAAATTGGGGGTAGGCAGGTCTGTGTGTGAAGTCAACCAAATGTTTTTGTTTTTTTTACATATGTATGGCACCCGATGCTCACAGATGCTTCTATAAATATGGAATATAGATTAACCAATCACAGTGCCAGCTCCAGCCTTCATGTCCAGTTGTTGAGCTGATCGTTCCTACGCTGTGTACAGCAATTGTGTGCAGTAACTGCAGTCCTGTCCTGTTTGCAGGGTCTGACTGTACTGCGCACAAACATGTCATTTACGTAGCATGTGGGGTACTTACATATATTTCTATTAGTATGCAATATACATTAACCAATCACAGTGCCAGCTCCAGCCTACAGATGAAGTTGTTGAGCTGATCGTTCCTACGCTGTGTACAGCAATTGTGTGCAGTAACTGCAGTCCTGTCCTGTCTGCAGGGTCTGACTGTGCTGCACACAAACATGTCATTTACATATGTATGGTAATCGATACTCACAGATACTTCTATAAATATGGAATACATGTATAGATTAACCAATCACAGTGCCAGCTCCAGCCTTCATGTCCAGTTGTTGAGCTGATCGTTCCTACGCTGTGTACAGCAATAGTGTGCAGTAACTGCAGTCCTGTCCTGTCTGCAGGGTCTGACTGTACTGCGCACAAACATGTCATTTACGTAGCATGTGGTACTTACATATCGTCGCTGTCCGACGCTAACCGTGTATTTACACAATATATGCTTGACCCTTCTTCTTTACCGATGAGTAAACATATGACACAATAAAAGTTGCATTAATACCCAACATTTTCTGGATAATTCAGTTACACTGTTAGTCACAAAGCTAGTGCATTGTTCTCACAATGGGAGATACGACAGCTGCCAGCAGTTACACGATTAGCGTGACCAGTTACACGCTTATCGCGTCAAAACCATCAACAACCAGCCACATACACGATTATTTCCGTGGTATCATGTGACAAATTTGAGCATTTTCATTGGTCGCAGACTCAAGATATTTATAGAAGACCTGCGTGAGGTCACTGGAAGGAGTTTCAGTAAAAAATCTATTTTTGTCAAATTTTGTAGGTACACGGTTAGCGTCGGACAGCGACGATATATTTCTATTAGTATGGAATATACATTAACCAATCACAGTGCCAGCTCCAGCCTACAGATGAAGTTGTTGAGCTAATTGTTCCTACGCTGTATGCAGTAACTGCAGTCCTGTCCAGTCTGCAGGGTCTGATTGTGCTGCACACAAACATGTCATTTACATATGTATGGTAATCGATACTCACAGATACTTCTATAAATATGGAATGCAAGTATAGATTAACCAATCACAGTGCCAGCTCCAGCCAACATGTCCAGTTGTTGAGCTGATCGTTCCTACGCTGTGTACAGCAATTGTGTGCAGTAACTGCAGTCCTGTCCTGTCTGCAGGGTCTGACTGTACTGCGCACAAACATGTCATTTACATATGTATGGTACTCGATACTTCTATAAATACAGAGAATATAGATTAACCAATCACAGTGCCAGCTCCAGCCTTCATGTCCAGTTGTTGAGCTGATCGTTCCTACGCTGTGTACAGCAATTGTGTGCAGTAACTGCAGTCCTGTCCTGTTTGCAGGGTCTGACTGTACTGCGCACAAACATGTCATTTACGTAGCATGTGTGATACTTGCATATATTTCTATTAGTATGCAATATACATTAACCAATCACAGTGCCAGCTCCAGCCTACAGATGAAATTGTTGAGCTGATCGTTCCTACACTGTGTACAGCAATTGTGTGCAGTAACTGCAGTCCTGTCCTGTTTGCAGGGTCTGACTGTACTGCGCACAAACATGTCATTTACGTAGCATGTGTGGTACTTGCATATATTTCTATTAGTATGCAATATACATTAACCAATCACAGTGCCAGCTCCAGCCTACAGATGAAATTGTTGAGCTGATCGTTCCTACACTGTGTACAGCAATTGTGTGCAGTAACTGCAGTCCTGTCCTGTCTGCAGGGTCTGACTGTGCTGCATACAAACATGTCATTTACATATGTATGGTAATCGATACTCACAGATACTTCTATAAATATGGAATGTAAGTATAGATTAACCAATCACAGTGCCAGCTCCAGCCAACATGTCCTGTTGTTGAGCTGATCGTTCCTACGCTGTGTACAGCAATTGTGTGCAGTAACTGCAGTCCTGTCCTGTCTGCAGGGTCTGACTGTGCTGCACACAAACATGTCATTTACGTAGCATGTGTAGTACTTACATATATTTCTATTAATATGGAATATACATCAGTGTTGTTTCTAGAGCACGGTCGTGCAGGATTCCCGCATTTTCCCCCCCTAGGACGCATAAAATCGCGAACAGTGCGGCCCAACTCGCGCAAAATAACAAAAACGAACACACTTTTACTTAGCGGGTGCGTGGTCGCGGCTGCTGTGTCTATATCCTTCTCAATAGTAAGTGAAACTGAGCATCGTTTCTGTCCTCGTTTCTGATTGTCCGGTGACTGACTTTGTCCAATCACACACATTTTCACTCAGGAGCACAAATTTTCAGTCCGCCATTTTTGTTTTAGGGCACACTATCGAATTCAATGCCACAGCCAGCGATTCTCGTTCTGTTGTAGGGCCTCTAAGGCGTAGTCAGCAAAGCAAACAAAGCAAACTTGTTTTATTTTGTGGTTTCGTGGCCTATCAACGAAGGATGTTTGTACAACACTGGCAGTTTGGTCTGGTTTGCATTTTGCTACCCGTGTTGGCTGACTGGGTCGCACTCATGATTTCAGTGCGCGCATGAATGTCTATTCTGTGTGGGTGTGCTGTGTGCGCGCGCACGTGTGAAGTATCGGATTTGTATTTAAATTTAATATATATATTGAATGTTCTGTGTTTATTACTATTGTTATTGTTGTCTAAAGTTAACTTTGTAAGCGCTCTGAGCTCTTTGGAGAAAGAGCGCAACAAATATCCATTATTATTATCATTAACTAAGAATACACGCAATGGGTCAGGAAGTGAAACGGAACTCGCGATGCAGACAGATACGTCATTACTCATTTACTGTCAACCAGATCCGAGATTGGAACTTCTTGAAACTGCCTTGCCCAACGAACTGGAAAGACGTGAAAAACAGTCTTTCCAAAGGCTTGGTTGTGTTTCAAGGAAGAGGGCAAGGGCGATGACATCCACGATGAGAGCTTTGACGCGATCACTGATTCGGCGAAAGTCACAACTTGAACTTGAAGAATCTTGAGTGCGGCATTTGAACGCGGCAGTTGTAAAGTGAGGGCTTCGGCCTGAGCACAATGCGCTCTCTCTCTCTCTCTCTCTCTCTCTCTCTCTCTCTCTCTCTCTCTCACACACACTGTAACACAGGCTCTCTATGTTTAAATGTTCTCACCTTCTTCCTCTCACTCACTTTTTCCTCATTCTTAGTTTAAAGTTGCTGTCTCACTCTTTTAGAACTTTTTTCTTTTTTCCAGTCTTATTTTTTGTCCCTGTCCCACCACACACTCGCATTCATTCTAGTCTATTTCTTCTGGGCCCCCCTCCCCCCCCCAACTTAAAGTCAACTCTCATCATTTAGAATCTATATGCAGCTAGAAAGTTTGCAAGACCAAGAAAGTTTGCAAGGTTGAACTAGTTTCATACATTTTAAAAGAAGCAATACTAACATTTTTAAGCGTTTTCGTGCACATACAATTTAGTTAATATGCCCCCTTTTTTGTTAGCAAGTGGAGCCCAGGGGCTCCCTTTTTTCCAATCTAGGGAGCCCTTGAAAAATCCTAGAATCAACACTGATACATTAACCAATCACAGTGCCAGCTCCAGCCTACAGATGAAGTTGTTGAGCTGATCGTTCCTACGCTGTGTACAGCAATTGTGTGCAGTAACTGCAGTCCTGTCCTGTCTGCAGCGTCTGACTGTACTGCACACAAACATGTCATCGATACTCACAGATACTTCTATAAATATGGAATACATGTATAGATTAACCAATCACAGTGCCAGCTCCAGCCTTCATGTCCAGTTGTTGAGCTGATCGTTCCTACGCTGTGTACAGCAATTGTGTGCAGTAACTGCAGTCCTGTCCTGTTTGCAGGGTCTGACTGTACTGCGCACAAACATGTCATTTACATATGTATGGTAATCGATACTCACAGATACTTATATAAATATGGAATACATGTATAGATTAACCAATCACAGTGCCAGCTCCAGCCTTCATGTCCAGTTGTTGAGCTGATCGTTCCTACGCTGTGTACAGTAATTGTGTGCAGTAACTGCAGTCCTGTCCTGTCTTCAGGGTCTGACTGTGCTGCACACACACATGTCATTTAGCATGTGTGGTACTCGCATATATTTATATAAATATGGAATACATGTATAGATTAACCAATCACAGTGCCAGCTCCAGCCTTCATGTCCAGTTGTTGAGCTGATCGTTCCTACGCTGTGTACAGCAATTGTGTGCAGTAACTGCAGTCCTGTCCTGTTTGCAGGGTCTGACTGTACTGCGCACAAACATGTCATTTACGTAGCATGTGTGGTACTTGCATATATTTCTATTAGTATGCAATATACATTAACCAATCACAGTGCCAGCTCCAGCCTACAGATGAAATTGTTGAGCTGATCGTTCCTACGCTGTGTACAGCAATTGTGTGCAGTAACTGCAGTCCTGTCCTGTCTGCAGGGTCTGACTGTGCTGCATACAAACATGTCATTTACATATGTATGGTAATCGATACTCACAGATACTTCTATAAATATGGAATGTAAGTATAGATTAACCAATCACAGTGCCAGCTCCAGCCAACATGTCCTGTTGTTGAGCTGATCGTTCCTACGCTGTGTACAGCAATTGTGTGCAGTAACTGCAGTCCTGTCCTGTCTTCAGGGTCTGACTGCTGCACACAAACATCGTTGTTGTAGCATTGTATAGCTGCTATATATTATGACATACACTGATACAGCATCTATGAACGTGCAGACTTCAAAACACTTGTATTTACACAGACCTGTTACTTCTGTTT
>CM065694.1:22506747-22556747 GCA_017654935.2 Phymorhynchus buccinoides
AGCTCCATCAACAGGTAGTTCAAAAATGAAAGCTAGCTGCACAGTGTGCAAAAAAAACTTTGACATCACCAGCATGGACGAGAGTGCTGTAAAAAGCCATTGTCAAGGCCAAAAGCACAAGCAACTCAGGCGGGAACGAAACCGACATTGACCGGTATGCCAGCTTGAGTCCTTGAAATTTAATAAACTGGTCCTGGAATAGTCCTGGAATTGCTTTGACACAGATCTGTATGAACCCTGCATGTTGCACACAGGTTACTGAACTCCAAAGGATCTTGAATATTAAAGCACATTGGTACCAAAAAGCATCAGGAAGACTCCCGAAACAATCAAAAGTTAATGTTCGTCTTGACCCTGACGCATGACATTTGTCCCTGGAAATAAGTCTCTGTCCCTGTTTTTTAAGCAGTTTGTCCCTGGAAACTACAAGAGGGGGTAGGCAGCCCTGCTTTAGTTGAATTTTCATGGGCGTTTGCGGAAGTATTATTTGAGCCTAGCTAAACAGGTGCTTAAGGCCAGTTCTCATTGAGTATCATAGCATTGGCTGGATACCAGCAATACCACTGTCAGATGTGTTTGAATAGTGCTAAGGTTGTACGGTTTTGTGTTGTTGTATTTCACTCTGTGGTATCACTCATGACTGGCTGAATTATTTCTCCTTGTTCTGTGGGGACTGGGCATTTGACTAGGTTCATAAAACAATCACCAAAACCAAGTTATGAAGAGTTAGGCATCAATATTTTCAGAAAAGATTAGCAACACCATGCACTAAACGATCGTAAAATAGTAGATTCCATACCTTCGTCGTTTGTCTCTTCATGAAAACAGCTAACACATAGAAAGAAGGAAACTTTCACATTCTGATCTTTGACCCCCCTCTACAACCAAAGCTGAATGTAAACTATGCAATGATTGGTTGATTTCAAGAGAGGCAAGGTCAAAACAAACTGAAAGTGGGTTATGACGTCGCACTGGAAAGCTGGTTACATGCCAGAAATCAAAACCTCTTGAAAACTCTCATGAGCCGGATCGGACTCATTCGTCCTAAACGGTTGTGCGAGCCATGAGCCGGATGCTCATTCGTCCCGAGTGAGTTAAGGTTACATAGCCTTACATAGAGAATGATGACAGACTTTATTGCCTTCAAAATTGCCACAAAACTCCAATGGTCTGAAGCTTTCCAGATTTTATTTGCATCTCTTCATCATCAGGATGATGAGTTTAACACTCATGACCGACTTTAGTCATTAAGTTAAAAGAAAGGATGAATCATAAAGAAAACAGTTGATTGGTTTAGTCTCATGAGAAACAGAATAATAAAGCTGTTTAGAATTTGCTGTGCCTTTATTAAGGCCAATCTATTCTTAGGTTGTAATGTGTTTTCTGTATCAGTATGTTCAATGATAAGCAGCAATTGATGTTACTTTTATTATGGTTTAACTCATTCTCATTGCAACGATTTTGAATTATTAAAAAACTCTCAAATCACTCCAGCCATACACACAAACAAAACATACATAAACAAAAGGAGAAATGAAAGAAGATTACAGGTTTTTACTTCAGGCTTAGACATAGGGAAGTGGTAGATCAGACTTTTTTACATAGACTTTATATAGAAAAACTACACTGATTGGTTTCCTCACAACAAACCACTACAAAAGCAAAGTCAGGTAAAATTGTGGTCTAACTCTAAGGGAGCTAAGCGAGTTTAGAAGTGACCAAGGTATGATTTGCACACAGATTTACTTCCCTTGAAGCAAATGCATCAAATTGACAGCTATCTATTAATTCTGGACATATATGGCTGGAACGAGTTCATGATGATATTGAAGCCCGCTAATTCTGCGAATAGTCACGGCAGGGTGTCTGTAGAGTACTTTGTGCTGTGTAGGCTGGGCCCTGTGGTGTCGACGCCTGTTGGTAAAGCCCCGCCGGTGCACCCTTCCATTCTGCACACACCAGCAGGGGTGAGTCTGCATTGAAAGGGGGGCTCCACATGTAGTTGTTGCTTATCCAGATCTAGTGCTATGGATAGCAAGTGTCCACAGTGACATTTTCTTTAAATGAAGTTCAACTCATGGGTGCAACTTTTCCTGGTATATAAGGATTTCCTGTTTTTGAATTTTACCAGAAAAGGAAGTTCCTTTTTTTTTAAATTTGTCAAACAAGGTCTTTGTGTGTCTACTATATTTTTCAAACACTTCAAAATAAGCATTTGTATAAATTGTGGGAAAAGCAAACTAAAATACCTTCATAAATCAATTTTTGCTTCAGATGCATGGGGACATTACTCCTGGACCCCGGCCTTTCAGGGTTTTTCATTTTGTGTAGAACTTTGCACCCTTAAAGTTGTAACTTTACCGTTTTGACTTTTAAGACAAGGATGAGTGTAAGTGCAAATGTGTTTCTGTCAGTGTGATAGCCTTTATAGACCAGTTGACTTGGACGTGTTCAGCTAAAAAAAAATTCTTGAACATATTTCCACAACAATTTTCCTTGCAAAATAGATTTTAGGCTTATCTTTTTTTTCTGGTCTCATTTGAATTTTCTGTTTGATTTGCTTAATGGTGTAGTTTGATTTTGTTATGAAGAGGAACAGGGAAATAAACGGAAAATTTTAGGGGGGGGTTTCATGAATTTTTGATGATGTCACTCAAAGCTGTACATCTACTACATGTCATGATGAAGAATGTGACGGTGAAAGCACATGAACCAATATAAACGCCAGATATGGAACGGGTTTCAGGACAACCTGGAGTCTGTGACAGTCAACGGGGAGCAGTACTGTGTTCTGAAGAAAGTGGGGCGGGGCGGATCTGCGCAGGTGAGTGGTGTCTGTCAGCAGGGTTTGGGATCTTTATTCTCGTCACAAGTGACGAACGGAACACACTTTAAGCAATATTTTCATTTCTTGTTCCTGAAAGTCTGGGTGCGTTCCTGATTCTATGAAGAAAGCTAATAGCAGATGCTTAAACATGCACACACACACACACACAAAAAAAAAGATGCTTAAACATGCAAAAGAACACGCAGAAATTTGAAAAAAGGAACACTGATTTGATCTTTATTCGGGTTTCAAACTTTCATCAAAAGTAAATATTATGGGTTTATTTCATTTTCTTTTATGACATTGTAAATGGTTTCTTTTATCCTAATGTTTTAAGAATTGAAATGTTGCACTGAGCTTTTTGCCTTATTTTGAAACAGTATGGAAGGATTAAGGAAAGATTGTAGAGTAGGAAACCAGAGGGAAAAAATCCTTTTTAGATTCCTTACAGAGTATTTTTTACACAAAACAGTAGAGTTTGCTATTGATATGCAATTCTAACACCACCCACACCCATCCTGTACACACAGGCACACACACACATTATAAATTATTTTTAACCCTTTCACCGCCAATGTCACATTTTTGCACCACAATGATTTAACACCTACACCATTAAAACTCTTGAAATCAGGGTCTATTATTCAATGATATTGTTTTCCTAAGTTTTGGTTGTAAGGCTTGACCCTATTCTAAATGTGTCACAGAAATACGAAATCTTTACTGTAGCCAAGTAAGTTTAATGAAAACTTTTGGCTCAAAGATGGCTGGCGGTAAAAGGGTTAATGCGGCCACCACTTCACGATGGGGAAGATTCAGAGAACATTGAAACGTGTCATTTCAGAATTGAGAGAATGTTTTGCTTTCACCCAAGACTGCGACTTCAATGAGCAGGGCTCCCAGTACCCCCATTTGGGGCTCCATGAAATACTATGATCAAAAAGGGACCCTCTATGAGAATGTGTAGTGGGTCCCGGGGATGCACTTTTCAAATGGGCAAAAATAGCAAACCATGGTCTTGGCATTCCAAGTCACGACCTCCAATCAAAAACCTCTCACCATCCATTACTTTCACTACTTCTAGGCCCAATTCATTGCATTGATTCTCTCACCTTTTTCATCTATTCTCTCTCCCTGAATGTCATTGACCAATTCTTTGCCTACCCTCTGCGCGTGCGTGCGTGTGTGTGTGTACACACATGTATTCTGAAATCCTGTGTTAAGCTACTCATCACATGCACCTGAAATGTTATGTATTTCAATACAATGGAACCTCCCTTTTATACGGCCCTCCCTTATAAGACTCCATCCCACTTAAGACCTACTTCTCCGAGACATTGCCCTTCTTTGTAAGTATTAAAAAATTACCTCCCTTATTACATACAACTCCCTCCCACTTAAGACCTTATTTTTAGTTGATTTTTCAAAGTCTTATAAGCAGGCATCAGAATTGTCAGAGGATCAGAGGATTAAGAATTTCTGACAGAGGCTTCTCTTGTCAGAGGTTTTGCCTTTTTATTCAGTGTTATCCTTTGTGTTAAATAGCATTTTAAAGTGATTTCTAATTGTATTAAGCCTTTTTGGTCATGTTGGGAACTCATTGCAGTGTTGTTCCTCTACAGTCTTGGGCCTTGGTTGCCATTTTACTGCGGTTTTCAGAGGATTGGACTTCAGACTATTCTGATACCTGTATAAGGGAGGTTCCACTATATTTTCAATGCAATGCGGTGAATGGGGACCCTCTATCCCTCCTCTAGGACCCTGTGCAGCCTAAATGAAAGGGTCCCAGGTCGACCCCTTTATCTTGCAGGACGAGTGTTTGTTCCATGTAATGATGTCTGTGGTGGTGGTGGTCAGGTGTACCGGGTGCTGGACGCCAACAAGGACATCCGGGCCCTCAAGGTCGTGGACCTGGAGGGCGCAGGGCCCGAGGTGGTGGACGGCTTCCGCAACGAGATTCGCCTGCTGCAGCGACTGCAGTACTGCAGCAGCGTCATCAAGATGTTCAACTTGTGCGTGAACGCTCTCCGCTGACTTGATTGTCATAATCCATTAACCCTTTTAACGCTAGCCATTCCTCAGCCAAAATTTACCATTAAGCTTACCCGGATAGAGAAAGATTTCATCTGCAATATTGGGGATTCCTCTGTGACATGCATAAAATAGGGCCTGTCCTTGCCTCCCAAAATTAAGAACATAAGGTAATTGGTCAGCAGATCCTCATTTGATGCCTTTTAGTAACATGGGTGTTAAATCATTGTGGTGCCAAGAGGCGACAGTGGCGATGAAAGGGTTAATCCTATCATAACTTATTTTGATGAGAAATGTTTGTTCCAAATCTTTAGCAAAACTTAGGGTGCGTGTATGTGCTTCCAGGTGGTTTATTTGTGTGGCTTATGTAAGGAATATTTTTATGTGTGTAATGTACACCCCGAGCAATGATTTTCTTTGTTCAAAGACAAAGGTGAAGTGAAAAAGACAACTCAAGCAATAAGCATTGAAATCTATTCAAATTTGATTCCTAACTAAATTAAAGTGTTTGAACCTAATGCCTGGTAAATCTTAACTACAGTGTAATGTTTATTCCTTAATTTCTATAGCTTTAGGAAGAACATTGTTTACAGATCAGAAATCAGTGTTTAAAGGTAGATAAGAATTTATCATGCCTCAGTCATGGACTTGAATTTTCAGTGCTTTTTAAGTGAAAAATGACTCAAAAGTATATTTTGTGTGTGTGTTTAAGACCATAGTATTAATACTAAACGTTAAAAATCATTGTTAACTTCTTATAAATTAGGAAATATGAATTTCTCTCCCAACGCTGGGTTCCTTCTTCGACCTCTGTATTTATCTTTATTGACCTAAATACAGTACATAGACCAAGGAATTTCCAAAACAAAAGTCAGACCTAGCTTGTCAGCTCTTTTAGATGTTGTTTGTTTGGGGGTTTGGGGTGGGTTTTTTACTGTTTGTACTGGTAACACAGATGGTAAGGCTAAGCAAAGGACGGAGGGTGGTGGTTGGGGAAGGCTAATTTGTTCACACTTTAGCCCTTTTGTCCCCAGCCTTTTCCCAGCAAAAATAACAACATTAAACTTAACTGGGTAGAGAGAAAAAAAATTGCAATATTGGGAATTCCTCTGTGACATGTATAACATTAGGCTTATCCTTACCTCCCAAAATTAAGAAAATAGGGTATTCGGATAACAGGCTCTGATGTAATGCCTTTTAGTGATATGGGTGATAAACCTTTGTGGTGCATAAATGCGACATTGGCGGTGAAAGGGTTAAACAACTAAGCTAGAAATCCCTGAACTTCTTTCAGCGTCATTGCACTGAGGTGTTTGTGTGTTGGCAGCGAGCTGAACCAAGCCCAGAACTGCCTGTACGTGCTGCTGGAGTACGGGGAGACGGACCTGTCGGGCTACTTCACCGAGCGGGCCAAGCACAGCCAGGGCCTGACCCCAACCCTCGTCAAGTTCTACTGGCAGGAGATGCTGCAGGCTGTCAACGCTCTCCACAAAGAGGGTAAGTACCGGTAACCCTCGTCAAGTTCTACTGGCAGGAGATGCTGCAGGCTGTCAACGCTCTCCACAAAGAGGGTAAGTACCGGTAACCCT
This sequence comes from Phymorhynchus buccinoides, assembly GCA_017654935.2. Lineage (NCBI taxonomy): Eukaryota > Metazoa > Mollusca > Gastropoda > Neogastropoda > Raphitomidae > Phymorhynchus > Phymorhynchus buccinoides. The sequence goes on from CM065694.1 coordinate 22,513,195, forward strand.
CGTCAAGTTCTACTGGCAGGAGATGCTGCAGGCTGTCAACGCTCTCCACAAAGAGGGTAAGTACCGGTAACCCTCATCAAGTTCTACTGGCAGGAGATGCTGCGTCAATGCTCTCCACAAAGAGGGTAAGTACCGGTAACCCTCATCAAGTTCTACTGGCAGGAGATGCTGCAGGCTGTCAACGCTCTCCACAAAGAGGGTAAGTACCGGTAACCCTCATCAAGTTCTACAGGCAGGAGATGCTGCAGGCTGTCAACGCTCTCCACAAAGAGGGTAAGTACCGGTAACCCTCGTCAAGTTCTACTGGCAGGAGATGCTGCAGAATGTCAACGCTCTCCACAAAGAGGGTAAGTACTGGTAACCCTCGTCAAGTTCTACTGGCAGGAGATGCTGCAGGCTGTCAACGCTCTCCACAAAGAGGGTAAGTACCGGTAACCCTCATCAAGTTCTACAGGCAGGAGATGCTGCAGGCTGTCAACGCTCTCCACAAAGAGGGTAAGTACCAGTAACCCTCGTCAAGTTCTACTGGCAGGAGATGCTGCAGAATGTCAACGCTCTCCACAAAGAGGGTAAGTTCCGGTAACCCTCGTCAAGTTCTACTGGCAGGAGATGCTGCAGAATGTCAACGCTCTCCACAAAGAGGGTAAGTACCGGTAACCCTCGTCAAGTTCTACAGGCAGGAGATGCTGCAGAATGTCAACGCTCTCCACAAAGAGGGTAAGTACTGGTAACCCTCGTCAAGTTCTACTGAAGGAGATGCTGCGTCAACGCTCTCCACAAAGAGGGTAAATAACTCCTTATAGTGCTTAAAGACCCACCAGATCACGTGTCAAAATCACGGGTTTCACATGTTTTCCCTGTTATAGCTGGTAAGAAATCTTGTTTTGACCAGGTTTGACTCCCATGCAAATGCCCCCAATTTCAAAACGAAACATCATTTTAAAGAGCAACATCAATTTGAAGTTGGAGAAATTTGTATGTGGGTCACAGCTACCCAGAAAAAACCAAGAGACTTAATCATGGTGGGTCAGTGTGTCTTGGAGCGACTCTCACCATGTGGCCTCATTTCGCCTTCCTACTCGTCGTTCGCTACTCTTTATCCCTACCATTTTCCCTGTTGCGCAAGCGGCCAGTGTCTGACTAGCGTGACCCGATTCTTTGGATCGGGTGCTCTGGCTTTAACTCATTTGAATACTGGGGAGAGAATGCTTCCATGATTTTTTCCCCAATATATAAGGATATTTTTGGTACAGTTTGGTCAATTTACAACTGTATTGCTGATATATTGTTTCAATGCAACATGCCCACACCATAAGCACACAAGATATTTTCTGTGGCATCAAAACGTTTGTGAAAAAGAAATCACTTTCATACCTGTTTTTCTGTTTAGCTTAGACAGCTTCTCCCACTTCAAACATTCTATAATTACCAACATTCCTTCACCCACCAAAGAAGAAAGGAAAAAGATTAATAATGCAGGAATAAAGAAATTTATTTATTTTTCAAGTATCATGACTTTGGCAAATCTGTCATCGAGTGAGCACCATTCTGAAAATTTTTGTAGTCATTATTTTATGGTTGATTTTTCAAACATGTTACCAATAACTTGAATAAGGCAATTTATCTTTAATCCACACTTCCTCTTCAGTAGGATTATCGCTGTTTTTGGGGTGGGTTTTTTTCATTGTTTTTTTTCTTCTTCTGCATTCCCAGGCCAAAAGGCCATAATGAGTAAAGTATGTATGTGTCCGTTTTCCGTTTTCACTGGTCTCTCCACTGCGTACAGCCAACACATTCCAATTTCGGGGGAGCTCAAAGGAGAAAAGTATATGGACAAATTTTGGTTGGGAAAAAAGCAGGAGAATGGGCCAATAACTCAGAAAGATAGTAGATGATAGAAAGCAAAAGGAAAAGGCAGTCAAAGAGAGTGGCAGATTAGAGGAAGTTGCAAGCACAGAACTTTCATAAGGTGGGGTAACTATTTTTACGAAAGCCCCCCCCCCCCTGGTATCCGCACATGTTACCAATTTATCTTTAATCAACACTTCCTCTTCAGTAGGAACATCACTGGTTTGTTTGACTCATTCAAGTCGTTCCAGCCATATATGTCCAGAATTAATAGATAGCTGTCAATTTGATGCATTTGCTTCAAGGGAACTAAATCTGTGTGCACACCATACCTTGATCACTTCTAAACTCGCTTCGCTCCCTTAGACCACAATTTTGCCTCTGAGTCTGACTTTACTTTTGCAATGGTTTGTTGTGGGGAAGCCAATCAATGTAGAGAGTTTTTCTATATAATTATAAAGTCTATATAAAAAAAAGTATGATCTACCACTTCCCTATGTCTAAACCTGAAGTAAAAACCCGTAATCTTCTTTCATTTCTCCTTTTGTTTTGTTTGTGTGTATGGGTGGAGTGATTTGTGACTAAATGTGAGGGTTTTTTCAACGATTCAAAATCGTTGCGATGCGAACGAGTCAATGTGTTTTCATTGTTCCGCTTTGTGCGCGCTGTGTGACAGGGGTGATCCACTCTGACCTGAAGCCGGCCAACTTCATGCTGGTGTCGGGCAACCTGAAGCTGATCGACTTTGGCATCGCCAACACCCTGCAGCAGGACAAGACCAGCGTCTTCAAGGACTCCCGCGTGGGCACACCCAGCTACATGAGCCCCGAGGCCATCATGGCCGCCTGTGACGACAACGACGACGACAGCTTCTATGACGACAATGATGACGGTGACTCCATGGGAGGCAAGGAGAACCAGACCCGGCCCAAGTACAAGGTGGGTTCTGTAGCTCTTCTCATGCTCATAGTAGGGAAGATGGAAAACAATAAATTATTTCTGAGCAAAGAAAATTTGTTTTCGGTGGAACAATAGAATCTATACAGAGGTAGTAGGTGAGACACGTCTCTGAAATTCGGATTGTTTCCACCTGGAGAGCGCGGAGGCACAGTGCAGCGCCACCCTTTTGGGGATGGGGGGGGGAACTCCAGGAAACCTAGCTATCATTTTTGTACATACCAGGCAGCGGGATTTCTCACTGCTCTTACCAACTTTTAGCTGCCGTGGGAGTTTTGCGTGGGTAAAGCGCACGGATCGGGCTTGCTTTAAGTCCCCATCCGAAGGACTTGGCGTTCAGTTCAAGTTTCCTATCCAGCTGAGCAGAAAGGACGAGGCCCGTATATTCGAACCTAGGTCACTCATGCAATGAATTGGCACTGGAACGCCTTAAAGGCACAGCCGGGGTATGTAAGGAGCAGACCTGTTTACCCTTACGATTTTGGCGTAATTTACCACGATTTTCAAGCTAAATTACGATGTTACGATTTATGCGATCCGACTACGATTTTTCTGCAACCGAATGCACGATTTTTTGTGATACGGTGTTGACTTCGCTGTAGAGGTGCAGTGGCGTTCCGATCCAACTTTTTAAGACTGGTTGTAACAAATGCGCATGCGCGTGTGCATCTTCCTGCCGCCAAAACTCTTCATAGCGTCAGTTAGGCCCAGCAAGTGTTCAGCGGACGACGAAGTTGCTTCAAAAGTGATAATTAGACAATGTCGAAGCGGCCATCAGAACATCAGTCTGATGAGGACAGTGAAACAGATACGAACAGCTGTCCGAATAAAAAAAGTAAGGAAACCCGAGTCAAAGCACCTCAGCAGAAATACCGAAGCGAGTATGCTGAACTGTGGCCGTGCCTTGCGCCCTCAATGAAAGGCGCCACTTACGTCTTCTGCAAATTTTGCCACAAGGATTTCTCCTGCAGCCATGGGGGGAAGAACGACTGTCAAAAACATGTGGACAGCAAGTACCACAAAAGTGCGAAGGGTAGATCATCTCTGCTGAAAACTGTGCCCATCACTGGTTTCATGGGGAAAAAAACACCCGCCGAAACGGATACGTTGACGACGCAAATTGTGAGTGCTGAAGTAACAATGTGCGAGATGATCGCGGAGCTCAACCTGCCTCTATCCAGCGCGGATTCGTTCACAAGGACATTCAAAAACATGTTTCCGGACTCGAAGATCGCGCAAGGCCTGCAGTGTGGCCGGAATAAATCCACTGAGCTGATCAAGGAAGTTGCGAAGGCCAGCCGGGAGGGGTTGATCGCGCGAATGCAAACCCAACCATTTACCCTCTCTACTGATGGAAGCAACGACGCAGGGAGCAAGCAGTTTCCCATTGTGGTGAGAACCTTCAACCCTGACAGCTAGCCACCTTGATGACTTAATTTTCTATTGGATTTGGTGCTTGTGTTCAATTATCTACATGCCTACCTGCTAAACTTAAAAGTACTTTTGTGTGAATCTTCTCTACTTGATGGGTGTACCAACACAACTTGTATGGACTCGCAAACATGTTGGCGCATGCTGTACGGTAAGTCCCAAATGTATTGTCCATTGACTACTAATTTTACTGTGAGACTACTATTTTTGACCTACTCCACTACTAAAAACATTTTTGAGGGTAAACAGGTCTGAAGGAGCGACTCTCACCGCGTGGCCTCATTTCGCCTTCCTGCTCGCCGTTCGCTAGTCTTTATCGGCAAGTGTCGGACTAGCGTGACCCAATTCTTTGGATCGGCTGCTAGGGCTTTAACCACTCTGCCTCCTTAAGTGTATGGTGTGTGAACTGTTAACTCATTCAAATCGTTCCGGCCATATATGTCCGGAATTAATACATAGCTGTCAATTTGATGCATTTGCTTCAAGGGAAGTAAATCTGTGCACACCATACCTTGGTCACTTCTAAACTCGCTTCGCTTCCTTAGACCCCAATTTTGCCTCTGACTTTGCTTTTGCAGTGGTTTGTTGTGGGGAAACCAATCGGTGTAGAGAGTTTTTCTATATAAAGTCTATATATAAAACAGTCTGATCTACCACTTCCCTATGTCTAAACCTGTAGTAAAAACTTGTAATCTTCTTTTATTTCTCCTTTTGTTTATGTACGGTTTGTTTGTGTGTATGGCTGGAGTGATTTGTGAGGTTTTTTAAATAATTCAAAATCGTTGCGATGCGAATGAGTTAAACCACTGTGCCATCTTCCTTACTTAAAGTGTATGGTGCGTGAACTGTTAAACAAAACTGTCTCTGTGTGTGTGTGTCATGTGCAGGTAGGTGTGCGGAGCGACGTGTGGTCGCTGGGCTGCATCCTGTACAACATGGTGTACGGGCGCACCCCCTTCCAGCACATCAAACAAAACTGTCTCTGTGTGTGTGTGTGTCACGTGCAGGTAGGCGTGCGGAGCGACGTGTGGTCGCTGGGCTGCATCCTGTACAACATGGTGTATGGGCGCACCCCCTTCCAGCACATCAAACAAAACTGTCTGTGTGTATGTCACGTGCAGGTAGGCGTGCGGAGCGACGTGTGGTCGCTTGGCTGCATCCTGTACAACATGGTGTACGGGCGCACCCCCTTCCAGCACATCAAACAAAACTGTCTCTGTGTGTGTGTCACGTGCAGGTAGGCGTGCGGAGCGACGTGTGGTCGCTGGGCTGCATCCTGTACAACATGGTGTACGGGCGCACCCCCTTCCAGCACATCAAGAACAACATGGCCAAGCTGCAGGCCATCACCAACCCCGCCGTGCCCATCAAGTTCCCGGACCTCCCACACCCAGACCCCCACCTGCTCAGTGTGCTGCAGGTCAGTACACTTGCACACTGCCGAGGATTACGGGGCTCCCAACCGTCCCACAAAACAAGGGGTCCCAGGGACTCCTTCACTTACAGTATAGAGGGTTCTATAGGCGGGATAGAGGGTCCCAGTGGCTTTGAGAATGCTAAAAAGAATGTTTCTAGTGCATCCCTGGGACCCCCTGCACACTCTTTTAGAGGGTCCTTTGGAATTTTAGTACTTCATAGACCCCCAAATGGGGGTCCCTGGGAGCCCTGGATTTGCTTTGTCCATAGAAAACGACACTTTTTTTGTGTGTGCGGGACAATGCATTTGGAAAAACTTTTGTAAAATCTCAAATTATATGTATTTTTATGTTTTCTGTATTTTCTGAAACATTTTTATATATTTCTGTCTTGTTTTTTTATTTGGGTTTTTAAGTTTTCTTGTTTTCAGATTTATCTCAACGTGTTTTTTTTTTACATTTTTCTTTCAAACATTTTTGTATATTTCACTTCCTTTTCTTGTGTGTCCGTACTTGTTTGTTTTTAAGTAGGTTTATTCTTTCTTTGTTTGCAGAACTGTCTGCAGCGGGAGGTGAAGCTGCGGCCCACCACAGAGGAGCTGCTGGCCCACCCCTACCTGATGAACAAGGAGAAGGAGGAGTCACGGCGCCTGCAGGAGTTGCTCAAGACACAGCTGGCTGAGGGATCCCCAGGCACTGCCAGGGCCGTCAGCAGAGTCCTGGTAGGGATCTAGGGCTCAATTAGGCTTGAAGCCTCTCTCTTTGTCTCTGTGAGCTCTCTCTACTAGATGGGACACCTGCAGAGCTCTCTCTTGTAGTTGGGGCGCCTGCAGGAGCTGCTCAAGACACAGCTGGCTGAGGGATCCCCCGGCACTGCTAGGGCTGTCAGCAGAGTCCTGGTAGGGATCTAGGGCTCAATTAGGCTTGAAGCCTCTCTCTCTTTGTGAGCTCTCTCTACTAGTCGGGGCGCCTGCAGGAGCTGCTCAAGACACAGCTGGCTGAGGGAACCCCAGGCACAGCTAGGGCCGTCAGCAGAGTCCTGGTAGGGATCTAGGGCCCAATTAGGCTTGAAGCCTCTCTCTCTATCTCTGTCTCTCTGTCTGTGAGCTCTCTCTACTAGTTGGGGCGCCTGCAGGAGCTGCTCAATACACAGCTGGCTGAGGGATCCCCTGGCACCATCAGCAGAGTGCTGGTTGGGGCCTAGGGCTGTAGGGGATTAGGCATGAAGCCTCTCTGTCTCCCTTCTGAGGACTGATGGGAAAAAAGCCTTATTTGTGCTTATTGAGTTATCCTCAATACTTTTAAACATTCAAGTTTCAAACATTCAAGCTTCCTCTCTTGAATTATTTGTGCGTTGGTTATTTTAGCTTTATTACTTGATCAGTTTGGGTTTCCTGTTTTTCCTTCATTTGATATTTCATCAGGACTGAGTAGGGAAAAAAAGCAATCTATTCTATCATGTTACCGTTTCACTACGAACTGAGTTTACTCTTCCAACTTGGGGCAAATGCCAATTTACCAAAGACATAGTCTAAATAAGACTAAAATCACTTCCCTTGGCACGGTTACCGTGCATATAGCCGATGATATGATCCGGGTGACGTCACTTCCGTAGCGGCTATTTCAAATCAGAATAAATTTTCCAACCTTTGGGGCTGCCATGTTTTTTCTTCCCTCTACATTGTAAATTGTTTATCCGCCTGTTTCTACACCATCCCGGCTTTTCTGTGTCCCTAACACCAAGTGGGGTTCAGGTTTGGTCGGCTAGCGCTATCTAACTTGATATTTTCTTGATTAATTGATTATATTTTGAATTTTTTCGAAATTGTTGTTTGAGATTGTGCCGGTCTTTGCCCCCGGCGTCATGTCGTCACTCGACCCTATCCCTACTCCAATTCCTTCTGTTGTTGTGTCGGGTTCTGTTACGCCCAAGCAAGGGCGTGACGATAAAGGGAAGTTCCTCCCTGTTTCTTCTTCGGCTAGCTCTAAGAAAGAGCCCAAGTCTAGACCATCTAGTTCTAAGAAGAGGAGTCTCTCCCCCCCTCCCACTCTGCTTTCCCCTATCCTTGAGTCGCAAGAGCAGGTTATTACTGTGGTCGATTCGTCATCTCTCGTTGCAGAAATGATCGCAGGTTTTCACGACAAGGGTATGGTGTTAGTCCCTGCCTCTTCTCTAACTTCTCACTTAGTTGAATCGAGGCCCACCTCAACACTGACTACTCAGACTAGACAGACTTCTCAGGCCAAGCCCACGGATGAAGTTGGATTCTTAGCGGATCCTTATGGTCAGGACACACTCCCAGACGGTCCCCGAGATTATTTTGCCGTTGGGGACGAAATTCCAGCCGTTATTTCGCCCGGCCAACTGGCCCGCATGGAGCGGCACACAGGCATTTCAGTTTCCCCACTGGACCCGGACCCGTACACGGACAGCTACCGCCCTTCACCGGCCCGCACGGGTCCCCGCACGGCCGGTCCGACCCGCCCGTCCTCTGACTTCCCGTACGAAGATTTTCAGCGGACACGTGAGTTACAAACCGCCCGTACGGGCAACGGAAAACCCAGACTCTCTCTCACGGACAGAAAACCAGAACTCTCTCAAAGCATGATCACACAAGTGAGTGCTTCTGCCCGGTCCGTTCACGGTACAGATACCGTGTCCGCTACCGCTGGCCCGTCACCTGTTCAGCCGTTCACGGCTCCCGCTCGGCCGTCACGGCCCGTCCGGTCCGGTCACGGCACACCCGTGACCGCTACCCGACCCGTCCGCAGCAGAAGCGACGGCTACCCGTTCGACGGCAACGGTTTCAACGGCAACCGTTGTGATGACAACCGCTACTACGGCTCCCGTGATGACGGCTCCGTTCCGGCCTCCACTGGCCGTGAACACCCCTCTGCGAGGAGAAACCCAACGGATGGATTGCCTTCTGGTCATCCCTACGGGCAAGACTCAAACTTTCGGCGAGATTCATCCGCGGAAAATGAATTTTACCCGTCTGAATACGAGGGTTTTGATGACTACGAGACTTACGATGACCCAGGTGTGCGTCATCGCTCTCAGTACACACCACGGACCCCTCTTCGGTCTCCTACCAATGACCGTCAGGAGACGGAATCTGCCTCTCTTCAGGACCATGAGATCCCCCAGGATGAACTCCCTGTGCAGATGGAGCCCATCCCTTCAACTGGGAACTACCAGGGGTACTTGCATATTCTCCAGCCGTTCTGCAGTGACATTAAGCCCATGTCCCAGCCCAACAAGCAACGGCCTGACCAGCCTAATCCGTTTGGACAACTTCTTACGGAGAAAGAACCCCGCCTCGCCTTGCATACGTCGCCTTTCATCCGTCAGATTATTCGGCGGACAGATGCTGACTTGTGGACTACTCCCCCTCCAGTGGAGCAGGAGGACGAAGACACCCCTGCCGCTATGTACACTCCAGAAGCTATCCCTTCTGCCCCGGGACAGTTCATCAAGAGAGAGTTCTTTCCCCCATTCCAATTGGCGAACTCTTTTGTGCCGTTGCCTTCCTTCTCAGATGTGTCAACAAGTGAACGCACAAGTCTGGGCTACAGAGCAAAGAACAGATTCGCTCTTGTCGACATCTCCCAACAGTCGTTCAACAACCTCGAACGTTCTGTGTTCTCGATTCTAAGGGCATCTTCACTAGCCACCTCTATGCTCCAGTCCCTGCCGCAAATAGTGGGCTCTACCCCAACCAAACAGCCTGAAGACTTTCAGTTGAGTCAGGAGATCGATGAGCGAGCTCTTGGTGTCGCTCTCGCTTCGCTCTCCCAGGCGGTCAACTCTATTGCCTATGTCGCTTCGTCGTCCAAGACTCAGCTCGCTGCCCTATACAGAGACTCAGTGCTAGCGAAATCCAGCGTTTCTCTGTCCACCTTCGAAAGATCGAAGATTCGCTCCTGTCCTTCGACATCCTCTTCGACCTTCCACCCGGCCTCACTCAAGGAGACCCTGGATGAGGCGAAGAAACGTAAACACGAATTGTCTCAGGAGCACATCATGAGTTGGGCCCGACGTTCGGCGAACCGTGAGTTCGCTCCCCCGCCGGCAAAGCGACCTCGTCCTGATCAGAGACGGCCAAGTTACGTCCCTTCTCGGGGCATGGCTTCCAGAGGACGCTCTTCCCACCAACCGTCCTCTCGCCAACACGCTCATCCTCCGCGCCCCCCTCACCAGTTCCAACCCTCCACCTCGCCCCGTGGGGTCTCATCCTCTGGGCGGCGCGCTGGCTGGCCGGGTCATGCCCGGTATGCCCGAGCACCGTTCAGGGGACGGAAGCAGCATTTTCAGTAAAGCCCGCTCCTCCTTTGAAGGATCCGGCACTCTCGGCCAATTCAAGTGCCGGTTCCCTGTTGGAATGCCTTCCAGCATGGGAACGCTTGGTCGCGAGCCCCTGGATCCTTCAGGTGGTGCGGGCAGGCTTCCGGTTCCCGTTTTCTCGGGAACCTCCCCTGTCTTCCTCCCCCATCTCCTTCCCCCCCCCCTCGGACCCAGCGAAGCTCAACGTCCTTCAAAAGGAGATCGACTCCCTGCTCCAGAAGTCGGCCATCGTCCCGGTGGTCCCTACGGACCCTGGCTTCTACTCCAGACTCTTCGTGGTGCCCAAGAAGAACGGGGAGTTTCGTCCGGTCTTGGACCTTTCCCCCCTCAACAAGTTCATCCGAACCCCCAAATTCAAGATGGAGACTGCCGCCTCCATCCGTCTGGCAGTTCATCCAAACGACTGGTCGACGTCCATCGACCTCAAGGACGCCTACTTTCACGTGGCCATCCACCCTTCTCGACATCGCTTCCTGAGGTTCGTTTGGGGACAACAAACCTACCAGTTCGTGGCTCTGCCCTTTGGGCTATCCCCAGCTCCATGGATCTTCACGAGAATCGTCAAGGAGTTAGCCCGCCTGGCCAGGGCAAGATCGATCCGCCTGCACATCTACCTCGACGATTGGCTTCTGCTGGCCTCTTCCCGCAGTCTCTGCCGTTCCCACACAGACACCCTGGTCAAACTATCTCGCTCTCTGGGCTTTCGGATCCACGATCAGAAATCAGATCTCGTCCCTTCAACCACCTTCTCCTACCTGGGAATGGTGTTCGACACCGTACGGTTTCGTGTCCAGCCAACTCAGGACCGAGTCCTCAGCCTGCTGAACTCAGTGACTCTTCTCAGACAGAGATCTTCGGCGTCAGCCCGGCAACTCCTCCGGCTTCTAGGGCTGATGGAGTCTGTTGCGGACCTACTACCATTGGCCAGAGTCCACAAGAGGCCTCTTCAACGCCACCTCTCGGCCAGGGCAATCTCGCATGTGCCTCTCGATCACCAGATAGAGCTAGGCCCTTGGTTCCTCGAGTCGACAGCCCAATGGGCGAAGATCTCTTGGCTCAACGACGCAGTTCCCATCCGTCCGCTTCAACAGCAACGGTTCCTCCACACGGATGCGTCTACGGCTGGATGGGGAGCACATTTAGACAACGAGGAGGTCTCAGGTCTTTGGACCCCGTCGGAGTCCCTTCTACATATCAACCTTCTCGAGCTGGAGGCGGTTGCTCGAGCTCTCAAGGTGTTCGCCCCCCTCCTCTCGGACTTTTGGGTCACTGTCTGCGGCGACAACACCACAGCCCTTTCATACCTACGCCGCCAGGGCGGCACTCGCTCCGTGCTACTCTCAAAGAAAGCGGAGGAGATCCTGCTGTGGGCTCAAGCCAACCACACCTTCCTCTCTGTGGAATATGTTCCTGGAAGACTCAATGTTCTGGCGGACCAGCTGAGCAGGAAGGGCCAGATCCTCCCAACGGAGTGGACAATTGCACACCAATCTCTACTTCCTCTGTGGGAGTCCTGGGGCAAACCTCACGTGGACTTGTTCGCCACCAAGTACAACTCAAGGCTTCAGCTCTATGTTTCTCCTATGAGGGACCCCCAGGCACTGGCGCGCAACGCTTTCTCCATACCCTGGACAGGCATGTCGGCATATGCCTACCCCCCGACATCACTCCTTCCGAAAGTCCTGGAGAAATACTCCCGCGACAAGCCTCGGCTGATCATCGTCGCCCCGTTCTGGGAATCCAGCCCCTGGTTCCCCGAACTAGTCAACCTGTCTCACACACCTCCCTTCCGGCTGCACCTGACAGACCGCACCCTGCTCCAGCCTCGCACAGGAGTCGGTCACGCAAGCCCAGAAACGTTTCAGCTGACCGCATGGCTACTATGCGGTCAGGCCTGCAATCACGAGGGATCCCATCCAGAACCATTGACCTCATGCTGAAAGCCAGGAGACAGAGTACAAACAGACTCTATGACATCAGGTGGGCCTCATGGTTCGAGTTCTGCTCTTCTCACGGTTTCCCCCCTCTGAACCCTTCAGCCTCTGAGTTCGCTCGATTCCTCTCTCACCTACATCTGGATAGGGGTCTTTCGGCTCAAACGCTCAACGGGTACAAGGCCGCTGTGTCTCATACTGTAGCTGTTTCTAGAGGCAAGAAGTCTCCCTCCTTCTCGAGTTCAATAGAGGTGTCGCATGTCATTGATGCAGTTCGCAACCTGTCGGTTACTCGGTCAGTTAGGTTTCCCCAGTGGGATATCTTCCTCGTCCTGTCATTCCTCAGGGATTACTGTGAACCCATGTCGTCTCTGTCACTCAAGCTCCTCACCTTTAAGACTGTCTTTCTGGTTTCACTCGCCACGGCTAGGCGTGTTAGCGGCGTCCACGCTCTTAGCGGTTTAGATAGCGACATCGAGTTCTCATCTGATCCCCAATCTGTGACACTGTCTTTTTTGCCAGAGTTTCGGGCTAAAAATCAGCCCTCCCAGACATCTTCTCCTTCTGTCACCATTCAGAGCATCAAGCAGATCCTCTCACAGGATGATGAAGATAGGTTCTTATGCCCTGTCAGGGCTATTAAGTTCTACCTGAAGAGAACTTCCTCGTTTAGGGGGCAACGACGTAGGCTGTTTATCTCTCTGAATGAGAGGTATGCTAAGGACATAATCAAATCCACCATTTCCCGATGGTTAATTTGTACTATTAAGCTAGCCTATGCCCACGCCGACAAAGCCTTGCCCCTCAACCCAATACGGGCCCACGAAATCAGGGCCATCAGCGCCTCTCTCGCCATGATCAAAGGTGTCCCCTTGTCCCACATCATGGAGTCTGCATTCTGGCGATCCCAGTCCACCTTCAGCAGCTTTTACCTCAGGCATTACTCTGCCCGCAGACAGGACAACACCTTCGGCATCAGGAAGGCTGTCCTGGCTCAGACCCCGGTCTCCCTGAACTAAGGTAACGTGATGGGGTACTTGTGGTTTGTATGCATATTCATGCTTTGTTGGGGGGGGTATGTGGGTTTTATGTGATCGGCACATGTGGTCCCCCCCCCCGTTCCCGGGAGACCTGCCCATGGATACCCAAGCAATTGGCCCCTATGGGGTAGGCTGTATTGACTAATTGTTGTTTTTTCTCTAGGAGTTCAACAATGTTTCTTGCCCACCTCCTCGTTGGCAATCAACTCAGTTCGTAGTGAAACGGTAACATGATAGAATAGATTGTTTGATTTAGATTAATATATCTATCTATTCTATCTATATACTTACCGTTTCACTACGAGTAAAGATTCCCTCCCATCCTCCCTCCTTTGTGAACCATTGTTTTACTCAAGTTTCAGGAAAATTTATCCTGATTTGAAATAGCCGCTACGGAAGTGACGTCACCCGGATCATATCATCGGCTATATGCACGGTAACCGTGCCAAGGGAAGTGATTTTAGTCTTATTTAGACTATGTCTTTGGTAAATTGGCATTTGCCCCAAGTTGGAAGAGTAAACTCAGTTCGTAGTGAAACGGTAAGTATATAGATAGAATAGATAGATATATTAATCTAAATCAAACATTCACATTGCTTATTAGTACTGGTGAAATAAAATTTTGGTTTGTTTCATTTCGTTTTTCTCTTTATCCCACCCCCCCCCCCCCCCTCTCCTCCCCACCATCCCTCCACACCTTTTCCCTTCCATTTACCCCTTTTACTTTCTTGCCCAACACCTTGATTTTTCCCATATTCATGTCAGTGGTCTTTTTGGCATGACTGTGTCAGTGTTAGTCTAGTGCAAGCAGTGTAAGGGTTGCACTTCCTGATCTTATGTAGTAGTAGTGGTGGTAGGGACAAAATAAGCTGTTAAGCTTTTTGTCTAGTCCCATCGTATACATAAAGTATTACAATGAAGATGTGGTCAAGGTGCATTACGGTCAATTTTCCTAATTAAAATCAATTATCAAAGCTTCTAAACATATTTAAATATGTTGGAGAATCATCCAAGCGATTTTTGAATGTGTTAGTATCAGGTGCTGTAAAGAAACTGAAACAAACTCTCACACACTTTGTCTCTCTCTCATCCACGCGCGTTCTTAACCAGAGTCTAACTTGGACTTTAACACACTAACACAACTTTCCGATTACCACCCCTTTATTCTTAAACTAAACAAGAACAACTTTGGTCCCTTTGTATGAGTAAAAAAATGTTCGTCTTGGGACAGACACTGACAGGATAATTTTTACAAACACACCGTTCCTCGTGACACCAACTAAAAAAACTTATCTGTCTCCGCGAAGCACCGTCTTCTCCACCGAGGTCACAAACTTGGTTGCACCTCCTTCCCAAACGTTCTCCACCCAAACGTTTACAAGTCCGTTGGTGCCCTTGGCACCAACACTCAACCAGCGGCTCCCTCAGAAGCGCGAGGCTGGTCTCCCTTCCTCTCTCCGGCTCCACAGGTCGGAGGTCCACCCAACAGGAAGGGGTTACAGGGGGGACTGGGCCACACACCCTGCAAGGGAACTGAAAAGGCTGTCAATATTCTAGCCCTACTTGAATTAGCTTCGCGGACAGAATTTTCCGTGATTAGTTTCGGTGTGAGTGTGTTTAACCATGTACTGGCCTTTACAAAACTTAGAACTTTAGACAAACACACCAGCACCGAAACTGTAACTTTCTCTCAAAAAGAGTATACAATTTTTAAGACACCATAATGTCTTTGCAAATGTAAATAAAAAAACCTACAATTTTGAAAACCCTGCAAAATTTAGAAACCCAATTTAAACTTTATGAATGAAATACAACTTTGAAATAAGTAAACTTCTTTAAATCCTAGCAATTTAGAAAACAACAACCCAAAATTTACTTTACCCGGACTTCCGAAAAACCCGGTTAAAAAAACGACTGTTTAAAAGGGCGCAGCCTTCTAGCTCAACATCGCCAGACACAGTGCTGTGCACAACCAGACAGTGTCCTATTTGGCTGCTGGCTGTGTGAGCAGTCGAGCGAGTTACCCAATAAGTTTACGAAATTCACGTGCTACACGTGTTATAAAGAAACAGCTCTACAAAACTTGGTTTTACCAAGGGTAAAGTATATCTCCGACAAGGAGTTACTTTTTAAATTTGCAACTTGCATTTTAGTTTTACAACATAATATATTTACCAAATTTTATACATTAATAAATTGACATATTATATCGTCAATTTCGGAATTATGCCTTTCCTGACAGTACCCCCCCCCCAAAAAAAAAGAACGCTTGCGATCTTTAAATATAGCAACTGGGAACATTAGGAAAGGTCTGTCAGGCAAGGCATAAAAAATAACATACCAATAAAAGGCAAATCCATAGATGTCAATTTCTTAACTAAGCACGCCTAAAAAAAAAAACCAATTTCCCAATATTTTCAAATATTCAGTCAACTAAATACCAATTTAGTATGACTTAATACAGCACCAAAAAAAGTCATCATAGTATCATTCATATAATGATACAAACGTTTTGATTTAAATTATCCATGCCAATATTCAATGTAAACATGTGAAATATTCACACAAGCCAACTAATTAACGAAGTAATTTAAGTCATGAACACAGTCATACCCAACATAGACATATATCAAAGGACATAACAAATCCAAAAACGTATGCGTCACAAGAAGTTCATCTTAACTTTTTCAATCAACTAATCCGACGTGATATGAACACGCACAACCATAATATCAGCAATACTTTAGGTGATTCAATCATCAACTAAGTTTAGTCCACACACAAAATATCATCAAAATGTGACATTCTCTCAAAATCAGCTTTCATCTCAAGTCTTAGTTAACGACTGAGAAAATCTGCGATAACATTTTCTGTGCCAGAGATTGACTTCACAACGAAGTTGTACTCTTGCAGCGCCAAGGACCACCTCATGATCCTGGAGTTCTTGAACGCCGAAGAGCACAAATACACTAAAGGTCTGTGGTCAGTCTGCAACACAAAAGATCGTCCCCACAGATATCGACCCAGTTTGGTAATCACCCAAACTATCGCCAAACACTCTCGCTCAATTGTGCTGTATCTGGTCTCTCGAGGCAACAACTTTCTCGAAACAAATGTAACAGGATGTAACACATCATCATGATCCTGCAACAACACACCACCCACACCAACAGAACTTGCGTCACAACGAACAACAAATGGTTTGTCCAAATCCGCAATCAGTAGTATTGGACTACTGGACAACTGACGCTGAAGTTCGTCCAGGGCAGTCTGACACAAAGCAGACCACACAAACTTCCTCTTACTCGCTCCTGACAACAAGTCGGTGATAGGTGCAGTAAGTGTGGCAAAATCACGGATATAACGTCTGTAATATCCAACCAAACCCAACAATGCTCTAACTTGTCTTTTAGTTGAAGGAGTGGGAATGTGCAAGATTTTATGAATCTTCTTCTCCTCAGGACGCAACACTCCACTTCCAACTTTATGTCCTAGGAACACAAGTTCCCGAAAACCGGCAAAAATCTTTGTTGGTCTGGCCGTCAAACCTGCACATTGTAACTTGGTCAACACATCACAAACATCACGAAGATGATCCTGCCATCCAAAAGAATGAATCATGATGTCATCAAAGAATGACACAGCATGCTGTCCCAACTGCAACGCTCTCATCATCCGCGCAAATGTTGCCGGAGCTGTGACGAGTCCAAACGGCATCCGGACCCACTGAAAGAGACCCAGCGGAGTCTGAAATGCGGTTTTGTGACGGTCCGCGTCGTAGACTGGAATCTGCCAGTATCCTTTTGTCAAATCAATCTTGGTGAAATAATTCGACCTGGACAATCTGATGAATAAATCATCTGTATCAGGAATGGGCTCCGCGTCTGCACAAGTAACCTTGTTAAGCTCACGATAATCACAACAGAAACGGGTGGAACCATCTGGTTTCTTAACCAGGACCACTGGAGCAGAATATGGAGACTGTGACGGCTCAATGACTTTCATATTCAACATTGAACACACCTCCTCCTTGATGGTTTCCTGCGAAGAAAACGGCAATGGGTACTGTTTTCGAAAAACAGGAGTTTCAGATGTCAATGGTATCTGATGTTCAATGGGTAATGTACAACAACCAGGGTTAGAGGTCAAAATCGGTACAAACCTAGAAAAGACATCAGATATCTCTATTTTCTGTGAAGAAGACAAAGAATGAGAATACACTACATCTTTGTACGTCTCTGATGACGCACTGTCCATTGTAGGAAGCACCACACAATCCTCAGGAATGACAGATTCAACGACTGCTATGGAAGCATTCGCTGAACACATGGGTCTCGGAACAGAGACTGGAGCTTTCCTGTCAGACTCAACAAAATCCTGAAAATCAAACTGGTTAGACAGAATGCAGTCAAATGGAATGACATCTCCATTCACAACAACAGTACTGGCAACAGCACGACGATAGTAAGATTTAAGCATGTTAGGATGAAAAATCTTTTTCTTGCCAGCGATTTCCACAATGTAGTCAAAGTCCAAAATCTCGACTATTTTGTATGGACCTTTCCACGTCAATAGAAGTTTATTCTTCGTGGTCGGCAAGAACACCAACACCTCCTCTCCAACCTGGAAAGAACGGGGTCGAGTCTTTCGATCACGGTACTTCTTTTGTACAGCTGCTGAGTCCTCAGCAGAATCTTGAGCCAGTTTACACATGTCGGCTATGTTGGTTTTTAAATCACATACATAGTCGCAAACATGCTTTGCCTCATCCGCATTCTCACTTCCAGTCCATGCATCCGCGAGAAAATCAACAGGACCACGGGCTCTCCTGCCAAACATCAGCTCGAACGGCGAAAAACCTGTGGAAGCATTTGGCATTTCATGACATGCAAACAACAAAGCTGGTATCAAACGATGCCACTGTTTAGGGTTGTTCTGCATCAGCTTGCGCAACATGGGTTTAATAGTGCCATGAAATCTCTCCACCACCCCATTAGACTGTGCATGGTAGGGTGACGAGTGTACGCCTTTTATGGACAAAAGCGTGAGGAATTCCTGAAACATGTGTGAGGTGAACTGTGACCCATTGTCAGACAACAATTCACAAGGAAATCCCAAACGACAAAATATACCAAAGAGGGCTTCTGCCACCGACACAGAGTCAATGGACTTTAGCGGCACAGCTTCCGGATATCTTGTCGCCACATCCACTAATGTCAAAACGTACCTGTGTTTGTCCTCAGAAAGAGGAGAAAACGGACCAACAATGTCCACCGCAACTCTCTGAAACGGTTGTTCAATGCGGGGCATTTTAGACAAAGGTACATCAGGCACACGTCCTTTCGCACAACACTTCTGACACACAGCACATGAACGACAGTACAGACGAACATCTCGGGAAATACCCGGCCACCAGAAACGATTCTGTACACGTCCAAGTGTCTTTCGGACTCCACAATGCCCTGCCAGAAGTCCGTCATGTGCCGTGAAAAGAACTTTGTTCTTTACATCCTCAGGAACAACCACCTGTGTAACCTCAACATCGTTTTTACAAAAAACACGGTACAACACTCCTTGTTGTTCATGAAATGAGTACGAACAATCAGCAGAAGAAAATGTCTCCCCTGATGAAGCCATGTCATGATATTTCTGCAGCTTCGGATCTGAACTCTGCAAAGAAATAAGTTCATCAGTCGACAATGTCAAATCTGAAATAGGTACTGTCAATCTGTCTTTGTTTTTTTCATCTCTTTTTTCTTGACCTCGGGTCAACACAGCAGCAGCTACAGGAGAAACATCAGACATAATCAAGCCTGGAATAGGGTCAACCCCATCAACATTACCCAGAATGAGATCTGCGACTGGGTCATCAATCACACAACACATCAATGAACCTGAAAAAAAAACAGTCTGAACATCAACATACGCCAAAGGAAAAACCTCCTTATTTCCACCAAAGGAAATGACTTCTTGTGTCCTACCTACAAATTGGTCTGGACGAACAAGCGACTTTCGTACACCAGCTGTTGTAGCGCCCGAATCCCGGAGCACTGAAACCTGAAAACCATTCACACAACCTGTGGACATAGGCAATGCGTTTCCTGGAGAGACTGAAGAACATAAAACCTCAGAATCAACCGAATCCTGCACAGAAAAAGAAACAGTACCAAACCTGGTACCTGCGCTGGAAAAACCTGCATGATCACCAGTCCCACTGGCACCTTTCTTAAGCCAGGTTGGACATTCTCTTCGGTAATGGCCAACGCCGTTACATTCAAAACACTGTACTCCCTCCCGAGTACCACCTTGTGTACTAGTACCACCACCAGTACCACGTCCACGTCCACGTCCACGCATTCTCTCTCTGTGCACAAAACCTCTGCGAGCATTCTGGTTACCACGCTGTTGGTAACTCTGAAGTGAGGAAAACTTACTAGGCGAATTAAGAGCATAACGTGATGGTCCTTGCTGTACATGCACATGCGGTGACACAACCGCCTGACTAGCAGTATTCATTTCAAACTTCTGCGCGCGCGCCATACTCTTGTTGGGGTGCGCCAACCTGTAGTTCTCACAAGCCTCCAACATATCCTTGGAAGATGTAAAATTACGTTCCCTCAAAAATACAGCTAAGTCCTTGCTGACAGAAGACAAAATATGTTCACACAACAAATGATCACGAAGACCGTCATATGTCTTGTTAATGTCAGACAAGTCAACCCACTTGTCAAACAAATGCGAAAATCTCGTCGAATACGACAAGAATGACTCCTCCGGTTCAGGACGAGAAGCTCGAAACTTGTCCCTGTATCCATCCTTTGTACACTGAAATTTTGTCAACAAAGCCTTCTTCAATATATCATAAGAAACAGGCCCAGAAGCTGACAAACCATGATACAGAGACAAAGCACTGCCCTGTAAATACACACAAAGAAACATGGACCATTCTTCCTGCTTCCAGTTTGCACCTGTTGCAAAGGCCTCAAACCTAAAAAGATAAGCGTCCATATCATCCTTATTCTCATTAAAGTACGGCATCTTTGGGTACCGCGCTCCTCTTGCACCTGAAGAATTAACATCAGAATCTTCTCTAGTGGGGGTTTTCCGACTGGGCGTTCAACTCAGCCAACCTTACTTTAGCATCCCACTCCATTTCCTTTTCTTTGAGTGCTAATCCTGCTTCCTCCCTTCTTGCAGCCAATTCTGCCTCTTTTTTTTCTTTGGCAGCCAATTCTGCCATTTTTTTGGCAGCCAATTTTTCTTTGGCAGCCAATTCTGCAGCATCTTTTTTTTCTTTGGCAGCCAATTCTGCCAATTCTGCCATTTTTTCGTTGGCAGCCAATTCTGCAGCATCTTTTTTTTCTTTGGCAGCCAATTCTGCCATTTTTTCCTTGGCAGCCAGTTCCATTTGTTTAATCTTAATTTTTTCCTCTTTCGCTCTTTGGTCGTTCTCACGAGCATCCTCTCTTTCCACAAAATTATTAATAAATGTTTGTATATCAGCACCAACTAAACCAAGTTCCTTTGCTTGCGCACAAAGAAGTTTAAATTTTTCAGAATCCATCCTGAAAACAACGACAGGACACCAACGCACGAGAAAGACAAAACGAACAAACGGGACAAGTAAGCGAAATTAAAGCTAAGGCGAGTTTTACCAAGTTACGAGTTTAGAAATTGACAATCAGTCAATCTTAAATTCTTGTTACATTTACTATCCAGAAAAAAAAAAAAAACCAATCAATAAATTGGCCAAAAGCAGCAATTCTTAATTAAATCCAAAATATCTAACAACAACTCAACATCATTATTTCCCAAAAACGAAAAATATGTTTTTCAATTAATTGCAAATATAATACATCATCAATGCATTCAAAGAGAAAACATACACACAAGAAAGATACACACACCAATCACACTCTACTGCCGGTAACAACACAGACAATACAAACGAAAGGGGTGATAACCACACAAAAAGCTAACCATATAAAAGACTAACAGAAAGAAAGTCGAGAGAAAAGAGAGCGTTGGAGTAATAAAAAAAAAAAAAAATATAGACACAATTAAAAGGAAGAAAAATGATCTTAATCCCTCGGCAACTTCGAAACCTAAATAAAATATCTACAATGAAGTGCCCCCGTAAACTGGACACGGGAATTAATTTAAATACAGAAAGTCATACAAAATTATACAATTCACATACAAAACAAACTATTGCAATTTTTTTGAAAATTTATGATTTGGAAAATAACTACCCTTTTTTTTCGAAAATTCCCAACCTATATTCTACAACTATTTAACCTACAAACTCTGGGGTACGGGGTCACCACTGTAAAGAAACTGAAACAAACTCTCACACACTTTGTCTCTCTCTCATCCACGCGCGTTCTTAACCAGAGTTTAACTTGGACTTTAACACACTAACACAACTTTCCGATTATCACCCCTTTATTCTTAAACTAAACAAGAACAACTTTGGTCCCTTTGTATGAGTAAAAAAATGTTCGTCTTGGGACAGGCACTGACAGGATAATTTTTACAAACACACCGTTCCTCGTGACACCAACTAAAAAAACTTATCTGTCTCCGCGAAGCACCGTCTTCTCCACCGAGGTCACAAACTTGGTTGCACCTCCTCCCCAAACGTTCTCCACCCAAACGTTTACAAGTCCGTTGGTGCCCTTGGCACCAACACTCAACCAGCGGCTCCCTCAGAAGCGCGAGGCTGGTCTCCCTTCCTCTCTCCGGCTCCACAGGTCGAAGGTCCACCCAACAGGAAGGGGTTACAGGGGGGACTGGGCCACACACCCTGCAAGGGAACTGAAAAGGCTGTCAATATTCTAGCCCTACTTGAATTAGCTTCGCGGACAGAATTTTCCGTGATTAGTTTCGGTGTGAGTGTGTTTAACCATGTACTGGCCTTTACAAAACTTAGAACTTTAGACAAACACACCAGCACCGAAACTGTAACTTTCTCTCAAAAAGAGTATACAATTTTTAAGACACCATAATGTCTTTGCAAATGTAAATAAAAAAACCTACAATTTTGAAAACCCTGCAAAATTTAGAAACCCAATTTAAACTTTATGAATGAAATACAACTTTGAAATAAGTAAACTTCTTTAAATCCTAGCAATTTAGAAAACAACAACCCAAAATTTACTTTACCCGGACTTCCGAAAAACCCGGTTAAAAAAACGACTGTTTAAAAGGGCGCAGCCTTCTAGCTCAACATCGCCAGACACAGTGCTGTGCACAACCAGACAGTGTCCTATTTGGCTGCTGGCTGTGTGAGCAGTCGAGCGAGTTACCCAATAAGTTTACGAAATTCACGTGCTACACGTGTTATAAAGAAACAGCTCTACAAAACTTGGTTTTACCAAGGGTAAAGTATATCTCCGACAAGGAGTTACTTTTTAAATTTGCAACTTGCATTTTAGTTTTACAACATAATATATTTACCAAATTTTATACATTAATAAATTGACATATTATATCGTCAATTTCGGAATTATGCCTTTCCTGACAGGTGCACATTTTAGAAGATTAATAATAGGTAACTCATTCCACAAGTTAGCAACACGGATGCTGAAACAATGGTTTCTTATATTAGTATTGAACCTTTTAATAAAAACTTTACCATATGCATTCCTTGTCAGATTATATTGAGGAGAATCAAAGAATTTCTTCCAAGACAAGTCAACTAGACCATTGAATATTTTATAGGCCTCAATGAGATCCCCCCTAATTCTTCTTCCTTTGAGAGAAAACAGGTTTAGGTAATGAGCTTTTCATAAATAAGAAGGTAAGGTCATCAAGACTATGAGAGAGTGGGACATTTTGATGAATGCAACAATCTCCGAGTCTGGAAGGCTGTAATAGCACCTTTCAATTGAGACATTTATATTTGTAAACATGCCAATTATTAACACAGGCTCAATGTGTTGTTGTTCTACAGGGAATGCTGCAGAAGCAAGAGTTGGGCCAGCATTAAAACCAGACATGGTTGCTGCTTCTACGTAAGTGAACAGTTCGTTTGCTATGTAGAAAACCTCTCAACAGCGCTATGAACCAAACTTAGATTTTTGTTTTCACTAAAAAAGTATGTTTGTGTTTTCATTTTGTTAACAGCACCTGTACAACAACTTTGCTAAATACTAATGTGTAGTGTCCAACAATTTTATTAACTATTAATGCGCAGTGTATTCCATATAAAAATTATAATGCTTTTCTTCCTCTCCAGGGACGGTATTCATGTCGAGATAGCATGAGACTTAGCATGATGCTAACTTAGAAGCTCTTCCAAAAGTCCTATTAAATCCTATAGGACATTGGAAGAGCTTCTAAGTTAGCATCATGCTATCTCGACATGAATACCGCCCCTGCTCTCTTCTTTCCTTCTCTACAATTCTCTCTCTTTCACTTTTATTTTCCCTATCTTTCTTTTCCTTTTTCTCCTCTTTAATGTTTAGGCTTGTGTGGATGTGTGTCTGGGTATATGTAGATGTAAACTTGTTTGTGAATGTATAAAAAACATAAAAATAAACCATTCTTTATATACATACTATTCAAGAAAAAAGGCAAGACAAACTTTTTTCCTTTTTTTTCTGTTTTATTCATCTTTATTTACAGGTAACCAACCACTGCTTATTATACATAAATATTGAATCATACATATATGAATGTTATTTGTAAATGTATGAAGAAGGAATAAAATGTTTAATACAAAGGGGGGGGGGGGGGGGGGGGGGGGGGGGGGGGGGGGGGGGGGGGGGGAAAAAAGTATGTTTGCACTTTCACACAAAGTAGATACTAGATGGCACATTCATTTAACCCTTTAAGTCCTGACGCTCTGTGCGCTCAGTCACCTCTGAAATTCTAGCCCAAGGGACATCACTCCGTACAAAAGGGGGGGTAGCGTCAGAAAAATAATAAAATAAAATATACCCTAGCAGATTTTGTGTTTTTTTTGTTTTGAATGTGTTGCCGAGATGTCTGTCTGATTTGCAAAATGAATTTCAAGATGTTATGGGGATGCGTGGCTCCACAAAAAAAAAAAATCAAAGTGTAGTCGCAAACTGCATTCACTAGTCATTCACTGCCTACTTTTTGCAGACTGGTCACCACTGGTGAAGCCTAAGACGACTGAAATGGAAATGTAGATCAAAATCATTCACTTACCCTTTCACTTCACGATCTTATAATTCCCATCTTTCACAAAAAAAGGAATTTTCATCGCTGTCATCACTCAGTGGATGCAATAACGATTCATCACCCATGATGCAAAAGTCGGGAAAATGCCGATGTCAGTAACACGACTTCAAAAATTTGCATTGATCGAACAAAAACAAGCTCGCTGCCGAAATAGGTCAGAGTACACTCCTTACTCATCACTTCGCGATCTCATAAGTCCCATCTTTCACAAAAATACGACTGTTCATCGCTTTCCTCAGTCTATGGACGCCATAACTGTTCGTCATCCATATTGGAAAAATCGCGAAAATGCCGAAGTCGGTCACTATTTTTTCAAAAATTCATATCTTCCAAACCAATCGGCCTAGAAGCCATTGCAAGCAACAAGGCGGAAGTGTAATCTATTGCGAAAGCGAGGCTGAAGCGTCCACGATACTGCCATGTGATAGAAACAAAATGGAAACGCCCAAACCGGCCACGTGGAATCCGTACGTTCCCGAACGTTCTCGACATTTACGATCCAATTTTGTTCTGAACGTTCACCGAACTAAAGGGTCAATATATTGAGTAGAAAGCTACAAAACCAAGCATACACGTATTAGGTTAGGTATTAGGTACTTTATAGTCACAGAGGCGTCTGTGAAATTCGGGTTGCTCCAACCAGGAGAGCATGTCGCAGCCAGAGGCGCGCCACCCAATTTATTTATTTTTTTTTGCATGCGATTTTTGTCACTGATGAGGGGGGGGGGGGGGGGGGGGGGGGGATTTTTACCAAATGACAACTTTTTCGTTGCCACTGGGTTTTAGCGTATGCTAAGTGCATGGGCACACGGGACCTCGGTTTATCATCTCATCCGAAAGACTCCACGTTCAGACCGTTAAGGCCTAGTGCAGAATGAGAGGAAAAAATCCCCTGTACCCAGGTCCGAACTCGGGTTTACTTGACACGAAGCGAACGCGCTACCACTGTGCCACTCTACACCACTACTTCCAAGTGCAAGTATGAAAGAAAGAATTATTAATATATTAAATCTTGTGAAGAAGTCAGGATCACGTAGGACTAAGAACATGTTGGTTTGTTAAATAAAAGTTGTCTTTTGATTAGATCAAATTATGTTAAATAAACATTGATAGCTGTTTTCTTTTCTGTTTTATTATCTCAGATCTGAGAGAGAGAGAAAAAAGAACACTACGCAGAACCATCCCAACTCTCAAGTGGAAGAACAAGGCAGTTTTGACCTGAACACGCCACCCGTCATCACTTCACAGATGCCAGTGAAACATGCAGGGTGTGTGCACTTTGACTACCGACGAGGACACAGTTCATTTATAAGTGAAATACTGTGGTCTTCATCCTGACAACTCCTTCGGCTTTGCCATTTCCAGAGTATCTTCAGAGATCTTTGTGTCTGTCATCAAGGTGGTCAATGTGTAGTGTGAAATACTGTGGTCTTCATCCTGACAACTCCTTCGGCTTTGCCATTTCCAGAGTATCTTCAGAGATCTTTGTGTCTGTCATCAAGGTGGTCAATGTGTAGTGTGAAATACTGTGGTCTTCATCCTGACAACTCCTTCGGCTTTGCCTTTTCCAGAGTGTCTTCAGAGATCTTTGTGTTTGTCATCAAGGTGGTCAATGTGTAGTGTGAAATACTGTGGTCTTCATCCTGACAACTCCTTAGGCTTTGCCATTTCCAGAGTATCTTCAGAGATCTTTGTGTCTGTCATCAAGGTGGTCAATGTGTAGTGTGAAATATTGTGGTCTTCATCCTGACAACTCCTTGGGCTTTGCCATTTCCAGAGTGTCTTCAGAGATCTTTGTGTTTGTCATCAAGGTGGTCAATGTGTAGTGTGAAATACTGTGGCCTTCATCCTGACAACTCCTTCGGCTTTGCCTTTTCCAGAGTATCTTCAGAGATCTTTGTGTCTGTCATCAAGGTGGTCAATGTGTAGTGTGACTGCTGTGCTGTCTTCCAACGTTGTCATGGTTGTGTATCTTACATTTAATGACAATGGTAATCATTTGTTTTCCAATGAAGACATTTACTGGGACATGGACCTTGTGCTTTTTTTTTTTGCTGTCCCATCTTCTGGGCCATACAGTGGCGTTGTTCTTCCCGTTGATCGGCCTCCTTCATCAAGTTGAAGATTCTGCCGATGTTGGAGAAGAAAAAGAACGATGGCACAGCCAAGCCAAAGCAAGTTAGAAACAAATAATAAGTAATTAAAATAAATAGACATAACTTATTTAAAGAACTAAATGCACAAAACAGACAAAAGAGAGTGCGGGGGGGATGCAAATAAATAAAAGGTACAGTGTCCCTAGACTGATGTGCCCACAGGGCTCCCAACCATCCCGCAAAACAAGGGGTCCCAGGGACTCCTTCACTTACAGTATAGAGGGTCCTAGAGGGTCTCCCAGTGGCATTGCGAATGCTACAAATAATTTTTTCTAGTACATCCCTGGGACCCCCTGCACATTCTTTTAGAGGGTCTTTTAGAATTTTAGAACTTCATAGACCCCCAAATGGGGGTCCCTGGGAGCCCTGGCCCAGCAATAGTGGAGCTGTCGGACAGGCTAAAATGCTTTTCTACCCCCAGCAAGCTGGAGACGCCGCTCATTCTGAGTCCCAACATGAACCTTGTGCTTGTTCTTTTTTAGACACGCGTGGATTCATTCCATGTTATTGTCCACCAGCAACATTGACACGGGTGTGCAGAAGTCAGTGCAGTGCCTTCATTGCTGGTGCCGAGAAACGGGGCATGTTTGTTGTCTGTGGCACGCAGTGTGTGGCTCAAAGGTAAAGGAGAAAGGAGAGTGGGTGAGAAGAGACAATGCACAGTTGATTTAAACTGTTTTCTTCAAGGACTGCTCTTTATGGTGCTGGCCAAATTGGTGTGTGTTTTTTTATCATACCTACAATGAAAGAAATGAATCGTGGAAGGCGTTTTATTTTTGTTAGTTTAAATAGGAATTTGTACTTAATCGTTCCTGTCTTGATCTTTAAGAATAAGAGCTTGCAACAAAAGAGAAAAACTGTTCGTCCATAGACAGATAGTAGGATGTAATTTTGTTTGTATTTTATTGTTTGTTTATTTTTTATTAAAAATGGGTTGAGTAGCATGTTTATTTGACAAGAAGGGAAAGTTAAAATAGCATTTTATTTTTGCAATTCCATCTGAATAATCTATTCAAACAGTTGTATAAGAATTTCAATACATTAAAAGATCACACCAAGAAAAATTTGTCTTTTATTGTTTGTTTGTTTTCATTAAAAAAAAAATGGGCTGAGTAGCATGTTTGACAAGAAGGGAAAGTGAAATTAGCATTTTATTTTATTTTTTTATTCCATCTGAATAATCTATTCAAACAGTTGTATAAGCATTTTAATACATTAAAAGATCACACCAAGAAAAAATTGTCTTTTATTGTTTGTTTGTTTTCATTAAAAATGGGCTGAGTAGTATGTTTATTTGACAAGAAGGGAAAGTGAAATTAGCATTTTATTTTTGCAATTATTCCATCTGAATAATCTATTCAAACAGTTGTATAAGCATTTTAATACATTAAAAGATGACACCAAGAGAAAAAAAGCTACACCTATAACTGTACTTAATGTGTATATCGGGTATTATTTTTTATCTTTATGCTAGCTCCATGTTAAATAAAGTAAAAAAAATTAAAAAATTGTGCACTTTATATAAATAATAATAATAATGGGAATTTATATAGCGCTCTTTCTCACATGAGCTCAGTGCGCTTTACATTGATAACAAGAACATTAAACTTAAAGGCA
Organism: Phymorhynchus buccinoides; assembly: GCA_017654935.2. NCBI lineage: Eukaryota > Metazoa > Mollusca > Gastropoda > Neogastropoda > Raphitomidae > Phymorhynchus > Phymorhynchus buccinoides. The sequence continues at coordinate 22,541,149 of CM065694.1, forward strand.
AACAAATAATTAATCATTAGAAAGTAAAATAAGCACGATGCTTGCACGCAACGTTCTCTTAGTCTTACTTCCTTACACACACACGCGCACGCACGCACACATACACACACATGCATGCGCACACACAATTAATTATACAAGAGTAAAATAGTTACAATATGAACATTCTAAAAAGAAACATAGAGACCACATTCACATTCTCAATCAAGTTTGAATACAATACTGCAACTTGAAATAAAATCATACTGCCATCGACATACCAATTACATGACTAATTATAGTAGACAAATTTTGCAAAAACAAAAATACCCTTCTAACTCATTTACAAGCATTTAAAGTTTACAAGACGTAAACATTCTACATACAAAATACGAATCATAAAATAATTGTAAATTAGAACTAATTTCGTTTACAGTGAAGAGGCTCATTTTTGGTTGTGTGATGTAAGGGAGAGAAGCAGTGCAGATGTTACATCTGCTCAGAGAAGAATTATTTACAAACTAATCGTCGGTATGTAGTTGTTTAGACACAATGAAACTAAAGAGGTGCAATGTTCCTACTTGTGTGTGTTCTAAGTACAAGTATGGCGTATGAAACGTGTCAAACACTCGATACAAAGACTCAATACTTTTCTAAAAGTATCTATGCAGAATTATTTACAAAGTAAACGTCGGTATGTAGTTGTTTAGACACAATGAAGCTAAAGAGGTGCAATGTTCCTACTTGTGTGTGTTCTAAGAACAAGTATGGCATATGAAACGTGTCAAACACTCGATACAAAGACTCAATACTTTTCTAAAAGTATCTATGCAAAACAACACTCATTTCCAAATGGAGCGATCCATTTTAAGAAAGGATCGATCCTTTTCGCAAAAGTATCGCTGCTTTGTTAAAAGGAGTGCGCACTTTCAAAAAGTGCCGATACTTTCCGTAATTTACGAAAGTATGGATCCTTTTTTTTTTTAGAAAAAGCATCAATACTTTTCATAAAAATGCGCATAAATTTATAAACCCTACCGGTGAAAAGGATTGCGGACTTTCAAAAGGTATCGATGCTTTCTGTAATTTACGAAAGTATGGATCCTTTTTTTTAGTAAAAGCATTAATACTTTTCATAAAAATGTGCATTTACAAACTTTACCGAACGAGTCTTACAAAAAATAATTCTCCGATATGAAACGAAACAGAACATGAAACTATGTCTTTTTTTTTCCAACATGACCTGGCATGAAATGTGTCTAAAGCCCTTCTCATCAATTTCCTCAGGCTTTCTGTCCGTTATTTCGATTCCCGTCAAATAATTTCTGCTGCTTTGGTGAGGGCAGTTTCAGTTAATTTCCTATTCAAAATTTATGTGTCCATTTTGAGGTACTCGGAAACACTCGATCCTTTTACAATTATCCTTTTGGGAGCGAGGCATACTACATTACTAGTATACTGAATAAGGATACTTTTAGAAAAGTATCAATACTTTTCGGAAAGTTTTGAGTCTTTGCATTGAGTGTTTGACATGTTTTGTACACTATATACAGGCGAAATAGTGGGACTGGTAAGTTGCCCCAATATTGGACAAGTCTAAATACAAAGCATAGATCTGCCATTGCACTCACACAGACGTTTGCGTTTGACATCCACAGATCATACACACACAAAAAGAATAGGAAAAAGATATCCACAGTGTCCACACAAAAGATTCTTCCTCTTCTTTTTCGTCAATCACTCGAAGGGTTTCCTGTCATGAGCGCAGATGCGTGATGCTGCTGTTGTGCGCTTAGCTAAGAAATAGGCCCAGCATGTCTGTCTTCGGCTGGACAAAACACTCTATCTCAGAGATAATTGAAACCGTTGGGTTTTTTTAATGCTACAAGGAAACACCAGAAACCAACTCTGTAAGAAAAATAAAAAACATGTGCCTATTGTTGTTTACTGCAGAACTGATTCTTTTCATAACTCAGTCTTGTATCAGCATAACATTAAGCTCCTGTGAAAACAAGAATTATAAGTTGCATGAAGCAGCTGCCGAAAAGTCCTGTGCAGTGTACTCGTCATCAGATTCATGCTGATCAAGAAAGGCAGAGAAAGTGTGATCAAAGCAGCAGTCATGCATGGGGGCTACTCTTTCATTTTTACACTGATTTCAGTATTTTTAGTTTAACCAGAAACTGAACTTCAATTGGTTTTTTAATTCATCCCAAAAAAAAATGACCACAAGCGGTTTGGGACTTGGTCTAGTTGTTCTGTCTTGGAAGTTTACAAAGGCAATGTAATAATTTTACAAGGCTTATCAGACTCAAACTGTCTCTGTCTATCATTTTAACTGTCTCGTTATATCTCTCTTAACCCTCTCACGGCTGCATACGCCAGATCCGACCGATTTTTTCTTTACCATTGGCTCCCGTAGCCCCCGATTGCGCCCGCTGAACGCCCGGTCTAGTAGTTTCACTTTTGCCCTACCCACAATGCAATATACTAAGTTAGTTCTTCCTGTTCCTGACTCTCAGTGGTCCGTTTTTGGTTCTTACAGCAAGGGAAAGGACCCACTAGTCTTTTTGAATGGATTTTTCGAAGTGACCCCAAATTGTTTTCTTCTTTCCACGTGACGTGCGCAGTATTCACTCGGCACGATGCTCGGAGCGCCATTACGGATTTTTTAATTCCAATTCATGGTTTGTTGTGTGACAGTGTGTTAGCTTTGGAATGAAAATATCATCATTGCTATTCAATATGCATCTTTCAGAAATTAAATGTGAGTTAGACTTTATTCTGGCATTGCTATTCAATATGCATCTTTCAGAAATTAAATGTGAGTTAGACTTTATTCTGGGTGATTTTTTAAAATAAAAGATTTGGTGTGACGTTCGGAGTTACTTCCCATCACTTAGTATTCAATATAGATTATCGGTTCGATTGATCAGAGTGAGAGGGTTAAGTTGCCCCCCCCTGAATCATCTGACAGGGCTCTGCCCCTGTACCCTGCCGTCCCTGGACTCCTGCCTTTCAGGGTTTTTTTTCATTTTTGGGAGTTGCACCCATGGTCATATCTCCCTGCACTTACAATGAAAACAAATCCCTCTCCTCCTATAGCTGATGCTATGGCGCACACTCTAAAACAAGTATTTCTTTGGTTGAAAGAAACCAGGGACGGTATTCATGTCGAGATAGCATGAGACTTAGCATCATGCTAACTTAGAAGCTCTTCCAAAAGTCCTATTAAATCCTATAGGACACTGGAAGAGCTTCTAAGTTAGCATCATGCTAAGTCTCATGCTATCTCGACATGAATACTGTCCCTGATATTTTGTTGTTAGTTGCAGTGATAATGAAATGTTCTGTTGTACTGCATTTCAGTAACATGATGCTATAGCTTTTTCTCGTTCGATTTTGTTTTGTTGGGGGGATAAGGGGGGGGAGGTTAGTAAGTTTCGGACTGTCATTACTCATTGTGATACTTTTTGCTCCCTTTTTTTAGCCTTTTTTTGTATGTTGCAGTGTTATTTGCTTATAGCTTGACTGTCCTAATTGAGTGCTTGGTTTCATCGCTACCAAAAAATAGTCAGTCTTGTGTGGTAAAGCCATTTGAATAATTCATAATGCCAGTTGTAGAGCTTTTGTATGCATCTTTGTGGCTGGTATATCTTCATTAAAATAACTTGAGTATCATCATGAGAGTATCCTGAAGGGGATTTATAGGTTTTTTAGGCATTCACATGCAGACTTTGTACAGTATTCATTTTGTATTGATCTGAGCAATACTGTCTTACACATGCAGTTTGTATTCATTAATCTGTTGGGTTTTTTCTTTTGATTTTCTTTTTTTTTTTGCTCTTTGCCATCACTGGATTACATTGCTTCTTTCTCCTTTAAAACATGTTTAATTATGAAAGGGGGCATGTTTATATTTTGTCTACAATCAATATCTGAATATGTTGCATGTTTTGTCTGTCTGTGTGCCTCTCTGTCTCTGTCTGTCTAATGTAAAAACTACATGATGTGTTTCTTTAAAAAATCTGTTGTCACTACCTACGGGCTAGAGGCCTAAACATGAAACTATTTTTGACTGACTCTCTCTCTCTCTCTCTCTCTCTCTCTCTTTCTCTCTCTCTCTCTCTCTCTCTCTCTCTCTCTCTCTCTCTCTCTCTCTCTCTCTCTCTCTCTCTCTCTCTCTCTCTCTCTCTCTCTCTCTCTCTCTCTCTCTCTCTCTCTCTCTCTCTCTCTCTCTCTCTCTCTCTCCATGTTTGTTTCTTCTGGTTTGTCTATTAATGGGTGTTGAATTTGGTCAAAACCAATCTGTGTGAACAAGATTTTCCTGAAACCAGATCTAGTTGGATATTAATATTATATATTTTACCATATATCCTTTCTGCTCCTTTATTGAAAAGGCTACTGCTTTCTGTAAGAATAAGTACAAAGTGCTTGCACGAAAAAAGAAAAATCAGAAGGAAAAAAATGATGAAAAAAAAGAATGCTGTAACCGGGTATATGGAACCAACAATTTTTATCAAGCAACGAACAGAGTTAGTGAAAAGCAATTAGAGCGCATTAAATATGATATATGTACATTGAAGTCAAAAGCTAATTATTCCTTCAGAAACGGCAATCTGCCTCCTTAGTTCATGTTAGGCAACGCTGGATATCGTCGCTGTCCGATGCTAACCGTGTATCTACAAGATTTGACAAAAATAGTTTTTTTACTGAAACTCGTTCCAGTGACCTCACGCAGGTCTTCTATAAATATATTGTGTCTGCGACCAATGAAAATGCTCAAATTTGTCACATGATACCACGGAAATAATCATGTATGTGGCTGGTTGTTGATGGTTTTGACGCGATAAGCGTGTAACTGGTCACGCTAATCGTGTAACTGCTGGCAGCTGTCGTATCTCCCATTGTGAGAACAATGCACTAGCTTTGTGACTAACCGTGTAACTGAATTATCACGAAAATTGTGGGTGTTAATGCAACTTTTATTGTGTCACATGTTTACTCATCGGTAAAGAAGAAGGGTCAAGCATATCAAATGGGGATTGATTTTGTAGCAGGCGACAATATGTTTTTTGATGCTCCTGTAAAATCACTGATTGTGTATGTACACGGTTAGTGTTGGACAGCGACGATATGTTTATTGTGTGAATTAATAGTCAGGCAGGAAGCGCCAGACAAAAGCGGAAACAAAGTACAGTAGAACCTCACTTATAAGACCTCCCATTATAAGACTCCCTCCCACATAAGACCTACTTCTCTGTGACATTGCCCTTTTTTGTAAGTGTTAGAATTACCTCCCTTATAAAACTCCCTCCCACATAAGACCTGCTTCTCTGAAACATTGCCCTTTTTTGTAAGTATTAAAATTACCTCCCTTATAAGACACCTCCCTTTTTGGACCTCATTTTGGATTATTTTTGAAGGTCTTATAAGATAGGTTCCACTGTACCAAAGGCATCTGTTTTTAAACTGTGAGAAAAAGGGGGGAAAAGAAGAGCCTCACACACAAACTACAAATGCTCAAATTGTGTCCTGTGCAATGGAAGTGGTTTGGAACTTCTTTTTTTTTCATGTTTAAAGACCCACCAGATCACGTGTCAAAATCACGGGTTTCACATGTTTTCCCTCTTATACTAGCTGGTAAGAAATCTTGTTTTGACCAGGTTTGACTCCCATACAAATGCCCCCAAATTGAAAACGAAACATCATTTTAAAGAGCAGCCTCAATTTGAAGTTGGGGACATTTGTATGTGGGTCACAGCTACCCAGAAAAAAAAAACCAAGGGACTTAATTGTGGTGGGTCAGTGTGTCTATAAGCAAAGTACTTCTCTCTTCTTTTTTTTAAGAAAATGGCTTGATCCACGTTGTAAAGTCTGAGTATGTGTTTGTGTATGTCACTGCAAATAAACTGTCTTTCATAAAAGTTTTAGCAGTGTGTATTCTTTGTATGAATGTCTGCACAACGTTGTATGCAGCAGCATACAAACCTCTACTCGGTTTTACATCTTTTTGTCAAATTTAAAGGATTATTTTTAGCATGATGTCCTAAATGCCTCCAAACTTAATCAAAATCCATTAACTTCTTAATAATCCTGCTAAAAAATCAATAGTGAACAACGCCGACCTGAATGAAAATCAAGAATATTATTTGGTATTTTTATATAGTCACAGAGGCGTCTGTGAAATTCGGGTTGCTCCCACCTGGAGAGAGCGTCGCAGCCAGAGGCGCGCCACAATTTTTTCTTCTTTTTTTGCATGCGATTTGTGTGTGACTGATGAGGAAGGTGGGGGGTAAATTTTGACCAAATGACAACTTTATTGGTGGCCACTTTCAATGGTACACTGGACCTCGGTTTATCGTCTCATCCGAAAGACTCCTCGTTCAGACAGTAAGGCCTAGTGCAGAGTGAGAGGAAAAATCCCCTGTACACAGATTCGAACTCGAGTTTATAGTATGCGAGGCGAACGCGTTACCTCTGTGCCACACTACACGTTATTTCAGTATTCCTTACATACACTGACCCTCCACACACAAAAATCAATCTTTTTTAACTTTTTGAAAACACTTAAAAGAAAACCGAACATATAGACAAAATAACAACACAAAAATCTAAACTACTTTGCAGAGAAAGTTAGCAAGTTGGCACTTACACATGATGTACTAAATGTCTGTATTGAATCAGTTGATAGCAAGCATTAAAGTCTGCATAGAGTTGCCCTGGTGCTTTGCCCGTCGAAGGTTGAAAAAAATAAACCAAAATATCGCGCTATTTTATCAGGTTTTTTTTTTAAATTTTTATATTGAAGCATTAAAGTCTATGAGTATCTTACTGACACTAGATATTTGTCTCAAACAATTTTCAGCTTACAAGAAGCCCACGTCACACATAACAATACATGTATAGTAATTAATACTCATTAAAAACACATCTGCACTTGCAGTTGCACACACGAAAATGAATCACTTTTGTCTCTGTTTTATTACAATAAAGATACACTAAAAGATACATTTTGCATGTAATCCAATATGTTTAACCCTTTCGCCGCCAGCCATTTTTTAGCCTAAATTTACATGGGTAGAAAAAAGATTTTGTCTGCAATATTGGGAATTCCTCTGTGACATGTTTAAAACAAGGCCTATTGTTGTTACCTCTTAAAATTAAGAACACAAGATCATTGGATAACAGATCCAGATTTCAAGGCTTTTTATGACATGGGTATGAAATCTTTATGGTGCAAAAATGTGACATCGGTGGTGAATGGGTTAAGATATCATATAAAACTATTTTTAAGCATTGTTAAATATTATTCTCAAACTTATATTGTCATCAATAATAATATTATATTGATGATTGCATAAGCTGTTGTTTAAAAATGTACATATTATAGGAATGGAAACAACGGAGAGGCTTTATATAATAAGATAGAATTAATGAATTAATTCAAAATCATTACATGACAAAGAGTTTGGCAAAGACTGCAGTTTCTATTGGCAGAACAGAATATTTCCTGCATGAAAATGAGACAATCTGATATATTTAAAGAAGAAATACCTGTATAAATATTTGAAGATATAAATCCATGCCAAACTTGCACAAAACACAATTTTACCATTTTTTCTCTGATTGTAAATCTTTGCAAATTGATGTGTGTGTGTGTGTGTGCTATTGGTATTTACATGTAGTATATTCTAGTCACAGAGACTTATCTCTGTAAAATTCGGGCTGCTCTCCCCTGGAGAGTACATCACCGCAAGCGCAGCACCTGCCCTTTTTTTTTGGGGGGGGAGACAGGGTGAGGAGGGGGTGTGGGCACACTTGGAAAACCTAGCTATCAATTTGGCCATACCAGGCAGCAGGATTTCTCCCTGCTCTTACCGACTTTCAACTGCCTTGGGATTTTTGCGTGCATAAAGCGCTAGCTTTCAGTTCGATTTTCCTATCAAACTAGAAAGAAAGGGCGAGGCCGGGATTCGAATCCGTGTCATGTTGCAGTCGCGCATTACATTTGGCAGGCGAACGTCTTAGCCACTCTGCCACCTTTCTCCTTATGTGTTTGTGTGTGTGTGTGCAAATAAATAATCAAAACACATACCTATAAGATGTATTTTTAATCATTTTTGCATTGAAATGTTGATATGTTAAAGAGGAATCTACTGTTTAGAATTCCCCATGCTAATACCTGGCAATACTATTGTATACCACAAAATGACAATCATCGGACACAAATCCATAAAACAGTGAATAGCTGCTCTTTTTCTTTGTCCATTTCCAGTATAGGGTAAATCATGATGTCTGCCTGATGGCAAGCGCTCTGAAATCAAAACCAATGTTAAGCACAATTTAAGCAAAAAGTGGTTGATGTTTCATTAATTTTAATAATAGTGGTTTCACATAATTATGAAGGACAGATGTTGAAAGGAAAACTTTAGTTTTTTTATTTCGTATTGGTAACAACAAAAAAGTGTGATCTGCTTTTTAGGAAATGTCTTACCCACCTTAGTACGTTCCCAGTTATGCCATATGCCTGTAGTTTTAGGAGAAGTCTTTCCTGCGGCACAGAATCAAAGGCCTTCCTAAAATCTAAGTATACAATATCGAAAGCCTCCTTGTCTTCCAACAGTTTAGTAAAATCGTCCATCACATAGCTGGGTCATATAAGAACGCCCTGCCCTGAAGCCATGTTGGCAGTCTGTATACAGATCAAAATCAGTCATGTGTTTAACAATTGCGTCCCGAACAAACTGTTCTAAAATTTTACATGTTATACATGTGAGGCTCACAGGCCTGTAATTTCCCGGATCTGTTCTTGTTCCTTTTTTATAAATGGCTATAACCTCTGCCGTTTTCCAATGTACTTGGGGGTTTTGGGCCTTCTCCTATGGGCAAGATCTCCAATGCTCAATTATGTTCTCTTACAGGAAAAGACGTCCAGTGCTCAATTATCTTTTCTTATGGGGCAAGATATCCAATGCTAGATTATCTTCTCTTACAGGAAAAGACGTCCAGTGCTCAATTATCTTTTCTTATGGGGCAAGATATCCAATGCTCGATTATCTTCTCTTTGGGACAAGACCTGCAATGCTCGATTATCTTCTCTTATGGGACAAGACCTCCTACGCTAGATTATCTTCTCTTATGGGACAAGACCTCCAATGTAAGATTATCTTCTCTTATGGGACAAGACCTGCAATTCTCAATTATCTTCGTTATTGGATAAGACCTCCAATGCTAGATTATCTTCTCTTATAGGATAAGACCTCCAATGCTAGATTATCTTCTCTTATAGGATAAGACCCCCAATGCTCGATTTTCTTCTGTTATGGGACAAGATCTCCAATGCTAGATTATCGTATGGGAAAAGCCCCCCAAGCCTTGGGTTTCTTCTCTTATGTGAAAAGACATCCAATGCTCGATTATCTTCTCCTATGGGAAAATATATCCAATGTTCGATTATCTTATCCGAAGGGAAAAGACCTCCAATGCTCGATTATCTTCTCTTATGGGAAAAGACCTCCAATGCTAGATTATCTTCTCATAAGGGAAAAGACTTCCAATTAATGCTCGATTATCTTCTCCTAAAGGAATAGACCTCCAAATCTCGATTATCTTATCTTATGGGGAAAGACCTCCAAGACTCGTTTACTTTCTCTGATAAGATCTCCAATGTTCGATTATCTTCTCCTATATGGGAACAGGTCTACAATGCTCGATTATCTTCTCCTATGGGCAAAGATCTCCAGTGTTCGATTTATCTTCTCCTATGGGAAAATATCTTCAATGTTCGATTATCTTCTCATAAGGGAAAAGACTTCCAATTAATGCTCGATTAACTTCTCCTAAGGGAATAGACCACCAATTCTCGATTGTCTTCTCTTATGGGAAAAGACCTTCAAGACTCGTTTACTTTCTCTGATAAGATCTCCAATGTTCGATTATCTTCTCCCATATGGGAAAAGATCTACGATGCTCGATTATCTTCTATGGGCAAAGATCTCCAATGTTCGATTATCTTATCATGAGGGAAAAGACTTCCAATTAATGCTCGATTATCTTCTCCTAAGGGAATAGACCTCCAATGCTCGATTATCTTCTCTTATGGGAAATGATGTAGATCTTGAATGTCTACCTACGGTCTGCAGCGAGTCGTTTATATTTTCTACGTACCTTGTTTGGTTTCTTGGAATGGAAATGTATCGTGCAATGCACACCGCAGACAGGAGGGTAGCAGGGCGGGGGAACGTGACAGTGAGGTGGATGATGAGGGTGACAGGGGTGACACGGCTGATGGTGGTGATGGAGCTGGGGTTTGTGGTGATGATGATGGTGCTGGTGTTTGGGGTGATGATGATGGTGGTGGTGGTGATGTAAGGGACAAGGGGGGCAGCGTCCTTGACGACAACATGGATGCCTGTGGATTGTCATCAGGAGATCCGTGGTGGGCGAACGGGTCTGCGAGAAATCGTTCGCGTGCATGCTCACCAAGCATGCATAATTGTGCGTAATCTCTCTCTCTCTCTCTCTCTCTCTCTCTCTCTCTCTCTCTCTCTCTCTCTCTCTCTCTCTCTCTCTCTCTCTCTCTCTCTCTCTCTCTCTCTCTCTCTCTCTCTCTCTCTCTCTCTCTCTCTCTCTCTCTCTCTCTCTCTCTCTCTCTCTCTCTCTCTCTCTCTCTCTCTCTCTCTCTCTCTCTCTCTCTCTCTAACTCTGCGTGCACTTTTGATATCTTACATAAAACTCCCGTGAATACTTAACAGAGCACACGAGCGGCGTGCTTTTTTCTCTTTCTTTTATTTCAAACAGTCATGCCACTCAACAAAACGGAACCCATTCGTGCATTATTCACATTGGAAAGTGTTTAAACTAAAATCTCATAACAATTTAGTCTATTGATGCTACTATATAAAGGCAGCTCACCTGTCCTATGTGGTGTATGTCACAGGCCCTAAACAGTGATATGAAACCATCAACTTAGCGCACATCATCCCTACTGATTACGAATAATGGAAGAGAATTAAACAGTTTGCTAATAGGCCCCTACATCAACTAAACGGAATCATAATGCAACAGCTGTGTGTGTGTGTGTTGGTGAGTGTATGCGTTTTCAGTTAAGAAATAATCTCCTTAATTTGTTTATCAGATAATGACGTTTTTCCGGGTGATTCCATCTCTTAGATACGATTTACCAACCGGTTCATTTCGGTATCTTGAATCTGTTTATTTGTGTTGTTCGATATTAAACTGTCTTCTGTTGTATGTTTCTTTACTGAGTGCTATTTGTTGGAGTAATATAGAATCGTGTTGCTCTACATTGTACATGAATATTAAACACAAATCCGTAAATAAGGTGCATATATGTGAATATTGTGTTCTAGTCCCATCAGCCTAAAGTACTAAACAGATCCTGACGATAAGGGTGGTTCCCTTCGTCCCAGCGATGTTTCAGCTCACCCGAATATTCAATATTAGCGGTTCAAACAACCGACGTTGTATTTTTGTTGTTGTTGGACCTCTCGAGAACTATTTTGTTCCACATTAAAGATGCGTTGATTTTTGGCTCACTCCTGTTAACGAAGTTAACACGAAGTGAGTCTATGGATATTTGTCCATAGTGAGTCTATGATAGTTCGGTTGTGTGTGTGTGTGTGTGTGTGTGCGCGCGTGTGTGTGTGTGTGTGTGTGTGTGTTGCGTCCGCGGTCTAATCTCCAAACTTTAACATTGACATTTTCTTGGGGGAAATAGAAGGCGTACATTGTTCAAACTTTCAATACTCATAGATGTTTATGCAAGCTTTCAAACAATAGTGATTTGAATATTTAAATACTTAAAACAACCATGTAAACAGAATAACAAACAGATAGCATTTTAGATTAGTGGGTTAGAGAGTATTCAACAGGCAACATGAGTTTAGAAACTCATCAACACTGAAAGCCTCGATAGCTCATTGGTAGAGCGTCTGTCTCTCATGCCAATGGTTCCGGGTCCGATTCTCGGCACGGGCACTTAAAAAACAACTTTTTTACTTGTATCCATTAACGATAATTTCATTTGTACTTTTAAATTTTATTGGCAATCTTGTATTTTAGACACCCTCCTCAATCTGTGTTGTTGTCCCGCATGTGCCTGTTCGAGTGAGCTTTGAAGGCTTTTCCTCTTGTTAGTTGTTTTTCCAAAGCTCTTTAAAGATGCGTTGATTTTTTTTAATTGTATGTACTAAAAGCTCTTGTTCTAACACTGCACTTATTACCGCAAATCTTCCGTGGTCGATTTCTCAAACAGGGCCAAATATGCGTTTAATATTAATCACGTAGTCCTGTCCACTGACAAAACGACAACGACGCTATCGTATATCTGAGATCAGCAATAAAACGTAGGCCTACCAGTTGGTACGGTTATTGAATCGAATAGGGGAAGACGGGGTAAAAAGCGCATGGGCGGGTAAGAAGCCCACCCCAATTATCTCATGAAATGAAGCAAATTTCAGTCTCATTTTGCCCATGAGACGAGCGTTAATGTCTAGCATTCGTCTCATAGGCAAATTTGACTGAAATTTTCTTTATTTCATGAGATAATTGGGGTGGGCTTCTTACCCGCCCATGCGCTTTTTACCCCGTCTTCCCCTACGGTTTAGTAATTTGTGGCGCCTGTTTTTCATTTTACAGCTAGATAGGCGATGGACCAATTGTGACCCATCAACACGGAAGGGGCATTAAGTGTCAAGCTGACTATTCTGAGGTTATCATGCATTTGAAAACTGCAGACAATTCTCTTTCCAACGATACAAGAACCTACAATAAACAAACACCTACACGACAAGTGCAAAGAACCATTCTTGTATCATTTTCCGTTCCATTGTTAGAAGCATTTTAAGTTAGTAGGGTGAGCGTCGGCCATTTTGAGAAAACACAGTCTAAAGTCTAGCCTATAGCTGAAGAAAATGCATTGGCCTGCTCGTTTTAACCCTTTCACCGCCAAAGTCGCATTTTAGCACCACAGTGATTTAACACCTATGTCACTAAAAGGCATCAAATTGGGGTCTAATTTCCAATTCCCTATTGTTTTAGTTTTGGGAAGTAAGGACAGACCTTGTTTTGTATATGTCACAGAAGAATCCCCAATACTGTAGATGGATTTTGTTCTCTACCCAGGTAAGCTTAATGGACATTTTTAGCTGAAACATGGCTGCGGTGAAAGGGTTAAAGCACTTACAAGACCGTTTAGAGACCATATTAAAGAGTATCCTTTATAAATATGAAAGATAAGATGTTAGATGACACGAATTTACCCATTAACTCAAAATTGATTTTTTTTTTTAAATGAGATGTTTGACTTTGCAAGCCTGTTGTGAGAAACTAGCCCAGCGCCTTAATGTCCATTTCGTGGTGCTGGGTCACAATTAAAGTAGCGTTCCGAGGTAAACTGCTCGTTAATTGCGTCGACTGTAAAATTAGGTAAATAGTCTGTCCTTTTAAAGTATAACCCAGTGTAAGTTCCAGCTCTGGGAGTGACTTGACCTTTGCCAGCAAAATACACAAAATCTTGAAAACCCAAGCAGACTCACGAGAATGCTCTCTCTCTCTCTCTCTCTCTCTCTCTCTCTCTCTCTCTCTCTCTCTCTCTCTCTCTCTCTCTCTCTCTCTCTCTCTCTCTCTCTCTGTCTCTCTCTTGGACAGCCGTTGCACAAGGAAAACGTTAAAACATTAAAAGAACTGAAAATCAGCCACTCACTGTCTGGCAATAAGCGAGCAATTATAGAACATAATAGATACCAACAAAACCATCCAGCTTGTGAATAGGTACCTAATATTTTAGATTTCAATCGACACGTTGTCGTTCGATTGTCACCCACCCGCGTGCTTTGGTTCAATTACTCCAATTTTGGCTTTAAAGACCCACCAGATCACGTGTCAGAATCACGGGTTTCACGTGTCTTCCCTCTAAGATTGTTACTAAGATTGGTACAAAATCTTGTTTTGACCAGGTTTGACTCCCTTGCCAATGCCCCCAAATTGAAAACAAAACATAATTTAAAAAAGCAGCCTTGGTTTGAAGTTGGGGAAGTTGTATGTGGGTCACAGCTACCCAGAAAAAAACCAAGGGACTTGATCGTGGTGGGTCAGTGTGTCTTTCAGAGGATCATTATCTCCTTCTGCATTTAGACGGAGAGCTTTTAGGCTGATGAAAATAATGATTGCTGATGGCACTTCTGCTGCCACATGGAGAAAAACAATTTGCGCGCGCGCGCGTGTGTGTGTGTTGGGGAGGGGGCGTGCGTGCGTGTGTGTGCACGCGCCTGTGTTTGTATTCATACATGCTTGTGAGTGTGTATGCGTGTGTGTGTGTGCGCGCGCGTGTGTGCGTGGTGTGCGCACGAGCGGTGTAAGGCCTACATTATGTAGCACTATAAAAACACGATCTTCAATCACTACGACTTTCACAGAGCCCTTCTCGATTCACGCGGACTGTTCCGCATACGGACAGAAAGAAACCCCCAGCCATCAACTTAGACAATTCAACAACATCCATCCTAAACAATATTTTTTAAAAAGCTCTTGAGATCTTTTCATTCTCGCCCTATACCCCCTGAAAAGAAAAAAAGTTTCATCCACCATGAAAATCGTCGTCGTCATCGTCGTCGTCGTCGTGGTGCTGTCGACGGCAATGCGGGGAGGGCAGGCCGGGGATGTGTACTACGACGTCAACATGAAGTCCTCGCACCCTGTGGTTCAGTTCGCTCTGGCCGAGGTCCTCAAACAGAAGCTGGCATTATCCAGCATCCACAGAATCAGAATGACGGTAGGAATGGTATCATTGTTAACGTATTTCTCGTAGTTAAACAGTCCTTGTCCTTGCTGTCTTATTTCGCTTTCGCCGCAGGAAGATAATAATAAACGAATAATACATATTGGGGGAAAAAACGTATTATGTTATTGTAAGTAAAGGTGAAAGAGGACATCGTTATCATTGTAGTATTGTGTTATTGTGAGTAAAGGTGAATGAGGACATCGTTATCATTGTAGTGTTATTGTAGTAAAGGTGAATGAGGACATCGTTATCATTGTAGTATTGAGTAAAGGTGAAAGAGGACATCGTTATCATTGTAGTATTGTGTTATTGTGAGTAAAGGTGAATGAGGACATCGTTATCATTGTAGTATTGAGTAAAGGTGAATGAGGACATCGTTATCATTGTAGTATTGTGTTATTGTGAGTAAAGGTGAATGAGGACATCGTTATCATTGTAGTATTGAGTAAAGGTGAATGAGGACATCGTTATCATTGTAGTATTGAGTAAAGGTGAAAGAGGACATCGTTATCATTGTAGTATTGAGTAAAGGTGAAAGAGGACATCGTTATCATTGTATTATTGTGTTATTGTGAGTAAAGGTGAATGAGGACATCGTTATCATTGTAGTATTGAGTAAAGGTGAATGAGGACATCGTTATCATTGTAGTATTGTGTTATTTTGAGTTAAGGTGAATGAGAACATCGTAAAAAATTAAAAAATTAAATTAAAAATTAAAAAAGAATGACGGTGGTTTTGTTTGCTGGCTTGTTTGTTCGTTTCTTTGTTTGTTTTTTTGTCTCTGTTTTTGTTTGCTCTTGCCGAGATCCTCAA
>CM065694.1:22561747-22574247 GCA_017654935.2 Phymorhynchus buccinoides
ACACACACACACACACGCACGTTGTTTTGCGATCTAATCTCTTCTTTCATATTCACATAATACAATACTCATGATTCTATCACTACCTCGACTTCTCGGATTGTCAATCCACTTTTAGCCTTCTCAGATTGTGTCTACCCCAACCACCACCCAGTTCTATTGTAATCCTCGTGAGCTGTCCTTATCTGTCTGTTTCTAGCAAATTGTCCAGAGCGGATTACGTCTGTGTGGTTACCATCTGTGCATGTTGGATTAATTGATAATGATAATTAGTGGCCTGCGATAACGCGTGCACTGTCACTTCTGTACAGTCACACGCTGCTTCGCTGAAGTCTTAGTTGTGAGGGCATACGCCCTGACGGATGCATTTTGCAAGAAACACGTCGAGATCACCAGAAAGACATCAAGGATCGGAACACTCACTTTGCTCTGGTTTCTTAGAAACCAAACCGTCAAAACGGCGATTCCTCCTTGGCGGAGTTGCCGGAGAGAGAAGCCATTTTGGACGGGGTGGGTGGAGGCCACTCGAGTGGCTCAACAGCTTTTTCTTCTTTGTAGTGCAGTTTTTATAAAATTGTCTATTAAGAGCCAAAGTCTAATAGGACGTTAATCTCATCTTGGTCGTCTAGTCTTTTAAGAGCCAAAGTCTAACAGGACGTTAATCTCACACTGATCGTCTAGTCTTTTAAGAGCCAAAGTCTAATAGGACGTTAATCTCGCCTTGATCGTGTAGTCTTTTAAGAGCCAAAGTCTAATAGGGTGTTAATCTCATCCTTTAACAGCCCAAGTCTAATACTAATAGGATGTTAATCTCATCCTTATGGAATAGTCTTTTAATGTCTAATAGGATGTTAATCTCATCCTTTAAGAGCCAAAGTCTAATAGGGTGTTAATCTCATCCTTATGGAATAATCTTTTAATGTCTAATAGGGTGTTAATCTCATCCTTTAAGAGCCAAAGTCTAATAGGGTGTTAATCTCATCCTTATGGAATAATCTTTTAATGTCTAATAGGGTGTTAATCTCATCCTTTAAGAGCCAAAGTCTAATAGGGTGTTAATCTCATCCTTATGGAATAATCTTTTAATGTCTAATAGGGTGTTAATCTCATCCTTTAAGAGCCAAAGTCTAATAGGGTGTTAATCTCATCCTTATCGAATAGTCTTTTAAGAGCTCCGAGGCTAATAATTCCCTAATCTTATCCTTTATCGTTTAATCCTTTAGGAGCCCCAATGCCAATCGGATGTTGTAATTAATATCACCCTTATCGGTTGTTACCCTCCGTTTCCAGTCACATGAGAGCCAAGCTGACATTGGCCCTATAAATTAAACCCGCCTTGCAAACTTCTTTCCTTTTGCGATATGTTCAAATTCTGATCGCTTCTCGGCCTTTTTGGCTAAGACAGTGATTCAGGAACATAAATTTTTGTTTATATCCTGGTTGGTTTGTTCAGCCCGTCGTACATGGCGAAAGCCGATACGCGACGTTAAACTGAACTTCCATCCAAACTTCTGTCATTGATTCTTCAGTTGTGTGTGCAACGAAAGTCTGAATTAAGGAGAGTTGGACAACAGAAAGTTTTCATACAGTTCTCACTCCACCGTGGATGAAAATCTTCGTTTGTTTCACTAACTCGAGGCACTGTGTGGCGTCGCTGTGACTCGTGCTGAAGTTTTGGCAAAGTTGCTTTTACCAAAGGTAGGATACGCTTCATTATTTTCATCGTTTCCTTATTGTTGCTGGTGTTGGTATTTTCTTTTTTCCTTTCTTAATTGTTTAAGTAAAAGTTTTTTAAATTGAAGAAATGGTGGGCGTAACAAAACTACTCATTTGCCAATTGTTTGATTTTTTTTTATGGTTGTTTTTGAATATTTCCCAAAATAATTTTGAATTATCTTTGATTTTGACCATCAGTGAGACAAGGGTACTGCCTATGGGTTTTTCCTTGATAAGAAGAATACGATCATTAGATTTTTTTTAATGAACTCGTATAGTACAGATAGGCATATTTCGTATTTTAAAAAAATCTGATATCCAGTTCTGTTGTTTATCACGGGATAATTGAAACAGTCAATTAAATCCATAATGTTTTTGCTTCTGTTTCGTAGGCCTACTTGGGTCGGTTGTGGCTGTCGTTATCACTGTCGTAGTCATCATTGTTGTAATTTATAATTATGATCGACGAGATGAATTGTGAGGTAATGCCCAAAACAGCGGGTACACTAACGCTAAAGCTATGTTTAGGGGAAGCAACCGGTCTCGTGACCTGGCTTAAAGCATGTTGCATAAAATACGCCTCTTTTTTGTATTGGAAAAAAGATTGTGGGGGTAACGAACCTACTTATTTGCCAATTGTTTTTGTTGTTGTTGCTTTTGTTTGTTATTGTTGTTTTTGAAGATTTCTCAAAATAATCTTGAGTTATCTTTGATTTTGACCATCAGTGAGACAAAGGTACTGTCCATGGGGTTTTTCCTTGATACGGAGAATACGATAAATAGATTTACTAAATGAACTTCTATAGTTGCCTTATACGCCATCATCTCTATTCATATATTTTAGTAGGCTTAGATACCACTAGGCGCTGCTTAACATCACGTGTTATGACCAAGAGTAGCATCACTCATGACACCCTGTGCTCTTTTCTGGTGTTCAGGAAGATACTTTTTTTTTAACCGAACTTCTGCTTAACGTCCTCCGGACTGGAACAGACACATATGGGACATTAGTAGAGATAAAGATGGTGGGAACGATCCTGGAGGCAATGTCCGGAGGTAGTGCAACACCAGGAAAGTCCCGAATTTTAAACAATACGCATAAATTAATTTTTCACCGAAACATTTCACCGACGATTTTTATACCTTTGGGTTACTATTTGTGTAGATTAATTAACATTGCGCTTGCAAATATTGTCGACGGGGTGTATCGAGTATATCTATCATTCTGCCAATTGTTGTGATGATTGATTGGGTTGTTGTGGCTGTAGATGCTTGAATATAATCTGTTTTACACATATGTACTAATACAGTGATCAATACATGAACACGCATGCCCATTTCATATTATGTTTGGTCAAGGTGTATATTATACGGTTTGATTTTCCTATCTCAGTTAATAATCAATGCTTCTATGCTTGCCAGATCCGGAGAATCACCCAGACGATTTTTTTTTAATTTATTAATATTTGGTGCACGTTTTAGTCAACTGGTAACTCATTCCAAGTACTAGCAATTCGGTTAGTGAAACATTTTGTCTAGTGTTATAATGGTGGTACAAAACTCTTCGCTGATTCTTGATCTCAGCTCAGTTTCATTGTGTAATTGTGCCCAAAGCTCTAATGCGTAGAGGAAATCATTAAGCTATAGGTCTACTCTTTAATACTTAAATCTGAAATTTAAATAATAGAATTTAGAAAAAATAAAAAGGAAAGTGTCGGAAGTAGACAACTATCTGAAAACGATGTTCTTCTGTCTGTTTCAGGTGGCTGCTGGAAACTTGGGACAATATCTTATATATACCATAGTGATGTTTGAAGCTGAGACCTGAGCGGCAAATCCTTAGTGCACCCTGATCCGTCCATCCTTTTAATGTGAACGTCAACCAGCATTCTGCAACAGTCATGTCTGAACAAGTTAGAGCGAAAGACAGCTCAGTCTATTCCAGCATCCCAGACGAACCAACGAGCAAAGGAGAGATGAGAGGACCAGATTTTAGCATGCTCCCTGATCTGCCATGGCTTGTGGTAGCAACGTTTCTGACACTTCAAGACCGTTTCTCTCTGTCTCAGTCATGCCACAGAGTAGATACCATCTTCAACACTAACTCGCAGTGGAAGTGCACCACACTGAAATTGACTGAAGGCGGGCAGTTCACAGAATCTCTGCAGCCATGGCAACTTTCTTTCGTGGAAATGTTTGGGCGCCAAGTGGAAGAACTAACTGTGGAGACATCAAATACTTTCTTTGATAGGAGAACACTTTCTACTCTCCTTTCAATTCAACATTTCTTTAACTTAAAGAAGCTCAACTTGAAAATGCGGCTCAATGTACCATTGAGCACCAGGAATTCTACAATGAGTTTAGCTCACAGCCACATTTACAATGTGATAACGGCGGTTTCCAACACTAATAGCCAGTGCGATGTTAGCTTGGACTTGTGCTACGATGTAGCACCGACCATACCTTTTTATCTGTGTTCTCCGTCTGACCAAATTTCCAAGCACACGCGTAGCTTGGAGATCAAACTCACCTCAAGCTCTGCAGAACACAGTCGGATCTATCCAAACAATACAGTGACGATGGCTAAGATGGCGGCAGAGTTTCCAAATCTTCAGGAGCTTTCTCTGAGTGACTTCATGTGCTCCAGTCAGCTTCTGGAAACCCTTGCGGCTGTTTCGAAGAAGACTGGCTTATTTAGGAAATTGTCTGTCAAATTCCACCAAGACTCCTTCTATGTTGTCAATGTGTCACCTGCAGCCTGGACTTGTCTCCTAGAAGCCTGTCCTGGGCTGCAGGTGTTTTGCACTGTCCCCGAGTCCACCGACATGGACAATGTCTTAAACATCATCAAACGAGAGGCTCCTTTGGTGGGTATAGACCTTAGCACAGAACAATTCTTTGACCTAAGCGAGCTTCAACGCTTTTGTCTTGACCATGGCAGCACACTTGAAAGACTGAAGATAGAGGATGACCAGATACCGATACAGAGAAGGCACATGGCCAGACTGAGAGAGTTTCCAGTGCTTACAGTCGTGAAAACCTGCCATAGTGTTGTCGATCTTCAGCACTATGCATGCATTAGGAGCGAAGACCTGACTGACCTGGCTGAAATGAAAAGGCAGTGGAAGACCTTGAAGGTCAGCGGTCCCGTTGCCATCAGGGATGGGCAGGTCGTGCGTGATGCCACCAGCGAAGAACTGCGACAGATGGAAGCCACGATGACCAGTCACCTGGGATATCCTTGGCAGCTTACCTCAGCTGGCAGTGCCCCGGATAAAGATCAATGAAAAGGCGTTAATGTTTGTTAAGTAGCTTGGTTAGACTTGTCAAAACAAAGTCGAGGTTCGGTTTCACTTTATGAATGTGATTGCATAGGTGGTCCTTTAATATGTAATTGTATGTTTTGTAATTGTATGTTGTAATTGTATAGGTGGTCCTTTAATATGTAATTGTATGTTGTAATTGTATAGGTGGTCCTTTAATATGTAATTGTATGTTGTAATTGTATAGGTGGTCCTTTAATATGTAATTGTATGTTGTAATTGTATAGGTGGTCTTTTTCTGACTTTGATGAGAGTTAGGTGGGATGGGGTGGGGAAAGTCATTTCATTCCCATAACATCTTTCCCACAGCAGCTACATTGCACTGGGTTGTAGTTTAAAACATGCGTCGATCTGTATGCTTTAAGGGAAACGACCCAAATGTCGGACGGGTCCCAAGTCCGGACAGTGGGTTTGTGTGTATGTGTGATTGTTTTTAAACACAAAATAGTCAAAATGACCAAATGCGATATCATATGAGTTCATGTGATATATGAGTTCATGAAATGTACGTAAGGTTGGTTCTACTTTGAGTCTTTTGTTTGGATAGAATAAGAATGCTTTTCTAAACAAAAAATATGACAGATCGGTGATTTAATGTCGTCTTCATTTCTTAGTGTTTCTGTTTGATATTCATTGATTTGCTTGAATTTTAAGCTTTCCATGTGTAGGTTTCGCTGTCCGGACTTTGAACCCCAGGGGGCCTAATGTCGGACAGTTTAGTTTGGGTTTTTTAAAAGTCGAATAACTTTTTCTTTGTTGGAGATTACAATACCAAAATTAGCAGGAATATTAAAAAATGGTATTCTCTATTCAGTGTAGTCTTGGCAATTTGAGTCGCGTTATTTATTTTGAAGCTTCTGGCAGATTTATTTTGCACCCGGACATTTGGGGCCCGTGTGTAACATTGTTAATATTGTTTTTTGATTATCCTACTTACCAACTAGAACTAATCCTGTAAATTTATTAAAATGAGAAAAAAACAAAAGGGGGCAAGCTTCACGGAGCGATACAATATCTTGATTATTTCTTATCATAGGCTTGCCTGTGTGCTATTAACTGTAATGATAGGCCTACATAAACGTAAACAAAATTGTTTTGTGGATTTATTTTGTGTCGGTTGCTGTTGATACGACCAGTAAGCTATGAGAGTATGATAAAATTGCAATAAATGAAGGCAGAAAACTCTTTATTCAAGAAAAGATGTTATCTTTTAAATGGAGTTTTCTGCCTTTGTTAATTTTACTGTTTTTTGGTTCTTTTCAACATTTTTTAATCTTTTGTTTGTTTTGAGCTTTACTTTTACGTGTAAAAGATTTGTGTCTTGTCCAGTACAGTATTTGATGCATTTACGAACAGTGCGATCGTCAAAGTTCTATTCAATATCTTTGCTAGGCACAACTAGGTACTTGGGTTGTTGTTATGGAACCTATCCACAGAGAGATTGTTGAACAGATGCAATGTTTTTTTTATTCAATAAAACTTTGCTTCCTTAACTGCCTTTTGCATGTGTATAATATTTCTGTGTCTTTCTGTTTCTCAACAAGTCAAGTTCTTTTTTTTGGAGGTGATTGTCACAGTGGCATTTTATGGGCGAATCTAGTTGTCGAGTCTATTTGATGCATCCCCCCCCCCCTCCCTCACCCTCCTCATCTGTCTTTATTCTTGCCAACCGATACAATTCCTAAGTAAGTGCACACACGCGCGCGCGCGTGCGCGCACGCGCACACGCACTCACACACACACACACACACACACACACACACACACACACACACACACACACACACACACGATCCAATGGTCCGATGCATTTGCACAAAGTGCCAATAAAATTGAAAGCATTGTAGTGTTCACACATGACTAATGGCTGAAACCGCGAATTACATTTTCTTCTCACCTTTGTCATTTGCGCGTAAAAGAAATCCAAAGACTTAGGCCATGTACACACTCCATGCGGAAACCCGTGCTCAATCCATAAATAAGTGGGGGGGAAAGAAGGGAAAAGATTTGCGCACGTGTCCGAATTTCCCTTATATGCGTACGCTTTTATCCTTCTTTATTCCACTTACTTAGGGTTTTCCGTACGGAACTTACGCGTCTAATGTGAACCCGGCCTCAGCCCAACACGCACATTTTGCCCTTTGGCCTCTTAGAGGCCAATGATAACGTCACAGAGATTAGAAATGTAATAACAGAAATCACTATACTCAATGGCTAAAAAAAAGTTTCAAGTAAATTAGTGGGACAGTTCCTTAGACAGAAGCAGTTACGTCTTGCATCACAAAAGTGGGGCTAACCCGCCGTATTGGACAGTCACGTGATTTCTAACTGGCTTCAATGAAGCTGGTATGGATCTGTCTGAAGACCCTCACATTGCTTGCATTTTATTTGCCAACGATCCTTTCAAGAATTATACTGTGAATATCCTCCATATTTTTGTAAGCTACCCCATTGACTTTGTCATTGGACCTGCTCATATGATCAGTGACACATTTGTCCCCAAACACTGTTATTTTCCTGTATAGACTTACTAATTGCTCTTTTCCTATGCTTCCCCATCATGACAAATGAGAAATTAATGTTTTTCAACAAATGTGTTACTGGTCACGTGACAAAGTCAATGGGGTAGTTTACAAAAGTTTTAGAGGATATTCACAGTGTAATTCTTGAAAGGATCGTTGGGGGTCTTTAGACATATCGGTAGCTTCACGGAAGCCAGTTAGAAATCACGTGGCTGTCCAAAACGGCGGCTGAGCCCCCACTTTAGTGACACAAGACTTAACTGCTTCTGCCTAAGGAACTGTCCCACTAATTTTTACCTGAAACCTTTTTAAGCCATTGAGCATATAGTGACAACAATGTCTTTCAGTACATTTCTAATCTCTGTGACATCATCATTGGCCTCTGTGTCGGCGTGGTGTGCTGCGTGTGTGTGTGAGAGAGAGAGAGAGAGAGAGAGAGAGAGAGAGAGAGAGAGAGAGAGAGAGAGAGAGAGAGAGAGAGAGAGACAGACAGACAGACAGACAGACAGACAGACAGACAGACAGACAGAGACAGAGAGAGAGACAGAGACACAGAGAGAGAGAGAGAGTCTGGACAGAAAACATGGACAATGGCGACAAAACGTGCCGGGCGTTCGCGGCACGGAGAAGAAAATATGTTTAACGTCCTCCGATCTGGAACAGACACATATATAGGGGAAGACGGGGTAAAAAGCGCATGGGCGGGTAAGAAGCCCACCCCAATTATCTCATGAAATGAAGCAAATTTCAGTCTCATTTTGCCCATGAGACGAGCGTTAATGTCTAGCATTCGTCTCATGGGCAAATTTGACTGAAATTTTCTTTATTTCATGAGATAATTGGGGTGGGCTTCTTACCCGCCCATGCGCTTTTTACCCCGTCTTCCCCTATGGGACATTAGTAGATGTAAAGATGGTAATAGTAACATAAGTACTACTATATTTGTGGCGGTGCCATAGCCGATGAGGTTTAATCGAGGCGTGGTCACCGCTACAGCTATCTGTATTAATATATAAAAAAATCGGGACTTTACTGGTTTCGTACTGCCTCCGGGCATTGCCTCCAGTATTGTTCCCACCATATTTGTATTTACAAATGTCCCATATGTGTCTGATTCAGACCAAGAGGACGTAAGACACCATTTTCGTCGCCATGTAAAGATGGTGAGAACGATCCTGGAGGCATTGCCCGGAGGCAGTGCTACACCAGGAAAGTCCCGAATTTTTAACAATACAGATGTGTAACCGAAGACACGAACGAACGAATATTGGGCTTCACGTCCTCTCGGTCCAGAGGGCACATATGTGGGACATTTGTTCTTATTTCGTTTTGGGGGAGATTGGGAGGAGGGGATATAAAAGGAACCAATGTTTTCTTTATAAAAAGTATTGGTCAAAGCTTAGCAAGACAATGTGGCGGTACCATAGCCGATGAGGTTTAGGCCTAACTGAGGGCGTGGTTACCACTACACCTATCTATATTGTTAAAAACTTGGGACTTTACTGGTGTTGCACTGCCTCCGGGCATTGCAGCCAGTATTGTTCCCATCATCTTTGTATTTACAAATGTCCCATATGTGTCTATGACCGAGAGGACGTAAAACATCATTTTCACCTTTATATTGGACGGTATGTGATTCATCTGTTTCACCATGTCATACTATACTGTGGCGGTACCATAGCCGATGAGGTTTAACCGAGGCGTGGTTACTGCTACACTTATATGTACTGTTAAAAAATCGGGATTTTACTGGTGTGGCACTGCCTCCGGGCATTGCTTCCAGTATTGTTCCCACCATCTTTGTATCTACAAATGCCCCATATGTGTCTGTTCCAGACCGAGAGGACGTAAAGCACCATTTTTCTTCTTTCTTCTTTATATTGGACGGTATCATGTACAATAAATATATATTTGTGGCGGTACCATAGCCGATGAGGTTTAACCGAGGCGTGGTTACCGCTACACCTATCTGTATTGCTAAAAAAATCGGGACTTTACTGGAGTTGCGCTGCCTCCAGTATTGTTCCCACCATCTTTGTATCTACAAATGTCTCATAATTATATGTGTCTGTTCCAGACCGAGAGGACGTAAAACACCATTTTTCATTCATTTATATTGGACGGCTAGACGCTGTTAGTGTAATCATGGCCCTAACCAAGCAGATGCCTAAAAAGTTTAAAATGTATTTATAAGGAGTTTCATAAAAAAAACATATTTAGCCAAAAATCTTACTTAAGATATAAGATTTCCGAAGACACATTTTGTCGCCCCATTTTATAATAGAATTGTCGGGGCGAAACAATGTGCCTACGCGAACACAAACAAATCTTACGTAAGACCTACACGCACCTTTTCATTCAAACAGACGCAGACGCACGTGCTGGCGGGTATGTATTTATATAACGTGTACGCGCATGTATACATGTGTGTGTGTGCGTGTGGGTGAGTGAGTGAGTGAGAGAGAGAGAGAGAGAGTACACGAGGAAGTAAGAACCTACGTATTAAAATATACGCACACGTGTGCATACCTCAAGCTCTCTTTCTCTCCCCCCCCCCCCCCCCCCACCCCCCCCCCCCCCCCCGCCCCCCCCCCCCCCCCCCCCCCCCCCCCCCCCCCCCACCCCCCCCCCCCCACCCCCCCCCCCCCCCCCCCCCCCCCCACCCCCCCCCCCCCCCCCCCCCCCCCCCCCCCCCCCCTCCTCCAGCGATCGCCCCCCCCACTGGCCCCCCCCCCCCCCCCCCCCCCCCCCCCCCCCCCCCCCCCCCCCCCCCCCCCCCCCCCCCCCCCCCCTCCCCCCCCCCCCCCCCTTTAAATATATACGCACACGTGTGCATAGAAGCTCCCCCCCCCCCCCCCCCCCCCCCCCAATTTCCCTATAAACAATAGCAGACGCACGCATGTATGCATGTGTGTGCGTGCGTGTGTGTGAGTGAGTGAGAGAGAGGGGAGAGTATACGAAGAAGTAAGAACCTACGTGTTTAAATATACGCACACGTGTGCATAGAAGCGCTCTCGCTCTCTCTCTCTCTCTCTCTCTCTCTCTCTCTCTCTCTCTCTCTCTCTCTCTCTCTCTCTCTCTCTCTCTCTCTCCTCCCCCCCCCCCCCCCCCCTCCCCCGTTGCTTTACTATCTAGTACTTTACAATCTCTACTTTTGCTTCCGTCCTTTCATATTCACTTAATGTTGGCCTTTTAATACAACACTAGTGATTCTGTTACCACTATCTACTTCTTGGACAGTCAATCCACTTAGCCCTCGTGTACCCTACCATCTTCCCGGCATCTGAATCCTCGTTATTTTGTCCTTAGGGCAAGTGATTCTCAAACGCTTGGTAAACTGTTACCTAGCTGCAAAACACACCAAACAGCCAACTACGACACTGTCAGGATAGCCGGCTCTCTAACAGGTCTTTACAGCTTTACAGCTATACAGCTAGGCCTATACACACATACCAAAAGACAAACTAACCTCAAAACCCACACTGCCTATGTTTGCTCTCTACACAAGTGACATTCATACACATTTGACTCACCCTGTCTCGCCGGTGTCTGTCCAAATGACCAGAGAGGATTATGCAGATTAAGGTGTCTGTTGTGATTACCGTGTGTGCAAGTTGGATTTAATCCATTTATGACAAAGGCTTGCGGTAATGAATGCACTGACCCCCCTGCTTCACTGTAGCCTAAATAGTGGTCAAATAGGTTTTGGTTTTCAAATAAATTACTGTCGAGATTAGGATTATCAAAGGAGTTGTATGAGGGGCGTGACCAATCTAAATCAGCAATTTGGGTAAGATCGTTATTTGTTTATTTAGAAAGTTCTTAGTCCGTATAAATTCAATCTTTTAATGATATTTTTTTCTGAATGAAAAATTGTGTTTTACGTCCTCTCGGTCTGGATCAGACACATATGGGACATTTGACAAAGATGGTGGGAACAATACTGGAGGCAATGCCCGGAGGCAGTGCAACACCAGTAAAGTCCCGATTTTTTTTTAACAATACAGATAGGTGTAGCAGTAGCTACGCCTCGGTTAGACCTCATCGGCCACATAATAATGCATATGTTTTTCTAAGTTGTCTTTCTCTTTAAGTAGCGTGCTGGGAGATATAGGTGAAGACGGGGTAAAAAGCCCATGGATGGGTAGGCCTAAGCTTCTTACCATGCCAATTATCTCATGAAATAAAACAAATTTCAGTCACATTTTGCCCATGAGACGAGTGTTAATGTTTAGCATTCGTCTCATGGGCAAATGTGACTGAAATGTTCTTTATTTCATGAGATAATTGGCATGGGCTTCTTACCCGCCCATGGGCTTTTTACCCCGTCTTCACCTAAACAAAGGAAAACGTTAGTCCCCATGCTCTTATTTAAACTCAAACCGAGATGTTAAATCGTAGTATCAGAGCTTGGTTTATCACAAGAGTCCTAGCCCTGATCTCATCCTTTATTGTCATGGGGAAGACGGGGTAAAAAGCGCATGAGCGGTTAAGAAGCCCACCCCAATTATCTCATGAAATGAAGCAAATTTCAGTCTCATTTTGCCCATGAGACGAGCCTTAATGTCTAGCATTCGTCTCATGGGCAAATTTGACTGAAATTTTCTTTATTTCATGAGATAATTGGGGTGGGCTTCTTACCCGCCCATGCGCTTTTTACCCCGTCTTCCCCTATTCCTTTAATCAACCCTTTCGCTGCCAGCCATTTTTCAGCCAAAAAATACCATGAAACTTAACTGGGTAGAAAAAGCATTATCTGCAATATTGGAAATTCCTCTATGACATACATGACATTAGGCCTATCCCTTACCTCTCAAAAGTAAGAAATTGAATGGAGTCTTCAGATAACAGACCCTGATTTGATGCCTTTTAGTGATGTGGGTGTTAAACCATTGTGGTGCATAAATGCGACATTGGCGGTGAAAAAAGGCTCCTTTAG
>CM065694.1:22579247-22584247 GCA_017654935.2 Phymorhynchus buccinoides
CCAGATCGTTATCCCTGAAGTTGAACCCTGAGCGGCAAATCCCTGGTGCATCCAGATCGTTATTCCTGAAGTTGAACCCTGAGCGGCAAATCCACGGTGCATCCAGATCCGTCCATCGTTTACTATGAACGTCGATCAGCATCCCGTGACAGTCATGTCTGAGCACGGAAGGAAAGACAGTTCCGTCCATCGCAGCATCTCAGGCGACTCGGTAAACAACAGGGAACTCACTGGGCCAGATTTTAGCATGCTCCCTGATCTGCCATGGCTCAGAGTGGCAACGTTTCTGACACAACAAGACCGTTTCTCTCTGTCTCAATCTTGCCAAAGACTGGACACCATCTTCGACGCTAAGTCGCAGTGGAAGTGCACGACTCTGAAATTGACCGGAGGGGGGCAGTTCACAGAATCCTTGCAGCCATGGCAACGTTCTTTCGTAGAAAAACATGGGCACCAAGTGCAAGAACTAACTGTGGACACATCGAATGTTTGCTTTGATAGCAGGACATTTTCTACGCTCCTTTCCCTCCGAGGTTGGTTCAACTTGAAAAAGTTGAACGTGGCAACGCGGCTTAATGTTCCATTGAGAACGAGGATTTCTTCGTTGAGTATTTCTTATACTCACATCTACGAAGTGATCTTCGCAGTTTCGCGCAGCAATCCTCTATGTGACATAAGCTTGGATTTGTGCTACGCCATAGCACCGAACACGCCTTTTCATCTTTGTTCTCCCTCCAACCTCATTTCCAAGCACATGTGTAGTTTGGAGATCCACCTCACCTCAAGCTCTGCAGAAGGCAATCGGTTTTACCCGAACAATGCAGTATCGATGGCTGAGATGGCGGCAGGGTTTCCAAGTCTTCAGCATCTTTCTCTGAGTGACTTTATGTGCTCCAGTCAGCTTCTGGAAACCATTGCAGGTGTTTCTAAGAAGACTGGCTTATTTCGGACATTGACGGTCAGATTCCATCAGGATTCCTCTAACGTTGTAAATGTATCATCTACAGCCTGGACCTGTCTCCTAGAGGCCTGTCCTGAGCTGCAGGTATTTTGCTCTGTTCCTAAATTCGTTGACATGGCCACTATGCAGAAAATAATCAAGCGAGAGTCCCCTTTGGTGGGTATGGACACCAGCGCAGAGCAGCTCTTCTCCCTAAGCGATCTAGAACGCTTCTGTGTAACCCATGCCAGCACACTGAAAAAGCTTAAGGTAGAGGATGATCGCAGATCAATTCAGATGAGACACATGAGGAGACTGAGGGAATTTCCCATTCTGTCAGTCGCGAAAACCTGTCCCAATCTGATTGATCTGCAGCACTATGCCGCCATCAGGAGAGAAGACCTGACTGACCTGGCTGAAATGAAAAGGCAGTGGAAGACCTTGAAGGTCAGCGGTCCCGTTGCCGTCAGGGACGGGCAGGTCGTGCGTGATGCCACCGGCGAAGAACTGCGACAGATGGAAGCCACGATGACCAGTCACCTGGGCTGTCCTTGGCAGTTTACCTCAGCTGGCAGTGCCCCAGGTGCAGAACAGTGACAGGAGTTTAAGAGTTTGTCAATGAGCTCTGACAAATAAAAACAAAGTCATGGTCTTCTATAATGAATTGAGTGGTATAGATCTTACAGAGAGAGCACAAGAAGAGGTCTTTGTCTGACTTTGGCAAGAATCATATGGGATGGGGAAAGTCATTTAACTCAAATAGCATCTTGCCTGCAACAACAATATTGCACTACGTGATTCTATAGTCTGTGTTATGATGAAAAGATAATAATAATTTTTTTTTTAAATCATGTGCCCTAATCGATCCTTCTTGTCATGTCAGATTTCATACACATTTTCACATTTTTTGTAATTGCTTTTCTTCCGGGACACCTTTCTTTGGAGTGAAACGCTGCAGCTAGCCAAGTTGATAGGTCACCATGGTTTCCATTTGTGGTCGTTTTTCACTGGTGGCGTCACATTCTCAGATGGCAACAAAGACGTTCTAATTCACTTGAATAATAGAGTGCTGTTCTCCATTCTTTTCCAAACCAAATAAAGGGGGTCTCTCGCTTGTTTGTTTTCTATATGTGTTTTTCAAAAGAATTGTACATAATAATGTTTTGTAATGTTTATAATGTTTTGTAATGTTTATAATGTTTTGCAATGTTTATAATGTTTTGTAATGTTTATAATGTTTTGTAATGTTTATAATGTTTTGTAATGTTTATAATGTTTTGTAAATAAGGGGCTGGCTTCGGTAGAGTTTATCACCAATTCTTCACGAGCCTTTTTTTTTCCTTGTGAAAGTGGGGACCAGTTCATACATTGACTCCACGCTTGTTTATTCAAATGAAGAGTTAGAAAATATGGTCTTTTTAATTCAATTTTGTGCCTGTAATTGTCTTTTTTTTAAAATTGTTTTGTGACTGTTGTTTCATTCTATCATATTATGAAATAATATCAAATTTTATTATGTCATAATCAGTCCATCGATTGACAAGGAAGGCTTAAGTCTGCGAGAAATCATTTCATTCCCATCTAGTTTAGTGTTTGTCTGTATGTCATTATAATATTATGAAATAATGCTTTACTATTTTGTGAAACTGCTAAATTCATCCATAATGTGTGTGTGTGTGTGTGTGTGTGTGTGTGTGTGTGTGTGTGTGTGTGTGTGTGTGTGTGTGTGTGTGTGTGTGTGTGTGTGTGTGTGTGGAAGGAGGGGGGCGCGCTGGCTCCGTGGGTTGGTTGATGTGAATGTGTGTGTTGATAGGATGAGCATGAGGGTATGTGTGTGGGGTGGTTGCAATACAAACATAATAACTGTTACTATGTATAGCAATTCTAAAGGTGAAGTTTTATAAATATGACAATGAGCTTGCATGTTGTAGGGGCCTGTAGTTCAAAACCGCTGAGAACATTTATGTGTCCGATATGTTTAGGTCACACCCTAAATCAAGGTTTCACACATAGACTACTAGTTAAAGGGATCTGGGTGAAGGGTGTAGAGTAGCACAGAGGTAATGCTTTCGCCTCGTATACAATAAAGAGTTCGAACCTGGGTACAGGGGATTTTCCCTCTCACTCTGCCTTAGGCCTTACGGTCTTTCGGATGAGACGATAAACTGAGGTCCCGTGTGCCCATACACTTAGCACCCAATGCCAACGAAAAAGTCGTCATTTGGTCCAACTTTACACACACGCCCCTTTCCTTCCTCATCAGTCACACGAAAATCGCATGCAAATACACAAACAAATATGGGTGGCGCGCCTCTGGCTGCGACGTGCTCTCCAGGTGGGAGCAACCCGAATTTCACAGAGACGCCTCTGTGACTGTATAGTATCCAAATACCAAATACAAGGACTAGAGGAAAGACTGGAATGAGAGTTGGAAGAATTGGTTTTAAACGACGTTTATGTCTGTGTGCTATGTCTTATGCATTCTTTGTTCTGACTCATGTGTCTCTACGTTTCATGTGTTTGCATGTGCGTATTTATGACTTAGAAAATGTCCTCCAGTGGACATGAATTGAATTGAATTAAATTTCACTTGTTGTTTTCTTCGCCATGTTTTTTTTCTTTCTGTTTGTGTGGGTGAACAGAACAGAAAGGCAGAACAGTTGTTTATTGCCTTTGAAGTAAAAAATAAACCCAAAACAAGTAGACTTATTTAGCACAAAGCAATAACAACTTTTAACCCTTTCATCGCCACTGTCGCCTCTTGGCACCACAATGATTTTAACACCCGTGTCACTAAAATACATCAATAGAGGGTCTGGTATCCAGTGACCTTATGTTCTTAATTTTGGGAGGTAAGGATAGGCCCTATTTTATGCACGCCGCAGAGGAATCCCCAATATTGCAGACGAAATCTTTTCTATACCCGGGTAAGTTTAATGGTAACATTTTGGCTGAGGAATGGCTAGCGTTTAAGGGGGTTTAAACTCAAAACGAATAGTTATTATGATTTCAGATGTAAAAGAAGAAAACATGTTCATAGCCATGATCTTTGCTTAGTAACAGTAGGCCCATTATTTTGCTCTTTATTTAAAACAATCATAGGCCTACATGAATTTTAGTATATGTGTATATTTGTTGGTAGCACTTATGCTTAATTCAATTACTTATATTTTTATCAAGTGAATAATCCTAATCACCTTTCATTGTATAAAATGATTAATAATTGTTCCTCAATTCATCATATTTTCTACAGTCGTTTAAAAATTAAATTCATTTTTGATCTTATTGCAGGATACGCATTTTTCTATCTTCTGTCGCTAAAGTTTGGTATCTTCCTTTCTCAATAATAAGATCATGGAAACTTGTACGTAGCTTACTGAAAAGAATTCGATGTTTTTGTTTATATTTCTTACTAACTATGGTTCCATCCCATACTCCTGTTACAGCATTAGACATGTATATGCACTCACACATACCCAACACACGCTTACATATACACTCATATGCTTACACATGCATTAAATGGGATGAAAGTGTCTGTACACCATACACTAGGTCAGACAGAAACCGAGACATCTTTGTATCAAACATTAACACTAAACGTTCATTGGAAATGTCCAGCTTGATACTTCTCTTAAGCTAAAATGTGAGAGAGGGTGTGACAAAAGAAGAAACAGGACCGCAAAAAGCATTATAGAAAATTTGCTTAGATGTCTCTTGTTTGCTATTCCAAAAATGAATGTTCAAGCTTCTTTTGCATTGCATAATATAACCGTTTAATTTTCAATGTACATGTATTCTGATTGCCCCAAATGTGTTTGAAGCCTATTGTCTGAAAAAATATTCTGAACATGCCTGGATGAAGTTCCAAAATTTGTTAGTATATTTAGAGGATTTGAATTTTTTTCAAGGGAAATATTATAACCGTACAAACCTTGACCAAAACAATATCTGCCAATGTTTAAAATGATACTATGCTATACTATACTATACTATACTATACTATAC
Organism: Phymorhynchus buccinoides; assembly: GCA_017654935.2. Classification (NCBI taxonomy): domain Eukaryota; kingdom Metazoa; phylum Mollusca; class Gastropoda; order Neogastropoda; family Raphitomidae; genus Phymorhynchus; species Phymorhynchus buccinoides. The sequence goes on from CM065694.1 coordinate 22,584,196, forward strand.
TATACTATACTATACTATACTATGCTATGCTATGCTATGCTATGCTATGCTA
>CM065694.1:22586747-22602471 GCA_017654935.2 Phymorhynchus buccinoides
CATGTATGCCTTTCACACTGTGTGTGTGTCACTGTGTGTGTGTGTGTGTGTGTGTGTGTGTGTGTGTGTGTGTGTGTGTGCAGTGATGTTCCGAGGCCCCGGTCATAGTTCATTGACCTGTTGAAATTGAAAATGTCCTATTGTGTTCTCCCCTGTCAGGACAAATGTCGGGTTAAATTTTTAACACTGGCACACTTTTGTCTTATTGGTTTTTGCAAGAGCCAGGACAGTGTCCTATTGATTTCACTCGTCTTGGGACAGTTTGTCCTATCACTTTTCGATTCTTAGTACATCATTCTGTGTGTGTGCGTGCGTGCGTGCGTGTGTGTGTGTGTGTGTGTGTGTGTGTGTGTGTTTTGTGACTATAACTGTGTGTGTGTGTTCAGTTAAAGCTGAATACAAGGTATAACATTATGATAATTCATATCGATGGCTTAGAGTCAAAACGGACTATCTTTAGATAACCCATTGACTTGTTTTTGATGTTATTGCAAAAACTAAGAAATTGTATGAAAAAAGTCTGCAAGTGCAAATAATATAAAATGGGGATTATGCTTTTTATATACCTGCAGTCTTTTTGTCATACAAGTTATTAGTTTTCGCCATAAGTTCAATAATACGTCAATGGACTATCTTTAGATAGTCCGTTTTGACTCCAAGCCATCGATATATATACAAGGGATGGGTGGGTGAGCTCATGAATTCAGAATCATGTAGTCTAGCAAAGATGACATTAATTAACAAAGGTAATCAACAGTTGCATGCATGATGATTGATGTATTGTAATCATCGCAATTCACAGTGGGCGTTCAGTTAAAGCTGAATACAAGGTATAACATTATGATAATTCATATACAAGGGATGGGTGGGTGAGCTCATGAATTCAGAATCATGTAGTCTAGCAAAGATGACATTAATTAACAAAGGTAATCAACAGTTGCATGCATGATGATTGATGTATTGTAATCATCGCAATTCACAGTGTGCGTTCAGTGATTCACATTCATGAACATAAAGGGCTTCGCACACTAGCATCAGGCGTCAAATGTTTCTCAGAGCAACGCCTTGACGCGTTGACGCCTGCATCACAGCACACATTGTAGCGAGGCAGTGGTGTTCTCACACACGACGCTTGTCGCTTCGCCTCTTGTCGCTCGAACTTCCTTATTTGGAAAGCAAGGAAAGATTACTCTAGCGTCAAACCTCCTCTTAGAAACAACAGTATTTTTTTTCTTCAATCTGAGTTATGGTCCTTCTGTCCGTTGTGATTGGCTAGTTTCACGATCTCTGCGATCTTGAGCATCAAAATTAGAGCCGCATCTATTCTCGAGCAACACAAAATCGCGCAGCTACGCATCAAAAATCCTGCTGCGCCGCGAATCTCTCACACACAAGCGGCGCATCAAACTGCGCCTTGCAGCAAAAAATCGCCGCGATCTCGAGATCTTGACGCTAGTGTGCGAAGCCCTTAATCATACATGTAAACACACAAAGAAAGCGACGCTGTGCACACCTACATGCTACAACAACAACAACCCATCAACAACAACTTACGACTTAGTACTGTACTACGACAAGAAAGTGTGGGCTGTGTGGAATACAGTATCAATTTACATGACTGTTGTCTAATACAGATAGGCGATGCGTCCACATTAAGCTGGAGTACGCGCATCAAGCTGTTTGCTGTGTGTTTCATCCTGGGTGCTACATTGTCCATTTTGGTATGTATTTTTTCTGTTTAAATATGTTATTGTTTTCGTTCCCCAGCTTAACCCTTTCACCGCCAAAGTCACATTTTAGCACCACAGTGATTTAACACCTATGTCTCTAAAAGGCATCAAATTGGGGTCTATTATCCCAAAAAACCTATTGTCTTAGTTTTGGGAAGTAAGGATAGAGTATAGACCTTATTTTATGCCACAGAAGAATCCCCAATACTGCAGATGGATTTTGTTCTCTACCTAGGTAAATTTTATGGGAATTCTTGCCTGAAATATGGCTGGCGGTGAAAGGGTTAAACGCTCTGGGGGCACTTTCAGTGCCATGTGAACATTTCGCATGTCCTTGGGTGGGAAGATTACGTGCATGGCTGCTTTTAAAGGGCCCCGCCACATGGGCGGCCATACTCCGACTTCAGGGGACAGGCTGTTTAAATATGTTTTGTGCATCATTTCTCTAAGCTTACGAATATATCATATCCAGATTACTGTAGGGTTTAGTGTGTATTCAGAGATACCTGTCAGTCATCTTTAGATCTACAGCTTGTTTTCATCAAGTTCAAGCTTTGTATTCTGCTAAATATTAACAAAAATGCTAAAACGTGTTTAAATTATCAATCATGTATAAATATATATGGTTCAGAAGAAATTTTAAACAGATTTTGTCTACAGTGAGATAATCCCTGCATCATTGTGGCCAATATACGATTTTCTGAAAAAAACTAGGGGAGGACACTTCGTGAAAATTAGAGTTATTTACCTCCATTACTCGGTCAAATACCATAGCAACAATGCAACAATGGCGTCGAAGCTTGAAACTGCAGAATGCCAGTCAGCGACTTGCAAACATTTTTTTTTTAAAATAAGGGGTGGCCAGTTGCTACAAACTTATAGAACTTGCAAACTGTGACATAAAAATATAAATTGCATCAAATTTAGAATGACGCACTGCGTTCTACATGCTGTGTGTCTCCTCAAACACACGAAGAAAGGGCTGGGGATCTACCTGAAAGTAGAGTAACTTCCCCTGTTTTAACCGATTGAATTAGGCGAGATCACACACCATGAAACTGCTCCCTTTAATTATTTCCGAACAATTCCTATTCAAATATTAGCACAAAGGCAAAATTAATTATTGTAATAAAATAAATAGTAAATGAAAGGAATAATTAAGAGGCATTGACAAGATGTATAGTTTTGTTTTGTTGTGTTTTGTTTCAAAAGAGTGTTCCAATTGCAGTTTCTTTGTTGTGTTGATGTGCTGATTGTTTGTTTCAGGGAAGCTGTCTGATTTTTCTGAAAAATGGATTGATCATCTTTGGTATCCTCTACACTCTTGGCAACATACTGTCTTTGGCCAGGTAAGAAAATCAGTAAAGAACAAGCTAAGAACAATAGTAAGATGAGCAAGCATTTGAGTTTTAACTCATTCGCATCGCAGTGATTTTGAATTATTAAAAAAAACCTCACAAATAACTCCAGCCATGCACACAAACAAAGTAGATGTAAACAAAAAGAGAAAGGAAAGAAGATTACAGGTTTTTACTTCAGGTTTAGAGACATAGGGAAGTAGTAAATCAGTCTTTTTTTTAATAAGACTTTATATATAGAAAAACTCTACAGCAAGTAGTTCCCCACTTCAAACCACTACAAACGCATAGTAAGAGGCAAAAGTGTGGTCTAAGGGAGCGAAGCGTATTTAGAAGTGACCAAAGTGTGGTGTGCACACAGATGTACTTCCCTTGAAACAAATTCATTAAATTGACAGCTTTATATTAATTCCGGCCATATAGAATGACTATTATGTGGAACGACTTGAATGAGTTAAAAATGTCTGGTCTTGTGTTAAAAGTGAGCTATGTATGATTATAGTCGTTAGCAGTGATGTCCTGAGGCCCAGGTTGTAGAAAGTCATAGTCTTATTAAAACTGAAAATGTCCTAATTGTGTTTTAGCCTGTCGGAACAAATTTCCTATTGAAAATTGAACACTGACAGGCTTTGTTCTAATGATTTCTGCAAGACCCAGGACATTGTCCTGTTGATTTTTCTTGTCTCAGGACAGTTTGTCCTGTGACATATCAATCGTTGGTGCATAACTGTTAGTCAACAGAAGAATGAGCTCTATTTCATACACACCCATGTTTCCCATCTCTGTTTCAGTATCCCACAACATCTTATCAATGGTAATCAGCTTTTGCTGGTGTTTATCTCCTTTCCACTTTAACCCTTTCACTGCCGATGTCGCATTTTTGCACCATAATGATTTAATACCCATGTCATAAAAAGCCATGAAGTCTGGATCAGTTATCCAATGATCTTGTATTCTTAATTTAAAGAGGTAAGGATAGGCCTTGTTTTAAACATGTCACAGACGAATTCCCAGTATTGCAGACAAAATCTTTTTCCTTCCCTTGTAAGTTTAATGGAAAATTTAGGCTAAAAAATGGCTGGCGGCGAAAGGGTTAAATCCCTCGTTATCTCTTTCTGTTCCCAATTTCTTTTCTTTTTTTCTCCTTTCGATTTACCACTGTGTCTTTGTTTCCACATTCCCACTTGTTCTTACCCACTGATGTTAATCACTTTCTTTGTGATCCACGCAACCCTCTCCCCAAATGTGTGGGTAAGTGTGTATGTGGGAGGGGGTGAGGGACAAGGATATAGTAGAGATGAAGAGAGAAGCTGCTGTATAATTCATGCTGAAAATGATTGAAATCTCTCCCTTGGCACAGTTCTATTCTTCCTAACCATTAATGAACATTAGGAAACATTTACACTTACAGTTTCAAATTCAAGATTGCTGTGGGACTCTAAATCATTTTTATATATAAATATTGATGCTTTCCATGCTATATATGTTATATTATTGGGAAAAAGTTCATTAAAAATAAATATAAGAAACTCGGCACATATTAAGTGAAGCTCAACTATATATTTTAATGCGAAAGGATCAAACAGATCTGTATACAAGCAAACACTATCATTATGAAATGCATTCTCTCGCTCCTGACAGTTGCTGTGTTGCTGATCCAAACCTTGATGTGCTTTGTGTGTGTGTGTGTGTGACTTTCAGCACCTGTTTCTTGATGGGGCCCCTGAGCCAGCTGAAAAAGATGTTTGCCAAAACCAGAGTGATTGCCACGGCGCTTGTGCTGGTCAGTGTCTTGACTCACAGTCACAAAATCTGCCATGACTTCTCTTCCATTCATTTTTTAATTGATGGTTGGTACACTCCATTGAGGAGTCTTGTCTTTCTTAAAGGGGCACCATGACGGATGAGTTTTTGCAAGAAACACGTCGAGATCGCCAGAAAGACAGCCTTTTCGAGTATCGGAACACTCACTCTGCTCTGGTTTCCTAGAAATTAAACAGTCAAAATGGCGATTCCTCCTTGGCAGAGATGCCGGAGAGAGAAGCCATTTTGGATGGGGTGGGTGCAGGTCACTCATTGTGGTTGAAGCGTTTTCTTTTTTTGTAGTGCAGTAAAAAACAAAATGGAACTGTTTCCTTTGTTGTGAGCGAAACTCCTTTAGATAATTTGTATAAAAAAAAAATTAAAAAGAAGAAAAAGGGTTGTATTGCGAAAATGTCGTGCAAACGATTTGGTCTAAATGCAGGCGGCCATTAGAAAAGAGACGGCACACGCCTGCTATTTGGGTGAAAGAATTTCACTTCCAGCCCCTCCGCCAAGGAGGAATCGCCGATTTGACGGTTTGATTTATAAGAAACCAGAGCAAAGTGAGTGTTGCCATCTCTGTAAAGGGTGTTTTCCTGGTGATCTGGACGTGTTTCTTACAAAAACTAATCCGTCAGGGTGCCCCTTTAATCTGTCACTTTTGGTTGGAACAATCTCCACACCCCACAGCCTTTTGCAAAAACAACACTTTGGTGCCACTTTAGAGTGGAATGGAGGGAGCATCTAGTAGACCTGGGCACTGGAGCTAGCATCCACCAACAGAATCGTGCCCAGCTGGACGTCATCTTTAGATCCCCTGTGGGGATACCGGGGGGGGGGGTCTTTTGTATAAATAGTTCCCCCACCTTCTGGAATTTATGTGCTTGTAGCTTCCTCTAATCTGTCACTCTCTTTGACTCTGCCTTTTCCCTTTTTTTGCTGTCATCTATCTTTCTGTCTTTCAGGCCCATTCTCCTACCTTTCTTTTAAAAAAAAAAGCTTTTTCAAAAAGATTTCCTCCAGCCGAAGTCGGACATACTGGGCCTAATTATTTCTTACTTAGGCGCGTAACGGCAGCATGATGCATCTACACTCATAATTGACAGGAAACTGTCTAAGCGATTGAAGAAAAAGAAGTCATTTTTACACTCAGAAGCGTTCAATCTTCCTTCATCTCTATCTCCTTAAAATTTCCCACACGGATGAATGTCGTGTGGTATGAGTTCACAGACTCACATACTGCATGACTGCCCTCTCTTCACCATGTGCACTGAGACTTGCCGTAATATGTGGCCCCGGCCTGTGGCGCTCAAAGACAAGCTGTGGGGTCAGCTGCAGTTACTGCGACTTTCATCCACCAGACTGAACTAAAGGGCCTGCTACACAAAACGCTTGTCTGTTCTCTGGTTCTGTCCAAGTTCGATTATTGCAACTCCCTCCTCTCTGGCATCCCACACTATCTTCTTGACAAACTCCAAAAGGTCCAAAACTCTGCAGCCCGACTAGTATTCAAGGTTAAAAAACATGAACACGCCCAGCCTCTCCTACAGAACCTTCACTGGCTTCCCATTTCTGCTCGAGTCGATCACAAAATATCTACACTCTGTTTCAAATCTGTCACCGATCCCTACTTTCCTGCCTATCTCTCTGATCTTCTGCACATCTACTCTCCTACCAGACTACTCCGCTCCTCTTCAGACAATCGAACTTTCACTCTTCCTCGACCCAAAACAAAGACCTATGGCAACCGCACGTTCTCTTTCACCGCACCGAAAACATGGAATCAGCTCCCATTCACCACTCGCAACTCAGAAACACTTCCACGCTTCAAAACCGCTCTAAAAACCCACTATTTCCGCCAGTCCCACAACCTCGATTGAAATCGGTCTACTGTCTCCCTTATGTCTTTCCGTCTGTTGGTCTGTTTGTCTGTCTGCCCCCCCCCCCCTCTCTCTCTCCCTCTCTCTCTCTCTCTGTGTCAACGTGTCTGTCACTCTGTATGCCTGTCCATCTGTCCCCCCTCCCCACCCCCTTGCTCTTTTTCTTAACTTCTCCCCCCCCCCCCTCCCCACTTTGTCTACTCGTCTCTCATTCTTTGTCTCTCCGTTTTCTCTCTGCTCCTCTCTATCCCCGTCTCTATCCCCAACTCCTTCCTTCTTTTACGCTCCCTCTTCTGCTTTTCTGCATTACCTTCCATTTTGTCCATTTTCTTCTTTCTGCTTCTGCTCTCTGCCGCTACGGTCAGTGATGCACAATGGATGAGTGCATGTCAGCGCGTGCGTGTGTGTGCATGCGCGCATGTGTGCGTGTGTGTGTTGTGTGTGTGTGCGTATGCGTGCGTGCGTGCGTGTGTGCGTGTGTGCGTGGTGTGTGCGTGTGTGCGTGCGTCAGTGTGTGTGCGCGCGCGCGCGCGCGCGCGTGTGTGTGTGTGTGTGTGTGTGTGTGTGTGTGTGTGTTTGTGAAAGGATGGGCTGGATGGGTGTATTTTAATATTGTTAACATTTTATGTACTTGTGTCTTTTTATTTCTTTATCCATTTTGTCTCACTGTTTTAAAATGATTTTACGTTATAAGTGTTTTAAAATGCTATTTTATTAGTATGTGTGTGAGTGTCATTCATTTAATGGGTTTTTTCCACTAATCGTGTGTGTCTGTGTGTGTGCGCGTGCGTGCGTGTGCGTGTGTGTGTGTGTGTGTGTGTGTGTGTGTGTGTGTGTGTGTGTGTTTATTAATATTGAATATTATGTGCCTTTTTTGTGACTATTGTATGTACAAATTATAGTAAGTTGTTATTTTATGATGCATGCAACTGTATTTCAGTCCTATATATCTCTGTCTCTGTTTGTGTGTCTCTCTCTTGTCTCTTTCTCTGTCTGTCCCTCTGTCTGGCTCTGTGTCTCCGTCTCTGTCTTTCTCTGTCTGTCTGTCTGTCTCTTTCTCTTTCTCTCTCTCTTTCTCTTTCTCTCTCTAGTTCTCTTTCTCTCTCTATCATTATAAGTGTGGGTGTGGGTGTGATTTGTTAATAGTGTGGCCTGGGCGTCTTTAAGTGTCCATCAGTGTGTGTTTAAGTTGGTTGCGAAAGTGTACTGTAGATTATGTCATTCATTATTTGGGCGTGATTGGGAAATTGACTGAGGGATCAGGGAAGGGGGTTGTTGGTCAATGTTTGATGTATACTTTTTGTTCATTGGGTTTACTATTCATTTTAGTGATTTATGTAAAGCGCTTAGAGCTTAAAGATTAGGCGCTATAAAAGTTGTCTTAATAAATAAATAAATAAATACACATCAACTAAAATCGTACGACTGTCCGATGCGATTTGATCAGGTGGTCTCGAAGAACAAATTTAATTCGCGTTTCGAGACCACGTGATTGAATCGATGTTATTGACGTGTAGCAGGCCCTTAAACGTCTAGCATAGCAGGGAACAAGGAAGAAGCCTCATTTCCATCAATCATCAAAAAGAAAAAATGTCTCAAATTCTGTGGCCTTGCATGCCCAGCTCTCATGGTGACCTCAGCTTCGATTACCGTATTTTTCGGACTATAAGGCGATATCTTTTTCCAAGACTCAGACCCCTGCGCCTTATAATGTGACTGATGAAATAGTAAGGAAATATAGTAACAAAATCTGAAATCTAATTTAATCATACTATACCAACACTCAAAACAACTGCATTAGCCTAAAACAACCTGGAACCTTACCCTAGCACATAGCTAAAACGAAAGTGGCCCCAAGGGACTGCACCCATACCGCAGGGAGTAGCGGGAGTGACTGCCCTTACTTCCGGGTATGACGCGCACCCTTGGGGCACCGGACATGTCATTCTTGAATTTTCCAGCCATACTTCCACACCTGGGCCTACCCTGCTCCGCCTTTTCTGACTCTTGTCTTTCTGGTGGGTTCGTTCCGTGCTTAGCTTTGTTCTATTTCTTTTCTTGGGAAGGCTGTTAGTCTTCCTATCGATATTATTTCATTGTCATTTACTGGGTGTTCGTTTTAGTTCAAAAATTATTTCGTTCACTCTCTTGTTCGTGTTCGGGGTGGCGTCGGCCATTATGGCTTCTTCCACCCCCTCGGTTCCCACTTCGGGCAAAGCAGTTTCTGCTTCTCTTGTTTCTGTTTCCAAGTCGGATGACTCTTCTACTCTCGCTAGGGACCCTTTGGGCAGGTTCTCGAAATCTTCTCAAGAGTCCTCTTCTAAATCATCTCACAAATCCTCGTCTCGTTCGAGCAAGCAGCCTCATTCTCAGTCTCAGTCTCAGTCCGTTTCGGTTACTTCGGCCAAACCGGTTTCGGAGCCCGTTCCAGTCTCTCTCCCTTCGGAGGTTTCTGCTCCTTCTCCTTTTCCGTTGGACTCGCAGGCTTTGTACGACGCTTTCTTTCGTCACTTGGACTCTTCGGGTTTCAGGGTTCTCCCTGTCGCTTCGACAGAATCTTCCTCCTACTTCGGTTCTATGAATAGACCAGAGCAGGTTCCGCCAGTTGTCTCTTCGCGCGAGACTGTCACTGGCGCAACCCTCTCTCCTTCTTCTGTTCACAGGCTTGCCTCCAGGAGGCCCTTGTCCACTAAGGCCAGCGTCAACCTCAACAGGGATAGGAAATCCCTCTCCACCTCTGGTTTCCGGCCTGTGGGCATGATGTTTTCGGAACAGAGAGGCTCCCCTCCGGGGAGCTTGCCTAGTGACAGAGGTGACTCCTCTGTCACCAGACTGGCCAGTCTGTCAGGCAATCATCCGGTGGTACCTGGGAGGTACCTCCAGGATCGGGAACGGCCTGTTCCCTTTCCTGAGTCCGGGCTCAAATCCTCCACTCAGTTCGAGGGAGAGGTTACCAGGACAGTCAAATCGGTCGGTGCAGGGCACCTTCATACCGATAAGAGTCCATACCCCCCTCCCGGGGGATGGCTCTCCAGTGATCCTGGCACTGGCGCGGTTGGGGCCTCTTGGCAGTCCCGCCGCAACCGGAAAATCGCTTCTCCCGGTTTTGAGACGGTTTCCTCCGGTTCTCCCGGTTTCTTCCGGTTGTCTCCCGGTTGCTTGGCCAACGCGGACATACCGGGAAAGAGTTCGCCTAGAACCGGAAAATTCCGATGATGAATTTCCGGTTCGTTCCTCCGGTTTGGGTCAACCGGGAATGTCCCGCTTTCACGGTGGGCGCCACGGTCTCCCGGTTCCTGCCGGTGTTCAGAGATCCTCTCACTCCCAACCGGCAGTGCCCTCTTCCAGGCATGGCCCTCCAGTGGTGTTTGACTCTATGGGCCGGCCTTATCAGAAGCTTCAACAGCCAGACCCCTCCAAGGAATTCTCTGAGCTTCAGTCCGACTATGAGTCGGACATGGAACTGGACCCTCTTTTGGAGGTCCCTCACTCTCAAACAGAGTCTTCGGTGCAGAATCTTCTCAAGATTTTGTCTCGATCGTGCCCTTACGTGGTACCTGTGCGTTCCACCCATCAGGAGTCCGCCACTGATCGCGCGGTTGGCTCTCTTCAGCAGTCCAAGAGCTCTTTGACTCTCCAAGCCCCCTCCTTCCTGGAGGATTCGGTTGTTAAAGCTGAGTTCACTTTGAGGACCGGCAAGGTCCTTTCGTTGAAACAGATTGCTGAGGCTAATCTTGGGCGTTCTCATCCGGTGTCGTCTCAGTTCGGTTCCTTTGTGGTACCTAGATTCAGACCCTTCATTCCCCTTCCGACGGAATACCTGCCTTTCCCCTCCGTCTCCAAACCTTCTGCTGAGGAGGTGGAGTCCTTGAGAGGGGTCCTGCTGCTGTTCCTCCCGTCACGTTCAAGCCTTCGGCCTTCAAGTCTCTCGAGGAATCTGTCTGGTTCCCTCAGGGCTTGTGGCGTAGCCACCTCTCTCGTGCAAACCTTGGCGGAGTCTCTAGGCAAATCATCCTCTGATTCACCGGCGGATTTTCAGTTTTTCGATCAAGTGGATGAAGCTTCCGTTGGAGTCTCTCTGGCCCTTTTGGGCAATGTGCTGCAGAACCTCTCTGATGTCACGGCTGGTTTGAAGGTTCAAACCTGTGCCTTGGCCCGGGACTCTTTTCTCGCGCAGAACAGATCTCTTTCGTCCAGGGAAAAGGAGCGTTGCGCTCTCTTCCCCTTCCGGAGTCGGGCTTGTTTGGGGAAGAATCAGTTGCCCCAGTTCTCGAGTCCTCATCAAAGAGGAAGTCAGCTGATAGCCAGGAGGCTATCTATCGGGCCCTGTTGAACCAGTCCCGTGCCCAACCCTTTCGTCCGCAACAGGCCTCTCGCCCCCGTTTTGGCTTCAGGAAGTCCTTCAGAGCTGGGTACGTCGCGTCCCGCTCTAAGAGTGTCAGATACGCCTCTAGGCCTCCTCCCCAGTTCAAGGCCTTGAGGCCCCCTTCTCAGTCTTCTCGTGGTAACAGGAGGCCGAGTCTGTCCAAGAAACAGTTTTTTCAGTAGGTCCCGCACGGCCCCGAGAATCCCCAAGCGTTCCTGTGTCGAGTGTGGATGCTCTCTTACAGGCATATCCCGCTTGGCACAAGTTTGTGGGGAATGCTTGGATTCTCGGAGTTGTGCGGGACGGCTTTCGGTTCCAATTCGATCAGGAACCCCCGCTGTCCCCCGCTGTCTCTGTCCCCTGTCTCTTTCCCTCCACCAAGCGATCCTGTCCGTTTGGAGATCCTCCAGAAGGAAGTGGAGGGCCTTCTCTTGAAGGGCGCGGTTACGATCGTGAACGATCCCAGTCCGGGTTTTTATTCCCGCTTATTCACGGTCCCCAAGAAGACAGGCGGCTTCAGACCGGTTCTGGACTTGTCTCCTCTAAACAAGTTTTCAAGGAAGGTCCGTTTCAAGATGGAAACGGCGGCCACCGTCAGGGCCTTTGTTCGTCAGGGAGACTGGGCCACCTCCATCGACTTACGCGATGCGTACTTCCATGTGTCGATTCACCCCACCCGTCGCAAGTTCCTTCGTTTCGTTTGGCAAGGCCTTGTCTACCAGTTCCATTCCCTCCCTTTCGGCCTTTCCCTGGCGCCTTGGATCTTCACCAAGGTGACCAGGGAAATGGCAGCCCTAGCCAGGGCTCGGGGCTTGAGGTTAAAGGTCTATCTCGACGACTGGCTGTTGCTTGCGTCGAGTCGCCAGTTGTCCTCCCAACAAACGGAGCTCCTTCTCAGTCTCTCCACGGCCCTGGGCTTCAACATCAACCAGGAGAAGTCGGATTTGGTCCCCTCTCAGCGGTTCAAATATCTGGGCATGATTTTCGACACCGAGTCGTTTCAGGTTTCTGCCACCCCGGAAAGAATTCTGTCTCTCTCCAACTTGGTGTCAGAACTTCTCTCAGCCCAGTCCACCTCCTTCAGACGGCTTCTGTGCCTCCTCGGTCAGATGGAGTCCGTCTCGGGCCTCCTTCCTTTAGGTCGCCTTCACAAAAGGCCTCTGCAACGCGAGGTCCTTGCTCGAGTGCGAGATCAGTCGGATTTCGATCAGGTGGTCCAGTTGGGCACCTGGTTCCGGGATTCAGTTTCTCAGTGGACGGACTCGGTGTGGATGAACAGTATGGTCCCAATCAGTCGTTTGGGGGCCCAGCTGTTCATCTGCACCGACGCCTCTCTCACCGGTTGGGGCGCGCATCTCGACTCCGCAGAGGTCTCAGGAAAGTGGACCGAAGCGGAGTCAGAGCGTCACATCAACTGGCTGGAGCTGGAGGCCATTCGTCTGGCCCTCCTTCATTTCGCTCCAAGGCTTCACGGCAGGTGTGTGGTGATTTGTGGCGACAATTCCACCAGCCTGTCCTACCTGCGTCGTCAGGGAGGCACAAGGTCCGCTTCACTCTCCCTGACGGCGGAGGCGATTCTGCGGTGGGCCTTTTCTCTCGACATCTCCCTCACGGTCGAGTTTGTTCCGGGCAAACTCAATGTGGTGGCGGACCAGTTGAGTCGCTCGGACCAAATTCTGGCCACCGAATGGACCATTGCTCACCAGGCCTTGTCTCCTGTTTGGAGACTGTGAGGGAAACCCCTCCTCGACCTCTTTGCCACCAGGTTCACTGCCAGACTGACCCTGTATGTTTCTCCAGTCAGGGACCCTCAGGCCTTTGCCAGGAACGCCTTCTCGTTCCCTTGGAAGGGCATGCTGATGTATGCCTTCCCCCCAACGGCTCTCATCCCTCGGGTGTTGGAAAAGTGTCTCCGAGAGCACCCGGACTTGATTCTTGTCACTCCGATGTGGCCCACAAGCCATTGGTTCCCAGAGCTCCTCGACATGGCGCAAGACGGTCCTCTTCCGCTCAATCTCACTCCCGCCACTCTTCTTCAACCAAGAAGCGGGGTCGGTCACCCTTGCCCTTCACGGCTAAACCTGGTCGCATGGCGACTGTCCGACTAGGCCTTCGCTCTCAGGGGTTTTCCACGCGCACGGTGGATCTGTTGGTCGCCTCTCGGCGTAAGTCTACAAACGATCTGTATGATCTTCGCTGGGCCACCTGGTTTGCTTTTTGTCAGGAGAGAAAGTTTGATCCGCTTCGTCCCTCAACGGTTCAGTTCGTGGAGTTCCTCTCTCACTTGCTTAGGACTAGGAACTTGTCCTCTCAAACCTTGTCAGGTTATAGGGCGGCTTTGATAAGCACGATCTCGTTGTCTTTAGGTTCCAAGTTTACGGAGAATCTCTCGGCTTTGCCAGTTTCTCACTTCCTGGACGCTGTGCGCCTCCAAGCTCCGTCCAGAACGGTCCAGTGTCCTCAGTGGGACATCTTTTTGGTTCTGGCTTTTCTCAGGGACAAGTGTGAACCCCTGGAGTCGTTGTCTCTTAAGCTTCTGACTCTTAAGACAGTTTTTCTCATTTCTCTCGCCACTGCCCGTCGCATCAGTGGTTTGCATGCTCTGAGTGGTCTCACCAAGGATGTCCAGTTCGAGGAGGACTTCTCGTCTGTCTCCCTTTCTTTTCTCCCGGAGTTCCGTGCAAAGAACCAGTCTGGTGATGTTTCCTCTCCCTTAGTCTCTATTTCGAGTCTTCGCTCCGTTCTGGGTCCTGATGATCGTGATCACTTCCTCTGCCCTGTTAGGGCTCTGCGTTCTTATCTGGCTCGTACCAAGTCCTTCAGAGGGGCTAAACGTCGCCTGTTCGTCTCCATTAATCCCAAGTACTGCAGCGATGTGGCTAAGGGTACTGTGTCCCGTTGGATCCTCGACCTCATTAAGTTGGCCTACGCCCGCTCTCTGGTTAGGTTACCTGATAACCCCATTCGCGCCCACGAATTGCGGGCCATCAGCTCTTCTCTGGCGGTAGTCAAGGGTGTCCCTCTTGTGAAGGTTATGGCCTCAGCGTTCTGGAAGTCACAGAACACCTTTCTTCAGTTTTACTTGAGGGATATCTCCGCTCAGGGCGAAGACGACTCCTTTTCCATCAAGAAGGTGGTCGTTGCGCAGGTCCCGGTCTCCTTGTAGTGTGAGTACCGGTGCTTTGTGCCTCTGTTTTTTCTCTGTGTTCTTTGGTATATCATTGACATGACTGTTTGGGGGTATTTATTTGCATATTTTCAGGGATGTTGTACATCTTTCGGGGGATTCTCTTAGGAGTGTTTCCCTCTTTTACTGATATGCTTTTGGGGTTGTTGGTGTGTCAGTTGGCACGCATCACCCTCCACCACGGTGGTAATCTGCAGTTGTTTTGAGTGTTGGTATAGTATGATTAAATTAGATTGGTGGATTTTGATTAATCCTACTATCTATTTAATTTAATACTTACCAACACTCAAAACAAAAAATGTTCCCTCCCAGCCTCCCTCCTGATGCGGGGCTGTAAAATTACATGAATGACATGTCCGGTGCCCCAAGGGTGCGCGTCATACCCGGAAGTAAGGGCAGTCACTCCCGCTACTCCCTGCGGTATGGGTGCAGTCCCTTGGGGCCACTTTCGTTTTAGCTATGTGCTAGGGTAAGGTTACAGGTTGTTTTAGGCTAATGCAGTTGTTTTGAGTGTTGGTAAGTATTAAATTAAATAGATAGTAGGATTAATCAAAATCCACCAATTTGGGGGGTGATGAGCCTTATACAAAGGTGCGCCTTAGTCAGAAAAATATGTACCAATCCAGTTTATGCTATTGGTGCATACGGGTCAAAGTCATGGGGATCAGGATGTTCTGGGGAGCTGTCGGTGGACGGATGTGGTGGCGCCCTTGGGGGAGGACCTCACTCATGCTGGCTCCGTGACTAAGACATGATTATTGTCGTCAGTAGGTGGTGTCCTGCGTACAGGCTCCACTGAACTCCACCGAAGTGACTCAGCAGCAGTGCAGTGTCTCCCCGGTTGGTTGCCTCCTGACGGCCTTACATAGATTCGCTCCCCCTTGACTGCTGGTTTCGGATTCTGCGACCTGAACAAGCCAGGGTGTGACTACGTGTTGGGACTCAGAATGAGCGGCATGGGAGCACTGCCCAAAAAAAAATGAAAAAGAAATCTGTCATAAATGTCAGTCTGCCTGTCGCCGTGTTGTAGCCAATATATGTGTAATCAAAATGTTACAAATGGATTTTTAATTATTATTTTTTTAACACTACAGGGCTGAGGTGTCTCCCGAACAATGGTATATTGTCGACTTACAGGAACTTTCATTTACCTATCATTGTATTTATGATGTTTTTGCTAAGCAGCATTGCGGTAGAAACCACCTAGATTTTTTTAATGAGATTTTCTGAACAGTTAATATTTAAGACTAATAGTAGTAATAAGAGTATCATGTCAGGTGTTTACGAGGTATTAATTTTAAAACCTAAATGATTGTAGTTCTTTGTCAAGTATTTGCTTCTCATAGTATGTTTTTGTCCTTTCACAATGCTACATGTGGTTCATGTTCATTGTTTGGCCC
>CM065694.1:22602971-22627971 GCA_017654935.2 Phymorhynchus buccinoides
TCTTTGCAGTACATATAGTACATATCTATATTGTTAAAAACTCGGGACTTTACTGGTGTTGCACTGCCTCCGGGCATTGCAGCCAGTATTGTTCCCACCATCTTTGTATTTACAAATGTCCCATATGTGTCTATGACCGAGAGGACGTAAAACACCATTTTTCATTCAGCCTTTTGATCTGATCAGTCAAGGTAAGAAGAGAAAGGAACCTACAGATGTTGAGAAAGATCTTGGGGTGTTTGTGGACCCGGGCTTGACTTTCGAACCTCACATAAATAATATTGTATTAAAAGCCAACAGGATGTCTGGTCTGCTTGTTAGCATTATTACTAACAAACCAAAAGTTATAATGATTCCTTTATTTAAGGCTTTGGTGAGACCTATGTTAGAGTATGGAAATCCTGTATGGTATCCACATTTGAGAAAACACATTGATATGCTAGAGGGAGTTCAGAGGAGGTTTACAAAAAAGATTGTTGGTACAAATGATATGACCTATGAGGAAAGACTTATTTATCTGTGGATACCTAGCCTAGAGTATAGAAGGCTCAGGGGTGATATGATTGAAGTTTATAAAATATGTCACCATTTATACGATTATTCCACTACTAACAGCCTACTAACTCTTTGTGAGGGTGATAGAACCCGTGGCCATAACTTTAAGCTGTACAAAAAAGATACTAACACCAGACTAGCACAAAACTTTTTTACTAATAGAGTAATAAATGCATGGAATAACCTTCCCGATGAAGCAGTTAATGCAAAGTCATTAAATTCATTCAAAAATATCATAGACAAGTTTTTCCAAAACAAAATGTATTCAGTTAATATACAGATTTAAAGGAATAAAACACAGATGCCTTAGTAGTCATCAGTGAATGAAGCCAAACCAAATAAAAATCAAAAAACATATTTAGAGGGCAAAAGGCTAAACAAAATAGCCTATAGTGCCATTTATGCTATGCTATGCTATGCTATGCTAAAGGCCCTCGTATCGATTTGGATGACCACACAGAAACTGAGAAAGTTCTGGAAGTGGAACCCCTCGCTCAGAACTAGCCTACTACAAGTACAACTAAGACTGACTCACAATATTCGTTTGATGAATCAGTATGTGACATCGGTCTATTTCTGAGGTAAGCTTTCTCCGTGTTTACTGTAACAAGTACCCAGCCACATGTCTGAGGCATTCTAAATTTCTATCAAGAATGTTCTGGAAGTGGAACCCACACGGCACATGAACATGTCTACCACCATGTTCAGGCATGACAACCTCGTGTTGCCGGTGTACCACCCTTTCAGACTCCGCCATCAATCGTTTTAATCTATTAGTGGGAACTATTATAAACCAATCTCTACATAACGCGATAAACAATAACCTGAAAGTATGCTAAACTCGAAATATTTTACCTTTGCGCCTTCTTTTAACATTTGGGCAAAGCCCGGAGCGCGTGGTACGTGCATCGCCATGTTTGTTTGATCGTCTGCTCCCACAATGCTTTACGGTCTGAAAGTAATGACCAATGGCGCATGTGCAAGGACATCAAGCCGTGGAAGTACTTCCAGGATTGTCATAATAATTAGGAAAAAGACTGTTTTTGTTGCGAGTGGCATCGGGCAAACTTTAATGTTCGTAGACTACCATAATTATGAAGAGGCCGCGAAATGTTGACTACGGAAAAATACGGAGACCTGTGAAGAGGAGCAAGATAACGGATGGTATCTATGGAAGGTGAGATAAAGGCATAAGGGTGGTTTCACTTTTCCTTTATTTTTTTCACCCTTTCGATTTTTTTACACCCTTCTCCAATATGGCAGTTCCTGCAGATTTTTGTAAAGAATCAAATGGCAGAACTGGACGCTTTATCCAATTTCAAGTTGACCCATGCAGCCTGTCTCAGATCCTATGATTTAACAAGAACACACATAAAATAGACTAAAGTCACTAAACTGAGTTAAAACCCATGCGGCATGCGTATTACTAGATTAGTAGATTCAAAGATTGCATGCATGACAACAGCCGTGATGCAATTCTTTATTTCTTCTTTCTAATAGTCTATCAATCACCATCAATGCTTCTCAGGTGCAATTGAAATGCCAATGGCTCTGTTTAGTTAAGTCGAAATTTGTAAATTATCAGTGGTAGCTGTTCAGAAGTGTTCTTCTTTTTTAACCATAAAATGACAAATTTGCACAACAGCCCATATAATCCCTTTATCCTCATCGCCAACCCCCTTTCACTGACTGTGCTTTAACTAATTAAACAACTAATAAACTAAATAACAAACAGAATAAAATAAAGCATTATTATTTTAATTACATTAATATGCAGGTTAATGAGTTCACTGACACAGAGTAATGAACAGCCACATACGCGCACGCACACACAC
Source organism: Phymorhynchus buccinoides (assembly GCA_017654935.2). Classification (NCBI taxonomy): domain Eukaryota; kingdom Metazoa; phylum Mollusca; class Gastropoda; order Neogastropoda; family Raphitomidae; genus Phymorhynchus; species Phymorhynchus buccinoides. Next base: position 22,605,362 of record CM065694.1, read on the forward strand.
ACACACACACACACATGCATAATTTGAATTACAATATGTAATACTTAGCCCCTTATACTATAGTTATACCACCATACGATTATGCATGCACCATACCTGTAAATCTATAAAATATAATATCCATACGATTTAACCATCAAGGTTACCTCTAGATGTTACTATTACTATTTTTTAATTATGATGCCAGCCTCCGTGGCACAGTGGTAACCTCATGGACTAGTGGCTGAGACAGTGAGAGGTCTCGGGTTCGAATCCCATCTTTCAGGCGAGTTTTTTTCGGTCCTGGACCGACTCCTACCCAGAATGAGTGGCTATGGGCTCAATGGGAAGACTGAAACCACACAGTCGAACTTCATCTGCTTAACAGATCCATGTGATTCTGAGAGTGTTGCTCTGATTTCATCAAATTCATGACCAACACTGCAGGTGTCTGTAGTTCTCGGGCCTGGTTAATTAACACCAGGATGTCATTATTGATTATGAAAGGAAGTGTAGAGACTAGAATACAGCGCTGTGACGTCGTCTGAGACAAAATAATAATAATTATTATTATGAAGCATTTCTATTATGTATACATGTATGTATCATCCTTCACCATGAGCTTAACACAATTACAATAAAATGGTTATTTAAACAAAGCTGTTTAAGACACACTGATACAGGCTCACTCAAATGCACACATGCATGCACACATGCACACAGACACACAGACACACACACATACACACACACACACACACACAATACACACACACATGTACACACACACACACACAGTGACACACACACACACACACACACACACACACACACACACACACACACACACACACAGACAGACACACACTCGTACACACACACGCACACACACACACACACACACACACACACACACACACACACACACACACACACACACACCTACACCTACACCTACACACACACACACACACACACACACATACACCACACACATACACACACACAACACACATACACACACATAACACACATACAGACAGACAGACACACACACACACACACACACACACACACACACATGCACGCATGAGCTATCAGACTTAGACACATACATGTACACAACACACAGATATTACAACTTCAACAACTACAGTGCTCATCATGATGCATTATCTCCCTCTCTCTTTCTCTCTGTCTCCGCCTTTCTTTTCTTTCTATTGCTTGCGTAGCACACAAGCACACAATGTATTCTATGCAACTAAGTGCACACATTGAATTTTTTTTATTTTACGACTGGTAAGCGTAAGCCGCCATATACCCGACACACAGACAGTCAACCAATGGAAGGGAGAGGGAAAGAAGGTGACAGAAGTTTAATGGCCTAAAGGTTGTTGTGTGGTTTGAATTAGATAGGTTTTGACTCAATTTGAGAGCTGTTTTGAAGGAGGGAAAAGACTGGAACAGTGGATGTGATGAATTTCACGTAACAAAGAGAACACTTTCAAAGCCGTCAGGTGCTGCAAAAGGAAAAATAATCTTGAAGAACTACAGTCTACACCAAGCATGAAAGAGAACATCTCCAGACATATAAGTTTGAGTATGCATAGAACTATTAGAACACACACACGCACACACAAACACACACACACAAACACACACACAAACACACACAGAGAGTGACTCTGTGCCACTGTGTTTGTGAAGGTTCACAATTATAACATAGCAACGTGGATCCTTTTGTGAGTTGTTTGCCATTGTAAAATTACTAAGCTGCAGACTAACTTATTAAGGAAGTAAAGATGCATGCAATACTAGTACTTGTAGTATTACCTAATTGAACTAGTTCTGCTGCACTCCTTACATTATGTAGAAAAGGTTATCTAATTCAGCATGTGAGTAATGAGATAAGGAACAGTTACATGTCGTGGTTGAATCAATGAATTTATAGCAATAGCATGTCATATATATATATATAATATAATTTTTTTGGCAATAAAGTTGATACGAAAACATTATTTTTAAGGTTAAAATACTTCCCATGGAAAGTCTTCCCCTCAAGCCTCTCCATTTAGTTATGTGTACATTTTGATTTTTATGAAATGAATATATGGATATATGCTGTTCAAAAACAGTTAAGGACCAACAGTTGTCATTACTCAATATATGTTGAGGCATATTGAACTGGTGTTTAAAAAAAAGGGCAAGAAAATGAACACATATCATGGCCAGATGTGTGGTTTTGCATACATGCGCATCCATTTTTTCCTGTTGATATCGCAAGGCTTGTTTACCAAGTGATCAATAGAATACCATAGACTAGAGGGATGTTTTGCCAAATCATACACTTTTGAAACGCATTTTACAATGCCATTTATTGGGTACATACAGTAAAAAAGAACCTCGTCACATAAACAAGCCTTGCAATGTCAACAGGAAAAAAAATATGGAGATGCATACATGGCAAAACCACATATCTCACCCATTTAATATGACTCATTATGAGGCAATGTCAAAAGGTGCTTTCCAAGCAAGAGCAAGCTGTTGATATTTGCATCCAAATTATTGCTTCATTTGAATTAATATGAAAATGAACTGTGGTTTGTGCGTTACTTGAGCACTACAAGAATATATTTCGTGTAACATAAATTCCTCTGTGACCAATTTTTTTTACGAACCTTCTCTTCGCTTTTCCGATGTTGAAAAGAGTGGAAAAGCTATCGAGCATGTATACACACTGAGTCAAAGGTTTACAGAAACTGTGGGTTCTGTTCTTGTTGACTGATTTTTTAAATTGTAATAAACATTGAAAGCTCAAAAGTGTTACTTGTGACGTTGTGACGACAATCCGTAAATGATGTAATTTTGGCATTACCCAAAAAAATGTATTGTACTAATAGTAATACTTAGTTACTTTTTAACACCTATTACTAGTATTACTAGTAATAGGTGTTAAATAGAGCAACTTCCAATCGATCTATAAACTTCGTTTTAGACTCATTCCATATTTTTGTTAGTCAGGGTAAACAGTTGTCAGCTAGCTCTTGACATGACAGCAAGTGTAGCAAGTAACAGACCGACATTTTTTAAAATTTGACTTCTTCAACAGGTATTTAAACAATGTGATTCTGAAATATTTCAAGGAAGCTTGAACTTTACGTTCAAGCAGGGTTGTTTTGGTTTATCAATACACACAATATTTAAGTTTTCTCACCTTCTTTGGACTGTTTTTAAAACATTAAAGGATATATTATATATATATAAGTTTCAGTTAGTGTTACTGTTAGTGTTAGTCATAAAAACAAATTTTCAAGGTGTTCTCGTAGTTCTAAACAATTGTGATTACGGTAACTCATTGATTCTGGACAATGCTTCAATATTCAGACTTGCATCTATCACCTCCATCCATCTCTCATTTCCATGTAGAATAGGAGTTAGTAAAATTACATACAATATAAATTATAATCAATGGCTGTTTTCATTGTAGAGTTTTCTATGCAAAACATCTGTATACATCCCTATGTGTCGTTGCAGCACTTTCCTGTACCTGCGTTTCCTGATGGTGTGGGCGCTAGTGCTGATGGCGGACTTTATTCTGGAGTTCCGCTTCGAGTACCTGTGGCCCTTCTGGCTCCTGCTGCGCAGTGTCTATGACTCATTCAAGTATCAAGGACTGGTGGGTTCTGTGAAAATCTCTCCTTTACTCAGTGATGCACCGAGGATCGAAAAGTGATAACTGATATATAGGGCAAAACTGTCCTGAGACTGGACAAGTGAAATTAATAAGATAATGTACTGGCTTTTACAGAAATCAGTAGGACAAAGTTCACCAGTGTTCAAAATTCAACCAGACATTTGTCCTGACAGGGTAGAACATAATAACAGGACATTTTCAATTTTAATAGGTCATAGTCTTATGACTGGGGCCTCAGGGCATCGCTATTAGATACTACTAGGACAAAAGTATCACCTTATAGTCAGTAAAATACGGTAATTGCACTGCCAATAATCTTTTTGACTACCCATCTCATATGCCACACAACTGAACAGTAGATACTCAATGACACGCATTTGACAAATACTGAATTTGTGGAACTAGTATATATTATATATATTAGTTTATTACACAAGCCATCAAAGTACTACTACTTGTATGTTGTGCCTGAATATAAGACAAGTATAAGTGTTTTTTAAAAATTTTTATGGTGGGCATCAGTGATTATGTTTTTCTTTGAACAATTGTCAAAGTGTTGAAAGTTTTCTTGAAAGTATACTTACTTGACGGAGAGTAAAATCACACACATGTATGTCCTTATCTCTTATGTGTAGATGACATGTTTCATTGTTTGTTGGATATACTTCCTAGTGACTAATACTAATAGGGAGGGAGATAAAGAATCTGTATTTTGTTAATGGCATATGTTTTTGTGTGTTTTTCAGGCCTTCTCTGTCTTCTTTGTGTGCATTGCCATAACATCTGATGTGGTCTGCTACCTGTTCATACCTGTTCAGTGGCTCTTCTTTGCTGCTAGTACATATGTCTGGGTGCAGTATGTCTGGCATACAGGTAAGCATCTTGTTTTGGATGCGTTTCTTCATTTTTGTGAGATTGCATACTGCATTTTTCGGACTATAAGGCGCACCCCAAATTTTGTTACTATACATTCAGACTTTGTCATTATATTTTCTTACTATATGTGACCTAGCACCATGAAAGGGACATTAAGTCACTGGGCTAGTTTCTCACAACAGGCTTGCAAAGTCAAAAATCTCATTTCTCAGTGTGTGTGTGGGGGGGGGGGGGGGGGGGGGGGGGGGGGGGGGGGGGGGGGGGGGGGGGGGGGGGGGGGGGGGGGGGGGGGGGGGGGGGGGGGGGGGGGGGGGGGGAGGTGTATTGTGTGCTCATGTATGTTTGTTTGTTTACTGTTGTTGTTATTTATTATTATTATTTTATTTTTTTCTTCAATTGTTTATTGTAGACGCCAAGGGCATTCATTTGATTAGGTGTACAAATGCTCATAAAAAAAAAACCAACAACAAATTACCATATTTTTCGGACTATAAGGCGATACTTTTCCCCCAGATTGAGACCCTGGTGCTTTATGATATGTTTGATAATATAGTATTAGTAAGAAAATATAACACAGGGCTCCCAATCGTCCCGCAAAACAAGGGGTCCCAGAGACTCCTTCACTTACAGGATAGAGGGTCCTAGAGGCGGGATAGAGGGTCCCAGTGGCATTGCGAATGCTAAAAAGATTTTTTTTTCGTGCATCCCTGGGACCCCCTGCACATTCTTTTAGAGGGTCCTTTAGAATTTTAGTGCTTCATAGACCCCCAAATGGGGGTCCCTGGGAGCCATGTAACAAAATCTGATGGGGGGGTGGGGGGGGTGCACCTTTTAATAAGGTGTACCTTATATTATAAGTTATAGTCTGAAAAATATGTTATGTACAAAAATATGTTATGTTATGTGTGTGCGTGTATGTGTGTATATGCGTATATATGTGTATATGCGTATGTGAGAGTGCATGCATGCGTGCGTGAGAGAGAGGGTGTATGCATGTCTGCATGCACGCGCAAAATGGTGTGTGTGTGTGTATGTGTGCTCGCATGGATATGCGTGTGGATGAATGGGTTTAAGATTTCTATTATACATTTACCATTTAAACGTGTGTGTCAGGTTGGAATATTCTTTGTATATTTTTTCAACCCATTGTACCTTTAATTCATGGACTTTCTTAATTTATTTGATGTATCATGTAATCATGTTGATGACATCATAATTAATTTTGGTGTCACAACCATAGATGTGGCCTGACGAAAAGTGAACAATTCACTTGAAAATTTGCTACAAATGATATGATGGGCATTTGTGTTTTTTGTTTTGTCTTTTATGTACCAAGCTTGTGATGATTTGATTATAAAACAAATGATAGTAATTGTGTCCAACTAAGAGTGTTTGTGTTTTGCAGAGCGAGGTATTTGCCTTCCCACTGTATCGCTGTGGCTGCTGTTTGTCTACATAGAAGCCTCCGTCAGGTTGAGAGAACTGAGAAACTTGCCATATTACTTAGATCTCTGTCGGCCGTTCGCTGCACATTGGTAAGTTCATCATGGATTATTATTACTATTATTATTCGGAAAACTTATTTAGCACATTCATGCATGCAACCCTGCCTCTGGTACAAGGCCGTGCCGGTTTTTGAAAATTGGAAACCAGGCAAATCCGTTTTTCTATAAAAAAAAATTGTTTGGTTTCGGTTCAAAGTCTTCAATTGAGAAGGAGTGAACAGCAACGGGAAGTTTGTCTCACAGTTGCCGCTGTTAAAAGTGTTATCAGAGTAAACAGTGAAGGAAGAACATTGCCTTTACAAGCCTGGAATAAGCTTCAAATTGAGTATGATTTTACCTTTTTTTTTCCAGCTTCAGGGGGGCGCTGCCCCTGTACCCTGCCAGGGGCCTGGGCAGCCCCTGGACCCCCCTGCCTTGCCTGTTTTTTAAAATTTCCACAGTTGCATCCATGTGCATTACCTTAAAGCTCAATGCGCTTTAGAAAATCACTAGGAAATTAAAAAGCTAAATAAAAAGGCAAGTGATGCACACACACTCGCGCGTGCAAGCGAACATAATGCAGAATACGTACACATTATAATATACCATTGAATAAAGCAAATCGAAGGTAAAAATGTACAGAGACTCAACATACATTCAGGAAAGCAAAAATAACAATTATAACAATATTAGGGGAAAAACAAAACAAACAAAAACTACGCAATCACACTTGCATTTGACCAAAACTGCACAGACGTGCGCGTGCATAAACTTGCTCACAGACATCACACACAGTGTTCCGCTGCAGTAAAAAAAATTAAAAATGTTTTAAAGACAAAATAAGAATTTAAAAAAATTGTATGCTTAATGTCATGTTATGCAGTGAATGTTTGTGCGTGCATGGTTGTGTGTGCATGCACATGTGTGTTTCTTTGTGTGTGTGTGTGTGTGTGTTGTTGTACCTGTACTTCTTTTTCCTATGCGGGTATAAGAACAATTTAAGTATTGACACCGAGTTGCTAATTGCATCATAGATGGAATGGTATTCTTTGTGTGTTTCAGTATTGGTTATCCTGTTGTCACATTAGGATTTGGGTTCAAGAGCTACGTATCCTACAGACTGAGGCTGGTAAGTGATATGCTCATTAAAGATCCACCAGGTCACGTGTCAAAATCACGTGTTTCACGTGTTTTCCCTCATATCTGGTACAAAATCTTGTTTTGACCAGGTTTGACTCCCATACAAATGTCCCCGAATTGAAAACGAAGCATCATTTTAAAGAGCAGCCTCAATTTGAAGTTGGGAACATTTGTATGTGGGTCACAGCTACCTAGAAAAAACCAAGGGACTTAATCGTGGTGCGTCAATGTGTCTTTAAAACAAAAATCTTCATTAACAGGACATTTGATAATTTTTCCTCGGTGTATCCATCTCTGATTTATGATTATATTGTGATTTTTGTTTGTTTGACATTTGTATGTTTGTAGTCATATTGTCGAGAAGAATTATGTTGCAGACAGACTGGAAATTTGATAGTATCTTAGAAAAACTTTTGTATGTGTCTTAGTTTTTTTATAGGGATTAATAATTGATTGTCGTGAATTTTGGTGTTGCTATTTTCTGTCTTCTTCTTGATAATTAAATAGCTAAGCTTTTGGCAATGAAAGGTATGTGCACACGTTTCTAGGCTTAATTGATTAAAACTAAATATCCAGATCATTTGTGCACATACACAAAATTACTAGTAACTAGTTGCAGTTGGTTTCAGGTTGATTATGACCGGTATTTTGTCGAAAAAGCTTTTCACAAATATTGGTTTATGCACAAAAGCTTGTACGCTGAATATCGTGTTAAGTGTACTCCATTGTATGTTGCTTTTCTGACTTTTTTCTTGGTCTTATTATTTTCTTCTTCCGCAAGAGGCTTTTTTTGCTCTTATTTTCTACTCTTTCTCTGTCTCTCTCCCTTTTCTTATTGCGCACTCCCAGTCTCTCCTCCCTATTTTGCTCTCCTTTTCTGTTCTGCAGGCATGAAAAATGAATGCAGAAAACAAATACTGTATGATGTGTATCAGAAGGGGTTTTAAGCTTGAGGAGATGCCCTTTCCCCAAGGTTGAACAGTTTTGCATGTTTATTTCAAGAGCAAGCGCCTTCTGATCACCATATTAGGCTTTTAATCCCTTGATTACTCCAAGAGACATCTTCTGAAAACCTATAATATGTTCAGAGAAAAATGCTTTTCCTCAATTATACCATTCTGTTTCTTTGGTTTTTTCTCTCTCTCGGTCTCAGTTTTCTCTTCCCGTTTGTTCTTGGCTTCTGCTTGTCATGTTCATTTCTTGTGCCAATCATGTGTAAACTGTTGTTTTGAGTTCGTTTTTCTTATTGTTATAGTCATTGGTTTTTTTTGGTTTTTTTAAAGAGATGGCACACTTAGCAAACAACAACGTTCTTTTTCCTATCAGGCACTATCCCTCTGGAATTCTCTGCCTTCTCCTCTCCGACACTCCAGCTCAGTCTCCCCATTCAAAACCTCTCTTAAAACCCATCTTTTTTCTGCCACATGCTAAATATTTGCTGCGCCCTTTTGTTCAGTTGTCTGTTTTTGTGTGCAAGTGAGGGAGAGATTGAATAGAAGGTATGTGTTGTCAGTGTGTGTGTGCGGGTGTGTGTGTGCGTGTGTGTGCGTGTGTGTGTGTGTGTGCGTGTGTGTGTGTGTGTGTGTGTGTGTGTGGATGCAACCTAGTATCAGATTCTATGTATTTATTTAATCAGATGAAAGAGCCCTTACTTAGCAAACAATTACAATGATAGAATGTACATGTTTGTCTGTTTCAGAGACGACAAAAAGTAGTGCAGAAAGAAAATGAATTTTACATGCAGATACTACGACAGGCGTTACCACTGGAAATGCAGTATTCCGATAAACCAAAAGGTCAGTTTAGATTTGAGTCTAACTATGTGTTTATGGTGCTATTTCTCGGTTTTAGTATGTTGGCAATAATGTCCTCTAGTTCTTGTCTTAAAAATTCTTAAGATGCACTAAGTACTGTTCGTTAAAGGGTCATGTATGCACACACTCACACACACACTCACACACACATTTTTTTTATGTTAGAAGAAGAGTTTTAGAATACGAGTGATGGAGAGTTGATCTTAATAGTCAGGTGTTAGCATGCATGTGTGCATGCTTGGTAAATGTGTGTGTACTGTTTTGATTGAAATGATATTAAGATGTAGTTGCTATTTGAACATTGCTGTTTCACTTTCAGCTTTATCCTCCAAATCCGAAGAAGAAGTGATCTCCAACGGTGTGCCGGGCAAAAAATCAACCCGAGGGGAGGTAGAAGAAAAAGAGTCCAAGAAATCCTCCCCTTCATCCTCACAGCTTCCTTCCTCCACCACATCCTCGTCCTCGCACCTCCTGGCAGCGAAAAATGCGGATGTGAACGAAGACGACGAGTTGGAGTACATCGAAAAAAATCTGCACCCCAATAAGAAGCAGCCCAATGTCAACCAGTATGACGAGAGCACAGACAGTTTTTCAGGGGAACCAGCAGCCGTAGGGAAAGCGTTCAAAGCTTCCAATGGGGCCGCCGTGCCTGTAGGGGCTGGTATTAGTGGTGGGAATAACAGCAACGGCGTGTCTCCATCACCTTCGTCCGGGTCTGCAGGGGGGGCTTCATCATCATCATCGTCGTCGTCAGCATCATCAGTTTCGTCATCAAAGACAGTGAGCAGCAAGCAGGTCAACAGCAGTAAAGACAACAGTGCCAAGAAGGGCAAGAACTATTGGAAAGAGCAGCTGCCGTCGTCATCTTCTTCGTCCGCCAGCTTCGCCAACAACAAAGACGAACATATCGTTAGGTGAGTGGAGTGTCGGTAAGGTGGGGTCAGGTAGGTTTGGTTTGTTGAATTAAAAAGGAAAAAACAGGATCAAAAGGGAGAGAAAGAAGGGGAGAAAGATAATTTTTTTAAGAGAGACATAAATTATCATCTGTCTTTTATCATGTGTCTTTTTGTCTGTGTGTTTCTCATCTCTTGCATCATACAATTTAGTCTGACACAATCATATGTGATAGAGTAGGTATTAGACAGGATTTGGAGATTTGGGAATATAATAGAAACTAGATTGTAGGAAAATATGTTTTACTTTCTTTGTTTTAATATTTGTGGACTAGGACCAAGCATGATTAACTTAGGATTATTTCCCTTGTTGAAGTTAACAAGAGTCACTTTAGTGAACACTTTTCAGCCAATAGAATCTACCTAGGCCTTGATGTTTTTCACTCACTTTCACTCTGTGATCAGACAAGCGAAGAGAAGGGCTGTTGACCCAAGTTTTGTCAGCTGTCAAGTTGAACTGCATTCAGCTTGAAGATTATCTGATGTGCTTTTCTCCCATTACTCTGGGTAAGCTCAAGTTATTTTATTTTATTGGAGTTTGTCACTCATTGTAAATGTTTGCCTTGAAAATATTTTGTTTTGATTTTGTGAACATGAATATTTAACAGGAAGATTTGAGTGTTCCTGTGAGGTATGGTTTTCATAATATGAATTCAGTTTGTAGACTTTTGATAGTTATAAAATCTGCCTTGGTCAAATTAGTCTTAAAGGGGCATTTTAGTTTTGTGTTTGTAAATATAAAAGGGAATGAGGACAGTGAGGAAGCTATAATGGTTATTGAGGTTGAATAGTGATTCCAATTGAAAGGAGGGACATTATGGAAATCAAAGTCAAACTGGCTTTCTATTTTGGTTTAGTTCACTACATTGTTACTCAGTGTTAGTAAATAATGAATGGGACTTTAGTTGTTCATTGCTTGTGGCATATTTCTGAGCAAGAGTTTCACTTTTATTAAGCCTACGGGCAAGTTATTGTGGACATTTGTACATAAGTATGTTGGATTATAATTGAAATTCACAAATCAATTATGATTAGGTTTTCTATGGAAATTGTCTTAGCTGATACTAATAGAAACAAAGTAGCATGAGTACAGTTTACATTGTACGCGGGTTTTGTTTTAGGGTTCCTCTTGGGGTTCCTCTCTGTGTTCCTTCACGGGTTCCTCTATATTTCCTCTACGGTTTCCTTTCCCAATTCCTTACATGGTTCTACCCCTTGGATCTTCATCTGCCATTGTCACCCTCCATCCTCATCCCTGATTTCCCTTTTATCCCTTTTCCAATTCCATTGCCCAGACCCCTGCTCCTTGAAACTTGAAAGTAATAAAGAGCGAGATCATCGAACCCAGGGTTGTCTCCAGTATGACTGACTGCTGCACCCCCCTGTTACACATAGCCTATTCAATGCGATTCAGAAGCTAAGCGAGTGAAGTAGTTTATCGACATCCGGTCGACTGCCTTCTTGATCTATCCCCTCAAAACCTGGTAAGAGGCTGCGTTAAAATGCCCTTACATTTCCTTGCAAAACTTCCCCCATTCTTGCAGTGTAGTTTCACTCTGTGATCAGTTTAGAATCAAGAGCTTCTTAACCTGACAAGTGATGTACTTTTGCTGTGCTCTGCAGGTTAGAGTCTGACGTGAAGAAGTTGAAAGCAGACCTACAGGGCAGCCGCAACACAGAGCAGGAGCTGAGGCTACAGATCAACGGGCTGCTGGCCAGCGAAAAGGCCTCCCGCTCAGAGCTCTATCAGCTGCAGCAGGACAACGAAAATTTGCAAAACAAGTCAGTGGTCTTTGGGATGATGTTATTGTTATTGTTTTGTGTGTGTCAAGTCAAGTCAAAATGATCTTTAACCCCTTGACTGCCAGAGATAATTAAAAAAAATATTGGGCAAATCATGCCATGAAAAAGACAACTGATAGATAGAGCCAATCTGGCAAAATGGTCTGGGGATATTACTCTCTTGACTGTGTTAGAGCAAAAGCCAGTATATCACGGTAATTCCTCTTCATCTGATGACATCATCATTGATGTCATCAGGTCAGTATGTGATGCGTTGGTGGCAGTCAAGGGGTTAATGAGGATGAAAGAATAAGCTTGAACAGCTTTTTTATATTTTGTCCTCAGATGCCCTTGTGTGTGTGTGTGTGTGTGTATGTTTGTTATTCAAACACAGATCTTGTTTACAAGCTCTTTACAGTTGTTGTTTACAAGCTTGATGTTTTTCACTTCAAATTTGTGTTTGCTTTTGAATTGTTCAAGAAAATAAAAAGGTATCGGAGCAAAAACTAAAAAAGTTCCAATGTTTGTGTATTCAGGTTTCACGAACATGGACGCAACTGTGCTGGATAGCACCTGCAAACTGGTGCGCGCACGTGTACTATGTGTCTGTCTGTGTGTCTGTCTTGGCAGAATCTTCAATTTGATGAAGGAGACCAATCAACGGGAAGAAGATGTGTTTTAAAGATTTGGATCCCTGCCTTGCAGGCAAATTTTTGTTTGTTTGCTGTTGTTTTGTTCTAGTTGCACCCCTTAGATTTGTACATGTGTTTTTGAAGCGCAGACTGCACAACCTGGTGACAGGGCCACGGTGGCCTTCATGGAGCGCAAGCTGGCGGAGGAGAAGCCTGGCAATTTTTGTTTCATTTTCTGTTGTTAAAGGTGGACCCTGACGGATGAGTTTTTGCAAGAAACACGTCAAGATCACCGGAAAGACAGCCTTTTCAAGGATCGGAACACTCACTTTGCTCTGGTTTCCTAGAAATTAAGCCGTCAAAATGGCGATTCCTCCTTGGCGGAGATGCCGGAGAGAGTAGCCATTTTGGATGGGGTGGGTGGAGGTCACTCATTGTGGTTGAAGCGTTTTCTTTTTTTGTAGTGCAGTAAAAAAAAAAAAGGGAGCTATTTCCTTTGTTGTGAGCGAAACTCCTTTAGATAAACTGTATAAAAAAAAAATAAAGAAAAAAAAGGCTTGTATTGCGAAAATTTTGTGCAAGCGATTTGGCGGTCATTGGAAAAGAGACGGCACACGCCTTCTCTTTGGGTGAAAGAATTTGACTTCCAGCACCTCCGCCAAGCAGGAATCGCCGATTTGACTGTTTGATTTCTAGGAAACCAGAGCAAAGTGAGTGTTGCAATCTCTGTACTTGGAGCGCAAGCTGGCGGAGGAGAAGTCTGGCAGTTTTTGTTTCATTTTCTGTTGTTAAGCCACCAACCTGTGCCTTAGATTCTGTATCTCCCCGTAGGGATACCGGGGGGTCTTTCGTAAAAATAGTTCCTCCACCTTCTGGAAATTCTGTGCTTGTAGCTTCCTCTAATCTGCCACTCTCTTTGGCTCTGCCTTTTCCCTTTGTTTACTATTTTTCTGACTTATTGGTCCATTCGCCTGCTTTTTAACCAAAAAAAATCAAACAAATAATTTTTCTCCTTTGAGCTCCTCCGAAATCAGAATGTCAGCTGTGTGTCAGTGGGGAGACCAGTTAAAACTGAAAACCGGACACATACTTGCTTTAGCCATTATGGCCATATGGCTTGGGAACACAGAAGAAGAAGAAGAAGATGATTCTGTATGTGTGTGTGTGTGTGTGCGTAGACTGCACAACCTGGTGACGGGGCGTCAGCAGGACCGGGCCACAGTGGCGTCCATGGAGCGCAAGCTGGCGGAGGAGAAGCGGGCCAAGGTGGCCATGGACCAGCAGCTCATGTCCGAGCGCAAGTCCAGGAAGGCCGAGGAGGCCGCCGCTGCCAGGGCCGTGGCCTTGGCGACTGCCAGCCGGTGAGCCACGTCTTTTTCTGAGTATTGAGAACGAAACCGCCGGTCTGGTTACTCAGTGCTCTACGCCTTTATGAGTAGCGTTTTTGGCTTTTTGAATTAATGTCCCACATGTGTCCGCTGGACCGGGAGAACATAAAACGTAATATTCATTCAAGGCCTTTTTGCTGCACTTCGGAAGGGCTGATTTTTCTGTGTTAATAACAGTGATTGCGCTTGGAATTTTGAAAACCAGTCCCATCAGCGACAATGCTTCCCCAACAACCGGTGTCAAAACCAGACCCAGGGAAACAAAAACCAGCGAAAACCACAATATCAAAGCCTCTGTTAAATAATTTATCATTCCTAGCAAAAATGTATCGGTCCCTGGGATTGGTAGGTCACATTTGTTTCAGTATTTTGGTATTGCAATCAGTATTTTACTGATAATTACCAATAAACATGGATATTTTAGGTGATCCCTCTATATAGTTTTTTTACTTTTCTTTTAACTGTGCATCAGGTGAAAGTTTGCTACGTTTTAGTGACACTCGTGTCTGAAACTCGGTGTGTCATACGGAAGTTGTGAGCGTCAAAGACACAGAACTATGCATCACAATTAACACCGCTAGCCATTTCAATTCTTGAGTGCTGTACGTTTTCAGTAAACTGTGCTTGACGGGTTTCTAAATGAATCGGACGACACATTACACACCAAGACTAGACATTTGAGCTATCCAGACTATGTATGGCTTGTGACGTTGTGTAAGGGGTAAACAGGTATGCTGTATGTCTGAGCTTAACTGCAAAGGATATATATGTATGCATATGCCTGAGGTTAACTGCAAAGGATATATATATATGTATGCCAGTCTGTTGTATCCGACTGTGACTTCCAGGCAGCAGAGGAGGCTGCTATTGATAGGGTGGGCTACAATTGGTGTATAGTCCATGGAGATAGCTGGCCTAAGATACATCCCCACTCTCTCACTGCCTCAGCCAAGAGGACTTCAGGGCTAAAGATATGGCCTGCAGTTTGTTTCTCTGTCCCACACTGCGTGGGATTGTGAGTCGACTGGCATTTAGTCTGTGGGTTGTGTTTTGGTTTGGTTTTAAAATAACATGATTTGATCAAAATAGAAAGAGATAGAGAAAGCATGCAAACATACAACTGTTTATTCAGGATGGGGGGTGGGGGTGGAAAGGCTTCTAAGAGCTTTTCTCACCATGCCCTCACACATGCACGCAGCATACAAAGGGAATATGAAAAGAAAGAATACAGAGAGAGGGCGGAGGAAGAGAAGTAGTGTGGAAGATGGGTGGTTTTCTGAGTCACTGACTAAGCTCTACATCTGTTTGTTTGACGCTCTTTAAGCACTTTAGAATGGCCGAGTTACTTATCGGGCTGATATGCCCAAGCAGAGCCAATATTTTTGCTCTTTCTCAGGATGCTGAACATTTGTTTCATACAGAATGTTATAAGTCATCTGCCATATTACTGCCCTCTTTTAACTTTTTAATTCTTTTCTCTTTACTCTCATTCAAACGATATCTAAGCTTACCATCGTCATGCTTATGTTTTTGTGTTTGTGTCAGCTGTCATCTATTCAAAGGAGCACACAATGGCCTACTCTTTGAAAAGGTCAAACGGTAGAATTGGACTTGACATGCACATAAGGTGTACATGTTGCATGTGAAGCCTCAATTCATTCACCAAATTAAATAATTTTGTTTGCATGGAGTTAGCCAATTTGGTGTGAAGGAAAAAGTTCCCATGTACCTAGAAGCAGACCTGTTTAGTTTACTATTTTCGAGTATTCTACTCAATTTGGACCTCTACTACTCTTCAAAATTGATAATTATGCTCTTTAATTCTTGATTGCTACTCATTTTCAGTGAGCAGTGTTTGGTGGTTCTAATGAATAAGACTACACATTTCACACCAAAACTGCTCATTTCAGTTATCCAGACTACTCAAGACTTGTGTAGGGGGTAAGCAGGTCTGTAGAAGAATTCAGCTAAGATTCGAGCTGTGAAATGCTGGGTCATGAAGTCTTCCTCTGACCAACCTATACTTGATGTTTGTGTCAGTGGGGAGTGCACAGACAGCTGCAAGTCTCGGCGAAGAGAGCTGGAGAATGACGTCAAACAGCTGCGCCGTGACATCAAAGTCAGGGAGGACCAGTTCAGAATGATGGAAAGAGAAGTCCAGGTAGGTCTGTTCTTTTGCCACAACTGCTTAACTCATTCGCATCGCAAAGATTTTGAATGATTAAAAAACCCTCACAAATCACTCCAGCCATACACACAAACAGAACATACATAAACAAAAGGAGAAATGAAAGAGGTTTATACTTCAGGTTTAGACATAGGGAAGTGGTAGATCAGACGTTTTTATACATAGACTTTATTTTGAAAACTACTTCGATTGGTTTCCCCACAACGAACCACTACAAAAGCAAAGTCAGGGGCAAAATTGTGGTGTAAGGGAGTGAAGCGAGTTTAGAAGTGACCAATGCACACAGATTTACTTCCCTTGAAGCAAATGCATAACATTGACAGCTATCTATTAATTCCGGACATATATTAATTCCGGACATAAATGACTTGAATGAGTTAAGAGTCAGATCATGACTTGGCATCACAAGGTGCGTTTTTTGGCTGTGATTTTGGTTTAATTCTGCATTCTTTTTTGTTTGTTTATGAAACTTCTTGTCAAACTAGAATTACCATAAAATCATTTTTTTTAATATAATCTTTATAAAATGACTGGGTGTTTGTTTGGAGTTTCGAAAGTGATAGTCTTGTAGACACAGCAGTTTTGGAAACTTCACTGCAAAATTCATTAACTGTTAGCAAAGTGAATCGTGGCAATGAAAAGGTTAAAGAGAAAAGAACATAGAGAAAGTTGAAGGCCGCCTAGAAATGAAGGCATGAAATATATTTTGGAGATTGGAAAGGGAAGACGATCACGGGAAGGGTATTTTAGCTTGTTGATAACTTGTACCAATTGAAAGTCAAGTCTCAAGATTGTAATCTTGCTATCATTTCTTTTTCCTCTATCACTGATTTGTACAGTGAGACAGTGAGAGAGTGGTTTCTGCAATGGTTCACCTGTGCGTGTTTCTGCGCTGTGTGTGTGTGTGCCCAGTCTCTGCGGCAGTACAAGGACGCCCAGAAGGAGGCGGAGGTGCTGCTGAAGGCGCTGTCAGACATGCAGGACAAGAACCTGGAGCTGGAGAACAGCCTGTCGGCGGAGACGCGCTTCAAGCAGGACCTCTTCTCCGCCCTGGGGGAGGAGAGGCGCGTCATCAAAATTCTGCAGAGTGAGTCGCTTCTTCTCTTCTTTGCTGTCAGGAGTTTTGTGACTCTGAGAGCTTAGTTCTTGATATGTCAACAGAGCTGATTCTAGGGCGCAGGATTGGTGCAATCCCCCCAAAATATGTTCCTTCCCGCAATAATCGGGTCTAAACGCGGGCCGGCACCCGCATATTTGCAGAACTGCCCATACTTTTTACCGATCGCTGCGGAAATTCCTTCGTCTGCTAAATTCGTTGTCTACACAAACCGAAAGCATCGAGCAGGAATGAATGATTTCTCGACATTTCATTGGTTCCTTTACAATGTTAGTGTAAATCAACCAATCGCGTTCATCTCTTTTTACCGAGTAGAAGTTGCGAGAGTCCTACCCGCCATGTTGAATTTTCTTCAAAATGAAGCGGACAACGATGCTCTTTGACTTTGATTTTTGTGGCCATGGCTAGCAGAGATTGAATCGTCCGCCTCCACCCCCCCCCCCCCCCCCCCCCCCTCCTCTCGTATCCATTGGACCTGCCCCCCTTTTTTCATTCTTAGGGGGGGAACGCCCCCACTTTTTCAAAATCCTAGAATCAGCTCTGAATCAGGGAATGAAAATGTTGCATAAATGATGGTGGTGGTTTCCTGAAAGAAACTTCTGCAGGGTGAGTTGCTTCTTCTCTTTACTGTCAGGAGTGTTGTGACTCTGAGAGCTTAGTTCTTAATAAGTCAATAGGGAATTAAAATGCTGCATAAATGATGGTGGTGGTTTACTGAAAGAAACTTCTGCAGAGTGAGTAGCTTCTTCTCTTTGCTGTCAGAAGTTTTGTGACTCTGAGAACTTAGTTCTTGCAGGCATCAGAACGGCCCGCGGATCCGCGGATTTCCGCGGTTTTGGTAGCCTATGGCTGCGGTTTTGGCACTGCTAACCGCGGTTTGTACTTCATGAGGCAGCGCGATCTTATTCTCAAATGGTATTCTTAAACAGTTTGTTTTCATACTGCGCCCGGAAACAAAAAATCGTGGCCATGTTTGTTTTTTCTTCTGAGTTTAGAGCTCTCTAGACTCTTACTTTCACTGTTTCAGAGTTTGTTTTGATGACAGTGATTGTGATTTGGGTTTTAAATGAGTCGAGAGGATATGATCGCGTGAGACTACGATGATGTGAGAACTTTGAACATTTCTGCAAGAAATCGGGTAGCGAATGATCGCAATGATGCCGACTACGGACTAGAGTTTTGTGGGGTCCGACTCGATGTCGACTCCGAGTCATGGCGAGTGTTTGTCCGCGGATTGGACTCTGGAGTATTCTGATGCCTGTTCTTAATCAGTCAATAGGGAATGAAAATGCTGCATAAATGATGGTGGTTGTTTACTGAAAGAAACTTTTGCAGAGTGAGTTGCTTCTCCTCTTTGCTATCAGGAGTTTTGTGACTCTGAGAGCTTTGTTCTTAATAAATCAATAGGGAATGAAAATGCTGCATAAATGATGGTGGTTTACTGAAAGAAACTTCTGCAGAGTGAGTGGCTTCTTCTGTTTGCTAAATGGAATTTCGTAACGTTTGAGAGCGTTGTTCTTAATAAAAAAAATCAGTAGTTAATGAAGATGTTGCAGACACAGTACTTGTGAAAGATAAAAATTATTTTAAAAAACTTGCATATTGGTAAAATCACTTTGATATCATTCTGGAAAATTAACATGGAACCGTAAAACTTTGGGGAGGGAAATGGAACAATTGCATACTCAACAATTTGATGATGGATTTTATAAATCTGTATGAAAATTAAGAAAGGAAAGGAAGAAAAGACTTTCGTTAAGGCCACATGTTTTTTTCTCCTCTTCGGGTTATGTGTGCCTCAATTTCAATTTCAATTAAAAAATTAAAAAAAAATTGCCTGATTTTCAGGTTTTTAACCTTCCACTATTTTGTCCATACCACCACTTGTCAGTGCCGTTGTTTTGCCTTAGCTTCATGCTTTGCTTGAAGGAGAGCCTGTCAGATGCCTTTCAGTAGCATTTTCCCTTCAGCTTCATGGGGACATTGCCCCCCTTACAGGGATGCAGCAGTCCCTAGGTGACTAGTAGGACCCTTGACCCTGCTTTTCAAGTTTTCCAGGATTTTTTTTAAAGCACACATGAAGTCAAATGGTGCTAAAGAAACTCGTAGTAAAGCTAAGCATAAGCAGATGGGTTTTCCAGACCTGTTTACTCTAATCTTTTCGAGTACCGTATTTTACGGACTATAAGGCGATACTTTTTTTCCTAGACTGAGACCCATGCGCCTTAAAATGTGACTGATAATATAGTAAGAAACTATAATAACAAAATAGGAACTTTTTTTTTTAACCAGGTGCGCTTTGTAGTCCGTAAAATACGGTAGTATTCTACTCAATTTGGACCTCTACTGCTCTTTAATTCTTTATTGCTACTCATTTTCAGTGAACAGTGTTTGATGGTTTTAATGAATAAGACTACACATTTGGCACCAAAACTACTCATTTCGGCTATCCAGATTACTCAAGACTTGTGTAGGGGGTAACCAGGTCTGGTTTCCGCGTGTAATGTGCACAGTCCTTCATATTTCTTCTTCTTCGATCGCTCAGACAGTTTCCTGTCAATTATGAGCGTAGATGCGTCATGCTGCCGTTATGCGCCTAACTAAGAAATAGTTAAGCCCAGCAAGTAAAGTCCGACTTCGGCTGGAGGAAATCTTTTTGAAAGTGTTTCGTGAAAAAAGGCAGGAGAATGGACCGGAAAGGCAGAAAGATAGTAGATGACAGTAAGCAAAAGGAAAAGGCAGAGTCAACGAGAGTGACAGATTAGAGGAAGTTACAAGCACAGAACTTCCAGAAGGTGGGGGAACTATTTATACAAAAGACCCCCTGGTATCCCCACGGGGGGGCTTCATATTTCTTACTTCAAGATGTGTGTGGATTGTGGATGGGTTTCCGTATAGAAGTTTTTTGTAAATGATTATGTGCACACAGCCTAAGGATTATAAAACTGGGACCTTGTTCTTCTTCTTCTGCATTCCCAGGCCATATGGCCATAATGGGTAAGGTCTGGTTTTCAGTTTTCACTGGTCTCCCCGCTGCGCACAGCCAACACATTCTGATTTCGGAGGAGCTCAAAGGATTTTTTTGTTTTTGTTAAAGGCAGGAGAATGGGCCACTAAGTCAGAAAGATAGTAGATAATAGAAAGCAAAGGGAAAAGGCAGAGTCAAAGAGAGTGGCAGATTAGAGGAACTTACAAGCACAGAACTTCCAGAAGGTGGGGGAACTATTTTTCCGAATGACCCCCTGGTATATGGGGAATAACTGGGACCAAACAATTATTGTGAGTTAACCGTTTTTGAGTTAGCAGGATTCCCCATTATGGTTTTCTTGTTTCAAAGTAACTGGCTGTTTGTGTGTTGCGGTGTGCGTGCAGACAACATCTGTGAGAAGGACGTGGAGATCACGGAGCTGAAGTCGAAGATAGCGGAGGTGATGGCCCTCATCCCCAGCACCTCCTCCTCCTACCAGACCCTGGGCTCCGACAGAAACTCATCCTCTCCGCTCTTCTCCACCACCTCCTTTTGCCAGGAGGACCTGGCCGTGGCCTCAGACCTCAACCCCAACGCCTCAGACTACACCCCCAAAGCCGCCATCTGAAGACCTTTCCGGTCCTAGCCTTCCCTCTGCCTCTATCTCAAAACCCCAACCCTCCTATGACAGGAGATCAGGCACGTACGAATCTCGAGACCCCCCGTTGCTGTCTCTTCCAGCATTGAAATTTAGACGGAAGTGGCGACAAGAAAGTGGGCCAAGTTTGACCACAGAGACGAGATCGTGTGAAAATCTGTTTAGCATCCTCCGACCTAGAACAGGTACATACATGTGGGACATTTGTAAACTATAAAGATAGTAGGATGATCCTGGAGGTACTGCAATATCAGGAAAGTCTATAATTATGTTTTGAATAATCAAGATAAAGTGATCATGTGAAAATCCGTTTAGCATCCTCCGACCTGGAACAGGTACGTGTGAGACATTTGTAAACTATAAAGATAGTAGGACGATCCTGGAGGTAAGTACTGCAATATCAGGAAAGTCTATAATTATGTTTTGAATAATCAAGATCAAGTGATTAACCTAATCAATTTAGATCGAGACAAGATCATAGCCACGTCCTTCTAATGTTTACTGCTGAAAGAGACGACTTAGCAACAAAGTCTCAAGACTCATATGCATGTGGTCTCCAATCATGCCCTTCACCCTCCTCACCCTCCCCCCCATCTCCCCTATTTGCCTTTGGTTCTTCTTCTCTGGTGTCTGCCCGTTTTCCCACTGCGGTACAACCACTCGAAGTCAGGCTGTCAGCTGGAACGCTCTTGTCTCTGCTGATCAATCAAACGTGCCCTGCAGCAGAGCATAACCCGTGTCTGTGTTCTTAGCATATCAACACTTGGCCTCTCTGACAGCGATGCAGATAGCATTCTATGTCATTCATTATGCTCAGTTGTTGGGTTTTTTCTTGTCTTCTAGGCACTCGGCGTAAAAACAATGTAAATACATAGATAAAGATGAGCAAATACGGACCGGATTGATGCATTTATTAGTGATTAATTACGACTGCTTAAAATGATAAGCCTCCCACTATTGAGGTTTTACTTTGGAGTTTTCTTCTTGTGGAAGGTATATTTTTTTCACAGTTGGATTTCATCACATGTTTAGGGTCAATGTTTGATTTTGTTTTATTATAATTCTCAAAGGAGTTGGAAAAGAAACCATAATTGAACTGATAGTGTATACGTTTTAGTTGGTTTTAAGCTACTGTTTTTAGTCCCAAAGAATTTGAATTATGTTAAGCTCTTCAGCTGCCTTTTCTGTTTGGTTCAAGATGGAAGTAAGCATCTATTTAAGGTCTGAGGTATAAAGACAGCTCTTCTTTTTTTTAGTAGCTTTTTATGTTATTTTTTATAAGTACATTTAGACATAGTTAAAGTAAAAAGCTTGACATGTTGAAGTGTAAGCAAGATGAGGTTACACTGAACAGCACTTCTGTTTTAAATCATTCTAGAATCAAAGTTTGTTTTAATACATTTTAGCCAAACAACTGATTTAATTGAAGCCTGAAGTTTAAGCATTTCCTGCTGAAACAGGGTTAAAATCATTGTGAACATCACTCTGAACTTATGAGGATCCTGAATCAGTAAGCCTTAAAACTTGAATATTTGGGTTGGTTGAAAATCAAACTGAATTTTGCATTGAACATTTTAGATCAACCTGTGTACTTTTCACTGAAGTATGGAGGTCATCATCCACTGAACTTTTCAATGTCGCTTTCCAGGCATGCAGTGATGAACTAAGATTCTGTAAAGGTAAAGATGTGCCACCCCCCCTGCATTTCTCGGTTAATTCTATTTTTCCGTTTTTGCCTTTCTTACGATAAAGCTGTATTTTAGGAACATTTTTAGCTAATAACCTTTTTGGAATACTAACCCTAGCCCTAACCCTACCCCCCACTATGTACTGCAGTACACCGCGATTTGTCACAGTTGTGGTTCATTGCGTTTTTCCGTCTTATAGGGTAGGGCTAGGGTTAGGGTTATTATTCCAAAAAGATAATTTGGTGAAAA
>CM065694.1:22628471-22638471 GCA_017654935.2 Phymorhynchus buccinoides
GGAAGTTAATAATTTAAAACTTATCTAAGAGGTGCTTGTGATATGTTCTTTTAAAGAATGAGACACTTTTTAGGTTTTTATTGACATTTTCCAAATCATTCTATAGTTTGCTACCGGAGTATGCAAGGGAGGTCATAAACAGGTTTGTTCTGGGACGAGGAATATAAATTATACTTTTGTTACGAATGTTAGTAATAGGAAATCTTTTGCATAGATAAGCCGGTGTCAGTTTATTCATAATTTTGTACATGAAAATAGCTTTATTGAGGTCAAACGTATAGTCTAATGGTAGAATGCCTAGTTCCTTATACTCGCTATTTTGAAGTGAAGAAGGCTTAAGAAGAACAATTTTTTGAGCACGTTTGTAGTCTTTTCAGTGGTTGTAAGCAGTTTCCGCTTGCAAGATCACAACATGTAGAAGCATAATCTATTTCAGGCTGAATGTATGCATTAAAAAAGAGTTTTGGAGTATGGATATCAAGGAAGTGCTTTATTCTGTTTAGTTGGAATACTTTCTTCGCTTTTTTTTTTTTTTACAGATGTGCAGAGAGAGAGAGAGAGAGAGAGAGAGAGAGAGAGAGAGAGAGAGAGAGAGAGAGAGAGAGAGAGAGAGAGAGAGAGAGAGAGAGAGAGAGAGAGAGAGAGAGAACTTGAAAACTTAAACTTTATTTTCCAAGGATATAGATTTTAGGCAACGCCTATTCTTCCAATCTGTCCTTGATACAGAGACAGAGAGAGAGAGAGAGAGAGAGAGAGAGAGAGAGAGAGAGAGAGAGAGAGAGAGAGAGAGAGAGAGAGAGAGAGAGGGGGGGGGGGGGGCGGGGGTAGTAGACGGTGTGAAGAGTAATAACGTAAGCAAATGTAGGCCTATTAAAGGTGTGTAAGTGGAAGTGTTGGGGGTTGCAGGTAAGGGAGTAACAAACAAAAAAATCACCGCTCCCTACACTAGGGCCCTCCCTATGCATACCCGTTCACAACTCGCTGGCTCTCACGTACCCTGGGTTCGTGCTTATTTTTAGTGTGAGAGTTTTCACATATAGTAGGGCCTATCCCCCCCGTGTGTGTCTGTGTGTGTGCAAACAAACCGGTCTATTGATTTCCCTCCCCCATCCTGTATGTCCCACCCTACCACTTCTTTCTCCTCCCCCCCCCCCTCCCCCACTGATCTCTCTCCCTCTCTCTTTAATTTCTGGCTGATCCAATAACCTCCCTCTGTTGACACTTTTTAAGATAGTAGAGATAATAATATTTTCGCAATTCAACAGCTGTTTTTAACCTTTTTTTCATATTTCTTCGCAATATTAGGCCTATAAGCTACCCCCCCCCTCTCTCTCTCTCTCTCTCTCTCTCTCTCTCTCTCTCTCTCTCTCTGCGCTCTCTCTCTCTCTCTCTCTCTCCTCGAGAGAAAGTGTCTCTCTCTCTCTCTCGTGCGTGCATGCGTGTATGTGCGTGTGTTTGTGTGTGTGTGTGTACGCGCGCGCACGCGTTTGCTTGCGCTTCGCATAGGCCTACGTTTTTATGATTTAGTAAATATGAATACCTGTAGTATTGTGTTCAATCCGTAACGCGGAAGGAGAAGTCAATTTTACTCAAAAGATTAACTGGTAGCTTTTCTTGTTCTTCTCTTTTCTTTCTCTGTCGTTTTATTCACTGAACTTTTTGCGACACTGAAATCGTAGTTCTTGAATATTAACCTACCTGTCTTGCAAGTTCTGTAGCCGCGCGTATGCGGTGCACTGAGTACTTTTATATGGCTATATGGCTAACTTTATAATTCATTAATAATTGTTTCGGTAGCATTCGGCGGCACTCAATAGTCATTCATTTGTTGATTTGGGACTCGAAGAGAGACGGAGAGAGAGAGAGGGGAGAGAGGGAAGAGAGAGAGAGAGAGAGAGAGAGAGAGAGAGAGAGAGAGAGAGAGAGAGAGAGAGAGAGAGAGAGAGAGAGAGAGAGAGAGAGAGAGAGAGAGAGAGAGAGAGAGAGAGAGAGAGAGAGAGAGAGAATGAAACACAAGTTTAATTTCTATAGGCCACCGGCCCTTTGAAAGGCCAGTCATATAACATAAGCGTATCAAATATTGATCATGTTTTAGAACCAAATTCTTTTAAGATTGGTAAAGAAGGTCAACATAATAATACATATATTGTCAGAAGACACAATATCAATGGACATAATAACACCAACTAACCATGCTCGCTGTTCGGAGGGCATAAAATAGGAAAGGTAAATGGAAATCCTCCTTAACGTCCCAACACATCCATTTTTCAAACGATTGGTATAATGACAGCAGATTCCACGTAAATGTTTTTCTGATGTTTGAATATAGAGGGAATGTAAATATAAAGTGTTGTTCATATTCAACCACATTACATAACTGACACATATTGTTCAGTGTTTCACTAAATGATGTTCTAAACAATGACCCATTAATTGAGAGAGAGAGAGAGAGAGAGAGAGAGAGAGAGAGAGAGAGAGAGAGAGAGAGAGAGAGAGAGAGAGAGAGAGAGAGAGAGAGAGAGAGAGAGAGAGAGAGGGGGGGGGGGGGGTAGAGACAGAGACTGCGACACGGATGAGTTAAACAATCCCATCATCTTATCCTTTTCATCAAAGTGAGTCTAACACACACAGAGAGAGATGAGAGAGAGAGAGAGAGAGAGAGAGAGAGAGAGAGAGAGAGAGAGAGAGAGAGAGAGAGAGAGAGAGAGAGAGAGAGAGAGAGAGAGAAGAGAGAGAGAGAGAGAGAGAGAGAGAGAGAGAGAGAGAGAGAGAGAGAGAGAGAGAGAGAGAGAGAGAGAGAGAGAGAGAGAGAGAGAGATGAGAGAGAGAGAGAGAGAGAGAGAGAGAGAGAGAATTGAGAGAGAGAGAGAGAGAGAGAGAGAGAGAGAGAGAGAGAGAGAGAGAGAGAGAGAGAGAGGAGAGAGAGAGAGAGAGAGAGAGAGAGAGAGAGAGAGAGAGAGAGAGAGAGAGAGAGAGAGGAGAGGAGAGAGAGAGAGAGAGAGAGAGAGAGAGGAGAGAGAGAGAGAGAGAGAGAGATGAGAGAGAGAGAGGAGAGAGAGAGAGGAGAGAGAGAGACGAGAGAGAGAGAGAGAGAGAGAGAGAGAGAGAGGGAGAGAGAGAGAGAGAGAGAGAGAGAGAGAGAGAGAGAGAGAGAGAGAGAGAGAGAGAGAGAGAGAGAAGGAGAGAGAGAGGAGAGAAGAGAGAGAGAGAGAGAGAGAGAGAGAGAGAGAGAGAGAGAGAGAGAGAGAGAGAGAGAGAGAGAGAGAGAGAGAGAGAGAGTAACACAACAAAATTGAAGAAAGCTGGTTTCGCTGTCTGCTGCTGTCAGTAAGGTATCAGACGAGTTGTTTGCTTTTTCCCTTTTGGAACGAGACTATTTAGAGGCAGTGAAGCAAGTCACCGCACATGACTGATCAATAAACGGGCCAGGTACATACAATCTTTATAAAATGTATGTGCAAGTCCAACTCATTTGCGGTGTGGGGGTTTTATGCGCCAATTGCATTCTATGTGACTGGACATAAACGTTAAATATTTTTAATACGAAGAACATGGTACATTTGCTTTTATGTAAGCTGACATGCTGATACATATTATGACGGAGATATATCAGCTTACATACAGACAAACAGACAGACAGACAAACCTACACAGAAAGACAGACACAGACAGACAGACAGACAGACAGGTACAGAGTCTCTGTGGGACAGAGATAGTGTTTAGTGAGGGAGGGTAGGCCTTGCGATTTACGATTCTAGACCAAGTTATTATCGGGTTCGAAAACGTAGCGAATGACAGTTAAAGAAAGTCCTATATATTATTATTTTATACAAGTGAAATAAAAATGTATATCACTTATTATATTGACGGGTTGACACTCGCTAACACTTAGGCCTACAGAGCTCCAGATAAAGTTCACCGTGGCTACTAATAATGATTTTCATAGACACATGAAACACAAGACATTCAGGTAGCATTTGGTCCTTTTTATTGAGGCTCAACATACAGACGTTTCGTATGATACATACGTTATCAATGTAAAATGAAAGACTGACAGACAGCAAGCAAATAGTAAGAGTTCAAAACAGAAAGAGAAGACTGAGCCACCTTTTAACTCTAGACCGACACCCGCCACGGGAAGAAATGCAAGGGGTATAAAGCCAAAGAGTGAAAGAGTAGCCAACTATCATCCTTCTTTATTCCCTTTGTTCTTCTTCTTATTATTATTCTTCGATCGCTCAGACAGTTTCCTGTCAATTATGAGCACAGATGCGTCATGCTGCCGTTATGCGTCTAACTAAGAAATAGTTAGGCCCAGCAAGTCCGACTTCGGCTGGAGGAAATCTTTCGTGAAAAAAAGACAGGAGAATGGACCGGTAAGGCAGAAAGATAGTAGATGACAGTGAGCAAAGGGAAAAGACAGAGTCAAAGAGAGTGACAGATTAGAGGAAGTTACAAACACAGAACTTCCAGAAGGTGGGGGAACTATTTATACAAAAGTCCCCGGTATCCCCACGGGGGGGTTCCCTTTGTGATGCTACCCATTTGCTTTTAACCCCCAGAATGTGTCCACAGGGTCAGTGGGGGCAGAAGACGGGACTGGTGGCGACTCCTTGGCCGAAAAAAAAATCAAGGAGATAAAAAAGACAAGCAGAAAGAACGAGTAAGACTCAGAGATGGTTTAGCGAAGGACAAAATCGTTTGTGGCCTACGCTTCTTGGGAGGTCAGCATTTTACACCAGTAGGGCCATCCCTCTGTTTCCTATCCTCCAAATCTGCTCAACGAACCAAGTGGTCTTTTATCATGGTCGACAGACTCGTCTTCTGGGTGTAAAGGACAACTTCACAGACTGTCCCGCCATCTTATAGCACTGTTATTAACAGTGTTAGTGATGGTTGGCTGATGGTATTCGTCCCACATAGGCTGTTTACAGCCAAAAGGACGTAAAACCTGATGTTCTGTCTGTCCCATCGTCTTTCTTTCGCATTAGTTGGTTTTCAATTAGGGAAAAGTATAGTATGGACGTTTTCTGTAAGCGCATGCTCCCCCGAATACGGAGTGTGGCTGCTAACGTGGCGGGGTAATCAAAAACGGTCACACGGGCAATGTTCTCATCCATAGCTGATGCAACTGTACCATAGTGTTCTAAGTGTTTCGGCTGTTGGGATGATCTCTGGAGTCTTTTAGCCAGGGTAGGTCAACAACAACAACATAAGCGCGTGCCCTGTGTGTACACTCGTTTTCAGTTAAAATTAAAATATTTATTTAAAGTATGTTCAATGCCCTTCCCCAAAGCATTCGCTATTGGTTTAGACAACTTTATTCAAATATCATACAAAAGCATTCGCTATTCTTTATCGTCTTTTCGGAATACCCTGACATATACCCCCTTCCCCCCCCCCCCCTACCCCCCCCCCCCCCCCCCCCCCCCCCCCCTACCTACACACTTTTAATTTCAGGTCTCTACCCGTTCCCCATTCTCGTCTTACCTTGTCCTTTTGCCTGCCATGTACAAATGACATTTCTCCCTACCCTTACCCTAAATCTAAGTCTCCAATGTACAAGCATACCATGTTTAAACACCTCTAAGCTCGCCCATGAGGGGAAGGGAGGGTGGGCAGGTGTCAATAATCTACATGGGGATCTTGTCTGTTTTGTTGTGGTAGAGCGTGTGTGTGTTCCGACACAAAAGAGGCTTTGAGTTTCACTACGTCTGTACCTGGACCTAACCCTACATGTGACCTTTATCATAAATGCAACCTTCACCATGAGAACCATAAACCCAGACATAAACCAGGTATCAGAATTTTCAGAGGATTGAACATTGCTGGAAGAGGATATGTTTGTAGTGACAGAGGTTTTGCCAAATAGCATTTTAAAGCGATTTCTTACTGCATCATGTGTTTGTTTTTTTTTTTGTCATTTCATGGATGCAACTGGAGATCCAAAAACAGGCAAGGCAGGGGTCCAGGGGCTCTAGGGCCAGAGCCCCTGTTGTGGGGTGTGGGGTCAGGGGGGGGGGGGGCAAACGCCCCCCTGAAGAAAAAAAAGCAAAATCACATCAATTTGAAGCTTATTCCAGGCTTGTAAAGTGATAATGATAAACCCCCTCAAGACTCCCCCCCCCCCCCCCCCCCCCCCCCCCCCCCCCCCCCCCCCCCCCCCCCCCCCCCCCCCCCCCCCCCCCCCCCCCCCCCCCCCCCCCCCCCCCCCCCCCCCCCCCCCCCCCCCCCCCCCCCACCCCCCTCCCCCCCCCCCCCCCCCCCCCCCACCCCTCCCCCCCCCGCCCCCCCCCCCCCCCCCCCCCCACCCCCCTCCCCCCCCCCCCCCCTCCCCCCCCCCCCCCCCCCCCTGGAACTTTTTTTTTTTCCCATGGTCAAAACCCCCCCCCCCCCCCACCCCCCCCCCCCCCCCCCCCCCCCCCCCCCCACCCCCACCCCCTTGAACTTTGAATCATTTTTTTGTGGGTCAACAGTTTGCCGCCAGGCGCCGCCTCGCACCCGAGGCAAGGTTGCATCCATGTCATTTTGGAAACAATTTCAGTGTTGTTCTTCTAACAACTCGGGGCTTGATTGCTCTTTTGTCACGGTTTTCAGAGGATTGGACTTCAGGCAATTCTGATGCCCGTAAAAGGACATAGTCAAAGTGAGCTGATCCTGTGTGATTGGTCGGTCGTGTCTGACTATGTCATTCAGACAGCAGAGGAGGTAACCAGATACTCCAAAAACCTGGGCAAAAATGTTGCTTACAGTGGAGATGATGCCTAGCCCCAAGATAACTCCCCATTCTCTCGGCTAAGAGGACTTCAGGATAACTGACGTTGGGCGATGAATGGTCTCCAATGGCCCACTAACGGCTGCAGCACGAAACCGTGCAATGTTTTCTATTTTGAGAGTCCTAGTCTTTCACAAAAGCTGATCATTGTGCTGGTAGTACTTAAGCTGACTTCATCATAACAGCCGATGTAGAGGTGCAGTGGGCATGGGATATGTTAGCTTACACCTGCTTGCCAAGACAAAGCAGGCAACGAGGTGACTGACACCTTGGTTCGTTGGCACAAAGAAAACAGGATTATTATTACCCTCGCTGCGTCAGCTAGCACGAACACTGACGGTTAATTTCATGAACAAACGCCCAGGGCTCGCTGAAGAGTGAAAGTGGAAGGCGCTAGTCTGTTTACCGAGTATAATAACAGCGTGAATTGATCAGTTATGCGTGGTGATGGGTGAGTGTTACTCGTTTGATCTTTGTGTGCAAATGCACGGGGGTGATGTGAAGTTATGTGCATGCATGTGTATTTGTGGTGAGAGAGAGAGAGAGAGAGAGAGAGAGAGAGAGAGAGAGAGAGAGAGAGAGAGAGAGAGAAGAGAGAGAGAGAGAGAGAGAGGGGGGGGGAGTATACTACATACGTCAAGGTTTGATATATAAATGTGGTATGTTTTGTTTGTAATACTAATGCTATTGTGTGCACACACACACACGTGTGTGTGCGTGAATGTGTGTGTGTGTGTGTTTGCATGCGTGAAAGCATGCTTCCATGCCTGTGTATTATGTCTGGAAAAGAACAGTATTGGAGCATAATGAAGTCACGGTGTGCAGAAACAGAGAGAGAGAGAGAGAGAGAGAGAGAGAGAGAGAGAGAGAGAGAGAGAGAGAGAGAGAGAGAGAGAGAGAGAGAGAGACTGAGAGAGGGGGGGGGAGAGAGAGAGAGAGAGAGAGAGAGAGAGAGAGAGAGAGAGAGAGAGAGTGAGTGTGTGGGGATCACACAAACATGACTGACTCAAGACACAACATTCTTAGCTCCATTACTAGTTTCTTCTTCTTCTTCGGAAAAGAAGTGACTAATAAAAGTGAATTCCTGAATATGAGTAAAGGTAGAGATCAACACCAAAATGCAACACCCATTCACCAAACTTGATTCAAACTCATTCTTAAGCTTTTGGGTAACTTTGAAAACCCGACAGAGAGGGAGACAAAGGCAAAACAACTTTCAGAAGCGAAGAAAGTTAACTGTGAAGCGTAAGACAACAATGGCGCGTACAAAATCAATATGAAGTCTTTAACCCTTTCACCGCCAATGTCGCATTTTTGCAGCACAATGATCTAACACCCATGTCATGAAAACCCTTGAAATCAGGGTCTGTTGTTCAATGATATTGCGTTCCTAAATTTGGGCAGTAAGGATTGACCGTATTCTACATGTATCACAAAGAAATACCACAATATTGCAGATGAAATCTTTTCTGTAGCCAAATAAGTTTAATGGACATTTTTGGCTCAAAGATGGCTGGCGGTGAAAGGGTTAAACAAATAATAAATAAAGAAATATACCTACATTTCATTAAAAACAAACAAAAAAACACCAAGATCAATATCTTCAATTTCTTGCTCTGGTGACATAGCAGTTAAATGGAAAGACGAAAACTCAATTTCTTCAATGCAACAATAGTTTGTCCACACGGGAGGTCTATGAGAGTCTACAGGTTTGCACCGGCAAGTGTCAGCTATTTGGCTTTGTTGGGAAAAAACACCTCTCGGATCATTCACAAGACACTTCAGTGTCTGGCAGCTGAAAAGAAGCCGATACCTCCACACACTGGCAAGGTGTAGGGTTCTAGAGTAAGGACACGCGCAGGTGTAAAAAAATCCCTTTTTGCAACAATAACAAAAAGGCACGCGCGACACAACCCGAAAGGGGCAGAGAGGGTTATGGCTAAACCAGTAGATTGAATATTATTTCAACCCTTTTGTTGTCTCTCGGGAGTATCTCTCTTTAATGTGGGACTGAGAAGTGAGGGTCATTTATACGATGCTTGATGTTCTATAATTAAAAAAATAATAAAAAATAACAAAAACGAAAGCAAGTGTTCTTTAGAAAAAAAGATTATACAAAATTGGCTTTTTTTTTAGTCATCGATAAGAGAAAAGAAAAAGAAAAAACAACAAAAAAGAAAGAAAGATACACGTGTCTTTAAAAAAGATTTGTTATCACTATCGCATGTGTTCAATGGGATAGCTGTTATAACAACTTCCTTAAGTATGATAGATGTTTCCTGTGGAATATGACAACCGTAAGCTAGCACACAAAAGTAGGCCTATATTCTTACATGAACAAGAATATAAACAGTTCAAAAGAACCCCAATCTTTTGCCCGTCAAGTTTTCCAGCAAAACGATATCAAATCACATATGGACGTCAAAAAGCCAAAGGAAACAATGATGGTAACTTATTTTCCCAAAAGGTTTGTCTTAAAATATGAAAACCTTAATCCTTTTAGATTTTGAAGATTTAAAGGGTAGTGTACTGAAGCATACCTCTGATGGGATGAGGCATATGGATCAGGGCTAAAACAAAAAGAAGCTATGTTTGTCTTGTCAGACCGTCATGAAATACAGAGACGGTGCAAGATGCAGAACCCCAATCTTTACACAAACACACTGAACAATTACAAAACATTTTGCAAGTTCATAATGCCTTTCCTACCCCACCCTCCCCTCTCTCATTTCTAAGGTGGGTTTTTTAAGACACACTGACGCACCACGATTAAGTCCCTTGTTTTTTTCTAGGTAGCTGTGACCCACATACAAATGTCCCCAACTTCAAATTGAGGCTGCTCTTTAAAATGATGTTTCGTTTTCAATTTGGGGACATTTATATTGGAGTCAAACTTGGTCAAAACAAGATTTCTTACCAGCTATAAGAGGGAAAACACGTGAAACCCGTGATTTGGACACGTGACCTGGTGGGTCTTTAACCTGTTCCCTATGCACGTGACAAATGATGCCCCAAATCAACACAAGGGAACGAGTTGACACGTGTTCGTGAACGCTCAGCTGCTTGAACCTGGAGGTCAAGT
Organism: Phymorhynchus buccinoides; assembly: GCA_017654935.2. NCBI lineage: Eukaryota > Metazoa > Mollusca > Gastropoda > Neogastropoda > Raphitomidae > Phymorhynchus > Phymorhynchus buccinoides. The sequence continues at coordinate 22,638,329 of CM065694.1, forward strand.
TTGTAGAGCAAAGCGGATTAATCAGCAACTCTCCAGAAGCTCGAGAAGCTTCCAAACTTGAACAAAGCAAACCAGTCGTCTGTATCCGTTACAAACCCTTTTCCTGTTAATAAAGAAGCAGAGGGTGTGTCTGAGTGTGGGCC
>CM065694.1:22648471-22665971 GCA_017654935.2 Phymorhynchus buccinoides
TTGGGGTCTGGATGTGCTAGGGTCAATAGAAGGTTGAATTTTAAAGCCGAGTGTCATTCGTCTTAATTCAACAGTCAAGTCTAGTTTGACAGTGGTTTAGCACTGTCGTTATTTAGAAACGCAGTTTAGATACAAGTGTAGAGTGGCACAGTGGTAGCGCGTTCGCCTCGTGTCAAGTAAACCCGAGTTCGAACCTGGGTACAGGGGATTTTTCCTCTCACTTTGCACTAGGCCTTACGGTCTGAACGTGGAGTCTTTCGGATGAGACGATAAACCGAGGTCCCATGTGCACTTAGCACACACGTTAAACTCAGTGGCAACGAAAAAGTTGTCATTTGGTCAAAATTTACCACCACCCCTTTCCTTCCTCATCAGTCACACAAAAATCGTATGCAAAGAAAAAAAAGTGGCGCGCCTCTGGCTGCGACGCTCTCTCCAGGTGGGAGCAACCCGAATTTCACAGAAACGCCTCTGTGACTATAAAATGCCTAATAGCTAATACATTTTCTGTTTCTGCTGTCCTCGTCCCTCTCCTCACACCCCATTCCATCGTTTTTCACTGTTGTTATTCTGTTTTATAACACCTTCCACCACCAACAGGAAAACATGAATTTGATCAGGTGTTCTTGCTGTATGAAGGCCCAATGGATTTCATGGGACCACATGAGGCTCGAACAACAAAGTTTTACATTCGGGTGTAAGGCGATTTTCAACTCAAATTATCATTGGTTGGGCTAAATTCCAAAAATACAATCATTCAATGAGACTACTGTAGACCAAGATTTTAATAAGGACAACTCACTTCACTATGCTAAACCATCAAACTTCCTCAAAAGATTTTAGAAAATGAAGAAAGTTTTCCAGCCATTTAATGAGAGACTTAGTGCGATTTTTCTCACGTCAGAGGGCATGACGCTCGTGTGGGGCTAATCCTCTCTATATTATTAGTTGGGGATAAAGAAAGAGAGAGAGACAGTGAGTGGCCCTACCATCACTCTCTCTCTCACTACGCCCAAGTAAGAAAATCGCGTGATAAGCCCCTAGTGCATTGACTGCCCTCTGGCGTGAAAAATATCGCCATAGGTTGACCATTAGCATCAGCAAGGCTAGCCTTCACACCCTTCCTGCCCGAGTGGTAGGCCTACTATTAGACCCGTTTGCATGCTTTTTAATTAGGAAGGGGAAAACCGCCAATCGTGGCGTACGGTTGAGCTTTTTTCTATTCTTAAAAAAACAACAACAACAAAACAACCATTTTTTTTTTTTACATTATAAATAGCAATTATGTTCTTTTTTTAATGAGGTAACAAAGAAGGAAAAGAAGAAAAAAAACAAGTAACCGTCACAGGTAGCCTAGTGTGGTAACTAAACCACCTCCTAGGTCAGGGACCTTCGCATAATATATCCCTGAGCACGTGGTACACGTCCTATAGTAGACTGTGCTACACACCTTTTGCTCTTTGTCCCTTCCCCTTAGCAACACTGGCCCTATAATTACCACTTGTTCTATCCGACATAATCACTAATCTGCGGAGAAGCGCGCTAGTCATTTCGTATTGATTCGCCCGACTGCACCACAAAAAGGTGGCCACGGGGAAGGGGGGGGGGGGGAGATAAGGGGGGGGGGGGTAAATGTGAAGTGGAGAGTGTGAGGCCAAATAATGGGTCATAAAGATGGTAGTGCAAACAGCATACAAAAAGGGGGGTACTTTAAAAAGGTAATAAAGAAAAAGAAAAAAATGTAAGTCAACCTGGAGGCATCGATTTTGTTTGAAAGTTCGTTTAACGTCCTCCGGCCTGGAACAGGCACATGTGGGACATTAATAAATATAAAGATGGTGAGATGATCATGGAGGTACTGCAATACTAGGAAAGTCCCGATTGAAAAAAAAATCAAGACACTTAAAAATGCAATCTTGACATCAGTCTGCATCGAATTTGTTCTTAATCGTCCGTTAATTCTGTCCCGGTCTGATTGATCTTTTGATTCTGGCACTTTAGACTATGTTTCTGACATTTTGTGTAGATGAGAGGATAAACTGTAGAGAAAATGGGGGGGGGGGGGGGAGTAAGATTGCAGAGATAATGAAAATAGGAGGGAGGGACAGTGGGGGTGGGGTGTAAAGAAGAAATAATAAAATTTATGATGGGAAAGTGGCAACGATGTAGCATGCAAGTGTGTGTACACGCTTTCTGCACGTGCGTAACAGCATTAACAACGACGGCGACGACCATGATGGTGATGATGATGATCCAAACATAACGACCAAAATGATGATGATGATGATGATGATGATGATGATGATGATGTCGACGACAATAATGACGACGACAAGTTTAGAGCAGAAGAAGAGGAACCACGATTATCCTCGTGACGATGACGATACAGACAACGATAACGATAACTTGATGATGGTTTGATGAGGGTAAATGCGGTGTTCGTTCAAGCAGAAAACAATGTAACGATTGGGAAGGAGGCGAGGTCGAATGTCCGCCATTCTGGCCTGGCCCTAGACCTGATTGCCCTTACTGATAATGACCGAAACACTTGCCTGACTACACCCACCCACAACTCACTCCCCTTTTCCATCTAACCCCCTGTTCTTTCTCCTCTCTTATCTCCTTTGATTGACCCTATAAATCGATTGTCTCGGTCGCTAGTCTGTCTGTCTGTTTCTCTGTCTCTGCTTGCCTGACTATTGATTAAGGATTATGTTTACATGCTAAAGTACCATGCATCATGTGTTGTACAACACATTCAGTTATAACCTTTTCATGTACTGCGACTTTATTAGGTGCAGGATAATTTGTAACTTTGATTTGCAAAGGTGCAGATCAACACACACTCTCTCCATTTTCTCGGTTCTTTCCGTTTTGTTAGTCTTACCTTTCTTACTGCAGATTGAGCACATAAGCCTCATCGCTTCCTATATTTAACCCTTTCGCCGCCAACCATATTTCAACCAAACATTTCCATTAAATGTACCTGGATAGAGAACAAAATCCATTTGCAGTATTGTGGGTTCTTCTGTGACAGATATACAATAAGGTCTATCCTTACTTCCCAAAACTAAGACAGTAGCCCAATGTGATGCCTTTTTAGTGACATATGTGTTAATTCACTGTGGTGCTAAAATGCGAGTTTGGCGGTGAAAGGGTTAAAGTTCATTTTCATCCTTTTAAACAATTACAAATAAGCATTTGCTAACAGTAGAATATAAAGGCGCGACTGAAAAAAACCGCAATGAACCTAGACGTTGAGGGGGGGGTGGGGGGGGGGGTGTTGATCTGCATCTTAACCCTATCATTTATTGTTCTCTATTTTCCGTTAATGAAAATGTGGTAAATTATTGTTTTATTTGTTTTTCTTCCCATTGTACACTAATATTGATGTTGTGCTGTTTATTTCCATGCTTGTGGGCAGCCAATACTATGTAATTGAAAAATGTTGGAGTGCCTTGTATAAGCTACTTGTGCTCTACTCATTTAAATTATGTGCTGCTGTATGTGCTTCATTTGAATAAATCTTGTTTAACCCTTTCACTGCCAATGTAGCATTTTTGCACCACAATGATTTAACACCCACACCATTAAAGCTCTTGAAATCATGGTCTATTATCCAATGATATTGTGTTCCTAAGTTTGGGTAGTAAGGCTTGACCCTATTCTAAATGTGTCACAGAAAAATCCCACAATATTGCAGACGAAATCTTTACTGTAGCCAAGTAAGTTTAATGGAATGTTTTGGCTCAAAGATGGCTGGCGGTGAAAGGGTTAAACCAACTCAATCGGAAGAAAAGCAAGCAGGGTGGGGTAGATGGATGCTATTAACGGCCTATTAACCCTTGGCTCTTAAAGACACACTGACCCACCACGATTAAGTCCCTTGATTTTTTTTTGGGTAGCTGTGACCCACATACAAATGTCCCCAACTTCAAATTGAGGCTGCTCTTCAAAATTTCGGTTTGAATTTGGGGGCATTTGCATGGGAGTGAGACCTGGTCAAAACAAGATTTCTTTCCAGCTATAAGAGGGAAAACACGTGAAACCCGTGATTTTGACACATGATCTAGTGGGTCATTAAGGACACGTAAAATAAAAAAAATTTAAAGCAGGTGTGTAAAACTATCTACTCTTCCGAACCCCTTTTTCTTTTCAAAAGGGAAAAATCTATTGCAATTGAAAATGCTCAGCCACTTTTGCCATTCAAAGCTGTTGGTTACATTCATCGATGCATTAGTTAACTACATTACAATTTACAACACGTCGATGGTTGCACATACTACCATAGTACAGCAACAAGTCCTCCGCCGTTTTCCCCATCCACAAAAGTCAAGCTTTATTTATTACTCGACGGGAGACATCCAGCTTCAACTTAAGCCTGGTTACCGTAGTATGCTACCGACTTTACAATAATAATGAAACATTTTTAAGCAGTGAGTTGTAAAAGTAAAACATTGCGACGACACAAGAACAAAGAAACAAAAAAGAAAGTAAACAACAACAAAACCGATAGCATATGGCTGAGGACAATAAGTTCCAGTCTTAAAGATCCACCCGATCACGTGTCAAAATCACGGGATTCACGAGTTTTCCCTCTTATAACTGGAAAGAAATCTTGTTTTGACCAAGTCTGACTCCCATATAAATTACCCCAAATTGAAAGCGACACATCAGTTTAAAGAGCAGCCTCAATTTGAATATGGGGAAATTCGAATGTGGGTCACAACAACCCTGACAAAAACAAGGGATGTAAATGTGGCCCGTCACGGGGTCTTTAAGTGTAAACCTCGTGCATACTGTCGCATTTCTCGTCCTTTCTATCGCTTTCTTGCCCTTTTTTGTTGTTGTTGTTGTTGTTAGTAGAAGGTTTTACGTCCTCATAGCAGTTGCTCTTACTCTTACTCTTAGGGACAAGTAATTCTGGTGCTGTAGTCTTCGATGTAGCAGGTACACCTGGTATTGGCTTGCCATTTTCCAGCTCGTGCCCTTTTTAGTTGTGTCCACTAGACTATAATCTCCCCACCCCGATAATATCCTTGCTCCTAATGTTGCTGGATGCTGACTGTACACGCTGTTATGTCTTTATTAAGGTGGTGACAGCAACAACAACGGCCAAGTCCTAATTAGACTGTAGCCATGTCAACACGATTCGGCTGACAGTGAGAGGAGATGAGCGGAGACAGACAGCCCCAGAGGCTAGCGTCACGCCATTAAGGGTCATTAGACCACGGGCCGTGACCCGCCATCGCCTGTCCACTCATCCAGACGATAGGATGGTCTGAAGCTGGTCACTAAGTGGAGACAGGGTAAACGGGTTTTTTCTTTTATAGTAGAAGTGTTACGACACGAATGCTTTGAGGTAATGTCTCAGATGTGTCCAACTGGACCAGGAAGACGTAAAGCATAACTTTTCATTCATTCACACGAATGCCATCGTTGGAGGATCTTCGTAACAGGTGTCTACATTGGTCAATGACACTTCTTCCCATTGTTTTTGTGTCATAGTCTTTGTGGATTTTGGAATTGGGGCCAAGCTAACAATAGCTGATCAACTTACATTGTTAGAAACATGCCCATTCAGTCTATTCAGTCTTCTTACTTATGACATGGATTATGTATTGACTATTTTTAGGCCAGAGATGGTCGGTGGGGTTGATATTTGCCATTCTCTTCCACATTTACATTGCTTAGCCTACTTTTGTTAAGGCAAACCATAAACACACACTCAGACTCTTAAAATAAAACTTTGAAAGGCAAAACAACAACAACAAAACACCCGTTTACATTGTCTGCTACGGAAGAGAGGGGCAGCATTTGTGTATTAACCCTTTCACCGCCAGCCATGTTTCAGCCAAAAATGTATATTACATTTACCTGGGTAGAGAACAAAATACATCTGCAGTATTGGGGATTATTCTGTGACATATATAAAACAAGGTCTATCCTTACTTCCCAAAACTAAGACAATAGGGTCTTTGGATAATAGACCCCAATTTGATGCCGTGACATAGGTGTTAAATCACTGTGTGTGCTAAAATGCGACTTTGGCTGTCCTAAGTATCTCCTGCAACGTGTTCAAAAACTGCAAAACAGTGCAGCACGCCTCACTCTCAAGATTCCACGTTCTGATCATATAACACCTCATCTTCGTAACTTGCACTGGCTTCCAGTAGAGGCTAGAATCAAGTATAAAATAGCTTGCCTTTGTTTCGGTGCTGTTCACTCTTCTCTGGTCCCGTCTATCTCTCCGAACTAGTAACTGTCTACTTACCTGCTCGCTCCCTACGTTCTTCCTCTGACTGCTGCACACTCAAGGTTCCTCGGGTCCACACGAAATCGTTTGGTGAACGATCCTTCTACTATTTAGCACCTCACTTATGGAATTCCCTCCCACAACATGTCCGCTCATCTGACTCTATTTCCGCCTTTCGCTCTGCCCTTAAAACTCACTTGTTTCGGACATATTATGATTGATTAGTGTTTGTGAGTGAGGTGTGTGTGTGTGTGTGTGTGTGTGTGTGTGTGTGTGTGTGTGTGTGTGTGTGTGTGTCTTTCCGTTTTATTTGCAGAAATCTTGTAAAAAAATGTATTTACAATTATTTTATTATTCGTATTTTGTATGTAGAATGTCTACGTCTTGTAAACTTTAAATGCTTGTAAATGAGGTAGAAGGGTATTTTTGTTTTTTGCAAAATTTGTCTATTATAATTAGTCATGTAATTGGTATGTCGATGGCAGTATGATTTTATTTCAAGTTGCAGTATTGTATTCAAACTTGATTGGGAATGTGAATGTGGTCTCTATGTTTCTTCTTAGAATGTTCATGTTGTAACTATTTTACTTGTATAATTAATTGTGTGCGAGTGTGCGTGTGCGCATGCATGTGTGTTATATATAAAACTGTGTGTGTGTGTGTGTGCAAAACAACAACAAAAGTGTGTGTGTGTGTGTGTGTGTGTGAGTAAGGAAGTAAGAGAACGTTGTGTGTAGGCATCGTGCTTATTTTACTTTCTAATGATTAATTATTTGTTTGCCTTTAAATTTAATGTTCTTGTTATCAATGTAAAGCGCACTGAGCTCATGTGAGAAAGAGCGCTATATAAATTCCCATTATTATTATTATTATTATTATTAATGAGTGGAACGAAATTAGTATTGACTGATAATCAAGTTTCTTCTGCAGTCTTGCCTGTTGAGTTCGTAAAGATTCGCAGACAACAGGCACGTTTTCTTCTCTAGTTCAGGTTCTGCCAGAAGGCTTCATAATGGGGAGATAATCAAAAGGTTGGTGGTTGTGGGACAGACTGGTCCTGAAGGCACTGATTCTTGAAGGTCAAATCAGTGAATGGAAACCGTCTTTCAGTTCCTTGTTATTTAAGGAAAAGAACAGGCTTAAGGGCATGGGCGAGAGAGAGAGAGAGAGAGAGAGAGAGAGAGAGAGAGAGAGAGAGAGAGAGAGAGAGAGAGAGAGAGAGAGAGAGAGAGAGGTCGTAAATACATTTATAATCCTAAAAAATAAATGTATTGTTTATTTAGCGAAGTCTGTGGTCTTGTTGTCACCAAAAGGTCCTGAGTGCTGCTTTATTGGTAGCCACATGTGCGTGCGCGCGTGTGTATGTGTGTGTCCCTCCCCCCCCCCCCTCTCTCTCTCTCTCTCTCTCTCTCTAAGCTGGCGTAGACAGTCAACTAACATAAAGGGGGGGGGGTGTGTGACGTGAATCAAAAGTAATATGGCCTAAAGGTTATGGTGTAATTTGAATAGGTAGCTTTTGAGAGCTGGGTTGGGTTTGTTAAGGTAAATTTACGTATTGGGTCTACCTGAGTACATATAGAGCGAAAATAGTAGAATTGTTTTTAGACCGGAAGTATTTCACGTGAATCACGACTCACATCGTCACAATCGCATCGCATTGACAGCGAATCGTATGTAGTGTAGCAGGCCCTTAAAACTAAAGAGTGACCAGTAAACCCTATCTATTGACTACAGAACAGCACGTCATATTAATATATAACCATCATTCTTCCCCTCCATCCCCATCTCCACCCTACCCCACCCACCCCAAACCCATCTCCCCAAAAATCCACCCCACCCTACCCCACCCTAATAATGCACACCACTCCTCTCCCTCCTCCTTCAACATATAATGAAGCAGTAGTAGAACCCCATCAATCACCACAGCAACTAAATCAGAAAGGGTGGAAGGATGATGGAGACCAGAGAAGAGGTGTGGGTGTGGGTAAAGTAAATGGATCCGAAGGAGGGTCGCGCGCAGGTCTGTCAGTTGTCGTGCGTGTGCGCTCGCCACTGTGTCCCCTTACCATCCCCACCTCTCCATCGATCTTATTATTGTACAGTCCACGTGCGAGCACGCGCACGCTTCTATTCACGCGCACTCACCCTCCCTTCCCACCACACCCATCCATCTGATTCCCCGTCACCGTTCTGCCGCCTGATGGTGCTGAGAGGAAGGTGAGCGCACGCATGAGCGCACATCATATTTCTCTCTCGCGCATGAGCGCACATAATATCTCTCTCTCTCTCTCTCTCTCTCTCTCTCTCTCTCTCTCTCTCTCTCTCTCTCTCTCTCTCACACACACACACACACACAACACACATCTAAAGAGATACGATGTGAAGGCCTACGATCATCCCTGAACTACAAATGTGTTGGCGCAACGTAGGATGGAGATAATTCAGAGAAGCAAGCTTATATTTCAAAACAATATCAATCATTTTCTTTCTTCTCATGTTCACACTTTTACTTAAGATTTTTATCATTTCTAATTTACTTGATTGTGCTGGTTTGGTTTTTTGGAGCCTTTTACCAATATACAGGAAGAGACATTCCATTTGTGGAACAATCGTCTTGTTGAGGGGAGAGTAGTTCCACCTTGGTAGGTTAAGACCGCAGCCAGTGCCGAGCTGATGAGACTCCCTAGAGTCGAAACAGCTGTCCTCGGCTGGGTTTTGCCATTGCCTCCCTAATAAGGAGGAGAAACTAAGCTAGCACTCTTATATATAATTTTTTAGAACATAGATCAAAATACCAAGTTAGTATATAACTGGTTTTTATTTTAATGTTCGTTTCAAAGACATAGGGACAAAATAGTTTTAAACAATGTTACTATTATTGTGTTTCAAATGCTCTAACTTTTGAGTCCTGTAGGCTGGAGGAACGGTGCCAGCAGAATACGGAAAATTGTTCATACCTATATATATATATAAGCTATCCACAAAAAGTTAAGGATCACTTGCAAACTAATTCATAACTTTCCAAATAAGAAAGCCAATGCGTTGAATTTTGGCCAACATTTAATTCAATGCTTTAGTGATAACGATACACAATTGCCTTCAATTTCGAGCAATCGTTTGGTCTGTACATTTGATCAAAGTGGGTACGTATCGAAATTTGATTTCCCAAAGTCATTGAAATCACAAGACAGGGCATTCTGATGCTCCCAAAAGTTCAGTAATGCGTGTATCCGCCATGGCTGTTCTGGCACTCGACGCAGCGAGTCCTCATGGAGTTGACCAGGGTGGTGAAGATCCTCTGTGGAAGCGCCTGCCACTCAGCCTGCAGCATCTGGTAGAGGTGCTGGGCATCCCTGGGAGGGGGGTGGTTGCTCCTCACTTTGCGATCCAGCTCATCCCAGAGGTTCTCAATCGGGTTGAGATCGGGACTGCATGCTGGCCACTCCATTCTGTTGACTCCAGACTGCTGCAGGAAGTCGTTGACCACCCTTGCCCTGTGGGGGCGAGCGTTGTCATCCTGGTAGACAGCCGGCGGTCCCATCTGCTGCAGTGTAGGCACAGCCAGCGGTCGAAGGATCTCATCCCGGTATCGGAGGCCAGTCAGGTTACCCTGTACATGATACAAGGGTGTTCTGTGGTGAAGGCTGAAGGCCCCCCAGACCATTACAGAACCTCCACCAAAGGCCACCTTTTCTTGGACAGTGGCGTCAATAAAGCGTTCCCCTGGGCGCCTCCAGACCCTCAGTCGGCCGTCGTTGTGGTTCAGGGTGAAGCGTGATTCATCACTGAACAGGACCTGGGACCATTGCTGACGTGTCCACCTCACGTGACGTCTGCAGAAGGCGCGGCGTGCTGCCCTATGGGCTGGAGTTAAGCGTGGCCGTACAGCTGGGCGACGAGAACGGAGGTTAAACCCATGAAGGCGGTTCCGTATGGTCTGCTGGCTGATGTTGATGTTAGTAGCCACCCTCAGCTGCCTTCGAATGATGCTGGAAGAGGCTGTTCTTGTCTGCAGGGCTTGTCGTTCAATGAGACGATCTTCACGTGGAGTTGTCTTCTTCGGTCGACCAGATCTGCGTCTTTCATGGACCCTCCCAGTGGCTGTGAAGCGTTGAATCAGTCTGACAATGACCGAGATGGACACCTGAAGTCGCCTGGCCACTTCTCGCTTGGGAACACCATCTTGGAACCATGCAACAGCTCGTCCCCTATCCAACTCGCTCAATTTTCGTCGTGGAGGCATTGTCAAATCAGGCCTAATACTGGTGGTATGTCTTCTTATAAAGCCAAGCAAGAGACAGCATCTCACACATAAACAGCAGTGCTTGCACGTGTATAATGGTTTTTCCATCTGGCTTGTGCAATGTGTTCATGCAGAACGATCCAAAACAAGGTCCTTTTTCGCAAGTTTCCGCTTTTTCTTTTGCTGCCAAGCTCAGTAATAGAGAATCACGTGCAATGTTTCCACTAACACAACATCGCCCACTTACAGCTGAACAAGAATTCATAACAATTTGGCTTGACTGAGAAAAAAATAACAGGAGCGAACGGAGTTTCTTGCGCACCTGTTTTCTCATAGTGATCCTTAACTTTTTGTGAGTAGTGTATATAAGAAACTTTTAAAGCATGTAATTACAATTTATTTTGTTCTTTTATAAATTGTTTGGTTTCTTGTGTGTATATTTGACGTGTCCGCAGGAAAATTATCCTTGTTTTTTATGAGGACAAAATAAAAGTTGAGTTGAGAGAGAGAGGTGTCTTTGCAAATAAAAACAAATGAAAGGGCGAAATGGCACTTCCTTGTTTGCTGCGCTACACTAAGGGCAGAATGGGAAAGGTCCAAATGGAAAAGGGCCAATCGGGACGTTTCCCAAATCCTTTCATCACAATAGCAGGTGTAATCACGCTCGAATTAGCACATTCATCTAAAATATTTTCAAAACGTGCACAGCATCAGAAAGATCGATAGTCTATTCTAACTTTCACCCCGGCTCTCAACACTGGTCGACTGTCAGGCAAGACTTTGTGATAGTGACTTTACCGAAATACTGCTACTCAATGTTTAATCACTGATAACTTTGCCACAGTCAAGAGTATTGCAGTCAGAACTGATAATGATTGTAGGCTATCAAATAACCGTAGACTTAAATCGACAAACGTCAACAAGAACGACAGCGTTTCATGAAACTTAAAACAATAAAACCCTATGCTGTTTCCACAGTTACTATTGTGTTGTTGTTTTTTCCCAACACTATTCGATTTATCCCATCAAACAAACAAACCAAAAATATGCGATTTACAGCCCGACAAAGACAATTACAAGCTTATCGATTTCTAATTAACTACTCTTACCCTACCCCTTCTTCCCTACCTAAACAAGAGAGTCGCCGAGTGCGGCAACAGTATACCACTGTACAAAATGTGAAGTGATTCTGTACAGGAGTTCATGATATATTGGGTGGACAGATACAAGACAAGCAACCACGAGCAATCGCAAGTAGACTAATTAAAAATAAACTTCTGGTCATCTAGTACTCAACTGTGGGTGGAAACCATACCCCCCCCCCCCCCTCTCTCTCTCTCTCTCTCTCTCTCTTAATTAGGCCATTGTCAATAACAAAAATGTTTCTGAAGCATCTCTCTCTCTCTCTCTCTTAATTCTCTCTCTCTTCTCTCTCTCTCTCTCTCTCTGTCTCTCTTCTCTCTCTCTCTCTCTCTCTCTCTCTCTCTCTCTCTCTCTCTCTCTCTCTCTCTCTCTCTCTCTCTCTCTCTCTCTCTCTCTCTCTCTCTCTCTCTCTCTCTCTCCGTCTCTCTCTCTTGCACACCGTGTGCACACCTCCAGCACTTAATACTAGAGGTGGTGATGCATTATTCACACGGTGTCGGGGCAGGAAAGGCGCGGGTCGGAGCAACACAATCAGCCCCAGCCATCATGGACACGGGATCTGCCTTCAAAGGAACACGGATCGGGCGATCTGCCGTTCTCCATTCACTTCTGAAAATTGGTTCCACTGGGTGCAGGCGTCTATGCCGTGCGTGGGTGGGGGGTGAGGATCGGTACGGGTAGAGACGGGTGGCTGTGGTAGACAGAAGACTGGGAGGGGGTCGGGGGGGGGGGTCGGGGTGGGGGAAGGGGTCGTGCGAAGGAGTAGGAATAGGAGGAGAGCGAAGGGTAAACTGATAGCTGACAGCGGTGGGGCATTAATCAAAGTGTAGAATGAATGCAGGAAATTGCAAGGAAGGAAAAAAGATATCTGGCACATTCTGTGGGTTGACTTCGTGTCCCACCAGCAGGAAAGTGTTGGTGTAACTAAGAAAGAGGGAGCAAAGAAAACAAAACAAAAAGAAGAAAAGCAAATTAAAATACAAAATGTTCAGAAGTAAAGAAGAAGAAAATTACTATGTTCATGATGATGTTGATAATGATGCTGCTGCTGCTGCTGCTGCTGCTGCTGATGATGATAAAAATAGAAAAACAGGGGGGGGGGGGGGGGGGGGGGGATATTGTCATTTTTTATGTATGTACAATAAGCACATGACAACAGGGCCGCTCAACTCTTTACAAATACGTGACATTGCGCGGGCTGTGACATGGCCGTGACATCGTGTGACAAAACATTTAGCGACGATCAATATTTTGGGCGTCACATCATACTAACAAAGCATCTAGCCAATCACTGGCCGTGGGACAGTCACGCGTGAGAAACAAGCTCGAGCATGCTGTCGATGACATCAAGGCTTCAGAATGGTGAAATACGATTATTTTGACTGCTTTAAAAATACGAGAAAATCCAGAGTGCATTTGTTTTCGGGGTATTCTATAAAATCCTTTTTTTCCAGAATGGAATATCTTTTGTGTTAAATTGGGTATATTTAAAATAGGAAAATATGGGGTGGGGTGGGGTGGGGGCGCTATCTTAATATATGTTTCTCTTTTGTGTGAGTGTGTGCTAATATCACATTTTAGTTATTCAAAGTGTCCACCAAACCCACGTAAGTATTATGACTGAAAGAATTATGCTAAAAAGCTTGGCTGACTTCATAAAAAAAAATGTTGGTGGTTCTCAAAATTCAGAATGGAAATAAAACCTATCAATGTGATGGCAAGAATGTAATAAGATGGGCATGTGAGAAGAGTATCTTTGTAAATTACTAGGTTGAGTGCGGTGTGCAAATATCACATTTTAGTTATCGACATTCGCGCAGGGTGGGATTCTGCATTGAGACACTAGAAAAATTCCGGGTTAACTTCTTTTAGACATATGTTTCAAATTTACGTATACGGGCTCCACAAACAAACAAAACCCTATTCCCAACATTCACAAACATAAGGCTCGCAATGTGATTGCACGATTACAATAATACTGATTATAGTAATTTTTTTATTAACTCTTTTTGTGTGTGTTGGTCACGAAGATGGCCATCTTCCACCACCATAAGTGGCTACTTTTTCATCCCTGCATATAAACTGATTTCCGAACCAGCATAGCGGAGGCAGGGATATAGGCCTACACGCGAAAACGCACAAAGAAGAATTCATCTTCATGATAGAACTTGGTGGACACGCGCGTGCGTGCACACGAAGCAGCACGCACGTGCACACCCCACACCACCACACCCACCCACACACACACAGGTGTAGAAGACACGTTGACCATCTCAGTTTCCTCAGTAATTATGGTCATCACTGTCCACTGTCTGACCATCGCCATCTGCCTCGCTCTTGTTGGCTGCTAGGCAACCAATGGCTACAACAGCAATGAAGGAAAAGGACCAAAGGGAGGAGAGTAGGAGAGGTGAGGGAGGGGGCTGTCGCGACAGGTGATGCCACAGCTGTACAAAGTTCAGTTCATGCTTAAGGCCTCTGCAGAACGTGTGTGTAGGGGGGTGGGGGGGGGGGGTGCACGTGGTGTGTGTGTGTGTTGTGTGTGTGTGTGTGTGTGTGTGTGTGCGTGTGTGTGTGTGTGTGTGCCTGTGTGTGTGTGCGTGTGTGTGTGCGTGTGTGTGTGTGCGTGCGCGCGCGTGCGTGCGTGCGTGCGAAGTCAAGTCAAGTCAAATTTTATTTCTAGATGGAACATTGAATAAGAAAATAATATACTTTGTTTCATCAAACCATCCGTAAAAAATAAAAATAAAGAAAGAACTAAACATTCCAAAGTAGTAAACAACAAAGAAAGGAAAAAGATAAACAATAAACAAAGAAAAACGTAACAAAAAAACAAACAAGCTCCAAAAACAAGGAAGAGGGTGGGGACTGGGAGAGTAATATATTATCAATATGTACAATGTGTGTATGTGCGCGTGCGCGTGCGCGTGTGTGGTGTGTGCGTGTGTGTGTGTTTTTCCTGTTTGTGTGTGTGTGTGTCATAGAGAAAGAGGTGAAAGGAGATGTCTGTGTGAGCGACCAGGGACGCGTACCTGTGTGCGTGTGTGTGTGTGTGTGTGTGTGCGCGTGTGTGCGCGTGCGAGTGAACATGCAAATGCATGCGTGTGTATCTACATGCATGTGTGTGCGTATATATGCACGTATGGGAGGTAGGCTTACATGTGTGCTTCGATTTATATCTCCCTATATATCAATATTGTTATGCCTATTTTTTGTATGTACAGGTGTCTGCGTGTGCGTACGAGAAATACATTTTATTGATGTTAAAATCCATGAGTGCACACGTGTCCGTCGGGTTGCCCGAGCAAACCAGGCAGCTGTGGCGAATAAAAGAGCAAACAAGCTGTGCCAGTCATTCGAGTTCAAAAGCACAGCGGCGGGGGGCTACCTTACACAAATGGGATCTACAAACAAACTATTGACCTGCTGGTAAACTACAAGTTTGTGGGGACTGGGGTGAAAACTACTGTAGGTAGTAAGTGGACAGGGAAGGGAAATGGTTGCTGGGGGGGGGGGGGGGGGGTCTAGTAATCGACGGTGCCTTTTGTGGTCATTGTACGGAAAGAAGGACAACACAAGGTGTATAATAGAACTTGAAAACAGAGCTAAGCTGGATTAGTTGTTAGTAAAGTCTGTGTGTCAGAGAGAGAGAGAGAGAGAGAGAGAGAGAGAGAGAGAGAGAGAGAGAGAGAGAGAGGGAGTAGAGAGAGAGAGGGAGAGAGAGAGAGAGGAGAGAGAGAGAGAGACGGAGAGAGAGAGAGAGAGAGAGAGAGAGAGAGAGAGAGAGAGAGAGAGAGAGAAACTTCATTTTCCAGAGAGAGAGCCTATTCTTCCAATCTGAGAGAGAGAGAGATCGAGAGAGAGAGAGAGAGAGAGAGAGAGAGAGAGAGAGAGAGAGAGAGAGAGAGAGAGAGAGAGGAGGAGAGAGAGAGAGAGAGAGAGAGAGAGAGAGAGAGAGAGAGAGAGGGAGAGAGAGAGGCTTGAGAGAGAGCGAGAGAAAACTTAAAACTTCATTTTCGAAGGATATAGATTTTAGGCAGAGAGATGTCCTTGATAGAGAGAGAACAGAGAGGGGGGAGAGGGAGAGAGAGAGAGAGAGAGGAGAGAGAGAGAGAGAGAGAGAGAGAGAGAGAGAGAGAGGAGAGAGAGAGAGAGAGAGAGAGAGAGAGAGAGAGAGAGAGAGAGAGGGAGAGAGAGAGAGAGAGAGAGAGAGAGAGAGAGAGAGAGAGAGAGAGAGAGAGAGAGAGAGAGAGAGAGAGAGAGAGAGGAGAGAGAGGAGAGAGAGAGAGAGAGAGAGAGAGAGAGAGAGAGAGAGAGAGAACGAGATGAGAAGGATAAAGATTTTAGAGGATAGAATTTTAGGCTAGCCTATTCTTCCAGATCTGTCCTTGATAGAGAGAGAGAGGAGAGGAGAGAGAGAGAGGGGGGAGAGGGAGAGAGAGAGAGGGGGGAACATAGAACGTGGGGGGGGAGGGGGGGGGGAGAGAGAGAGAGAGAGAGAGAGAGAGAGAGAGAGAGAGAGAGAGAGAGAGAGAGAGAGAGAGAGAGAGAGAGATTGGGTTTTTTCTTCCTATGCGGGTTCGCATATGTATAAATGTACATTATCGTTATATGCGTAACTGTCAAGAGTAGAGGAGCTGGACGACGTATTACTCATGTGAGAGAAACAAACTTTTTTTTTTAAAGTTCGACATTGCACTGATGCTGCATCAGATTACGTTTAGGCTGCTGTCATGTTCTTGTGGACTCACTCGTGTAGATTCAGCTTGTGAGAAGTTGAGGAGGGAAGGGGGTGTCGTAGTTAGTCGGTTCGGGGAACTATTGTTTCTGTCTGGTCCGTCCGTCCGGTGTCCGTCCGGCGTCCGGCGTGCCTCCGTCCGGCTATTCGTCCGTTTTTCTCAAAAACTATTCAGTCTATCATCATCAAATTTGGTATACTAGTTTGCCAAGATGCAAGCTATTCACTGATGTATTTAGTCTAAACATGGGATAAGCCCGCTGTGCACTAGGCCCTTTGTGTCACAGGCCCGATATGTCCCACTTCTTTCCGGCCGTCCATCCGTCCGTGCGTGCGTCCTGTTTTCAGTTCTCAATGGTCTCCCCGCTGTGTGTACAGCCGACACATTCCGATTTCGGAGTAGCTCGGCGATGCTGCGAGGGGACTTTGCAGCCGCTCGGCGTTGCACTTGTTATAATTATGTCTGTGTGCGAGCACGCGCATAATGTTATGAAGGTTGACACTACACTGCACGTATGAACACCAGTACAATTATCTGTAAACACAGAAAAGGAGATGCAGACAGAGCGAGTGGATCAAATTCTCCCGCCAATGTCCACGCAGCTGTTGCCCCTGACCCCCCCCCCCCCCCCCCCCCCACCCCCCCAGCAGCAGCAGCTCATTGCTCCCAACAAAACATTACGCCTTCATGCTCCACGTCGAACATCGACTGTAATGGCTGGGAGCGCACACACAAACACAATAGTGGGGTTCGGCTAGCCAAAAGCCATATATCCACAAGCACGCTTTATTTACTGACGTATCGACATTGCTGAACAAAATGCCTTGATGGCAATCGCCGTTCAAACTGAATGAAACGGGTTTTTTACCACACTGAATGTTTAGACCTCTAAGATACAGCAGCAGCAAACTCTCCGATAGGTATTGTTCGGAAATAATTAAAGGGAGTAATTTCATGGCGTGTGGGAGTGATCTTGCCTAATTCAATCGGTCAGACAGAGGAAGTTGCTCTACCATCAGGTAGATCCCCAGCTCTCGCCTCGTGTGCTTGAGTAGACATACAGCACTTAGAACACCGCGCGTCATTCTAAAATTGACGTAATTTATATTTTTACGTCAC
>CM065694.1:22670971-22682747 GCA_017654935.2 Phymorhynchus buccinoides
GCAGTCTCAATCGGTAAATAGCCCTTTATGGTGAGCGGGGGGCAATTCCTCTTGAGGACAAATATATAAAACTGTTAACAAATTGGGGAAAGGCATCTCCTCAAGCTTAAAACCCCCTCTGGTATATTTTCATACATTCAGTTTTTTTCTCTCTCTGAATTCAGAGAATTCTCTGAAGATTACCGTGCCTGATATTCATCCTTCAGTAATCAAAAACAGGAAAGTGTGGCGATCGATGACATACGCGGGATGTCAAAACAATCATGACGAACGGACAGAAATAAAACCACGGTAAAATCGTTAAGCTTTTTTTTTTTCCTAACAGACACGACACATATTCTTGGAGACACCCACCCCGCCCAAGCCATGCAATTCGATACCCATGAATTTCCTCAGACTATCAGCGACCTTGGCAGCAGCACTGTAACCACTCACAAACACCTAATAATCTTGTTCGTAGCAAAAACAACACCTGTCACAGTACAGAAAAAATAAGCTACATCTTTAAAAAAACAAACATTAAGGCATGAAAATAATGAATGCTGGGGATATAAGCGCAGACTGACACTCTGCCTGTCTGTGTTCTCTGTGTGTGTGTGTGTGTGTGTGTGTGTGTGTGTGTGTGTGTGTGTGTGTGTGTGTGTGTGTGTGTGTGTGTGTGTGTGTGTGTGTGTGTGCGTGCGTGCGTGTGCGTGTGTGTGCGTGTGTGCGTGCGTGCGTGCGTGCGTGCGTGCGTGCGTGCGTGCATCTCTCTCTCTCTCTCTCTCTCTCTCTCTCTCTCTCTCTCTCTCTCTCTCGTCTGTCTGCCGTCTCTCTCTCTCTCTGTCTGTCTGTCGTCTGTCTGTCTGTCTGTCTGTCTGTCTGTCTGTCTGTCTCTCTCTCTCTCTCTCTCTCTCTCTCTCTCTCTCTCTCTCTCTCTCTCTCTCTCTCTCTCTCTCACATGAAAAGAAGTGTTGTTACGCTTATTCAGTTCATCCACATTAAACATTTCAAGTTCAAGTTCTCTCTCTCTCTCTCTCTCTCTCTCTCTGTGTGTGTGTGTGTGCGTGTGTGTGTGTGCGTGCGTGTGCGCGTGCGTGTGCGTGTGCGTGCGCGCGCGTGCGTGCGTGCGTGTGTGTGTGTGTGTGTGTGTGTGTGTGTGTGTGTGTTGTGTGTCACTGAAGATTCATACTGATGAAACGATGATGATATCTGTTACTATGACTACCCCCTTCAGGAAGGGGCCTAGGCCTATGTAATCAATTAAACATTTCGTACTTTTATTCTTCTTCTTCTTCTTCGATCGCTCAGACAGTTTCCTGTCAATTATAAGCGCATATGCAACATGCTGCCGTTATGCGCCTAACTAAGAAATAGTTAGGCCCAGCAAGTCCGACTTCGGCTGGAGGAAATCTCTAGTTTTCGAAAGTGTTTCTTGAAAAAAGGCAGGAGAATGGACCAGTAAGGCAGAAAGATAGATGACAGAAAGCAAAGGGAAAAGGCAGAGTCAAAGAGAGTGACAGATTAGAGGAAGTTACAAGCACAGAACTTCCAGGTGGTTGAACTATTTATACAAAAGAACCCCAGTATCCCCACGGGGGAGTGTTTGTATTCGGATTTTCTTTCTCTCGACTATAAATATTTTGAGAAATGTCCCAGAAACCGCGAAAAGGGGTCACCAATAAACAAAATTATCCAAGGGATAATGCCAAATACATATCAACACATAGATTGCGATTATGAGAACAAATCAATATGTGTATTGCATGAAGCGAGAAACGTATTTAAGCAATCAAACTGCAATTGAAGAGGGAGAGAGGGGAGAAAAGGGGCGGACGGGATGAGAGCGGAATAGACAGAACAACGTCATAACAATCAAAGATTGTCTTCTCCACACATCAATGTAACAATTTACCTTTCCCTTTTATCCTTCTACACTCATAACTTCCCATCCTCGTGAACTAGCCTTCCAGGTGAGTCATGAACGGCAGGCGCCCCTCACACGTGCACTCGGAGATACGTTTCACCTTCTTGGCAAGGCCCACCTCAGATCAAAAGCGAAGGTCACCCCGGGTCGCACCCGATACGGTTGCACGTGCTATAGTTAAGTTATCTGTGATGTGCCTGGGATGGCCGCTTGTTTCTTGACGATATCGGTTACCTGACTGCCTCCTCTAAAAGGTTTCCTAGGAATGTTAATGTCTGCGAATTGGGATTCGGAATGAGCGGCGTGGGAGCAACTATTTAAGAAGATGGGACAGCACACAAAAAAAGGAATGTTAATGTCACTTAGTGTCCCAGCTGGTAATTCTCAGATGACCTTTAAGAAACAGCGTTCAGAGACAATTAGACAGGTTTGGGATAGTTTGATGGGCTAGTCTTCAAACATGTGAGAACAATACAATATTATATGTCTGTCAGAGATAGTATCCATCTGGTGTGGATTAAATTACCCTTTTTTTCTTTATTAGGCCCGCTTGGTATTATGGTAGCAATATGATGAAATCCACAGAATTTGTAAAAGTGTAAATGTAACTCCTCTCAATACAAGCCAAACACTCACCCACTCTCTACACACATCTTTGAGACAGCTCGGGGACCATCTCGCCACATATATATTTCATCACGATCAATCCAATAGTATAGGTTTTGGATGGTGGAATATAATGTGTTGCTATACATAGGCATACGATCAGAAACAAAACAAACAAACACACACACACACGCACGCACACACGCGCGCGCACACACACAGACACACACAGAGGCGTACACACACACACACACAGAGGGGGGGGGGAAGAGAGAGAGGGGGGGAGAGCGTACACTGGACATACATGCACATATACACACGCGCGCGCACGCACGCACACGCACGCACACGCACACACACACACACACACACACGCACGCACGCACGCACGCAGAGAGAGAGAGAGAGAGAGAGAGAGAGAGAGAGAGAGAGAGAGAGGAGAGAGAGAGAGAGAGAGTAGAGAGAGAGATAGAGAGAGAGAGAGAGAGATACAGAAGAGAGAGAGAGAGAGAGAGAGAGAGAGAGAGAGAGAGAGAGAGAGAGAGAGAGAGAGAGAGAGAGAGATAGAGAGAGGAGAGATGGAGAGAGAGAGAGAGAGAGAGAGAGAGAGAGAGAGAGAGAGAGAGAGAGAGAGAGAGAGAGAGAGAGAGAGAGAGAGAGAGAGAGAGAGAGAGAGAGAGAGAGAGAGAGAGAGAGAGAGAGAGAGAGAGAGAGAGAGAGAGAGAGAGAGAGAGAGAGAGAGAGAGAGAGAGAGAGAGAGAGAGAGAGAGAGAGAGAGAGAGAGAGAGAGAGAGAGAGAGAGAGGAGAGAGAGAGAGAGAGAGAGAGAGAGAGAGAGAGAGAGAGAGAGAGAGAGAGAGAGAGAGAGAGAGAGAGAGAGAGAGAGAGAGAGAGAGAGAGAGAGAGAGACTCGTATCAGAAAACCTCGATAAATTTATACTCAATCTTCCCAACTTTCTGGTACGGAGGACCAAAACAAAAGGCACAAAGTCAAGCCTATGGTTAGTTTTCGTCTCCTTCAGCAGAGCTAGTCCATTGATAAAGCAGGGAACAATAGGCGTGTTGAACGAGCGATACCAGTCTCTCCCAGCCCATGGTTCTTTCATTATTACATACCTCTTCCAGTCGAATGGCTGGCCGCCCGTGACAGCCAGCAGATTGATTACCGTGTCTTGTTCGAATGTTATTACAACTTTTATACAACAGGTTCGTTCTAGAATGTTTCACATGTACACATTAGGCAAAGTTTTGCATGCATGGTAATATCATCACAATATTTCAGTTACGGCTCCTTCTGGATGGAGTTGGGTGGAAGAAGAACAGGAGGAAGGGAAGAGAGAGAGAGAGAGAGAGAGAGAGAGAGAGAGAGAGAGAGAGAGAGAGAGAGAGAGAGAGAGAGAGAGAGAGAGAGAGAGAGAGAGAGAGAGAGAGGGGGGGGGGTACATGGTACTGGTACTGAACAGGTATTGACAAGTTCAATTTCCATAATATGTATATTAGATATAATCGAGCATAAAAGATTGATCATGAAGAAGGAACTAAGAGGTCATGGGAGAGCAATAGCGAAGGGAAAAGGTAAGTGTGTGTGTGTGTGTGTGTGTGTGTGTGTGTGTGTGTGTGTGTGCGTGCGTGTGTGTGTGTGTGTGTGTGCGTGTGCGCGCGTGTGTGTGCGTGTGCGCGCATGTGTGCGTGTGTGCATGTGCGTACGTGCGTGCGTGCGTGTTTTATATTAATAAAGCTGGGGGGATGTTTTTATAAGTATTTAATTATTCAAACCTATACTACTAATAGGTTACTCTACAACTAATCACATCTCGTTATTAAACTCTCGTTAAATCTCAGGGAAAGATTTACGCGTGAACACATAAAATTCAGAAACGTTCAGCCTACAGCTAGCCAACATATCGTATGACTCGATTCAGAGAGAGAGAGAGAGATTTAATATATTTTTTAAAAACGAAAAAAAAAATGGTAGCAAATATTATTATTAAAGAGAGACTGTGTGTGTCACTGTGTGCGAGCGTGTGTATGTGTGTGCGTGTGTGTGCATGCGTGTTTGTGTGCGTTTGCGCGCGTGCGTACACATATACTTCACGGAAATTATCTTTACGTTTAAAAATGAATCCTTCACGAAATTGGTCTTTTCATCAACGATGCTGATGTAGCAAGTTTCTGGCACGGCAGAATATACTATTCGCCGCTAGCACTTTTTGCTCAGTTTTATTTATATGCATGGGTCCTTGCCGCAGGCTGGCAATAATCTTCCCTCTGTCAATATGCGTGCTTTATGCCCGATTAAGCACGGCCTACAGCCGATCCCGCGTCGATAAAGGTTAGTTAGTAAGTTATAACTCTGTGTTATAGTCCCGTCAACAGCTATGGTTATCTCAGGACTGTCACCGCGTAAAGTTCGACCACGTATAACAAAACACACATCAATGATTCTTAACAATGTCCAAAAACCTGAAAACAACAAACAGTACAATTCACGACATCGCATCATTGTACCCTGTAGCTCATAATTTCACACAGTGCTGGAAACGTTGCGCCACTCTAGGATCCAGTGGGGGGGGGGTTAAACAGTAAAAAAATGATAACAAACACATCCTAGTAAAACATTTTTTTCATTTAAAGGCCATAGAGGCAAATATGCACTGCAGAATGGGCAACATGTGCCCACCCAAGTGCGTAAGGTCTCACGCGTGAAAGCCAGTGAACAATATATTTAAAAAAACCTGGCATGTCATAAATTGTAAATGAGGATGGAGAGAATGAAAAATGGGGATGAAGGGCTACTCTTAGTTTAAAGCTCCCCCACCACGACAAG
Organism: Phymorhynchus buccinoides; assembly: GCA_017654935.2. Classification (NCBI taxonomy): domain Eukaryota; kingdom Metazoa; phylum Mollusca; class Gastropoda; order Neogastropoda; family Raphitomidae; genus Phymorhynchus; species Phymorhynchus buccinoides. The sequence continues at coordinate 22,676,310 of CM065694.1, forward strand.
ATGGAAGCCCGCGGGGGAGTCGATAAAGGTTGAGATGATGTATGAGGAGATGGGTCCAGAGCCAGGGATAGAAGTTTAAATTACAACATTAATCATTTAATGACATACTTTGAGAACAGTTAATCAGTCTCTCTCTCTCTCTCTCTCTCTCTCTCTCTCTCTCTCTCTCTCTCTCTCTCTCTCTCTCTCTCATTTGGATATAATATGATTATTTTTTTTAAAGACATGGCCAATCGTTCCATACTATTTCGAACGCGATGATTTTCTATTTGTACATTTCGCCGCAAATGCTGAATCGGTTATAAAAACTTATGGCATTAAAAATCGTTCGTTCGTTCGCTCTTAAAATTCAAATATATCATAACAAACAATAATAATAATATAATTTCCATACGTTGAAGTATAACCTTTAGTTCAATTTATAGAAACTAGCCCCTATATTGATAACGCTAAGGTATACATTTTAAAAAAAGCATGAAAAGAATAAGAAGAAACTACTATGTGATAAAAAAAAAACCACCATACAAAAAAACGATTACTTAACTGTACTGATTGCACATTTTCGAGTTTTAATTTTTATTATCCATTCTTTGTCTGGTAGTAACAATAATAATAATAATAATAATAATAATAATAATAATAATAATAATAATAATAATAAGTAAGAAGAAGAAGAAGAAGAAGAAGAAGAAGAAGAAGAAGAAGAAGAAGAAGAAACAATGCTTCATAAAGTTGGCGCTATTATATCAGCAGTCATTCAAAATTTCAAACAGCCCAACGCGCGCCAATATTCAAGCAACGCCAGCAGCATTCTACACAATTCATGATTCACAAAACGCACAGAGATATCGATTTAGAAGAGGCTTGTTCTATCAAATTAACATTCACATTTGGCCAAGCCAGGCGTCAAGTGTGCCTTGCATTAATACATATTACGACAGGCAGCATATGGCTACCAGGCACACGACTGCTTTGGGGTTTCAAATTTTCAGCGGCGATTTATGACCTGAAAATCCCTAAACAAAGGAGGCTCAAGCCTGTGGCACAAAGGGGGTAGGCCTAGTGGATTGGGAGGGAAAGGGTCGAGGCTTTCATGTATGTTGAGTGTGATTGCATGCGCGTGTGTAGCATGCGTGTGCGCGTAAAAGTATTTCTGAAAAGATTGAGAGAGAGAGAGAGAGAGAGAGAGAGAGAGAGAGAGAGAGAGAGAGAGAGAGAGAGAGAGAGAGAGAGAGAGAGAGAGAGAGAGAGAGAAAAGCAAAACAAAGCAAGTGTGAGTATGAGAGAGTGAGTGTGCAAGTGTGTGTGAGAGAGGAGAGAGAGAGAGAGAGAGAGAGAGAGAGAGAGAGAGAGAGAGAGAGAGAGAGAGAGAGAGAGAGAGAGAGAGAGAGAGAAGAGTAAGGCAAATAGACAGACTGACAGACAAGGAGGGTGAGTCGCTAAAAGGCATATTTTGAACACTCATACCAGAAATTACAGAAGATGTCTAACGGGTTGTTAGCAGCTAATTCGCACTAGCATAGTGGCAATGAACGGCTGGACAAAGCAACACCCTCCACCCCACCCCACGCCACCCGCAATAACAGGAACAAATGACACAGGAAGGCCATTTCAATACAAGGAAGCAAATAAACTAAATACCCTTTGACTTGAACATTCAAACATCAAGTTTTCTTCAAAGTTGTCCAGTGGCCTTGGCCATCTTTCATTGCGATCAGATCAGTAGCTTAGGCTGTGGTGATTAGAACATAGTTCTGTACGTTCTCGCTTACACACATGGCGAATGAACAGAGAAACACACAGTTGTCTTCTTCTTCTTCGCAGTGCGTGGCCACAATCAACACACAGATTATTATGCCACGGAACCGGGGAGGTTCAACCACATATGCCGGAAGAAAGGGCCAGGAGGCCTGAGACGATTAAAGTAAGAGAAGTGAGGACATATAAAATAAAAAGAGACCAACTTGATGGGAATCTGCAGGGGTGGGGGGGGGGTGGGGGGGGTGGAGGGGGGCTTTTGCTTGGCTGTTACAGTGTTAGACTGATGACCCCTGAGTGGGGCCACCAGCCGCGGCAGGTGCAGCAGGCGGCGCGGGTGTCCGTTGAGGAGCTTCCAGACTCCGACTGCGAAACTCTCTGGAGTTCTGGCCTCCACTGCTGATGTTGGCGGGTCATTCCTATTCCCTGATTGTTCGGGGAAAGAAGGAGCTTTGACGGTACTGCGTCCAACACTGGAGACTGAGGAGCTGTTGAGAATGACCTCTACGTTGCCGCTCTGGCTGAGGTATGACTTCGCTCCTGTTCAGGCTCACCATGCGACACCATGTCATGGCTCCCAATCATCCAGCAAAACAAGGGGTCCCAGGGACTCCTTCACTTACATTATAGAGGGTCCTAGAGGCGGGATAGAGGGTCCCAGTGGCATTGCGAATGCTAAAAAGATTTTTTCTAGTGCATCCCTGGGACACCCTGCACATTCGCTTAGAGTCCTTTAGAATGTCAGTGCTTCATAGACCCCCAAATGAGGGTCCCTGGGAGCCCTTCATGTTGTGACGCTATTCTCATTGGCATTTATATCTCGTTCACGTGTCTGCTGTACACCGCAATTCCGCATAAACTCATGTTGAGAATGACCTCTACGTTGCCGCTCTGGCTGAGGTATGACTTCGCTCCTGTTCAGGCTCACCATGCGACACCATGTCATGGCTCCCAATCATCCAGCAAAAGAAGGGGTCCCAGGGACTCCTTCACTTACATTATAGAGGGTCCTAGAGGCGGGATAGAGGGTCCCAGTGGCATTGCGAATGCTAAAAAGATTTTTCTAGTGCATCCCTGGGACCCCCTGCACATTCGCTTAGAGAGTCCTTTAGAATTTTAGTGCTTCATAGACCCCCAAATGAGGGGTCCCTGGGAGCCCTTCATGTTGTGACGCTATTCTCATTGGCATTTATATCTCGTTCACGTGTCTGCTGTACACCGCAATTCCGCATAAACTCATACGAAACAAAAATTAAACTCGATTAAAGCCCCCCCCCCCCCCCCCCCCCCCCCCCCCCCCCCTTCCCCCCCCCCACCCCCCCCCCCCCCCCCCCCCCCCCCCCCCCCCCCCCCCCCCCCTAATGTTTCTAAATATCTTGAATATTCATTTTCGCTCAGAGGCGGCTCTTAATACCAATGACTCAACTATCACACACACACACACACACACACACACACACACACACACACACACACACACACACACACAACAACAACAAAAACACACGCACGCGCGCGCACACACACTTTTTTTGTTGTTACGAGTTTCAAGATATTTTGAGAACATTAACGTAAAATGTCTAAGGAACCCATGGGAGTCATAAATTTTAACTGGAAGATAGGGTTGCAAGAGTCATTGTACGAGGCTGACAATGACAAATCTCACCCCTGTCACCACCCCTAATATACAACGTTCAACAAAAAACAAAAATACAAAAGAAATCGTCTTGTTGTCTTCTTCCTGTCTTCCATATCTTTCATCAATACGACAACAGGCTAAAGGAATGACATTTTTTGTAAAAAGAAAGATGGGCTTCCTGTATTTCTTACACACAGCAAAGTTACTTCCTTTTTTCTTTTCTTTTTTTTATCTTTTCCTTGTTGATGACAGGACAAGTCTACTAGACAGGTATATGTCGCAATGAGGAAACGGAATACTAAGTTTATGAGAACCTTCACTTCTCCCATCATCGCCACCTCCACCCCCTCCTCTCCCACCTTCCCTCTCTATCTCTCTCTTCCTCTCTCTTTTTGCTCTCTTCTCTTCCTTATCCTCTTCCATATCCACAACCAACAACACCAAATGGAGACCAGCTGACCACAACAATACAGATACATTGTGGTGATATATTACAACACGGTCAAGCTGACCTCATACCACAAATAGATCCCCGCGATATAGGTACACCCTAAATCCTCGAACACACTGTCCCCAGCTGTGGCCGTGGACAGCCCATTGACTGGACCACTCGGCCATTGAGTGCCGGACACCATAAATCCAGCACGTGACACTATTGCAGGGGCGAGTTTCACAAGGGCTAGCGTTTCGTCGCGCTCACTCAAATCGGCAAAAACGGTCTAAGAAACACCCTTCGTTTGCCGATAGTTCGCATGGCGTTTTGCTCCCAGTCGAAAGGTGACAAGCGGCGAACTATCCGGAACTAGTAGGGGTTCTTGTTGTTGATTGGTCCATTACAGTTTGCTTAAAATAATATTAAAAAAATGACCAATCAGACAAGAGCTTGTAATATTCTTCCGCAAACGCTTTCTAAAGTGTTTCTTAGGCCCCGTTTGCCGTGAGCGTTATTAGCGCGGCGACCGTTATCTAGAGAAACTCGCCCCAGGAGTTCTCCTCCACTGCACTCAGTCCGTTTGTGTCGGGCCAATTTGCCCCGTCGTTGACGCTGGCAGAGATGGCATCGACGTCCAATCTATTTACGGGTGGATGGTCATCTTCTGGACTGGAAGTACTACAAGAGTATTATCGTTATCATCGTCGCTCTGACAGACGCTCGGATTATAGCCTTCATTTCTGGCCAAGAGATTACTATATGAAATGGGGGGGGGTCTTCAACGAGGAGTGGAAACACCTGAACGCGAAGTTCTCTGACACACGTGTCCTCATTAGGACATGATAGGGCCTGGTGTTTTAATTACAGTAACTATGTGATTCGATTATTCATGGCTTTGACCAAGAGTGTTGTAGTTTGAGGACAGATAAAAACCAACTGTCTGTCCTTTACTGATGTGATCAATTACCGTTTATAATAAACGTATTCAATAATGACAGAAGCATAAGGAACATAAGAAGACTATTGTGGGAGTATATAATAATAATAACAATAATGAGGACAATTTTTATAGCACCCATCCTACTATATATGTAGGCTACATGGCGCTTTACACAGATTTGAAATGGAATAAAAACATGTTTTTTAATTAAAATTTAATACAGCAATGGTTGGATGAATCACGAGAGAGAGAGAGAGAGAGAGAGAGAGAGAGAGAGAGAGAGAGAGAGAGAGAGAGAGAGAGAGAGAGAGAGAGAGAGAGAGAGAGAGAGAGAGAGAGAGAGAGAGAGAGAGAGATGTGTATCCCCATCATCACCACTACCACCCCGCCACCTTCTTTCTCCCTTTCCCTTATTCTTGAACGATTATTACTTTTAGCGTCCTCCCGATGGTCCTAAGGACACATACGGGACATTAGTTCTACTTTTTTTTCTTATACGAATAGTTAATGTTTAAAGTCCTCTCGATTCCGAGGAACCATAAAACTAGCCTCATTTTAAACTAGTGACTTGCCCTGACAGAACATCCATTTCAAATGTCACAATCGTCTGTCATGTGGAGACAGCAGGTCATGATCTGTTGAGGGGCATAAATTATGATTGATTGCTGCAACGCCTGTGGGCTGTCTTCACCACACCCCTTCACCAGTTAACATAAATTAGTTGATAGTGAACTGTTGAACGAGGACTTTTGAGAGAGAGAGAGAGAGAGAGAGAGAGAGAGAGAGAGAGAGAGAGAGAGAGAGAGAGAGAGAGAGAGAGAGAGAGAGAGAGAGAGAGAGAGAGAGTGTGTGTGTGTGTGTATGTTTAATATGTGTGTGGTGTTTGTGGGGTGGGTGGGGGGGTAGGCCTAGGTCTATGCGCGTGCTTGTGCTTGGGTGATTTGTGGAGTAAATTAAATGACTAAATTTGTTTTGTGTGTGCTCGCGAATTAAAGTGCTGTTCTATACACATATGCATAAGCAGTGGGTTGGGATAGGGAAGGATCAAGGCCAATGGTTATGGGTGGGGTCAAACGTTCGAATAAAATGTTGAAGGAAAAAAATGAATTATAACAAAGTTGGGTGGCGCGTTTGCACAACTCACACACGCACGCACGCGCGCGCACACACACACATACGCACACGCATACACACACACACGCGCGCGCGCGCGCGCGCACACACACACACACGCACGCACACGCACACACACACTTCAGTCCTGTCATTTCAGGTCCAATATCCCAAAAAACGTCAGGACAAAGAGATCTCCAGTTACAGGGGGGGGGGGGGGGGGGGGGGGGGGCGGTAAACCGATCCAGAGACCCGGCGACTGATCCACACCCAAACTGACCTGGTTTCCACTACAACTGTAGCCTGCATTGTACAAGCTCGTGGGAAAGGAATCTTGAGGAATAGAAGGAAGTCAACAGAAAAAGGATATTCAAAACCTTTCCTCGCATTCCTACTTTGCCCTCTATTCTTTCTTTGGGGTTATTTTCCGTTCTACTTTGTTTTTCTTTCAGCTTAATCCCTGTTTTCCTGACTCCTCTCATTCTGACTACAGACCTACTCGAGTGGGTGGGATCGTCTGTAGAGCCAATTCATTATGGGATTATTCCCCTTCCC
>CM065694.1:22683247-22705747 GCA_017654935.2 Phymorhynchus buccinoides
CTGTGTAAGGACTGTACTGGGGTAGAATTGTTTCTATAGGACCATATAAGGCTTCGAAACGTTTCACAACAGAGTACTCGCTCTTGTAACGACCTTTACCATCTATGTAAGGACTGGTACGCTGTATGTAAGGACTGTTAGTAAGTTAAAATATGTTTCTGTAGGGCTCCAGAAGGCTTCGACACGTTTTATTATAAAGTTCTCGCTCTTGTAACGACCGTTACCATCATTGTAACGACCGCTACGTAGTGTGTAAGAACTGATCCTAAGGTAGAATATGTCTCTATAGGGCACCATAAAAATAACGCTTCCGAAGAAACAAACAAAAAAAACGCGCCGTCTTTTCCAATTAAAGAGTTACTCGCTGCTTGTGTTTTACGGTAAAAGACCGACACCATCTATGTGTAAGGACCGTTACGATATATCGCTGAATATAAGACTGTTGGTCCTGTGCATTACTCTAAGGTAGAATATGTCTTAAATCCAGGGCTCCTAATCCATAAGGCTTGTTGGAATGTGACAAGTAAAAAACGTTTTCGATACAGGAGTCCTCGCCCTCTGTATTGGTTTTAACGAACCCCGGTTTAACCATCCTAATTTTTTTGTTTTGGTAAACGACCGCGTTTTTACTTTCGGCTGTTGTCCCAATGACTGTTTACTAGCTTTAGAGTAGAATTATGTCTCTATAGGACCCTATAGGGCTTCGAAACGTTTCAATACAGAGTACTCGGTCATGTAACAGCCGTTACCATCTATGTAGCGACAGTTACGCTCTGTGTAAGGACTGTTACTAACGCTAGGATATATCTCTATAGGGCTCCATAAGGCTTGAAAACGTTTCAATACAGGAGAATACGCTCTTGTAACGACCATTACCATCTATGTAACGACCGTTACGCTCTGTGCAGAGGACTGGTACTAATGTTAGAATATGTCTCTATAGGGCTTCCATAACGCTTCGAAATGTTTCGTAAACAGAGTACTCGCCTGTTATTGTACACGAACCCGTTACATCCATTAATTGTAACGTCCGTTTTGACGCCCTGTGTAAGGACTGTTATTAGTTATTAGACATATGTGTCTATAGGGTCATTGTATGGCTTCGAAACGTTTCAATGCAGAGTATTCACTCTTGTAACGACAGTTACTATCTATGTAACGACCGTTACGCTCAGTGTAAAGACTGTTACAAAGGTCAGGTAGAATATCATCTCTATAAGAGCTCCATAAGGATTCTATTCGAAACATTTTATACAGACAAAAGACTCGCTCTTGTAACGACCGTTACCATATCTTGTAACGACCGTTACGCTATGTGTAAGAGACTGTTACTAAGTTAGATTATGTCTCTATAGGGCTCCATAACGCTCCGAAATGTTTCAATACAGAGTACTCGCTCTTGAATCGACCGTTACCATCTATGTAACGACCGATACGCTGTGTAAGGACTGTTACTGGGGTAGAATATGTTTCTATAGGACCATATAAGGCTTCAAAACGTTTCAAAACAGAGTACTCGCTCTTGTAACTACCTTTACCATCTATGTAACGACCGTTACGCTATGTGTAGAGAGACCATTACGTTAAGTAATATAATGTCTCTATAGTGCTCATAACGCTTTGAAAATTTGGGTCTTTCTTTTTTTTTTTTTTTTTTTCACATACAGAAGTACTCGCTGTTGTGTTAACGAACGTAACGCATCGTATGATACAACAACCGTTACGCTCTGTGTATAAGCGAATGTTTCTAAGTTAGAATATGTCTCTATAGGGGCATCCATAAGCCTTCGAAAAAACGTTTCAATATAGAAGTATTCGCTCCTCTTGTAACGACCGTCGGTTTTGTTTACTTCACCCTAATCTATGATTGTAACGACCGGCCGTTAGGGTTTACGCTCTGTTGTAGAAGACGGTTACTAAGGTAGAACTATGAATCTTGTTTTTAGGAGCGAATATGACTCTATAAGGGCACTGTGTATAAGGATTGCTTGGATTGAAAAAACGTATCAATAAACAGAGTACTCGCTCTTGTAACGACCACTGCCATTTATGAAAGGACCGTTACGCTGTATGTAAGGACTGTTACTAACGTAGGATATGTCTGTATAGGGCTTCATAAGGCTTCGAAACGTTTTGATAAAGAGTGCACGCTCTTGTAACGACTGTTACCATATATGTAACGACCATTACCATCTATGTAACGACCATTACGCTCTGCGTAGAGACTGTTACTAAGTTAGAATATGTCTCTATAGGGCTCCATAAGGCCTCGAAACGTTTCAATACAGAGTACTCACTCTTGTAACGACCGTTACCATCTATGTAACGACCGTTACGCTCTGTGCAAGGACTGTTACTATGTTAGAAACTATGTCTCTATAGGGCTTAATAAGGCTTCGAAAACGTTTCAATACAGAGTATTCACTCTTGTAACGACCTGATTACTATCTATGTAACGACCGTTACGCTCTGTGTAAGGACTGTTACTAAGTTAGAATATGTCTCTATAGGGGTCCACCTAAGGCTTCGAAATGTTTCAATACAGAGTATTCGCTCTTGTAACGACCGTTACCATCTATGTAACGACCGTTACGCTCTGTGTAAGGACTGTTACTAAGGTACGGTGATATGACTCTATAGGCACTGTTATAAGGCTTCGAAAACGTTTCAATACAGAGTACTCGAATCTTGTAACGACCGTTACCATCTATGTAACGACCGTTACGGTCTGTGTAGGGACTGTAACTAAGGTAGAATATGTCTCTATAGGTATCCATAAGGCTTCGAAACGTTTCAATACAGAGTACTCGCTCTTGTAACGACCGTTACCATCTATGTAGCGACAGTTACGCTCTGTGTAAGGACTGTTAATAAGTTAGAATATGTCTCTATAGGGCTCCATAAGGCTTCAAAACGTTTCAATACAGAGCGCTCGATCTTGTAACGACCGTTACCATCTGTGTAACGACCGTTACTCTGTGTGTATAGACTGTTACTAAGGTAGAATATGTACAATGTATTAAGGCTCCCGAAACGATTTTCGATACAAGTGAGCGCTCGCTCTTGTAACGACCGTTACGTTCTATGTAGCGACCGTTACGCTCTGTGTAAGGACTGTTACGATGGTAGAATAATTATGTCTCTATAGGGCTCCATAAGGCTTGAAAACGTTTCGATACAGAGTACTCGAAATCTTGTAACCTCCGTTACCATCTATGTAACAACCGTTACGCAAGTGTGTAGAAGTAGCGTGTTAAAAAGTAGACAATGTCTCGTATAATAAGGCTTACTACCACTTTCCTACTGGTTCAATGTGCATGAGTACTCGCTCTTGTAACGACCGTTACCATCACGTGTAACGACCGTTTCGAGTCTGTGTAAGGACTGTTACTAAGGTTAGAATATGTTGGTCCTCGAATAGGGCTTCATAGGCGGGCGGGGGGGAGGGGGGGACCGGGGGGGGGGGGGGCGGGACTTCGTCGAAACGTTTTGATAAAGAGTGCACGCTCTTGTAACGACTGCTACCATCTATGTAATGACCGCTCCATCTATGTAACGACCGTTATGCTCTGCGTAGAGACTGTTACTAAGTTAGAATATGTTTCTATAGGGCTCCATAACGCTTCGAAACGTTTGAACACAGAGTATTCGCTGTTGTAACGACCGTTACTATCTATGTAACGACCGTTACGCTCAGTGTAAGGACTGTTACTATGGGATAGAATATGACTATGGGGCTCCATAGAGGTTTAGATCTAACGTTTCGATATGCAGAATCGTGTTTGTGAAGCGCTCTGAGTAACGACCGTTTACCTCTATGTAACAACCGTTACGCTACTGTGTAAGGACTGTTATATAAGTTAGAATATGTCTCTATAGGGCTCCATAAGGCTTGAAAACGTTTCAATACAGAGTACTCGATCTTGTAACGACCGTTACCATCTATGGAACGAACCGTTACGATCTCCTGAGTAGAGATTGTTTACTAAGTTAGAATATGACGACCGCGAAACGTGATTGCAAAACGTTTCAATACAGTAGCATCGCTCTTGTAAACGACCGTTACCATCTATGTACAACAAACCGTCTTTATACTCTGTTGTAAGTACTCGTTACTAAGTAGATAAGGAGATTGTCTCTATAAGCTTCGAAAGTGTTTTTCAATATAGAGTCACTCGCTCTTGTTAAGGCGACCGTTTACCATCTATGTAACGATCACGTTACGCTCTGTGTCAAGGACTTGAAAACGTTTCGATACAGGTACTCGCGTTCTTGTAACGACCACTGCCAATTTACATGATCACAGGGACCGGTTAACGCTGTGTGTAAGGACTGTTACTAGGTGTGTAGAATCAGAATTATGTCTCTATAGGTTGGGCATGGATGTGGGGAGGGGGTGCCCCCAAAAGTCCCGTTTCAATACAGAGTAATCGATCTTGTAACAAACCGTTACTCTCTATCGTCAGCGACAGTTACGCTCTGTGTAAGGACTGTTAATAACGTCTAGGATATGTCTCTATAGGGCTTCATAAGGCTTCGAAACGTGTTTGATAAAGAGTGCACGCTCTGTTAACGATGGTTACTATCTATGTAACGACCGTTACGCTCAGTGTAAAGACTGTTATCTAAGGTAAAATGATATGCTCTCGATAGGGTTTTTCATAAGGCTACATTGTCGTCAAACGTTTGGATACAGACGTAGCTCGCTCTTGCAACGACCGGGGTACCATTACCTATCTTAAAACGACCGTTATGCTTCTTTGTAAGGACTGTTACTATGGTAGAATAATTATGTCTCTATAGGGCTCCATAAGGCCTCGAAACGTTTCAATACAGAGTACTCACTCTTGTAACGACCGCTACCACATATGTAACGACCGTTCCGCTCTGTGTAAGGACTGTTACTAAGGTAGAATATATGTCTCTATATGGCTCCATAAGGCTTCGAAACGTTTCGGATGCAGAGTATTTGCTCTTGTAACGACCGTTACCCTATATGTAAGGAACCGTTACGCTCTGTGTAAGGACTGTTACTAAGATAGAATATGTCTCTATAGGGCTCCATTAAGGCCTTCGAAACGTTTCAATACAGAGTACACGCTCTTGAAACGACCGTTACTATCTATGTAACGACCGTTACGCTCAGTGTAAAGACTGTTATCTAAGATTAAAAATGTGTCTATAGGGCTACACATTAAGGCTCTCGATTACGTTTCTCAATAACGAGTGTTCACTCTCGTCGTCTATCCATGTACACCCTACCCGTTATACCCGGACCATCTATGTGTAACGACCGTTACGCTATGTGTAAGGACTGTTACTAAGAGTAGTATATGACTCTATAGGGCTCCATAAGGCTTAGGAACGTTTCGATACAGAGTGCTCGCTCTTGTAACGACCGTTACCATCTATGTAACAACCGTTACGCTCTGTGTAAGTACTGTTACTAAGTAGAATATGTCTCTATAAGTCTTCGAAATGTTTGAATACAGAGTACTCGCTCTTGTAACGACCGCTACCATCTATGTAACGACCGTTACGATCTGTGTATGGACTGTTACTAAGTCTAGAATATGTCTCTATAGGGCTTCATAAGGCTTCGAAATGTTTCAATATAGAGTACTCGCTCTTGTAAGGACCGTTTAACATCTTTGTAACGGCCGTTTACACTGCGGTGCAAGGACTCTTACTAAGGTAGAATTTGTGTGCATAGGGGCTGCATAAGGCTTCGGAAACGTTTCAATACACATTACTCGCTCTTGTGAACGTGCGCGTTACCATCTATTTAACGACCGTTACCGCTCTGTGTAACGACCGCTCATACCATCTATGTACACGACCGTTACGCTATGTGTATGGACTGTTTACATCTTGCAGAGGTACTCGCTCTTGTATCACGACCGTTTCCATCTTTGTAACGGTGCCGTTATGGCTCGTGTAAGGACTGTTACTAAAGTAGGAGAATTACGTCTCTATAGTGCTCCACCCATAAGGCTATCGAGGACGTCCATAAGGCACACACAGAGTACTGTGCTCTTCCATACACGAACACGTTACCATTCTATGTAACGGACCGTTATTACGCTCATGTCAGACCAAATGTAAGGGGACACCCCACCACCCACTCCCCCCGCCGTTACCTAACTGTTACTATAGTAGAATTATGACTCTATCCAGGGCTACCATAAGGCTTTGCATATCTTTGCCAATACAGAGTACTCGCGCGTAACGAACGACCGTTACCACATATGTCATGACCGTTACGCTCTGTGTAAAGACTGTTACTAAGGTAGAATATGTCTCTATAGGGCTGCATAAGGCTTCGAAACGTTTCAATACAGAGTAGCGTCGAGTCATGTAACAGCCGTTACCGATCTTGTAACGACCGTTACTATCTATGTAACGACCGTTACGCTCTGTGTAAGGACTGTTACTAGGGTAGAAAATATGTCTCTATAGGACCCTATAGGGCTTCGAAACGTTTCAATACAGAGTACTCGCTCTTGTAACGACCGTTACCATCTATGTAACGACAGTTACGCTCTGTGTAACGACTGTTACTAATTGGTAAATTGGTACCTATAGGCTTCCGAATAGCGTTTTTCACTCGCTCTTGAATCTACCTTTACCATCTATGTAACGACCGTTACGGTATGTGTAAGGACTGTTACAATGGTAGAATATGTATGCATAGATCTCCATAAGGCTTTGCATCGTTGCAATACAGAGTACTCGCTATTGTAACGACCGTTAGCGCACACTATGTAACGACCGTTACGCTATGTGTAAGAGACTGTTACTAAGGTAGATTATGTCTCTATAGGGCTCCATAACGCTTTGAAATGTTTCAATACAGAGAACTCGCTCTTATAACGACCGTTTCCATCTATGTAACAACCGTTACGCTCTGTGTAAAGACCGTTACTAATATAGAATATGTGTCTATAGGGCTCCATAAGGCTTCGAAACGTTTCAACACAGAGAACTCGCTCTTGTAACGACCGCTACCATCTATGTAAAAACCGTTACGCTCTGTTTACCGCGACTGTTACTAAGATAGAATATGGCTTAGGTCTGCTCCCTAAGGCTTTCCAAAACGTTTCAATACAGAGTACTCCATCTTGTAACGACCGTTACTTATATGGAAGACTGTTACGCTCTGTGTGTAAGGACTGTTAACATAATGGTAGATACATCAATCTCATGTCTCTATAGGACCCTATAGGGCTTCGAAACGTTTCAATACAGAGTACTCATTGCTCTTGTAATGACCGTTACCATCTATGTAACGATCGCTACGCTCTGTGTAAGGACTGTTACTAAGGTATAATATGTCTCTATAGAGCTCCATACGGCTTCGAAGCGTTTCAATACAGAGTTACCACGCTCTGTGCTAACGACCGTATACGCTCATTGTAACGACCGCTACGCTCTGTGTTAAGGTCTGTTACTAAGGTAGAATATGTCTCTATAGAGCTCCATAAGGCTTCGAAACGTTTCAATACACGAGTACTCGCTCTTGTACGATCACGGTGTACCATCTACATGTAAGGACCGTTTACGCTCGTGTAGACAGAAGAAACTGATACTAAGGTAGAATATTGTCTCTATAGGAGCATCCGAAGGCTTCGAATAAGTGTCATTACAAAGTAAATCGCTCTTGTAACGACCATTAACATCACCAGTAACGACCGTTTCGCTCTGTGTAAGGATTGTTACTAAGGTAGAATATGTCTCTATAGGTCTCCATATGTTTTTACATCGTTGCAATACAGAGTACACGCTCTTGTAACGATCGTTACCACATATGTAGCGACCGTTACGCTCTGTGTAACGACTGTTACTAATATAGAATATGTCTCTGTAAACGGCTCCAAGAGGCTTCGAAACCGTTTTTTCGATACAGAGTGTTCGCTCTTGTAACGACCGTTACCATCTATGTAAGGACCGTTACGCTCTGTGTAAGGACTGTTACTAAGGTAGAATATGTGTCTATAGGGCTGCATAAGGCTCCGAAACGTTTCAATACAGTCAACTTGTGCTCTTGTAATGACCGTTACCATCTATTTTTTTATCTATCTGCTGCAGGTGTGCGTCAAAAACCTATGCTCGATGAAAAGGTGCATTATCATCCATGAATGAAGATTACGTCATCTCTGGTCGTACCAGCAGAAAGTTTGACGTGGACATCGATGAACTCATCCCTGTAGGGAACAGCTATCATGGAATTCCTTTTGAACGAATTTGTGGCACTATTTTCCCGACCATGCCGATATAAGTCCAAACCGTCAAAGACCCATCTCGAGATTTGTCATGCTCTCTGACTTAACATTTCCTCAGTAATTGAACGAACGAACGAAACTTTTTTATTGATGGAAAAAGAGTAAGCACACAATGGGATTTTTTACATCTTGACCTCAAACAAACATGCAATAAAATCAATAGTATTCAACATAAAAATAATGAAGCATTCAAAAATAACCATCGAACAATTATCCATGAAGAAGAAAAAAATAGATGCGACAACAAAAGTCTCTCCCCCCCTCTCTCACATACACACACAAAAGGACGATGAGTGAGAGAGAGAAGAGATCGAGAGAGAAGAGACGAGAGAGCAAGAGAGCGACGGTAGAGAGAGAGAGAGAGAGAGAGAGAGAGAGGAAATAGGTAAATACAAAATTGTTAATAATTTAACAATAACAAAGTAGATAATAATGCATACAAGTGTCAACACTAATCAAAAGTAGAAACATATTTGAAACTAAGAATGGGGTTAAAGCAACATTGCTTGTATGTTTCAACATGAGATACTTATGGTACTCTTTTTTTTTTAAAGACATTAATGCCGGAGTACACATTAAAGGAAGATGCAATATTATTCCATAAGCAGCCACCTGAATATATACAAGACTAGATTTAAAAAGGTCAACTGTTGGAAGAGGTATTTTTATTTTTAAAGCATTACGGACAAGGTTAATTTCAAATGTATTTTTTTAATGTTGGAGGAGCATTATCGGACGTTAATCTAAACATAAAAATTGCTTTGTTTTATACAAGCTTCCATTTTAGATGTAGAATTTCTAAACGCTGATAATCAGTAAGTGTAAGGGACAGCAGGATATACAGAAGTGATCAAGTTTCAATGCACGTACTATACAAACGGCATAATGGTTTTAACGTTTCTATTGCTCGCTTTCCAGATCCCAAATTGTAGAGGCATAGTTGATAATGTGATCTGGATATAAGCATTGAAAAAATGTTTACGCCTCTCTATTGCATCAGAATGTCACTTATCCCTGTGTAAGTATGTAACAGTTTTTTCTTTTTGATATCCGTGCTTACAAACCATGAGATCAAAAAAATAAAAAATTTTTAATCACCAGCGTTGCAACGATTAGTTGATCCAAACCCGTAATCAAGCATCTCTAACCATTTGACTTTTGATGACTCCAATAATTGTTCTTATATGATACATAACATATACTGTTCAACACATAAAGATAAATGAAAAGGTAACTGGAAGAAAAAAATAAAAAAGGGTTACGAAAAAAAAAAAAACGCTCAAAAAATGGCTGTGTTGGGGTTGTGTTATGCCGATGGACCATGAAAGGTTGTTGTATCTAACAATAAGTCCCCAAAATGGGGTATGTGTGCGTCAACCTCTTCCATGATTCGGCTCACCATTGATATAGAGGGATTGATAACCAAGGGTAATGATTTTGACGCTTTTTTGTGTCTGGTGGTGATAAGTGCAGTGGTTCCCCTTTCTTGGGGTGTAGCTGCATATGATTAAGTGATTCGGACCCACTTCTATTAGTTTGTTAATGTTATCTTGTAAAGAAATAAAAAAGTTTTCCACTTTACTGTCACAGGAGTGTACTGTAGTGTCGTCTGCAAACATTTCACATAAAGTCGTTAAGATATAATGGTAAGTCGTTAATATATATAATGAGAATAATATAGGACCTAAGATGGAGTCCTTGGGGAATACCATAGGTGGTGGTTGACAGGCATAGTAGAAGATTTCTCGCATTCATTTAAAGAAACTAAACTCGCTGCTTTCGGTCTGATATAAAAATGATGTTAGGAGTTTCTCTAACTGGTATTGTTAGTAATGCCATATATCTTCAGTTTTTTTAAGTAAAAGATTACGATCGACAACATCAAAGGCTTTCATAAAGTCAACAGCAAGAACAGTAAAGCCCGTGATTTTGTCATCGTTTATGTTTAATAAGCCATTGGTCTACTAGGTTTAGTTAGGGCCGTATGACATGAATGGTTAGCTCTAAAGCCTGATTGATTTGGACGAAACAGACCAAAAGAATTAAAGTGATTAAGAATATGTTTATTTATGTGGTGTTCCAACGGGTTAGACAGCACAGACAGAATAGAAAATGGGCATGTAATTAGAAGGATCTTCATGGTCACCCGATTTGTGGATAGGTATAATTTTGGCTACTTTAAATGCTTTAGGAAAACGATTTTTAGTAATACATAAATTGTAAACATAGGTCAAAGTTTCAGTTATTGCAGGAGATGACAATTTCAATATTTTAGAATCAATTCCATCAACGCCTCGAGTATTGGTCTGTTTTAAGTGATTAAGATAAGTTGAAAACTTCATGTACACTCAAAAGCGGAATGTTAGGGCAATCATTAACATGTTTAGATTCACAGAAATTCTGCAGAATATCTAGATTGTTTTCGGAGGATCTATCTGATGTTATAATTGAATTTGTAATGTTACAAAAGTGTAAATTCATGTTTTCGGTGGATAGGTCTTTTGGGGATGAGATGCTGGCATTTACATTTTTATTGGTTAATAAATTTATTGCTTTCCAAATGGATTTGCTATCTGATCTAGAAGAAATAAAGATTTTTAAAGTAATACTCTTTGTGCAGATCGTTTTAAAGAATTAACTAAGTTTTTTTGTTTTTAAAAAATCATATCCATCCCTCTGACATGAAAAGCCTCTCTCTTTAATTAATGGCAGCGTCTATGTCCTTTGATATACAAGGTTTTGTTTAGGGTTATTTCTGATACGTACAGTTTTAAAGGGAGCGTGTTTCTCATACATATTAAGGAAACTATGGTACCAGATTTCAAAAGCTTCATCTAGATCATTGAACTGATAAACAGAAAGTAACCAATGAGAATTTGCTAGTTCAATAAGAAAAGAGTCTATGTCAAAATGAGTAAAGTATCTGCGAGTTATTAGCCTATGATAACTCCTAGGAATTTTAACACCGCGCTTTAACCATGTAAAGCAGACTGCTCTACCTAGAGAATCACCACCCGAGGAACTGGTAATGCTCTCTGATAGAACAATGTTGGAACATGCTTCAGGCAGCCGTTACCAGCCGTTTACAGCAGCTCAGAAGTCTATAGGTCCCGGAACAGTGCCTGTTAGAGGAGTGGAACACCCTGGATCAGCAGGAGCTTCAAAAGCTCACCCAGAACACAAAATGGCGTTTCAAAGCTGGAATTGCAGTGAAGGGGTCTCGCACATATATGCAAAAATCACGTGATGCACGTGAACAGACCAAAGTAAAATATACAACATCGGTTTGAGTGAGCTTGTGTTCACAGAGACGTTTGTTCTTTCCGGTCATATAATGTTTATTGCTTACAATTACACCACCTCTTAGACAATCAAGGTTATAAAAGATATACCCTTAGATAAATTGTGACACAGTGCATGAAGATTTGTTTTATGTTCGCAAGTGCGTATGACTTGTACCAGCGTCAAGCGGTCGTCATCATCGAGTGGTCTGCACGTGCACTCCCGTTTTTCCAATTTCTGAGAGGGTTCTGCAAGAAAGATACTCAAGTACACACCACCACAGAGAGAGAGAGAGTGAGAGAGAGAGAGGAGAGAGAGAGTAGGAGAGAGAGAGTGAGAGAGAGAGAGAGAGAGAGAGAGATAGAAGAGAGAGAGAGAGAGAGAGAGAGAGAGAGAGAGAGAGAGAGGGAGAAGAGAGAGGAGAGAGATGAGAGAGGAGAGAGAGAGAGAGCAATGAACAATTGTTTAATGACCAGGCCATCTGCCCATTTCATGTGGGAGTGAGAGGAGAGGTAGTAGCACTATCTAAACAGAAGAAAGTATGAGTAAGAGAGAGAGAGAGAGAGAGCGAGTAAGAGAGAGAAGAGAGAGAGAGAGAGAGAGAGAATGTCGCATGACAGTTGATTTATTCATTAGGCCTTTGCCTTTTATGAAGGGGATACAGGACCACAAAATATAACATAGTATACTGATTGCAATAAATTTTAACAAAATGAACATTTCTCAAGAGAGAGAGAGAGAGAGAGATAGAGAGAGAGAGAGCAGAGAGAGATAGACCGAGAGAGAGAGATGACAGAACGAGAAGGAGCGAGAGAGAGAGGATAGTGCGGTAATCATACGATACACATGACAGTTGAAAATTTATTCATTAGAGAGAGACGGTAGGTGCTCTAAGGTCAGAATAGAGGCACGAGAGGTGAGGAGGCACGAGAAAGACCGAACGTCGATACAAAAAAACACAAAAGAAACACAAGACGACATGAAAATCATTATCTAAATAAGTCTTTGTCAGAACAGAGCAAAGGAGAGAAAATAAGCAGACAAAGAGAGACTATGTGGTGACAGAGAGACCGAGATTCGGCCAACCACGGAGAAGAGAGAGACTCGAAGAGAACAGAGAGAGAACCCAGAGAGACACGAACGAAGAGAGATATTGGAGACTTCTAATGGAGCGAGACCTGGAGAGGTAGAGAGCTGAGCTATCAGGGAAGGAAAGGGAACTAAGAGAAGGAAGAGACAAAACGCATAAACAGGGAAGACGAGAAAGTAGTAGAGCAGAGGCAGGAGGGACAGGTAAGGATAGAGCGACGAGAGGAGAGAGGGAGAAGAAGAGGACAGGGGGTAGAGCGCAGGAGGCGAGCAGGTAGGAGGAGAGAGAGAGAGAGAAGAGGGAGTCGGACGAGAGCGGATACGGAAGGATGGGTGGGAGAGTGGAAAGTCATTTTTTTTTTGAAGGGAGGAATGAGCAGGAGCAGGAGAGGAAGGGGAGAAGAGAGGGACCAGAGAAAGAAGAGAGAACGATAGGTCCGAGATGAATTGGACTTGAGAGAAAGCAGAGCGAGAAAGAGAGAGAGACGGAGAGAGAGAGAGAGAAAAAAAGAGAGAGAGAGGAGAGAGCAGAATTTTGAAGTGCAACCAATGAGCAAAGGGCTCTTAGTTGAACTACGAGTATGCATAGATGCCAAATGAAGTAAACCGATTCAATCTGTCCCATCAATTTATCGTGGTCATTTGATCGAGTCCCACTGCGCCTCACATGTCCATTCTTTGGCCCGAGTGTAGAGTGATTTAGTGACTGTTGACACGCATGTAGAAACTAAAGATATATATATATTACCGTCGACTGTCGTCCGCCACTCACTGAAGTTGCGTGCGAGCAAAGGCAGTGAAATCCGAGGAAAACCAACAAACGGAAACAGCTTTAGGTTTCGTTGATTTACGAAACATTGCAACAAGAGTGCAGTGGGAGAAAAGGTGGCACAGTGGCTAAGACGTTCACCTGCCAAATGTAATGCGTGACTGAAAGAGGAAAAGCAAGCGTGAGTGACCCGGGTTTCGAATCCCGGCCTCGCCCTTTTTCTATCTAGTTTGACAGGAAAATCGAACTGAACGTCCAGTCCTTCGGATAGGGACTTAAAGCTAGTCTGACCCTGTGCGCTTTACGCACGTAACAATCCCACGTCAATTGACTGTCGGTAAGACGTCGGTTGAAAGTCAGTACTAAGAGCAGGGAGAAATCCCACCTGCATGGTATGGCCAAATTGATAGCTAGGTTTTCCAAGTACGTGTTAAGTGTGCCCACATTCCCTCGTTCACCCTGTGCCTGTGCCCCCAAGTTTTTTTCTCAAAAACAAATTGGGTAGGCGCTCCTGCACTTGCGGCGACGCCCTTTCCGGGGGGAGAGCAGCCCGAATTTCATAGAGGTAAGTCTCTGTGACTAGAATATACCAAAAAATACCAAATACTATTAGTGTCGGGGTGGTAATGAGAGACTTAGTGCGATTTTTCTCACGCAAGAGGGCATGACGCTCGTGTGGGGCTAAATCCTCTCTATATTATTAGTTGGGGATAAAGAAAAGAGAGAGAGAGACAGTGAGTGGTGTCCTACCATCACTCTCTCTCTCTCACTACGCCCAAGTAAGAAAATCGCGTGATAAGCCTAGCCTAAGTGCATTGACTGCCCTCTGGCGTGAAAAATATCGCCATAGGTTGACCATTGCCTAAACGTATTATAAACGAAAAGGAGGTTAAAGAAGATTCGATAGCACGTTTAGACAAAATAATACCCGGGTTCGAATTCTGGGCAATGGTTTGGCCACATTTAGTTGGAAAGCTTGAAGAAGGTAAAGGGCCGGGCTACGCTACATACGATTCGGATCTGAATGCGATGCGATCGTTCCATCCTGACGTTGACGATGTGTAGTCGTGTTTCACGTTGGAGTTCGTGCAGTTGTGTCTACTTAGAACGAAAACGGGCAGAGAATACTATGCTGACAGGCAGAAGTTCTGCACACACGCATTGCAAAAATCATCAAAAATGTAAATCAGATTCAAAATTATTTTTACTTTGGGTAATCCTAAATCATGCTGTGTGTACAATTGCATGATTTAGGATTACCCAAAGTAAAATTAATTTTGAATCTGATTTACATTTTTGATGATTTTTGCAATGCGTGTGTGCAGAACTTCTGCCTGTCCAGCATAGTTCCTAGACTGAAGCATTTCGCGTGAATCATGACTCACGTGACCCAATCGCATCGCATCCCCCCATACGAACCGAAATTCCGTTTAACGTCCTCCGACCCGTAACAGGTATAAAAAAAGACACATATGGGACATTTGTAGATATAAACGTGGGTGGGTCGATCCTGGAGGTACTGCAACACCGGGAAAGGCCCGTTTTTAAGAGTTATCCCTATACGCTTTTACGCGTGTGTGGTGGCGCCGGCTGAACTTTTTTTTATATATATTTTTTTTACATGACTAGCGTTCGTTATTTTTACCTTAAAGCAAATTTGCAATGCACTCATTTGATGCAATGTTGTTAACATCATGCTTATATATTAAGGACCTTTGCACGACGAATTGATTGTAACTTTTTTTCTCCCAATGTCCTTCTTAGCTTCCACACACACACACAAAAAGTATACAAAACGAGTCAGAATGAACTCACCCAAAACAAAGAGAGAAGAACACGCAGGGAGTCGTTGAAATAGGATACTTACAGCAACCAAGACTAATAATACAGGGAGTTTTTCGATGTATTAAGGGCCCAGCCACCCGGCCACTAAAATCGCACGACTGTACGATACGATTCGATCACGTGGTCTCGAAGAACAATGTATTCACGCTTCGATCACGTGATCGAATCGATCGTTACCGTGTGCGATTTTAGCTGACTGTTGCTGGCCTTTAGTGCAGAACCTCGAGGAACAGCTTTAAGGTAAAAGGCACAAACTTTTTTCCGTTACACAAATCATTTCATATGATATCAACAAAGGACAAAAAATGTCGATTTGTAAGACAGAGGTGTTGGTGTGGAAGAGGAAGTGATGCCATAGAGGTGCTTAATGTTTGAATGTTATTTATATAGCCAAAAAAGAATTGGCGGGATTTCTTTTCTTCTTTTAAAAATAAAATCCCATCTCTCTCTCTCTCTCTCTCTCTACGTCTGTGTGTGTGTGTGTTGTGTGTGTCTCTCTCTCTCTCTACTCTCTCTCTCTCCTCTCTCTCTCCTCTCTCTCTCTCTCTCTCTCCTCTCTCTCTCTCTCTCTCTCCTCCTCTCTCTCTCTCTCCGTGAGATTACAGGAGACATGCTCGCCTCAAGGAACCCATTCCAGCCCGATTCGAGATCCGCACAGAGTAGGTCGACTTCACCGACTCGCTCTGTGCGCCGAAGAGGACTGTGGCAACTCTTCGAAGGCTGTCAAGGTGGCAGATTGGCGGCGGGACGGCGCAGTCAAACCTTTCCAGCGACGGGGTGCTGTTGGCCTGAAGTGCAGGAGGACGATGGGTGGCGGCGACTTTGGACTGGAGGCAGGGCATTACGTGATCTACGGTGTGGTGGCCGTTTGTGGGACTGAAACCCCCTGCATGGACAACGACTTCAGCCTTCCTGATACTACAAGAGGGACGAGTCTACCAGGGGGGGGGGGGGGGGGGGGGGGGTCGCGTGGAATCGGGGCTTGAGAAAAATCGCATGAAATGCATTTTTCTAAAAATGATGTTCAAATGAACATGCAAATGCAAACAAAAAATGTGACTTATACAAGTTAAAAAAAAGTCAGCATTTTTATAGGACATCAGCTCTTTAGTGTTTAAGCTGAATCCTCTATAATCTGAAAGTCTGTGTGGAAACCATACTGAACAGTGCTGCTTACCCGATCTTTAATTTGTTCTGTGTTGTTTTTTTTTGTTTTTTTTACTAAATCAGAACTTTTACCGCGGTCCTATATAAATAATGCTTGTTATTTCAGATTGCGCGAAAATCCAACATTTGCCGATGTAAACCTAACTTGCCACTTCTTTTTTATGGGACAGTTAAAATAGTCAGCATTTCAAACTTTTGTTTGATAAAAGAACCTGTTACAACCACGAAGTAAGTATAATGCCATCTTAATTAAATGAACAAGCGAAGAACATCTTAGTAAGTGGAGTGTGTGTCTCATTCATTTAACGTCCATCCACTAATCGTGATTCGCGATAAGCCGGTGGAGTAATACCACACTGCGTGTGCCCTCAGAGTCTCTCTTTCTTCCTATTCTTTCTTTATACAGTGTTGCCAACATAACTGGAGATCATTGTATGGCATGTCATTTTGTTGTTGTTGTTGCCAACTTCTTTCCTTGCGTGGCACAGCGCTGCAGGCCTGGCTTACAGCGGGGCTAACAACTTCATCCACGCACTGCACACACTACGCTCGCGCCATTGCATCACCCTCTTTCTTCTTCTTCTTCTCTCTGAGTTCCCAGGCCATATGGACATAATGGGTAAGGTACGTACGTGTCCGGTTTTTCAGTTTTACCTTGGTCCCCGCTCGTACAGCCGACCGACACATTCCGATTTCAGGGGGGAGGAGCTCAATGAAAACAAAATTTGGAAGATTGTTTGTGAAAAAGAAGGCAGGAGAATGGGCCATAAGTCAGAAGACTGACAGAAAGCAAAGGGAAAAAGGCAGAGTCAAAGAGAGTGGGCAGAACTAGAGGAAGTTACTAGCACGAAATCCCAGAAGTGGGGGAACTATTTTTAGCGAAAGACCTCCCGTATTCCCATGGGGGATAGATTCGTGAGGGGCGTGTGTCCAGCTCCGCGTAATGGATTCACGAGGCACCCACCCACTGCCCTATTTCTCTCGGAAAAATTAGAGTTTGTTTTACCTCCATTCTCGTCAAATCCTACAGCACCAATGCAACAATGGCGTCGACGCTTGAAACCGCAGGATCGAGTCAGCGACTTGCAGCATTATTTTTAGAAAAATTTAGGGGTGGGCCAGTGGCCACAAACACGACTTACCCTACTTTGTTTTGCACATTGTCCCTCGGGTGCGCTCGCTCCATCTGTGATCAAACGCAAAACTATTCGTAAATAAGATTTGTAGAATTAAGACAGTATCGCAGGGGAAACTATTGATAGTGGTGGATATGAGGTAAAGAGACGATTGTAACTTTCCTGTCAGCAGAATGCCTCATTTGCTTTACCCTTGTTGCACGTGTCGTAGACATAATTGTGGCGATCAGTTAGTTTGCTTTTGCATAAAATCGAAGTTTGATTTATTTTGCGTGTGGGTGTTTCTAATTTTCTTTATAACATTAAAACTGAATATGCCTTCTTCTTTTTTTTTGGCGTTTTGGGCACGGAGATTACAATTTTCGCTTGTTGTGCCCTGAGTTTGAAAATGTTTGAGAACTAATGTGGTTTTTCTGAGCTGTACTGTTATGTACGGCAACATGGAAAGAGTAGGGTTTAACTCATGGACCGTCCCCTCTGGCTCTCATCGTGCTCTGAACTGTATTCGTTTTGTCAAATCAAAAGCCGTAATGTCACAAAGAGTGATTATCTGCAAGCCTACAACCTTCCAAAGAATGAAGCCACTGTTTTTACCCCTCTCTCTCTCTCTCTCTCTCTCTCTCTCTCTCTCTCTCTCTCTCTCTCTTCGTCTCTCTCTCTCTCTTCTCTCTCTCTCTCGTCTCTCTCTAAGAAGAACAAGAATGAAGCTTTTGAGCCACAATCTTGAAAAAGAGTTTTTAAATAACACCACTTTTTTCTGTGAAAATTTTTTCCCTCATGGATTTTGTTTTTTGTGCTTGCTGACAAGAAGTTGTTTTTAATGAAAGGAAGGATTTTTTTGTACATTATCTAGATGAGCTGATGAGAGATACAAAAACCCACTAAAACCCAAAAGTGAACACACAATAGAAAACAAACAACACTTGACGTACGTTTTGTATCAACGTCTTAGGAGAGACGTAGTGCGATTTTTCTCTGGGGACCGCCAGAGGGCATGCGCTCGTGTGGGGCTTCCTCTATGTTTATTAGTTGGGGAATAAAGAAAGAGAGAGGACAGTGAGTGTTCCTAACATCACACTCTCTCTCTCTCACTAACGCCCATTATAATCGCGTGATACGCCCTATGCATTGACTTGCCCTCTGCGTGAAAATATCGCCATAGGTTTGACCATCGTAACCATACAGGGGGTGCCTATGCTCTCATTAGTTACTACACACTACCGTTTTTTTATAGCTCTAGTTTACACATTGTATCGCTAAAAATCGGCCTTTCCTGTAGTTTTGCACTGCCTCGGGCATGCACCCAGGATCGTTCCCTACCATCTTTATATCTAATACCATGTTCCGTTTCAGACGCGAGGACGTTAAGCCGATTTTCATTCACAAAAACCTTCTTCTGAATTCTAATAGACCTTGTGACATTAGCTCCTTAGTTTCCCCACCCCCCCCCCCGCAGACAAGCTGGTAGATGTTATATTTTGTTTTCTGTTCGTGTGTCTGTGTCTCGTTTTCTCATAAAGCGCCTGTGGATTTTTAGTCAACTTTATAAGAAAGTCTGATATGGGAATACATAGGCCCAGTTCAATGTTAGATAAAATGGTTCATGTCATTAAGGTACAGGACTGGGTTTTCGTTTTGTTTGTGTGTGCGTGTGCGTGTGCGTGCGTGTGCGTGCGTGCGTGCCGTGCGTGCGTGCGTGCGTGCTTGGCTTGTGTGTGTGTGTGGGCGCGCACGCGCTGGTGCGTGTGCGTGCGCGCGCGTGTGTGATGCCCTCAGCTGGGGCTAAGGGGCTATAATTTAGTCACAGACATAGTTACATCCCTGGTGTTTCTTAGAAGCAATTTGATTGTTTCCTTTCAAATCAATTGCTTACATGTCCCCCCCCCCCCCAATACTCTTGACTTGTTGTTTTTAACATATTATTGTATCTACCGGTGTCTCAGAACGGATGGGGAAATATAGTATATATTATAGCTATTTGATTGGATTTTTTGATGTGTTATTGAAGTTGAGTGAAATAACTCCAATATTGTCTACATATTGATCAGGGAATCCAGCCCTTCAGGCTGAATACGTGCACACGTCTCAATCTGCCGCTCTGGCTCTTGTGGCAGGAGGAGGGGGGGGGGGGGGGGCTAGCAAAGGGGCAGCTACACTACATACGATTCGATCCAATTTGCGATGCGATTTGACATTTGTGACGCATGATTCTCGTGAAATTCTCTGTCTCAATGAATGTGATGAAATCCTACTATAGGTTATGTTCACTATCATTTATCATCGTTCAAAACAAACACGGTGGACGCATACGAACACCCCCCCCCCCCACACAAACACAACACACGAACGCACACGTACACGCGCACACGCACACATACACACACAGAACACACACACACACACCACAACAACAACAACATACATACAGTATTTACACGGCGCTGAATCTTGATATAAATCAAATCAAATCGCGCACACACGTTAGCAATTCATAACTCATTCAAACAAAAAATGCAATACAAAGCGAACACACACGTATGACATAAATGCCATACAGCAGAAAACAGACCTAAAGGCAAGAGAGAGAAGATAAAGAGATAGAGAGTGGAGCCTCAATCAATGACGGGGGAACAGGTGGGTTTTAGAGGTTAGATTTGAAAGCAGAGAGGGTCGGTCGCTGCAGCCCCACACACCCCCCCTCCCCCCCCCCCCCCCCTCCCCCCCCACACAAACACAACACACAAACAACAAACACCACACACACACACACACACACACACACACACACACACACGCACGCCGCGCGCGCCGCGCATACGCCTGTACCCCCCCCCCCCAAAATCCGCAAGGTGCCCGCGCCAACTGAAGCTACTGATTACCTCGATCAATCAGACCACCCTTCTTACGCTACAACGCACAGCAGCGGCGCCAACCCGCTCACGCACGCCACGCGCGCGCCGCGCGCTAACGCACACACACACACACACACGCACACGCACGACGAACGCACGCACGGCCACACACGCAAACGCACACGCACACGCACAAACACACACAAACACAAACTAAACACAGTCCTTGAAACTTAATGACATGAACCATTGTATACTAACTTCATCCTCATCAGTAATCACCCCTCATCCTTGAGGGACAGCCACACGTCAGCTACAATCGCACGACTTTACGATGCGATTATATCACGTGATCTCGATGCGCGCGAATCAAATTCGTTCTCGGAGACCACGTGATCGAATCGCATCGCATAGTCGTAGGATATAAGTGGACATGTGGCTGGCACACTACCCTGTATAGAAAACGAAGGAGGTTTAAGTGATCAATGCGCAGTAAGAAAGGCAAGCCTGAAACTAGTGAAAAAAACCGAGAAAATGGAGGGGCGTGTGTGTGTGTTTCATTTAACGTGTATCCACTTCTCGTGATATTAGACGCGTGCTGTGCCGTTGCGTGCGTGTTTCGTGCGGCGCGCGCGCGCGCTCGGGGTGTTGGTTTTTGTTGTGCGTGCTCTAAGTGTGATGTGTGTCGTGTTTGTGTGTGTGTGTTGTGCGGTGTGTGGTGTGTGGTGTCTGTGTGTGTAGTAGTTTTGCTGCGCGCGCGCGCGGTCGTCCTCCTGCTGTGTGTGTGTGGTAAGATGCAGTTTACACCCCCTCCCCAACGTCTTGGTTAATTGCGGGTTTTTTCAGTCTCGGCTTTATATATTCTACTATCAGCAATTCCCTACTTTTATTTGCTTTTTATAAATAACTTTATAGTAATTTTAAAAATTTTTAAAAGGAGGTGGAGAAAACATTAACTTTAAATATAGAAAATGAAGGAGGTTTATGTGCTCAACCTGCAGTAAGAAAGACTAGACTGAAAACAAATACGGAAAGAACCCAGAACATGGAAGTGTGTGTGAGTGTGTGTGTGTGTGTGTGTGTGTGTGTGTGTGTGTGTGTGTGTGTGTGTAGTGTGTGTGTGTGTATGTGTGTGTGTGTGTGTGTGTGTGTGTGTGTGTATGTGTACGTGTGTGTTATGTGTGTTTTTGTGCTGTGTGCGTGCGTGCGTGCGGTGGCGTGCGTGCGTGCGTGTGTGTGTGGTCTGTGTGTGTGTCCTCTGTGTGTGTGTGTGTCTGCGTGTGTGTTTGTGTGTGTGTCCTGTGTGTGGTGTCTATCTCTCTCTCTCTCTCTCTCTCTACTCGCTCTCTCTCTGTTGTTAATCAGGCATCTTGCCCCTTACCACAGGACGATAATGGAAGACTTAGTGGGTTTTTGTTCGTGACACTCGAGTGGGGCTAATCCCCTCTATATTCTTAGTTGGGGATAAAGAGAGAGCGAGAGATAGAGAGGAGTCCAACCCCCTCTCTCTATCTCTCTCTCTCTCTCCCCTCTCTCTCTCTCTCTCCTTCTCTCTCTCTCTCTCTCTTTTTCTCTACGCCCAACTAAGAATATAGCGTGATAAGCCCCTCTCGAGTGTCATGCCACCTGGCGTCAAAAAAATCCCACTAAGTCTCCCATTATTGTCTTCAGCCAACGGTGCCCTTAAAGGGGCACCCTGACGGATGACGTTTTTTTCAAGAAAACACATCGAGATCACCATTAAACCGATCGCAACACTCACTTTGCTCTCTGGAATCCTATAAATCAAACCGTCCAATCGGCGATTTATCCTTTGCGGAGGTGCTGGAAGTCAAATTATTTCACTGAAAGAGAAGGCGTGTGCCGTCCCTTTTGTAATGGCGACCAAATTGTTTGCACGATTTTTTTCGCAATACAAGCCTTTTTATTTATCTTTTGTTTTTAAATTGTATGCAGTTTATGTAAAAGGAGTTTTGCTCACAACAAAGGAAATAGCTTCAATTTTTTTTAAAACTGCACTACAAAAAAGAAAAAAAAAACTTAAACCACAATGGGATTGGCCACCACCCACCCCATCC
>CM065694.1:22711926-22751926 GCA_017654935.2 Phymorhynchus buccinoides
GAAAAACGGAAACATGTCTGCCGCTCGGCGACATTATATTTCCGAGGGATAATTTATGTACGAATGTGTTATACTCTTGTTGTCATATCCTGACACAAAATTCGAAGGGATTCTGTCTGCTAGTTCACGAGATACAGCTTGGACAAGAAATATATAGCGCAAAGAAGGAAATTTCGTTTTTCAAGGTCACACTTCAAGGTCAAGGTCAGCATGGCGATAACTTATGCTCGGATGTTTTCTACTCTGGGTTATACAGTACCACACACAATCTGAAGCGCTACTGTCAAGTACAAATGTGGAAATTATGGCTGAAAACCCAATTTTTAGACCCCTACCACTTTCAAGGCCTACCGATCTCCCGGACCTTGACCTTGACCTTGCTTGGTATGCCATCTTCAGAACGGCCATAAGCCAAAGTACCTACATGCCAAATTTGAAGACTCTAAGGCCAACGGTGTGGAAGTTATGGCCCCTTAAAGTTTTTCGGTTTTCAAGGTCAAGGTACGGCGAAACATTTTGCGCGGATGCTTTCCTTTCAGGGTGACACACCACCACACAAAATTTGAAGCGATTCGGTCAAGCGGTTCGTGATATATCCTTGGGACAGACAGACAGAAAAACAAAGAAACAAACCCGACCAAAAACATACTCCTTTGCGATCTACTTCGTAGATCGGCAAAGGACAACTAGTTTGGCTTTCAAATACATGAAGCCCAATTTCAGGGTAAACAGGTCTGTTAGTATGGTTAGTATGAACCATGTACCACCACTAATGCAGGTGTAGTATGTTTGTATCCCTGCCTCTCCAGTTGGACGGCAGCTTCCCCGGGGAGGGTATGCCGCGGGAGTGGGAGGAGTGGCTGACCCTGTACCCCATGTCCCAGTCCTACACTGTGGTCAGGGCCGTCCCCCTGCTGCCTGCCAGGCCACCCCCCCACTGGGTGGTCAAAGTGGTCAGTAGTGCACCTCTATCAGGGCTTCTGATTTTCCTTTCTCTTAAGGGGTACGCTCACCCCCTGTTTACAGGGAAATTCTGATACATTTTTGTAAGTCATTATTTTACGATTGATTTTTCAAACATGTTACCAATTTATGTTTGATCAACACTTCCTCTTCAGGAGGAACATCACTGTGTTTTTGTTTTTTTAACTCATTCTAGTCGTTCCGGCCATGTCCGGAATTAATAGATAGCTGTCAATATGATGCATTTGCGTCAAGGGAAGTAAATCTGTGTGCACACCATACCTTGGTCACTTCTAAACTCGCTTCGCTCCCTTAGACCACAATTTTGCCTCCGACTTTGCTTTTGTAGTGGTTTGTTGTGGGGAAACCAATCGGTGTAGAGAGTTTTTCTATATAAAATCTAAAATCTACATATAAAAAGTCTGATCTACTACTTTCATATGTCTAAGCCTGAAGTAAAACCCCGTAATCTTCTTTCATTTCCCCTTTTGTTTATGTCTGTTTTGTTTGTGTGTATGGCTGGAGTGATTTGTGAGTTTTTTTAATAATTAAAAATCGTTGCGATGCGAATGAGTTAAGGGGTACGCTCAATCCCAGTTCCAAATTTTAAAGGGTCAGGACCCTACTTCTTACCTAAGTAAATGGCACTTGCACAGACAGACACTTGCGCGCACATACATGCACACATGCACACAACACACTGTTCACTCGCACACCTACTGATCACTTTTTTTTGTGGGCTTGTTTTTGTTTTTGAGTAACAATCTGTTTCTTCTTCTTTGTCTTCAAGTTTTATTCAACACTTGCCAGACTGGTGGCATGTTGTCAAAAGGAATATCAAGTGTTTGAAACGATTATATTGGATTTTGAGAAAAGGGTCAGCCAATGAACAATGAGTTTTCGATGTTTACTGCATTCTGGCAGTTTCTGCACAATATTTTAAGAATTTTAGATCTAGGTTAGCGACTCTTCATTGTGGCAGTAGACTAGTTTGGCCTAGCAGACTATTGAAATGAGCAATGTTGTTACCGTATTGAAAATTAATGGCTGTGTTAACGCATAAATCATCATTTTAATGCATCACCTCACTCCCTACTTGAGACCTTAAAGGTAAATCTCACGCATGGTTTGACATTCTTGGGGGTGATTTGAGAGCTCTAATGCGTAAATACGCACAATCTCTACGTTTGCTGAAGTCCTGTCTATGGGGATGTAATGTACTCTGGGCAAGGCATCTCCACTAGTCCTAGCAAATCTTAGCCCAGTCCTCTGGAATAGCAGCTGCTTCCTCTACTGTTTGAAAGTCATAGTCGGACTCTTTTGGGATGTACCCTGGGCAAGGCATCTCTCTAAACAAATTTTAGCCCAGCCTTTGAGAATAGCAGCTGCTTCTTCTGCAATCTGGAAGTCATAGTCGGACACTTTTGGGATGTACCCTGGGCAAGGCGTCTCTCTAAACAAATTTTAGCCCAACCTTTGAGAATAGCAGCTGCTTCCTCTACTATCTGGAAGTCATAGTCAGACTCTTTTGGGATGTACCCTGGGCAAGGCGTCTCTCTAAACAAATTTTAGCCCAGCCTTTGAGAATAGCAGCTGCTTCCTCTACTATCTGGAAGTCATAGTCGGACTCTTTTGGGATGTACCCTGGGCAAGGCGTCTCCACTCTGAACAAATCTTAGCCCAGTCCTCCGGAATAGCAGCTGCTTCCTCTGCTGTTTGGAAGTCATAGTCGGAAATAACGAACAACAGACTGGCAAACACATTCACATAATACACACTTCTCTATTCCTTCTGTCTGCATTTGTTTATTTATGCCTCCATTAACCCTTTCGCTGCCAGCCATATTTCAGCCAAAAATTACCATTAAACTTAAACTGGGAAAAGAAAGAATATTATCTGCAATATTGGGAAATCCTCTGTGACATGATGTATAACATTAGGCCTATCCTTACCTCCCAAATTTAAGAAAATGGGGTCTTTGGATAACAGGCCCGGATTTGATGCCTTTTAGTAACATGGGTAGTAAACCAGTGTGGTGCATAAATGCGACATTGGCAATGAAAGGGTTAAGGAGGCTATGTGTTGTTTTTGTTGGTTTGTATTGTGTAGAGTGGCACAGTGGTAGCGCGTTCGCTTCGTGTCAAGTAAACCCGAGTTCGAACCTGGGTACAGGGGATTTTTCCTCTCACTTTGCAGTAGGCCTTGCGGTCTGAACGTGGAGTCTTTCGGATGAGACAATAAACCGAGGTCCCGTGTGCTCATGCACTTAGCACACGTTAAACCCAGTGGCAATGAAAAAGTTGTCATTTGGTCAAAATTTACCCCCCTCCCTTCGTTCCTCCTCATCAGTCACACAACACATTTTTTTAATTTTAAATTGGGTGGCGCACCTCTGGCTGCGACGCACTCTCCAGGTGGGAGTAACCCGAATCTCACAGAGACGCCTCTGTGACTATAATGCACCTAACCTAACCTAATTGTCTGCATAGTACGTTTGTCTGTGTCGTGTGTGAGCAGCTCTGTTCAAAAAGTTTTGCTATGAGGTTTTGTTGTTGTTGTTTTAGTTGAAAATTTCAGACATTGCAACATGAACATTTCAATTAATTTGTTCTGTTTGGTGTTAATACTGTTATTGATAACTTTTATTTTATATATTAGTATGTAGGATTTCTCAAAATTTTATGAATAGATTTTAATGCAATTTTCTAGACAGATATACTGTTAACTGCATGTTTGCACAGTCTGTTCAGTCAGAAAGATGTTTTGCTTATGGATGTGGGGTAAATAACATGGTATAATTATGTGTGTATGCGCCTGTTTGTGTGTGTCACTGTGTGTGTGTGTGTGTGTGTATGTGTGTGTGTGTCTGTCTACCGTATGTTATGGAGTAAAAACTGTACCCAACACCGACAGTGTGGAGTAACTTTTTTTTATGGAGTAACTTTTTCCATGACTCCACAACGCTAACCTCATAAACAGCGTCCAGTCTGTCCTTGTTGCCCTGAAATAAATATCTAACATACCTCAGAAGACCACTGTGAGGTTGCT
This sequence comes from Phymorhynchus buccinoides, assembly GCA_017654935.2. Taxonomy (NCBI): domain Eukaryota; kingdom Metazoa; phylum Mollusca; class Gastropoda; order Neogastropoda; family Raphitomidae; genus Phymorhynchus; species Phymorhynchus buccinoides. The sequence continues at coordinate 22,715,938 of CM065694.1, forward strand.
CGCATGTGAGCTTTGTGTAGTAATGGAAAAAGTTACTCCATGAAAAAAATGTTACTCCACAAAATCGGTGTTGGGTACAGTGTGTTACTGCATAACCTACGGTAAACACACACACATACACACACACACAAATCAGCTGTACTCCACAACATTAGGTAAACGCGTATGTGTGTGTGTGTGTGTGTGAGTGAGTGTTGTGTACTTAGTTGTGTGAATATGCACACATTTTGCATTTATGTATACGTTCATAAATATCTTTCCATTGAACAGTGATTAAAAAAAGAAAGAAAAGAAGAGTAGAATTAATTATGCGCATGTTTGACTTCACAGGCTTGCCTCCACGAAGAAAGGAACCAGCTGAAAGTGTACAAGAAACTGCGTGACCTCCGGCATGCGCATATCATTAACCACATTTGGATGGCAGCTTCTACCGCCAGCGATATCTTGGTTGTCTGCTCAGAGTTCCTGCCAGGTAGGATTGGTGCTTCTTGTTTGGTTTTCACTGGTCTTTGTTGTTGTCCCACATGTTCCTGTTCGAGTGAGCCTTGAAGGCTTTGCCTCTTGTCTGTGTTTTATTATGAGACTCATTGTCTGCTGTAGCTGTCTGTCTCAAAAGATATAAAGGAGGCAGTTTAGGTAGGCAACCATTCATATATCGTCGCTGTCCGACGCTAACTGTGTATTTACACAATCAGTGATTTTTACAGGAGCATCAAAAAACATATTGTCGCCTGCTACAAAGTCAATCCCCATTTGATATACGCTTGACCCTTCTTCTTTACCGATGAGTAAACATGTGACACAATAAAAGTTGCATTAACACCCAACATTTTCGTGATAATTCAGTTACACGGTTAGTCACAAAGTCAGTGCATTGTTCTCACAATGGGAGATACGACAGCTGCCGGCAGTTACACGATTAGCGTGACCAGTTACATGCTTATCGCGTCAAAACCAGCAACAACCCGCCACATGCACGATTATTTCCGTGGTACATGTATCATGTGACAAATTTGAGCATTTTCATTGGTCGCAGACACAAGATATTTATAGAAGACCTGCGTGAGGTCACTGGAAGGAGTTTCAGTAAAAAATCTATTTTTGTCAAATTTTGTATACACGGTTAGCGTCGGACAGCGACGATATGATTATTGCTATGTACATCAATAAAATAAAAATTGATTGGTACTGTTTGATCTACAATAATTATTTTCCATTAGGATGTTGTGTTATTGTCATTGTTTGGCTATTTGTCTCTCTGCCAGTTTACCATCTGCTAACAAAATTAACAGATTGAGATGTGATGCAGCGGTAGAGAACCACCAAAGAATATTCCTTTGCATATTGGATTTATTCAGATTCATTATTTTTTTTAAAGATTCTTATTTTTAGGGAGAAAAACGACTTGTGTACTTTCTGAAAAAAAGAGCCAAAAGTAGTTCTTTGAAATTTGAATAGATCCTTTAACCCTTTCACCGCCAACGTCGCATTTTTGCACCACAATGATTTAACACCCATGTCACTAAAAGGCATCAAATCAGGGTCTGTTATTCAAAGACCATGTTCTCTTAATTTTGGGAGGTAAGGATAGGCCTTACTTTAAATATGTCACAGAGGAATCCCCAATATTACAGACAGATTTTGTTTCTCTCTGTAATAACAAAATAACAAAAAAGGTAAGTTTAATGGAAATATTTTGCTGAAAAATGGCTGGCGGTGAAAGGGTTAATTACACGTATAAAGCCATGAGGTTTAGTGCTTCATAAAATTTACGGACGAGGCAGTCAAGAGTTAAATTGTTTATCAACTTGATGGTGGCTGTTGGCTTCTGTTTGTTGCTAGGCCTGTCGGTGAGGGAGGTGTTGGACCTACATGTAAATCTCAGCAGCCCGCAGACTCACCTTTACTGGCGTCAGATTCTGTCAGCCGCTCAGCACCTGCACAGCTTGCAGATCGCCTTTCTCAATTGGTCATGTCAGTATTATTATTGATACGTTCAACGTTTGTGTGCGATGTTTGATGTTCTCTGGGATGCATGCTGGCGTGTCTGAAGCATGAATGCAAATAGGTTCATGTGGATCCATGCTGAAAAAAATGTGTCTGTAAGTGTGACATTGAAATAATAATAATAATAATAATAATTAGCATTTATAGCACCTAATCTTAAAAAAGCCCTAAGCGGTTACAATAATAAATAAAAAACCCAGCAAGCAATATAAATGAATAAACGACAAGAATATATTATGCACACACACACACGCATGCACACACTAAACATAGACACACGCACTCACTAAACACACACACACACACACACACACAAACGCACTACACGCACACACACGCACAAACAACACGCATGCATACAAACGCATGCGGATGGAAGGGGCACAGTACTTTTCATAATCAGAATAGACTTAAAAAATTGAAGATACATTCCTGTCAACAGCAAGCAGTGTTCGAGAAAGATTGTTTTAGAAAGAACAGTTTGGCTACGTAATGGGCTGTCTAATGGATCAATTTATACATGTATCTCATGCAATGCCAGCTGCAAATCATTTACAAGAAGCATAGAATAACATTGGCTAAAATAGAAACAAAGGTTATTAGGCCATTGTTTTCTCTTTACAGAAAAAAATGTATAAATAAGACAGACGAAATGAAACTTAAATTTTTTTCTTTTTCAGAATGCAGTATACCAGAAAAGCAACAACAAATGATTTTAAGGTCAATGTGACTGATATTTGTTATTGCCTTATTCCCTGACTTTGTCTACATTAACACATATTTGTGACCCAGCATGCACTGACCATTCTGAGAAAATTATACATTTGAAAACTTCAGATAATTCTCTTTCTTATGATACAAGAACCGTTCTTGTATCTTTTTTCATGCCAGAGTTATGAGTATTTAAAGTTAGTAGGGTGAGTGTCGGCCATTGGAGAAAACACAGTCCAAAGTCTAGCCTAGTAGAAGAAAATACATTGACCTACTCGTTTTAAAACACTTATAAAATCATTTAGCGACCATATTAAAGATTGTCCTTTATAAATATGAAATATAAGATGTTAGAGAACATGAAAATACCCATAACTCAAAATTGACAAAAATGAGATTTTTGACTTTGAAAGCCTGTTGTGAGAAACTAGCCCAGCGACTTAATGTCCCTTTGTTCTGTGTTTTGGGGTTGTTTGGCAGGTGGCAACCTACTGATAGATGACTGTGGGAAGACAGTAAAGCTCAGCAATTTTGTGGCCTCTGTCGACTTGTCCAGTGGGACGGCTGACTTGGGAGACATCAAACTCACTCTGCCAGCAGATATTGTGCCTGCTGAGGTGTGTATAATGTGTGTGTGTTTATGTTAACTTGCATGCGCGTTTATGGTTTGTGTGTGTGTGTGTGTGTGTGTGTGTGTGCATGTTTATGTTAACTTGCATGTGCATTTATGGTTTGTGTGTGTGTGTGTGTGCATGTTTATGTTCGTTTGCATGCGCGTTTATGGTTTGTGTTTGGCTTTGTACAACATTCGGGTTTGTTTCTTTTGCCATCTATGTATTTTTGATAATGAAAAGATAAAAAAAAAAAAGAAAGGATTCACATACTGTTTCTACTCAGTCATTCTATTTCATACTTAAGAGGATATCTGATGCTGGTCAAATCTCTCTTTTGACACTTCTTGATCTCTCTGCTGCCTTTGATACCATAGACCACTCCATTCTTCTGTCTCGTCTTGAACATACATTTGGAATTAAGGGCCCTGCTCTTTCTTGGTTTTCCTCTTACCTTTCTGACCGTTTTCAATCAGTTATGGTCAATGGTCGTCAGTCTGAACAGGTTAGGCTTTTTTGTGGAGTCCCCCAGGGGTCTGTGCTTGGTCCTGTCTTGTTTACTTTGTATACGTCACCTCTTGCCAATATCATCGACCAGCACAACATGAAACATCACTTCTATGCAGATGACTCACAACTCCAAAACAGTACAACCCCTGAAGATCTAGATTCCATTCTCACAGAAAGTAACAACTGCTATATTGATATTCAAAATTGGATGGTTCAAAATAAACTTCAATTAAATGGTGAAAAAAACGAAGCAATGCTTGTAGGGACAAAAAACAAACTAGCCTCTGTTTCCATAGAGTCAATCCAACTGGGTAACAATATCATTCCCCTCTCAGACTCTGTCAAAAACTTAGGTGTCACTTTGGACAATACTCTTTCCATGCAGTTTCCTGACTCAGACCTGTCAGTCCTGCTACTATCAAATTCGCCACATTGGCTATATTCGTAAATACCTCTCAGATGAAGCCACAGCAAAGCTTGTTACTTCCCTCATCCTATCTCGTATTGACTACTGTAATGCTCTCCTTTCTGGCCTATCAGTCTCTTCTCTATCTTGTCTCCAGCGTTTTCAAAACACAGCTGCTCGTCTTGTCCTTAGGAAGAAAAAGTTCGATCATGTTAGCCCTCTTCTCCGTTCTTTGCACTGGCTTCCTGTCGCAGACAGAATTGAGTATAAATTAAACACACTTTGCTATAAATCTATCCATAAAGGTGCTCCATCTTAATACCTCTGCGACAATATTTCAATCTATACGCCAGCTCGCACTTTACGTTCAGTTTCTGACCCTCTTTCTCTCCAGATCCCTAGGTATAAGCTTTCAACTGTTGTCGGCGCTCTTTTGCTGTCTCAGGACCAACCTCCTGGAACAAACTTCCTCTTTCCCTCCATCAGCGACCGACTCTCTCTGCTTTCAAAGCTAACCTCAAAACCCACCTGTTCCCCCGTCATTAAAGCTCCACTCTCTTTCTCTTCTCTCTCTTGCCATTAGGTCTGTTTCTGCTATATTCCATTTATGTCATCCGTGTGTTCGCTTTGTATTGCGTTTTTGTTTGAATGCGCTATGATTGCTAACGTGTGTGTGCACTTTGATTTGATTTCTATCAAGATCAGCGCCGTATAAATACTGTATGTTGTTGTTGTTGTTGTTGTTGATATACACTATCATGTATATAAAATGTGTAGCATTTTGATTTGTATTTAATAAGTATATTATATTATATTATATATATATATATTTAAAAAAATTGTTTTGTGTTTATTACCATTGTTATTGTTGTTGTCTAAAATTAACTTTGTAAGCGCTCTGAACTCTTCGGAGAAAGAGCGCAACAAATATCCATTGTTATTATTATTATATATACTAATGAAAAAACTGCAGATTTCCCCTGTTCATGACCATTTTTAAGCATAAATTTGGTACCTCTTCCGTACAATATCCTGTGTCAGTCTGGCAACAAAGAGCAACAATGGAAGTTACTCATGCTGGCAATCTCTTTTCCCATTCTCCTATTTTCTACTGCTTTTTTGGGTGGGTGGGGGGTTATTCATTTATTTGTTTATTATTGTAAGCGCTTAGGGCTTGTTTAAGAATAAGCGCATATAAATGCTCATTATTATTATTTTTATTATTGTACTGAATTTTTTAAAATTTCTAATGATTTCTTCCTTTTTTTAGAATATAATAAGACTTTCTTCGTTTGGGTAACATACTGATTCTCTGAGGAGAAAAGTTACAGTTCACACCCTGACAAACAGTTTTATTTAAGTGAAGGAGAGATGCTGTGCAAGTGTTCAGTGCTGGCTAAGTTTGAAAAAGACTTAAGAAGAGGAGAAAAACTGACATTTGTGATGCAGCGCAGGAAAACAAGGCTAAAGTCGGGCAGCCACAAGAGAGAGAAAGAGAGAGATTTGATTGATTGAAAAATTGTTAAAAATAAACTATTAGAGATAGATGAATTCTGTTTTTTGCCTGTTAATCTGTTGTCTCTGGCCTTTCTGAAAATATGAATAAGTCAAAAGTGATCATTTACGACATTAGCCTTGTTTTCCTGTGCTGCATCACATTTTATATGTTATGAGTGGCATTTATTGATTTTGTGTAATTTCCCCAGCTGCTTTTCTTCAGTACCAGCTGCGTTTAACTCACTCGGGACGGATCCGGCTCATGTCTTGCACAACCGTTTAGGACGAATGAGCCCGATCCGGCTCATAAGAGTTTTCAAGAGGTTTTGATTTCTGGCGTGCAACCAGCTTTCAAGTGCGACGTCAGAACCTACTTTCAGTTTCCTTTGACCTTGCCTCTCTTGAAATCAACCAATCATTGCAGAGTTTACATTTACGTTTGGCTGTAGAGGGGGGGGGGGGGATCAAAGATAGGACTGTGAAATGTTCCTTCTTTCTATGTGTTACGCGTTTTCGTCAATAGGAGACAAACAACCAAGGTATGGAATCTGATATTTTACGATCGTTTAGTGCATGATGTTAGTAATCTTATCTGAAATTATCAGTCCTTACCTTTACATAACTTTTTTGTGGTGATGTGATTTCGAACCTAGTCAAACAGCCCGTCCTGAACAAGGGGAAACAACTGGCCAATGCCGAGTGAGTTAAAAAAGACTTAGAAGAAAAACTGACTTTGAATATGAGTGGCATTTATTGATTTCTGTGTGATTTGCTCAGCTGCTGGTTGAAGGGGGTTTTCTGAGCCCTAAGACCGACAGCTGGGGGCTGGCCTGTGTGCTGCATGAGATGCTGACCGGGGTGAGGCCCTGGCACCACCTCCGGCATCGCAGCCCTGAAAACACCTGGCTGCAGGTGAACAGTGTGTGTGTGTGTTGGGGGAGTGTATGTGTATGTGTAGGTGTGTGTGTGTGTGTGTATGGTGTGTGTGTGTGTGTGCTGTATGAGATGCTGACCGGGGTGAGGCCCTGGCACCACCTCCGGCATCGCAGCCCTGAAGACACCTGGCTGCAGGTGAACAGTGTGTGTGTGTTGGGGGAGTGTGTGTGTGTGTGTGTTGGGGGAGTGTATGTGTGTGTGTGTGTGTGTGGTGTGTGTGTGTGTGTGTGGTGTATGAGATGCAGACCGGGGTGAGGCCCTGGCACCACCTCCGGCCCCGCAGCCCTGAAGACACCTGGCTGGCTGCAGTGTGAACAGTGTGTGTGTGTGTGTGTGTGTGTGTGTGTGTGTGTGCTGTATGAGATGCAGACCGGGGTGAGGCCCTGGCACCACCTCCGGCACCGCAGCCCTGAAGACACCTGGCTGCAGGTGAACAGTGTGTGTGTGTGTGTGTGTGCTGTATGAGATGCTGACTGGGGTGAGGCCCTGGCACCACCTCCGGCATCGCAGCCCTGAAGACACCTGGTTGCAGGTGAAAACTGTGTGTGTGTGTGTGTGGGGGAGTGTATGTGTGTGTGTGTGTGTGTGTGTGTGTATGTGTGTGTGTGCTGTATGAGATGCTGACCGGGGTGAGGCCCTGGCACCACCTCTGGCACCGCAGCCCTGAAGACACCTGGCTGCAGGTGAACAGTGTGTATGGGTATGTGTGTGTTGGGGGAGTGTATGTGTGTGTGTATGTTGTGTGCTGCATGAGATGCTGACCGGGGTGAGGCCCTGGCACCACCTCTGGCACCGCAGCCCTGAAGACACCTGGCTGCAGGTGAACAGTGTGTATGCAGGGGTGCTAATTTTCCGGCATGTGCCGGAATTCCGATTTTTAGATTTCTAAAAAATTCAATCTCTGGTTTTGAGACGACTAAAAAATTAAATCTCCGTTTTTTTAGTTAGTTTGGAACAAAAATTCCGGCATCGGAGAAACATGTGACGATTACCAACATCGTACATGTATTGGCCGAAGTAGCAAACCGATTTAAAATTATGTTTATACGGCACAATCTTCATTTCGCGCCTTTTGCTCTTCCGCCATTGTAATTTCCAAGATGGCGTCCGCCGAGAACACATGTATTTAGTTGGCGAAACCAACATGTAAAAAAAAAGCAATAGTACGTGAAACAGTTTGTGTGACGAAGATTCGGCGATGAGACAAAGACAAAGAAAAAGTTTGAATAAATAGGAGTACTTGTCCCTCCCCCCGCTCAACAAAATTTCCGATGCTATTCGCTGAAAAACCGGGTGGAAGAATGTATCCTCCGTTATGAACACCCTCCCCCCCCCCCACCCCGGCTCAACAAAACTGCTGACGTTAGCTGAAAATCCGGGTGGAAGGATTTCTCGGCTGAAAAAAATGTTCCGGTTTTCAGGAAATTAGAACTAGACGTCTAGATTGGTTTCAGGTTTTCGGTTTAGGGAATTCCTAGTTTCAGGTTTGGGGACCCTTTGGTGCTAGCACCCCTGTGTATGGGTATGTGTGTGTTGGGGGAGTGTATGTGTGTGTGTGTGATGTTGTGTGCTGCATGAGATGCTGACCGGGGTGAGGCCCTGGCACCACCTCCAGCACCTCAGACCTGAAGACACCTGGCTGCAGGTGAACAGTGTGTGTGTGTGTGTGTGTGTGTGAAAATAGGGGTGGGGGGGAAGGGAGTGGGAGGACGACGAGGTGAATGTGGATGGTAGTGTTGGTGCTGGTAGTAACTGGTGTTAGGGTTATGATATGGATAGGGATAAAAGTTCTAACTGATACATTGCACAGCAAAGACAAGCAATACTCTTTTAGGTTTATAATTTGGGTGGGAGTGAGGAAAACCTCAAAGGATGCATGCTTATGTGTGTGTGTGTGTGTGTCTGTACGGTGTGTGTGTGCATGCATGCGTGTGTGTTTTTGTTTTGTCAATATTAAACGTGAAAGAGATGGTAGCTAAAAGTGCAGTGTAAAGTGAGCTTTTAATTGAAGGATTCCTACTTTTCTATATCCATACTCGTTCACAGATCATGAGCAAGTTGCATACGTCTCTCACCGTGTGCATTCAGAAACAACATCTTTACTAAGAAATATTACACACACTGAATGGATTAGCAAAGCTTAATGCCTGCTCCAAGTTGATGTAAACATAAATTCCGTTTGGTCACAACTTGTTTTATTCTTGTTATTTCTTTTTTTTGGTTTTAATATTGGCCTGTTATTTTTTTACAATATTTTGTATTTAAAAAAAAGATTTATCCTTCTTTTTGTTTTTTAAAGATGGAACCTCCCTTAGAAGACACTCCTATTATAAAACTCCCTCCCACATAAGACCTACGTCTCTGAGACATTGCCCTTCTTTGTAAGTATCAAAATTACCTCCTTTATAAGACCCCTCGCTTACAAGACCTCATTTTGGATGATTTTTGAAGGTCTTATAAGGGAGGTTCCACTGTATTTTTGTTGTGGACATTGATGCAGTAAACTGTATTCGTTGGTTTCAGATTTTGAAGGAAGTCCCTCCCACTTTGACCACTGAGCTGCCTTCTCCTGCCCAGTTCACGATTCAGCATTGCCTTCAGGTAGATATAAACTATTGAGTCTTTGAAGTATTTGGTTCCAGAAACATTGGAGGCTACAGCCCTCAATTATAAAAGCCCTGAACTTTTTGTTTTTTTCTTTGCAAGTGAAACTGCTTTCAAACAGAAATTCAGATATACAAATTGTCAATAAAAAATAATAATGTGAATGGTATGACGTATGGCATTTACAAGAAACCTTTTAGATGTTAGTTAACAATACTAAGACGTTTGTAATAAAAAAAAACTTTTTAGGTATAGATTAGCTGAATAATAGAGCATAGTGTCACCATACACTTTATTCAGTTTTAACCCCTTGACTGCCAGAGAAAATTAAAGAAAAAATCATTGGGCAAACCATGCCATGAAAAAGACAACTGATAGAGACAATCTGGAAAAAATGGTCTGGGGATATAGACCTCTTGATTGTGCAAGAGCAAAGGCCAGCATATCAGGGTTATTCCTCTTCATCTGATGACATCATCATGAGTTTTTGCAGGAAACACATTAAGGTCACCAGAAAGACAGCCTTTTCAAGGATCGGAACACTCACTTTGCTCTGGTTTCCTATAAGTCAAACCGTCAAAATGGCGATTCCTCCTTGGCGGAGTTGCCGGAGAGAGAAGCCATTTTGGACGGGGTGGGTGGAGGCCACTTTTCTTCTTTGTAGTGCAGTAAAAATAAATTGGAGCTATTTCCTTTGTTGTGAGCGAAACTCCTTTTGGTAAACTGTATAAAAAGGCTTGTATTGTGGAAATTTCGTGCAATCGATTTGGTCTAACTCAGGCGGCCATTAGAACATGCCTTCTCTTTCACTGAAATAATCTGACTTCCAGCACCTCCGCCAAGGCGGAATCGCTGATTTGACCGTTTGATTTCCAGGAAACCAGAGCAAAGTGAGTGTTGCGATCTCTGTAAAGGGTGTTTTCCTGGTGATCTCGACGTGTTTCTTGCACAGACGTATCCGTCAGGGTGCCCCTTTAAGGTTTTGATTTGCAGTGGTTCAATGTAGATTTAGACAGGTATGTGATGCTCTGATTTTCCTTTTTCTTCTACTACTGTATTGAAAAATATATCTTAACTCATTCTATGCTGGCCAGTTGCTTCCCTTTGCAAGCGTTCTGTAAGATTTGCAAAAATTTTACCAGCTAAATAATGGTAACAGATACAAACGTGATTTTGGCAATATGTACACAATACACGTAACACCTGCAACAGTTTGGGTCTTTAAGTTTTGATTTGTGATATTTTAAAATGAATGCATGTTTTCAAGCCAGGCACACTCATAATAGCGAAAATATAATTTTAAGGTCCCAAAATAAACCGGCAGCCAGGTATCAGTGTCAGAGGCATGAATGAAACGTAGTAGTAGCCCTCTGAGCCACTTTGAAGCTATGACTGTTAACCTATGAACTATGAATTTTAAAACATGCGATATCCCGTTACCTTAGTAACGAGGCGTTGTGCGCATGCCCTGCGACGAGAGCGCAGGTTAGCATAGAAAGAGTTAACTGTTTAACCCTTTCGCCGCCAGCCATTTTTCATCCAAAACTTTCTCTCAATCTTACCTGAGTAAAGAAAAGTTGGCATTTGCAATACTATGAATCCCCCCATGACATGCATCAAATAAACCCTTTCCTTATCTCCCAAAATCAACAACATAAGGATATTGGATAACTGATCCAACTTTCATACCTTTTAGTACCATGGGTGTTAAATCAGTGTGGTGCTAAAATGCGACATCGGCGGTGAAAGGGTTAAAATTTTACTCTCTTGTTTTCCAGTGTTTTTGCTTTTTTATGTCACTCGTTACATTCACAATCACATTCACACACATTTTAATCATTGCCCATTATTTGTCCAACTTTACAAGCGTACAATTTGTGCATGGCATTAATAGAAAATAATTCTATGCCATACCATATAATGTGTTTGGACGCCTATGTTTCAGAAATCTCCAGAATGCAGAATGTCTGTGAAGGATATGTTGGAACACGGCCACTGCTTCTAGCTTTTTGTCCATGCCTGGTGGAACTGTGCCTTTTTTTCATCACAAACTGAAAATTGTCGTAATAGACCGGGTCAAACTACATGTGAGTCAAACTACATGTGAGCTGCGTCCTGGTTTGCTTGTGCTGTTTCTACCAGGCTTTGCAAGTACAGTCGACCCCCTCACGAACGGCCCTCTGATTTGCGACCTCCCCTCTTTTACGACTGAAATATGAATGACGGATCGTTTTTCTTCAAAACTTGCCTCCTCATTTACGACTCCCCCTCTAACGCGTTTTACGACCGTAAATCTTGTTGATTTTACGACCGATGCAACACATTCTGACCTTCTCGCACTCAGTTCGAGCCGACGCACAGCTGGGGTACTACTGTTGTTAGGTCAATCTCGGTAAAAACGAACCGTTCTCACGCCGAAATTGAAGAATTTAATCAGCGATATCACGATCTGACCACTAAATGTCACCACTTTTATGCACATGTGTCATCACTGAGCAGTTTATGATCAAAGTTTGAACTGAAAACAGTCGCGATCGTGTCGATCTTTACGTAGGCCTAAATGCGAAGTCAACTCCCAAGTTGAAACTAGGTGATCGGTCACACTCCATAAGTTGGAACTCAGTGAATGGTCTCACTTTGTAAAAAATAAGTTGAAAAGCAGCTCCTTTCCGTTATCAAACTGATAAATCGGCGTTAGTGCGTGCACTGAAACACTCACTGAATGCAAACAACTCACAAAATCCGATAATTGAAAGCAGCTGGCGCATTAGCGTTTGCCGTGATTTCGTATTTGCGGTGTGTGCGGCGCCATTTTGTCAGCCGAGTTGTATGCGCGGTAAAAGTTCCGTGTGTGCGAACTGTGACTGAAAATGAACTGCCAGAGCGTAAAATGGCGAAAATTAGGTCTGCACTGCTGTTATGTGTAGTTTGTGTGTGAGTGCAACACGGGCCGTCGAGCACACTTTCTGTTTTCGCTCGTTTTCGTATATTAGCTAGACCGCGGATGTTTCATTCAAGAATGACGGAGAAAGCATGTTTTTGTTTTAGTGTATGCATGTGCTGTGCGTCATATACGGTGTAGTGAGTCACTGAGTGCATTGTTTTGGTCACCCCCGATTTAAGACCCCCCTCTTTTACGACCGATTTTTCGCGATTTTTTGAAAGTCTTAAAAGAGGGGGTCGACTGTACAGACAAACCTCTATTTTAAGACTTCCAAAATGTCCGGAAAAATTGGTCATAAATTGGAGGGGTCATATGACGGAGGTTTTCACTGGCAGCCGTAGAAAGAAAAAGTTCAGCACAGTTCATACTCTCTTCTTCAACTTGAAACTTGGCAAGTTCTTCATGCACACATACAATGACATATTAAAACTGGATTTGGGTCTTTCCAACTCCATAGGATTGTGCAATCGATGTATTACAGTTTCACTTCGCCGACTTCTGTTAATCACCTCCACTCTCGTCCAAAGTCAGTGGTTTTCTTTTTCAAAGTCAGTGGTTTTCGTGCTTTTCCTACGCTTTCCGCCATCTTTTCTACAACAAGGGAAGCGACTCCGCTTTCAGGCCCTTGACCATGGTTGTTTCCCTTTGCTCGAAGTCTATGCAGACGACAACAACGGTCGTAAAAACCAACAAAATGGCGGTCGTAAGTCGCGTTTTAGAGGAAGTCGTTTAAGAGAGGTCGTTTACATAGTCAAATGCATCCGTGCCAACAAATCCGGTCTCAAATGAGAGGTGGTCGCTTAACAGAGGGTCGTAAAATAGGGGTTTGTCTGTATCCTAATTTTAATCACATTGGCGGTAAAATCACATATCTGTTGGTTTCATTTATGGTCATCTGTAATCATTGAAACATGGACACTAGATCTATTGCGCGTCCGGGGTTAAAGGATTTCAGCTATATCTGGGCATATCATCGGAGAGGTGCTACAAGAGCCTGTTTTTGTGTGTACATTTTGTACACGTTTTAATGTTTCCTGTAAAGTTTGATTTTATTTCTACCAGTCAGTTGTACTTGTCTTCTTTTTGCAGGGTAAATTCATACAGCTGACGCCTTCAAGTCGTAATATGGCTGCAATTTAGTGTCATCTTTTTCACAATCATCACAAATGTGACCCAGCACCACGAAAGGGACATTAAGTGTCAAGCTGACCGTTCTGAGAAAACTATACATTTGAAAACGTCAGACAATTCTCTTTCTAACGATACAAGAACCATTCTTGTATCTTTTTCCGTTCCAAAGTTATGAGCGTAGTAGGATGAGCGTCGGCCATTTTAAGAAAACACAGTCTAAAGTCTAGCCTAGTTGAAGAAAATGCATTGACCTGCTCGTTTTAAAGCACTTATAAGACCATTTAGAGATCATAGTTAAGATTATCCTCTATGCATATGAAAATAAGATGTTAGAGAACGCGAGAATACCCATAACTCAAAATTGACCAAAAAAATGAGATTTTTGACTTTGCAAGCCTGTTGTGAGAAACTAGCCCAGCGACTTAATGTCCCTTTCATGGTGCTGGGTCACAAATATCAGATTCCTCATAAACGTGCAAGCTCCCTCAGGAGTCATTGAAACACCATACTGTATGACTTCATCAGCAGTGCTGGTTGTGTGCTGAAAACAGCACCGTCAACTTAACGGGAAAATAGATATTTATTTAAAGGGAAAGAACTGTGACATGCCAATTTATAGTCAGGGTATTTATATGGTTAAGTTCCCTTGAACTAACAGTTTTGTGCTTGGGGAAAATGATACCTGATAAAATAGCATGATTTATATTCCACCTGCGTAATGGTATGTTGTAGATGTTGTACCCTGGCTAAAAGACTCCAGGGATTATCCCAATAACCGAAGCACTTGAACACTATGGTACAAATGCACCAGCTAGGGATGAGAATGTTACGTGTGTGACCGTTTTTTTTATTACCCCGCCACATGCGCAGCCACACTCCGACTTCGGAGGATTTTGGAGACTGACGATGTTATGCTAGGAGCTTGTCATGGCTAAAGACAATCCCTGCATAACTATGCAGAGCATAGCAACATTTTGATGTGGCCTTGGTGTTCTAGCCCATGCCAATAGGGCATTTGCCACGCGCCGGCGACCTTGAATTTCACCGAGTTGGATTTAGAGAGTTGAATTAGAAAGGTCAGCGTAACTCGGGCAGAACGAGTTCGGGCAAATTAGTAGTCTGGTATAGTGAACGAACACTCGTGGCAATTGCCCTATTGGTCTGACACAGCTGTAGCACAGTTACAACTGATTACTAATCACTACTGCTACAACAGCCTTAATTAAGCCAAGGCAAAAGTAAGGGTATGACGCCTTGATAATAATTACTGCATTTTTCGGACTATAAGGCGATACTTTTTTTCTTCCAGACTCAGACCCCTGCGCCCTATAATATGACTAATATGACTCGATTGTTTTGTGTTTATTACTATTGTTATTGTTGTTGTCTAAAGTTAACTTTGTAAGCGCTCTGAGCTCTTTGGAGAAAGAACGCAACAACTATCCATTATTATTATTAAGAAAATATAATAACAGAATAAGAAATTTGGGTAAAATTGGGTGTGTGTGCTTTATACAAAGGTGTGCCTTATAGTCAGAATATTACGATATGTGTGTGTAGTCCAAAAGACAGAAATATAGAAAAAACAAGCGCGAAATCGCAATACGGTTTATTTTTACCACTCCAATCATGAGTTACTTCCCCTGGATTTTCAATAATTTTAATCTGTAAACCAGAATGTTATCTCTGCACCATTTCGTAACTTTTTATATCTTTTGGAAAACATTTAAAACTATGTATCGTACTTATGCTCATCAAAAGAAGCACCGCATACTCGTCGTGTCTGTTGTAGTGTCTGTATTACGTATGTTTATTATTTTGTACGCTTTTAAAATACATTATTTTAAAGAGCGGCCTCAATTAATTTTCAAGTGTAGCCTCGATTTGAAGTGCGACAATTTGTCAAAATGTGCGACAATTTTGGAACGACAGACAGACCGACCGACAAAGTGAGTTATAGCTTGAGCCACAAACAAAAACACAGAGACAGACAACATTCAAAAACATAACCATCTTGACAAAGTGTAGAAAAGGGAAAGAGAACAGATATCCCCCTGATATGGAAAAAAACCTTTGAAAGGAAGCCAGTTGGAACTACTGCAAAGATAAAGAACATTAACCCAATGACTCCCAACCATTCGAACCGGGAATTGATCCCAGTTCCCGAGAGATGGGAATTAACTCCGAACGTCACACCAAATCTTTTCATTAAAAAAATCACCCAGAATAAAGTCTAACTCACATTTCATTTCTGAAAGATGCATATTGAATAGCAATGATGATATTATTATTCCAAAGCTAACACACTGTCACACAACAAACCATGAATTGGAATAAAAAATCCGTAATGGCACTCCGAGCATCGCGCCGAGTCAATGCTGCGTCACGTCACGTGGAAAGAAGAAAAAATTTGGGGTCACTTCGAAAAATCCGTTCAAAAAGACTAGTGGGTGCTTTCCCTTGCTGTAAGAACCAAAAACGGACCAGCGAGACTGAGGTAAAGGAAGAACTAACTTAGTATATTGCGGTGTCTGTAGTTCTCGGGCCTGGTTAACGCCGGGATATCATTATGAAAGGAAGCGTAGAATACAGCCCTGCCATGCAGTCTCAGACTGATACGGAACTCCATAGTATCATCATCATCGTTATCATCGGCCTCATTTTCCATCAATCATTAAATATTTTAAAAATGTCTCAAATTCTGTGGCTTTGCATGCCCTGCTCTCATGGTGACCTCAGTTTCGGTTTCCAATCCAGTCTATGCCTTGGTGCGTTCGGGTCAAAGTCATGGGGATCAGTGTGTTCTGGGGAGCTGTCGGTGGACGGTCGTGGTGGCGCCCTCGGAGGAGGACCTCACTCACGCTGGCTCCGCGACTAAGAGAATAGTGTCGTCAGTAGGGGGCTTAGTAGGTGGTGTCCTGAACAGGCTCCACTGAACTCCACCGAAGTGACTCAGCAGAAGTGCAGTGTCTCCTCGGTTGGTTGCCTCCTGACGGCCTAACATAGATTCTCTCCCCTTGGACTGCTGGTCTCGGTTTCTGCGACTTGAACAAACCCGGGTGTAGCTGCGAATTGGGATTCGGAACGAGCGGCGTGGGAGCAACGCCACTGTACAGCCCAGAAGATGGGACAGCAAAAAAACCCCCAAAAAACCCCAAAACAACAACTTAGTATATTGCATTGTGGGTAGGGAGAAAGTGAAAGTGAACGTACTAGACCTGGCATTCAGCGGGCGCAATTGGCGCATACGGGCTGCATGAGTTGACAAAATTCGGTCGAATTTGGCGTCTGTGTCCTAGTTAATTTACATGAAAGTTACAACACTGAGAGTCAGTTGCAATAAATTAATAGGAATTGTTCGGAAATAATTAAGGGGAGTAATTTCATGGTGTGTAGGAGTTATCTTGCCTAATTCAATTGGTCAAACAGGGGAAGTTACTCTACCATCAGGTAAATCCCCAGCCCTCGCTTCTTGTGTTTGAGGAGACACACAGCATGTAGAACGCAGTGCGTCATTCTGAAATTGATATAATTTATATTTTTACGTCACAGTTTGCATGTTCTATCACTTTGTAGCAACTGGTCACCCCTTATTTTTCTACAAAATGTTTGCATGTCGCTGACTGGCATCCTGCGGTTTCAAGCTTCAACACCATTGTTCCATTGTCGCTGTGGTATTTGACCGAGTAATGGAGGTAAACAACTCTAATTTTCATGAAGTGCTCTTCCCTATTTTTCCCCGAAAATCATCTATTGATATACAACAGTTGTATGCAACATTACTGCAGATCAGGGACGGTATTCATGTCGAGATAGCATGAGACTTAGCATGATGCTAACTTAGAAGCTCTTCCAATGTCCTATAGGATTTAATAGGACTTTTGGAAGAGCTTCTAAGTTAGCATCATGCTAAGTCTCATGCTATCTCGACATGAATACCGTCCCTGTTTATTTAACTCTTTCACCACATACTAATTCCCAGTAGGTTTTCACCACAGACGTAGTAAAATCGTCAATTTTTATCTCTATTTTTTGCTTACTTTGTTTGCAGACCAAGTGTGAGTGTTTGGTATTGTTGGACAGAACAAGTCTCTAGCTATAGCTGCATCAAGTTTCTTCGACTATGTTTTCCATGTTCACACCAAAAGTACATGAATACAAACATACCCATCTTGCTCCTATAGTTTTTTTTTTGCGTCTTTGCCACTTTTGGCCGCGCTTTCGGTTAGTCTTTTCAAAAGCTGCTTGTGACAAATTTAGATCAGTTTTGCTCAAGGGAAAGCACTCAGAAGACATAACTGATTGCTGAATATAGTTAAAGAAGTTTTTTCCCTTAGACCATACTTAGATGTGCACTGTTCATAGACAAAGTCACCACACATATATGCGTGCTGTGTACTGAACGGAGGAATCTTCTACCACGCATATGTGTGTGCTACGTAGTGATAAAGTTAAAGCTTGGGGATTTTTTCATCCATGAAAGTGTAACATTTTTTCTGACTATGAGATGCACCCCCCTCAAATTTTACACAAAATTGAGATTTTGTTGTTACATACATCATACTTTAAGGCGCAGGGGTCTCAGTCTGGGAAAATAGTATCGCCTTTTAGTCCGTAAAATACAGTAATTTTGTAAAAGAAAAAAACCCCATGACGTTCAGTACATGTTTGTGTATATGGTTTTGAAGAATCCTACCAATTAGCAAAACTAAAAATCGAGATGGGCACAGGTTTATGCACTTCTCACTGTTTAAATATCTGGATGTTGTTTGTATGCGAGAAGTTATGTGATAAAATTGACTGTGTTATGACCTGTTTTTGTGGTAAAGGTAAAGATGTGCCACCCCCCCTGCATTTCTCGGTTAATTCTATTTTTCCGTTTTTGCCTTTCTTACCATACATAAAGCTGTATTTTAGGAACATTTTTAGCTAATAACCTTTTCGGAATACTAACCCTAGCCCTAAACCTAACCCTACCCCCCACTGCAGTACACCGCAATTTGTCACAGTTGTGGTTCGTTGCGTTTTTCCATCTTATAGGGTTATAGGGTTAGGGTTAGTATTCCAAAAAGATAATTTGGTGAAAATGTTCCTAAAATACAGCTTTATGTATGGTAAGAAAGGCAATAACGGAAAAATACAATTAATCGAGAAATGTAGGGGGGGGGGTGGCACATCTTGACCTTTACCGTTTTTGTTGTTAATTTTGCAAGGGTGATTAGTTTTGTGCCATTGACGTTTTCCAGAGTTAATATTTTATCGTATTTTTGAAATTTGCATTTGCATAATTTGTTGTTCTTTTCTCCACCGTTCTCATTTTTGTTGTTTTTGTTGTTGTTGTTGACTATTTCTTGGTTTTTTTTGTGTGGTTGTTTTTCTCCACTGTTCCTTTATTTTTATCTTTGCACATACCTGTAACCCGTTAAACTTTTTTTGCATTCTGAAGTATGATATATTTAGGTTTAGGGACACAAAAACACAGCCCTTAGGCTTTCAAGTCCCGTCTGTGTCTTTTATTTTTGTACACACAGTACTGTCAAGGTTTGTCGTACACTCAGTTTTTTGTGTGATGATTTTAGTCATACTCATATTGTAGTGCTTTGAAGTCATTCTATTCAATGTTAAATGGTAAATTATTCCATAAAAGGTGCAATTCTGTTAGTAAAATAAAACTTTCTTGTGGTAGTTCTACAAAATTGAATAAATATTTTGTCAGTACTATTTCTTGTTTTTTTCTTCTTCTTCATAATTCAATATTGTGACTAAGTCCTGTACATCTCAGAGATGAGATTTTTCCTCCAATTGGAGGAACTCCTCCTTTTTGATTGCCCCTGGGTTCATTTTTGAGATCAGTGTAAATCCATGGAGAAAATTGGGGGGTGAAGGTAGGGGTGTTACCGGTAGGTTTTGTGTTGAATGGTAAATGCGGCAAGAAAGAAGTTCGATTAATATATTTTGTTCTCGATTGGTTCATTCTCAAATGGACATTTCCGGTTACTGCTTGGGGCAGCCAAGACTGCTCTACTTATCATTAATCTGCAGTTTGCAAAACTTAAAACGGAAGTTGTTATTCATTTTGCTGATGTAGCCTACACCGGGCCCCGAACCCCCGGCTTCTTTTTTCCTCCTTTTTGGTTTTCTGAGAATCTCATCTCTGAGTCATCTAGGTCATCAATATTATTAAAAATGTTGAAAGTCTGAATTAGGTCACCCCTAATTCTCCTTGCCTTTAAGTTTAAGGTTGGTAAGTCGAGTTCTTTTAACCTCTCAGTATATTGTTGGTATTATTTCGAGTAAAATATAAATATCTATATGTGACCCAGCACCACGAAAGGGACATTAAGTTGCTGGGCTAGTTTCTCACAACAGGCTTGCAAAGTCAAAAATAATTTTTGGGGTCAATTTAGAGTTATTGGTATTTTTGTGTTCTCTGACATCTTATCATTCATATTTATAAAGGATAATATTTACTATGGTCTCTAAATGGTCTTATAAGTGTTTTCAAACGAGTAAGTCAATGCAATTTCTACAGCTAGGCTAGACTTTAGGCTGTGTTTTCTCAAAATGGCCGACGCTCACCCTACTAACTTTAAATGCTCATACTTCGGGAACAGAAAAAGATACAAGAATGGTTCTTGTATCATTAGAAAGAGAATTGTCTGAAGTTTTCAAATGTATAATTTTCTCAGAATGGTCAGTTTGACCCGTAATCTCTCTCTCAAGATTCTGGGTCATATATTGAACAAAATCTTGTTTATTATGTGTGTTTTGGGGTGAACTAATATATTATGGCTATCCTGTACTTTCCCCTCAAACTTTCACATTGAACATTATCAGTGAGAAGCAGCATTCTACCATTCTCGGAAAAGGATAGGGTTAGGATCAGCCTAGGATTATTTTCATACAACTTGAAGAAGCAGACTTTGAGATTGACTGTCATAAAAAAAATGTGAAGGGGGGTGTTTCAGTACAAAATTGCTCAATTTTCATTGATAGGTGATTGATGACATCACATGTTTAAAAAAAAAATTCCGCTTTGTACAAAAAATAAACTGTTGTTGAGATTGTGCCTTTTTGTTGTTGAGATTGTATCCCTTTTTGTAGCTATTAAAAAACAAAAGTTGATCTTGTTGTTATTGTTATTTTAAGTCAGACGTGTATAGACACTGTTGTGTTTGATATGCTCCAAGTTTGATAGCGTTTTTATTTGGAATGTTCATTTTCTGTTATTTTAGTCAGAAAGCAGTTTTATTTTGTTTATTCTCTTGCTTCGAAACATTATCTTTGCAAATCATATATCTTTTGATGTGGTTCATAATAAAGCATTCCAAAATGAAATGAACTTTCTGTATTGTTGATATATGATGCATTCTCTCTGTTTCACTCTCGCTCTGTTTATCTCTGTCAGTGTTTGTCAGTCTGTCTCTGTTTCTCTCTCTCTCTCTCTCTCTCTCTCTCTCTCTCTCTCTCTCTCTCTCTCTGTTTGCATATTTATGAATATATCCTGAAACGGATGGTCATTCTAGAAACCAGTATTGTCTCTTGTTGCTCGTAATGTGTCTGTCAGTCTGACTCTGTGTCAATCTGCCTACATGTTTCTCCCCCCCCCCCCCCTCTCTCTCTCTCTGTGTTTCTCTCTCTCTCTCTCTCTCTCTCTCTGTTTCTGTCTCTCTGTGTATGTGTCTGTTAGTCTGTCTGTTAGTCTGACTCTGTGTCAATCTGCCTACCTGTTTCTCTCCCCCCCCCCTCTCTCTCTCTCTCTGTGTTCTCTCTCTCTCTCTCTCTCTCTCTCTCTCTCTCTCTCTCTCTCTGTTTCTGTCTCTGTTTCTGTCTCTCTGTGTATGTGTCTGTCAGTCTGACTCTGTGTCAATCTGCCTACCTGTTTCTCTCCACCCCGAAAACAACAACAAAGAAACATACACGAACGAAAATAGACTCCTTTGCGACTGTAGATCGGCAAAGGACAACAAAAGCAAAGTATTACACTTTGTGTTTTGGCAAGTAACTATTTGACTTTTTTGTTTTTTTTAAGGAAGGACATTGTTCAAGTGAGGACAGAATGTTAAAGAGAAGCTGCTTTTACAGACAGGTCCGTTTTTCTAAGTCACTGATAGGAAAAGCTGATTCGAGAAGTTTCCATTGTAATCTAAAGACCCCCCAAAACTTCTGACAAAACGTGCTTGACAGATTGACTAAGTCTACTATTTTAGGACTCCTCACTCTTGACATTTGTAAGTCCTTTGGAAAACGTTGTCCATTTTACTTTGCAGATAACAAACACACACAGTTTTTCTCTCTCTAATACTCTGTCAAATGGTGATCAAAATGGAAGGGAGATGACGAGTGGGAAAGGGGTGGAAACTTGAGTACAAGAATTTGGAGTTCCTGACAGTTTCCTGCGACATCAAAGAAGGCAGCACTCGTCCTTTCTTTCTCCCCTTCTGCACCCCCCCCCGTCCCCTCCCATACTCCCTCTTTTCTTTTCTTTTTTTGAAAAATAATTCTTTATAATCCTATTAGAACTTTTGCAAACTTTCCCTAAGCTTTCTTTGCGTATCGAATTGTACTGCTGCCATTAGGCTAAGAGGTTCCTGCCGCGGAAAGGTCAGTCGGTTGAGCATTAAAGTATTAACTCCGGTTAACCTACTCGTCTCATCTTACCCTCAGTCACCCCCACGTCACTCTCCTCTACCCACCCCCGCCTTCCCCAAAGGGAGCTCAAGATTCAACCTCGGTTTTCAATCCTGCCATAAACAGTTTATTATAGAGCCAGAGAACGTTCTCTGATAGTGACCCCCTTTCACTGCCCCGGTCTCCCCTCACTCCCACCCCCCACCCCTTCTCTGATTGACATATTAATAGAAAATGCACTCTAACCAAACGCAACTTGAGATGGGTTGCGCACATGTCATGCCCATTTGGTATTTTAACACACACACACCCAAACAAAAATCTAAAAAAATCCACATAGCGTGTGTAATACTTATACAGGTCTGTTAAAAACGTGAAGTTGTGTTAATCTGCCGGTGGACAATTCACTCCATTTAGTTTTGTGACTGGAAGGAGTTAGGTGTTAGCATGTTCTCCGCCGTGGGGATACCGGGTGTGTGTGTGTGTGTGTGTGTGTGTGTGTGTGTGTGTGTGTGTGTGTGTGTGTGTGTGTGTTCTTCCGTACAAATAGTTCCCCCACCTTCTGGAAGTTCTTTGCTTGTAACTTCCTCTAATCTCTCTCTGTCCTCTCTCTCTCTCTCTCTCTCTCTCTCTCTCTCTCTCTCTCTCTCTCTCTCTCTCTCTCTCTCTCTCTCTCTCTCTCTTTGACTGCTTTTTCCCTTGCATTGTGTCATCTATTACTATCTCTCTGACTTTTGGCCCATTCTCCTGCCTTTCCCCCAAAAAAAATCTTCCATATAGTTTTCTCCTTTGAGTTCCTCCGAAATCGGAATGTGTCGGCTGTACGCAGCGGGGATACCAGTGAAAACTGAAAACCGGAGACATACGTACCTTACCCATGATGGCCATATGGCCTGGGAACGCAGAAGAAGAAAAAGAAGAAGAAGAAGAAGTTAGCATGTTTTTTTGGTACTTGAGTTGCATGCATTTGCTGACCGGAGATCCGACGTGTTATTAGTCTACAATGTCATAGTGTCAGAAGAACCTGCTGGTCTAGCATGGACGATACCTTGCATACATGGTCTTGGAAAAGTGATCGCAGTATGTGATATTAAGTTCAATATCTTGTGTCAGTATTCGCTTGGCTTGATGGAAATAGGGACCTTCGGGGGCAAGCTGTTCCCAGAGCCAGCAAAGTGATTGACAATGCTATGAACATGGATAAAGAAGTATTACAGATCTTGCGTCCCTCGCGAAAGAAGCGGCAGAGGAAATATTCTCTTGTACTCGATAATTATGCGAACAGCAAGATTAACCCTTTCACCGCCAATGTCGCATTTTTGCACCACAATAGTTTAACACCCATGTCGCTAAAAAGCATCAAACCAAAGCCTGTTATATCCCAAAACCCTATCTTCTGAATTTTGGGAGGTAATGATAGGCCTGATGCTATGCATGTCACAGAAAAAAAATCCCAATATTGCAGATAAGTGTTTTCCTCGACCCAGTTAAGTTTAATGGTATGTTTTGTCTGAAAAATGGCAGGCGGTGAAAGGGTTAAAGTCAAAGTTCAGGTCGCAGAAGAGTCTTGACAAGCACGTACCGTAGTCGTGTGACTCGTGTCTGGCTCATTAAACAGACCCAAAATACACGAGAGTTCTTTCTTTCTATTTATTTTGTTGGTTAAACATGCCTTGGACTGGGAGTACGTTCACATGGCTTGCCATCCTGTTTTAGTTCTTGAGCGGAGTAGGCCTATTATGATAACATGAATGATGTACCCGGTACCATGGAAATAAACCCCGAGATGGGAATTCACAATGTTTGAAAAGGGAACATTTGAAGCCACATTGGTTGTTTAGCATCATAGCAGTCCATTCATGTATTTTATACTATAGACCTCGTGTTGCTAAACTTCGGTAATGTTTACAAAAAAAAGTGTTTTATACTTTTAACTTGCTTTAAAAAAAAATCCGTGTGCGCGCGTGTGTGTGTGTGTGTGCGTGTGCGTGCGTGCGTGCGTGCGTGCGTGTGTGTGTGTGTGTGAGAGAGAGAGAGAGAGAGAGAGAGAGAGAGAGAGAGAGAGAGAGAGAGAGAGAGAGAGAGAGAGAGAGAGAGAGAGAGAGAGAGAGAGAGAGAGACAGAGACAGAGAGAGACAGATCAGATGGGATTAGGTATCAAATATAACTTATTTTTTATTTAAACGACGGAATACAAAAACAAACATAAAATCCGGAGAATTAAAATATCGATCTTCGAGGTGCCTTGCCTGCCTTTAGGCTGGTGATTAACGGTTCCAAATATAACCACAGCCCAAAATTTTGCACGGCATGTTTGAGCACTAACCCCCCAAAAAAAACACACACACAAAAACCAAAAAAACAATCGAGGCAAAAGGAGAAAATAAATGGTCCATGGTCGGTCCTTTACGTGTATAGGGGAAGATGGGGTAAAAAGCGCATGGGCGGGTAAGAAGCCCACCCCAATTATCTCATGAAATGAAGCAAATTTCAGTCTCATTTTGCCCATGAGACGAGCGTTAATGTCTAGCATTCGTCTCATGGGCAAATTTGACTGAAATTTTCTTTATTTCATGAGATAATTGGGGTGGGCTTCTTACCCGCCCATGCGCTTTTTACCCCGTCTTCCCCTATACCCCCCTCCCTACCCCCTACCCCCACTCACCCCCTGACGAAAATCCGTTTAACGTCCTCCGGTCTGAAACAGACACGTATGGGACATTAGTAGATATAAAGATGGTGGGAACGATCCTGGTGGCAATGCCCGCCCGGAGGCAGTGCAACTCCAGGAAAGTCCCGAATTTTTAACGATACAGACGCCACTCACCCCCTCTTTGGCTGGATACTTATACAGCTAGTGCTCAATTTTGTCGTTAGTCATGGAAATCTGATTAACGTCCTCCGGTCTGGAACAGACACATATGGGACACCAGTAGATATAAAGATGGTGGGAACGATCCTGGAGGCAAGGCCCGGAGGCAGTGCAACACCGCCAGTAAAGTCCCGAATGTTTTAGCAATACAGATATGTTGATAAGAGTTGAGTTAGTCACGAGCGAAGTTTTGTGCTTTACGTCCTCGATCTCGACCTGGGAAGGCACGTAAGTTGAGTTAGTCATTGTTCTTCAACGCAATTTATAGGGCCTACATCCTCTCCCTCCCTCTCTTAATGATTTTCAACTCCTCCACCCATCCTCTTCCTCTTTAACCCCTTGACTGCCAGAGCAGATGTAATCAATAACCCCAGACGTATTGACCTGATGACATCACTGATGACGTCATCAGATGAAGAGGAATAACCCTGATATGTTGGCTTTTGCTCTAACACAGTCAAGAGATTAATCTCCCCAGACCATTTTGCCAGATTGGCTCTATCATATTTGTCTTTTTGTGTCACATGATTTGCCCAATGGTTTTCTCTTTAATTTTCTTTGGCAGTCAAGGGGTTAATTTCTTCTGTCTTTTTTTTAATTTTATATTTATCTGTCTTCAAAACTTCCCATCTTTCTTACTGCTTGAAGTCTCTCTGCCAGTCTCAGCTCCTTTAATTAATGAACTGTTGGAATTTATTAATCTGCTTTTCACGCATCTGCGCACGTTTCTGAAAGTGATCGTGTGATAATGAGCAATCCCTGAAGCATTTCAATCGATTGGACTTTCTGGTGTTTCGCCCATGGGCGGGGGTAGATTTTCCAGTTCCAATTTATCTTATTCTTTCCACAAATTTAGAAATTATGTGTTTGGGGATTTTTCGTCAGTTTAGCGAATGGAAAAGAAAAATAGAGACGAGAGAAACAGAAATAAAGAATGTGTGTGTGTGCGCGCGCGCGCGTGTGTGTGTGTGCGTGCGCACGTGCGTTTGTGTGTTTATGTGTGTTTATGTGCGTGTGTGAAAATATCTGGGCGTGAGACTTTTGTGTGTATGCTTGCATGAGTGTGCGTGTGTGCGTGTGCGTGTGCGCGCGCGGGCACTCGCGTGCATGCGTGCGTGCAAAGATGATCGCAAACGTGCTTAATTACGAATACGCTCATGTATGATTTCGCACAGCACAAATTCTTTATAGGCCTAATAGCTAAGCTCAAAAAGAAATATTCAGTCTCTAATTGATCCTTAATTTTCAGAGACAGTTCGATTTTATTTTGATATTCAAACATTTAAAAAAAAAATCTACAGGAATGGTAGCAAAACAACAATGAGAACAAATTAAATGCTAACGAAATAACAAAAAAATAAAAACAAACAAAAAAACGTGTGGCTTATTCTGTGCGCCTGGGGTTATTGATTACATCTGCTCTGGTAACTTGATTTGATCACGAGTTCTTACGCCTTTGGAACTGCCCCCAAGGAATAGAGATAGGCCTACACGTTCACAAACGTACATGCATTTGCACTCACACAGACATTTTCCAAGCGATTGTATCTTGATTTGATGTTTTTGTTTATTTGACAATAATTATGCTGCTATCTCATAAAGTTATAACTTTTGTTGTTGTTGTGGCTTAATTCCATGATTAGGAATTAAATTTGATAAGGCAGGAGTTGGGGTGGGGGTGGGGGTGGTCATGGGTTCTGGGTGGGGGTGGGGGTGTTTGGTTGCTCGTACGATGCCATAATTATTTAGGATTATTTTGAATGCGAAGTTTGTTTTATATTTTATTCTGATTTAAGCTTTAAGCTTTTTTTTAAATTTAGCAGCTCTGTCTTACGTTATGCTGTGCTCTCTCTCTCTCTCTCTCTCTCTCTCTCTCTCTCTCTCTCTCTCTCTCTCTCTCTCTCTCTCCTCTCTCTCTCTCCTCTCTGTGTGTGTGTGTGTGTGTGTGTGTGTGTGTGTGTGTGTGTGTGTGTGTGTGTGTTTGTGACACTTTGATGTCGATAGAGAGAGAGAGAGAGAGAGAGAGAGAGAGAGAGAGAGAGAGAGAGAGAGAGAGAGAGAGAGAGAATACTTGTATGTACTGTATGTATTTGCGTGTGTGTGCGTTTGTGTGTGTGCGTGTGCGTGTGCGTGTGCGTGTGCGAGAGAGAGAGAGAGAGAGAGAGAGAGAGAGAGAGAGAGAGAGAGAGAGAGAGAGAGAGAGAGAGAGAGAGAGAGAGAGAGAGAGAGAGAGAGAGAGAGAGAGAGAGAGAGAGAGAGAGAGAGAGAGAGAGAGAGAGAGAGAGAGAGAGAGAGAGAGAGAGAGAGAGAGAGTTTCGAAATTTATGTACTGTATCATCATCAGAAATTGAAAACAATAAGAAAGAAAACGGACAACCAACATTATTTATTGGGCTGTTAATTAGTTCATAATTTTTGTACCCCAATTTTATTCTCTGGTTTGATACAGCCGGCATCATCTTTAGGACACAGAACGGGTGCGTAGCGCTATAGCTACGTATCGAAAGAACTATACCGTTGTTACCACTACTACCCATAGAGAACAATTGATGATGAATGAGCCAAATCTGTCAGTTTGAATTCACGACTAACCCTAACCCTAACCCGAACCCTCTTCGTAACCTAGCCCTATTCCTTGCCTAAGTTTAACCCTATCCCTAACCCTTAGTTGTCGTAGTGATTTAGCCCAGTAGTGTTATCGATACGTAGTGGTAGCCGTACTGATTTATCTCGGAAGTGTTATCGATACGTAGCGATAGCGGGAGCCCCCCCCCCCCCCCCCCCCCCCCCCCCCCCCCCCCCCCCCCCCCCCCCCCCCCCCCCCCCGAACTACTCTGTATTTTTTTTCATTCTTAGTTCCCCAGCGAAACAGCGGGAACTGTTATTATTGTTTGTCCGTCATTTGATATTTTGGTAGTCACAGAGACTTAGCTCCGTGAAATTCGGGCTGCAGTCCCCCGGAGAGAGCGTCACCGCAAGCGCAGCGCCTACCCATTTTTTTGGGGGAGGGGGGGGGGGGGGCTGGGAACAGGGTGAGGAGGGGGCAGGCTTGGGAAAACTATCAATTTGGCTCACAACAGGCATGCAGCGTGATCTCTCCTTGCTCTTACCGACTTTTCACTGCCGTGGGAATTTTACGTGCGTAAAGCGCACCGGTCAGACTAGCTTTAAGCCCCCATCCGAAGGACTCGACGTCCAGTTCGATTTCCCAGAAAAACTAGAAAGCCGGAAACGGCGAGGCCCTGAATTCGAACCCGGGTCACTCACGTTGCAGTCACGCATTGAAACTGGCAGGCTTTCTCATGCGTCCGTCCGTCCGTCTGTGCGCGGACTTGACAGCGAGGGAACTTTGCACCTGCTGCACCCGCTCGGGTTCAACCTTGTTATAAATATTGTGTCAGCTCCGTATATAGTCTAGACTGGAGCATGATTATGTTAATGAGTCTGGCCGTCCGTGCGCGGTCTTCACAGCGAGGGAACTTTGCACCTGCTGCTCCCGCTCGGGTTCAACCTTGTTATAAATATTGTGTCAGCTCTGTATATCGTCTAGACTGGAGCATGATTATGTTTATGAGTCTGGCCGTCCGTGCGCGACCTTGACAGCGAGGGAACTTTGCACCTGCTGCGCCCGCTCGGGTTCAACCTTGTTATATTGTTTCAGCTCTGTATATCGTCTAGACTGGAGCATGATCTTGTTTTTTGTTGTTGTTGTTGTTGTTACACGCAACAACCTTGTTCCCCATCGATCAAAATGCTCTTGATCTAAAAGACATCAGTGGACGAACTAAGAAGAGAATACATTTGACCACGAAAATGTCTAGACATTAAAGACTGCAACAATTATGGGTTATTTGTGGAATATGAATGAAGAGTTAGCACGCTTTTCTTTCCGTGACTTCAGCTCGCTTTTAGGTATATATGTTACAGTAAATCTACAAAACCAGGAAATTTGCAAATTTCCTAAAATTTTCAGGGAATTTGCAAATTTCCTGTTTCACTCGGGGATTTTACAAATTTCCTCAAATTTTCCTGATTTGAAGGTCCAGGAAATTTGCAAATTTACTGAAATAACCATTTGAGACAATCAGGCAAATTTCCTGTTTCACTCGGGGATTTTACAAATTTCCTAAAATTTTCCTGATTTGAAGGTCCAGGAAATTTGCAAATTTACTGAAATAACCATTTGAGACAATCAGGCAAATTTCCTGTTTCACTCGGGGATTTTACAAATTTCCTAAAATTTTCAGGAAATTTGGAGGAGGTCCAGGAAATTTGCAAATTTACTGAAATAACCATTTGAGACAATCAGTTGCTATGTAAGCTAACAAATTAGAAAATGTGCTGAATTAGTGTGTGTGTGTGTGTGTGTGTGTGTGTGTGTGTGTGTGTGTGTGTGTGTGTGTGTGTGTGTGTGTGTGTGAAGAAAACAGAGAGAGAAGTATCGGACAGGGAAGCTGTAAAGCAGAAAAAATCACCATTTCGATAGAAACGAGTTATTTATGGTTTGAGAGGAAACCCATGTATTTGTCCTCTTCAATTCATAATGAACAAGAAGCATACCGTCACGCTGATAAGATAAGTGCCTAACTCATTTTACAGAGTTTTGAGAAAAACGCAAAAAACGTCTCAGTATTTTATTAAGAACTTACACATCTAATTTTTCTCTATAAAAATGCAATCTGCTGATCTCAATCGATTTACAGCGTGAGTGATAAAAAACCACACAACTAAATGATACATAAGTAGTTTATCAATCAGCAAAACAATGCATAACAACATAAAAATGTTATTGCTTAGCTTCGCACGCTTGAGGCAAGTCATTGTCTATCAAAAATGAAGCTTAATTGACTGTGGAAATCTCACCTGGACTTGGCGCCGCCATCTTTGTACAAACGCACCCAAGTAAGAAAAGAGAACGGCATATTTGCAACGTATCTATGGTGATTACTTCCGCTTTTCCAGGTGCTTCTGTACTTTCTGTCATGATAGATACCAGTCAGCCGATGTCCTATACACGCTTACTGCAAAATTGCCTAACTCTTGAGTTAGGTATTTTTCTTATGAGCGTGACGATACGAGAACTTGTCTCTGCTCTCTCTGCCTCAATCAATATATTTATGTCATGTACAAACCGAAGGATGTATTTCTTAAAAACATAGTTTGCTTAGAGGTCTAAGCATTAGAACATGTTTGACTTTGACTTAGTCTCTCTCTGTCTCTCCGTCTGCTCCTTCCTCTTCCCCTCTCATCCTTGTCTGTTATTTGTTTTTGTCTGTGTATCTGTCTGTCTGCCTGCCAATCTGTCTGTCTGTCTGTTTCTTTCTTTCTCTCTCTCTCTCTCTCTCTCTCTCTCTCTCTCTCTCTCTCTCTCTCTCTCTCTCTCTCTCTCACTCTCTCTCTCCTCTCTCTCCTCTCTCTCTCTCTCTCTCCTCTCTCTCTCTCTCTCTCTCTCTGTCTCTCTCTCTCTATCTATCTCCAACTATTTGTATTTTAAACAACACCCCACCTCCCAACTGATTTCCCTTAAACTAATACAGGGGTAACATTCATTGTTCATTGTGCAAACTTATTTAGTTTTGCATGAGTGGCTCCCATGGCGCCTGGAATTGCAGACAATCTTTGCTTTAAAACATTTGCACCGTTTTGTCAGGCATTTGATCAACCCAGAACAATTCCAATTACATTTAACATATATGGGAATAGAGGTAGTGAGAAGGAGAGAAACAGTGAGAGAGATAATGAGATAGAGACAACGAGAGAGAGACGGAGACTTCAGTAAAATCACAATGAGACAGTGAGAGAAAGAGAGACAGCGACAGAGAAACATTGAGAGACATAGGCCTACATAGACACACCGAACGAGAGATAGAGACACACACACACAGATAAAAAAAACACACACAGAAAGAGGTAGAGACAGAGACAATGAGAGAGACAGAAAGAAGGACAAAGACACGGAGGTTCAGGGAGATAGAGAGACTATGAGATAGGGGAACAGAGACACAGAGAGAAATAGTGAGGGAGAGAAACAGTGAGAGAGACAATGAGAGAGAGACAGCAAGACAGAGAGATAGAGTGAGAGGAAGACCGAGAGAGGTGGAGAAAAAGAGAGAGAGAGAGAGACCGTGAGAAAAAGACAAAGTCTGAGCAAAAGAGAATGATAGAGGCAATGTGTGTGTGTGAGAGAGAGAGAGAGAGAGAGAGAGAGAGAGAGAGAGAGGGGGAGGAGAGAGAGAGAGAGAGAGAGAGAGAGAGAGACAGAGAAAGAGAGAGAGAGAGAGAGAGAGTGCGAGAGAGAGAGAGAGAGAGAGAGGGGTTGGGAGGGGGGGGGGGGGGGGGGAGGAGAGAGATTGAGAGAGAGAGAGATCTAGGGAAAGAGAAGAGTGTCGTGCAATTTTAGTGGACGTGTGGCTGGCCCTAGAGAGACAGAGAGAGAGAGATTGAGGGAGACAGACAGATGCACAGAGAGAGAGAGAGAGAGAGAGAGAGAGAGAGAGAGAGAGAGAGAGAGAGAGAGAGAGAGAGAGAGAGAGAGAGAGAGAGAGAGAGAGAAAGAGAGAGAGAGAGAGAGAGAGAGAGAGAGAGAGAGAGAGAGAGAGAGAGAGAGACAGAATCAATAAGAGAGAAGCAGTGTGTGTGTGTGTGTGCGAGAGAGAGAGAGGAGAGAGAGAGAGAGAGAGAGAGAGAGAGAGAGAGAGAGAGAGAGAGGAGAGAGAGAGATATACAGAGACAGAAACAATAAGAGAGAAGCAGTGCGAGAGAGAAACAGTGACAGAGAGACAACCAGGGAGCCAGGTACAGTGAGACAGAGAGACAAAGTGAGAGAGAGACGGAGAGAGATGGAGAGAACGACAGAGAGATCGTGAGAAAAAGACAGACAGAGCAAATGAGAGTGATAGAGGCAATGTGTGAGTGTGAGAGAGAGACAGAGACAGAGAGATACAGAGAGAGAGGAGAGAGAGAGAGAGAGAGAGTGCGAGAGAGAGAGAGAGAGAGAGAGAGAGAGAGAGAGAGAGAGAGAGAGAGAGAGAGAGAGAGAGAGAGAGAAAGAGAGAGATGATGAGGAGAGGAGAGAGAGAACGAGAGAGAGATCGAGAAGCGAGAGAAAGAAGTGCGAGATGGAGAGAGCGAAAGAGAGACAGAGCAAATGAGAGTGATAGAGGCAATGATCGTGTGAGTGTGAGAGAGAGACAGAGACAGAGAGTGTAGAGAGAGACAGAAAAAAATAAGA
This sequence comes from Phymorhynchus buccinoides, assembly GCA_017654935.2. NCBI lineage: Eukaryota > Metazoa > Mollusca > Gastropoda > Neogastropoda > Raphitomidae > Phymorhynchus > Phymorhynchus buccinoides. The sequence goes on from CM065694.1 coordinate 22,748,029, forward strand.
GAGAGAGAGAGAGAGTGCAGTGCGAGTGCGAGAGAGAGAGAGAGAGAGAGAGAGAGAGAGAGAGAGAGAGAGAGAAGAGAGAGAAGAGAGAGAGATGGAGAGAGGTGGAGAGAACGAGAGAGAGATCGTGAGAAAAAGACAGACAGAGCAAAAGAGAGTGATAGAGGCAATGTGTGTGTGAGAGAGAGAGACAGAGACAGAGAGATACAGAAGCAATAAGAGAGAGAGGCAGTGCGAGAGAGAGAGAGAGAGAGAGAGAGAGAGAGAGAGAGAGAGAGAGAGAGAGAAAGAGAGAGATGGAGAGAGGTGGAGAGAACGAGAGAGAGATCGTGAGAAAAAGACAGACAGAGCAAAAGAGAGTGATAGAGGCAATGTGTGTGTGAGTGAGAGAGAGAGAGAGAGAGATAGAGAAGCAAAAGAGAGAGAGAGAGAGTGCGAGAGAGAGAGAGAGAGAGAGAGAGAGAGAGAGAGAGAGAGAGAGAGAGAGAGAGAGAGAGAGAGAGAGAGAGAGAGAGAGAGAGAGAGAGAGAGAGAGAGAGAGAGAGAGAGAGAGATCTTCCAATCTTCAGTAAATTTGAGAAACAAATGCATGCCTTAACTGTTTCACTCAGGGATTTTGCAAATTTCCTAACATTTTCAGGAAATTTGCAAATTTACTGACTTGCAATCTTCAGTAAAATTGAGAAACAAAATGCATGCAAAATTCAGGACATTTGCAAATTTCCTGAAAATGTTAGGAAATTTGCAAAATCCCTGAGTGAAACAGAAAATTTGCAAATTCTCTAAATTTTTTAGGAAATTTGCAAATTTCCTGGTTTTGTAAATTTCCTGTAACATATGTATGCCTACGTCGTACATTTTGTTTCCCAGATTCAGACAATACAACAAGGATTCGATTGGCAGGCCTAATATTCGCTTGACATGCGAACGCGATGTTTTTGTTTTGTTTTTGTTTTTAAATATGGCCTATTGTGGGATTTGTTTTTAAAAATTGGTAAAAAAAAGTAAAATTGAAAATATGCCAAAGATGAGAAGAAGAAAAAATAGCCGAGACAAAAAGCATAGAACTGATTTGAGTCCTACCAGCTGCTTTCGCGTTTTCCCAACATGGCGGACGATGCAGGCAAACACCCATGCAGACAAGAATAATTAAGAATAAATTTCATATAAAAAAAATACCTCCGACATTTCAATATTGTAGTGGTCTAATCCTCTGCTCTTCCTGCATGCCACCAGACGCCTCTCAATAAAAGCCTACTCAGGGGCGAATATATAATCTGTAGTGTGTGTGTGTCTTTAAAAAAATCGGGAAAACTTTACTATGTTTCCTACTTATACTCATCGAAAGAAGCATTGCGCATAGTATTGTTCCAACCATATCTGTATTACAAATGTCCCCATATTGTGTCTGCTTCAGAAATAGAGGATTTTAAAGAGCGGCCAGAAGTGTAGCCTCTCTTTCACTCAGGGGCGAATTCGGTAAAGCTTCTCTGCCGTGCCACCCCCCCATTCCCCCCTACATTTCTTGGTTAATTCCATTTTTCCGTTTTTGCCTTTCTTACATGGCGAAACATGAAGCTGTAAATTTGAACTTGAACATTTTCAGCGACAATTGTCTTTGTTCAATAATTTTTGGAATTGCACCGTCATGATAAAGGCCATTATCTAATAGGACCACCCCCCCCCCCCCCCCCCTATGTACTGCAGTACGAACTCGCGGCTTCCTGCAATGTCACAGTCGTGGTTCAATAAAAGCGTTTTCCCGAATCTTATAGGGGGGCCACCAGGGTTAGGGTTAGGGTTATTATTCGAAAAAGATAATTAGCTGAAAAGGTTAATAAAATACAGCTTTATTATGTTTGGTAAGAAAGGCAAAAACGGACAAATGGAATTAACCGAGAAATGCCTTTACCCACACGTCCACTAAAATCGCACGACTGTACGATACGATTCGATCCGATCACGTGGTCCCCAAGAACAAATGCGATTGGAGCATCGAGATCACGTGATCGAATTGCATCGCACAGTCGTGCGGTTTTAAGCCGGCGACAGACTATGTGACTGCCTCATGTGACTCGATCAGGTCGTGACGTTTCACCTCATTTGCATACCATCTAACTCGATCAGTCTGATTCAGTCGGGCCCAGTCAGGTGACAGGGCCGAATAGGGCGGGTTCTAAATTTCACTGATCGAGTCAGATGGCTTGTGACCTCTTCTGTGCGGGAAACAAAATGTGATCTACGTCACGACCTGATCGAGTCATATGAAGCAGTCGCATAGTCTGTCTCCAGCTTTAGTGGACGTGTGGCTGGCCGTTTATAGCCCACATCCCACTGTATGCATAATTATACACTTTGAAGCGGTTCTGTGTCGTACTGTACAAATTATTGCACCAACGACAAAGAAAGAAAATAAAGAGATTCGAACGATTGCATTAGTATAGCCATGCGCACCAGAATGTAACGGAGAAGCAATCAAATGCTTCTCACCGTCTCTCTCTGTCTCTCTCTCTGTCTCTCTCTCTTGGCCCTCCCTCCATCACACACACACACTCTCTCTCTCCGTCTGTCTCTCTGTGTGCCTATGTCTGTCTCTCTCTGTGTATGTCTCTCTCTCTCTCTCTCTCTCTCTCTCTCCTCTCTCGTCTCTCTTCATCTCTCTCTCTCTCTCTCTCTCTCTCTCTCTCTCCATCTGTCTCTCTTTGTGCCTCTGTCTGTGTGTCTGTCTCTCTCTGTGTGCCTCCCTCTCTCTCTCTCTCTCTCTCTCTCTCTCTCTCTCTCTCTCTCTCTCTCTCTCTCTCTCTCTCTCTCTCTCTGTCTCTCTCCATGTCTCTCTATCTCTGTCTCTCTCGTCCTCCCCTCCATCACACACACACACACACACACACACACACACACACACACACACACACACACACACACACACACACACACACACACACTCTCTCTCTCCATCTGTCTCTCTTTGTGCCTCTGTATGTGTGTCTGTCTCTCTCTGTGTGCCTCTCTCTGTCTCTCTGTCTCTCTCTCTCTCTCTCTCTCTCTCTCTCTCTCTCTCTCTCTCTCTCTCTCTCTCTCTCCATGTCTCTCTCTCTCTGTCTCTCTGCTTATTCTATTTACCCTCTATAAATAAAATTCATTAAAACACACACTCTCTCTCTCTCTCTCTCCCTCCCTCCCACCCTCTCTCTGTCCCCCCAACCCCTCTCTCTCTCTCTCTCCTCATCTCTCTCTCTCCTCCTCTCTCCTCTCTCTCTCTCATCTCCTCTCTCTCTCTCTCTCTCTCTCTCGTTCCCGCCAACTCTCTATGTACTCTGCTGAGAATTTCTGCCCAACCTCCAATGCTACGGAGTCTGTTTCTTCTTATTTTCTCAGAATGCTCCGCACAGAGATTTCCCAGGGCGTTTCTGTGTTTCTTTTCCAAGGCATTTTGACCCGGCAGGTGTGCCATATAATTCTTCACGTTTTTGCACTGTTCTCTATTTTTTTTTTTTTTTGGTGTCCGAATTTTGTTTACTAGGTTTCTTTCTAATGTCTGGTTGTTGTTGTTGGTTTTTTTTTGCTTTTTTCCCCCCCACATTGCTTAAGGTCTGTGTACACGTTAACACTATTCACGAGATATTTCTATTTCCCCCATGGCAAGACAATGAGGATGCAAGTCATATTAAAGACACACTGACGCACCACGATTAAGTCCCTTGGTTTTTTTCTAGGTAGCTGTGACCCACATACAAATGTCCCCAACTTCAAATTGAGGCTGCTCTTTAAAATGTTTCGTTTTGAATTTGGGGGCATTTATATGGGAGTCAGACTTGGTCAAAACAAGATTTCTTTCCAGCTATAAGAGGGAAAACACGTGAAAACCGTGATTTTTGACACGTGACGTGCTGGGTCTTTA
>CM065694.1:22756926-22759426 GCA_017654935.2 Phymorhynchus buccinoides
TCTTCTTTTCAACTTTTCATTTGTTTTTGTCGACATTCACACTGTCCTTTTGGTTTTTCTCCCTACTTTCATTTTTTTCCTTTCTGAAACGCGAACAGTTTACTGCATTTAGAATGTGCGAAGCATAGAATCAAACGGCTTTCTTTTAAGTATGCTAATATATTATTAACATTTTACAGTTTTACGTGTTTTTAAAAAATATAGGCCTTAAAACAACTTGCAAGTGACTGTTTTCTCTTTTTGTTTGTTTCTACTTTCTACATTAGCTTTGTATTAATCTGATTTTCCATGTATTATTTCTTACTTTTCCCATTCGTCCTTTCGTTCGAATTTACTTTATTGACCAGGGCCTGTATTCACGTTGAGATAGCATGAGACTTAGCATCATGCTAACTTAGAAGCTCTTCCAAAAGTCCTATTAAATCCTATAGGACATCGGAAGAGCTTCTAAGTTAGCATCATGCTAAGTCTCATGCTATCTCGACATGAATACCGTCCCAGGGCCTGTATTCACGTTGAGATAGCATGAGACTTAGCATGATGCTAACTTAGAAGCTCTTCCAAAAGTCCTATTAAATCCTATAGGACATTGGAAGAGCTTCTAAGTTAGCATCATGCTAAGTCTCATGCTATCTCAACGTGAATACAGGCCCAGAACTTTTCTTGCTGTTGTAATTTCCTGTCAAATATTCTGTTTTATTTCGTTTTGTTTTGCTTTGTGGGTCTTTTAATGCATAAGCTCCCCACCCCCACCCCCACCCCTATTTCTTTTGTTCTTTCTCTCTTTCATTCATTGAGTTGTATAACTTTAATTTCCCTGTTCTTTTTCTTCGTGACAGTAATGTCCCTTGACATTGTCAATAAAAAGAAATCGACGCATTTGTGTGTTTTGTTTGTTGTCTGTCCTATGGCTCTCCCCCCCCCCCCCCACCACCCACACACCTGCGTGCGCATCTCGACCCCTTCCAACGGAAGTGTCGCCATCTTAGTCTGATTTGTGTGTAAACAGTATCGATCTGGCATCATTTTTCAAACAAAGTTACTGACTAAGATGGCGGTCTCCCATAATATGGCACGCTCCTTGTGGCCGGATATGACGACACGTGGGTACAAGCCATATCGTTGTTGCTGTTGCTGTTGCTGTTGTTGTTGCTGCTATTGTTTTTACGGCGTGTCGTATGTTCTGCTGTCTTTTTCACGTGGTCGGATTTTAAACTGTGATCTTATGTGCTCAAATTTTGACGTGGTGACAGCCCTGAAATGGCCGTAGCATTCGACGGGGCTATAAACAACATCAAATTCAAATTCTGTCTTTTGCTGACGTCACTTTTTAAAATATTCATGTACTGTTTCTAACAAACCAAGAAATCAACATTGTTTTTTTGGGAGTTTTGGTGTACCGTAATATTTCTTTTTCACGCCGGTGTGGCGTTCTCAAAATGGATTTGTTCTCAACATGTCTGCGCATGTGCAAAGAGTTAGGGAAAGCTTTATGGTTAGGTTAAGGGTTAGGGATAGGGTTAGGGTTAGGGATAGGGATAGGGTTAGGGATAGGTTTAGGGTCAATTTAGTGTCGAATACACAAAAGATAAAATGTGATGGTAGGTCATGATCGATTTTGCACATGCGCAGACATGTTGAGAACAAATCCATTTTGAGAATGCCACACCGGAATGAAGCTGGATGAAAAGCAAACTGAGATACAGACATTTATGAAGGAGACATTTATTGGATATATATATATATTTTGATATATGAATATGATGGATGATTATAAAAAAACACACATCTGAGTGCACGATAAACCTTGTAGTACGTAGCACATGATACAATCAAGGATGGGACATTAAAAAACCTAACGGATACATTTCGTCCCTACATCCTAACCTAACCTTAATACACTAGAAGAAGAAGAAGAAGAAGAAGAAGAAGAAGAAGAAGAAGAAGAAGAAGAAGGAAGAAGAAGAAGGAGGAGGAGGAGGAGGAGGAGGAGGAGGAGGAGGAGGAGGAGGAGGAGGAGGAGGAGGAGGAGGAGGAGGAGGAGGAGGAGGAGGAGGAGGAGGAGGAGGAGAAGAAGAAGAAGAAGGAGGAGGAGGAGGAGGAGGGAGGAGGAGGAGAAGGAGAAGGAGGAGGAGGAGGAGGAGGAGAGGAGGAGGAGGAGGAGGAGGAGGAGGAGGAGAAGAAGAAGAAAGAAGAAGAAGAAGAAGAAGAAGAAGAAGAAGAAGAAGAAGAAGAAGAAGAAGAAGAAGACGAAGACGAAGAAGAAGAAGAAGGAGAAGGAGAAGGAGAAGGAGAAGAAGAAGAAATAAAGACTGGAAAGTGAGTAACGATGTGTCATCCAGATCAGACTATGCTGTCCAGTGTCTCAAAATAGGGGTATGTAATACTGAGCATCCAGACAACCAACCCGACACTGCACCAACCGACCCCGCTTCCCATTTTCTTCTTCTTCCTCGTCGTTCCTTTTCTCTTTCTCTTCCTCGTCCTTCTCCTCCTCCCC
>CM065694.1:22764426-22769426 GCA_017654935.2 Phymorhynchus buccinoides
ACAAGCACATGGATAAACAAGCACATGCATACATTAATGTATTGTGCACAACCACACATAGATCTACACACGCACATAGATACATACACACGAATCGTCTTAAAAACCTTTCAGAGTGTTTTCGAACAATCAACAAACCGTATAATTCAGCAAAGTAAAAGAAACAGACCCACACTTTCCGAGCACAATATTTCTAAGAAAGGTTTTTGTTGTTGTTTGTTAAATAACCCCTTTCACCGCCAATGTCGCATCTTTGCACCACAATGATTTAACACCCATATCATTAAAACGGCTTACGCTTGAAATCAGGGTCTGTTATTCAACGATATTGTGTCCCTGAATTTGGGTAGTAAGGATTGACCCCATTCTAAATGTATCACAGATAAATCCCATATTATTGCAGACGAAAATAAATTAATCTTTTCTGTAGCCAAATAAGTTTAATGGAAATTTTTGACTCAAAGATGGCTGGCGGTGAAAGGGTTAATGACACACCATCGCATTTTATTTGCTCAGCGATAATTGTATTTTTAAATGTAGAAGAAGAAAAAGAAAAAGAAGAAGAAGAAAGAAGAAGGTTTAGTTGTTTCATTGTTGTTGATGATGATGCTAACTAATGACGACGATGACAACGAAATGATGATAATGATGGTAACGGTGAGGGAAAGATGAGGAGGAGGAGGAGGAGGAGGAGGAGGAGGAGGGACGATCATGACGATAAAGAACGAGGAATCAAATAGGAGAAGGAGGAGGAGGAGGTAGAGAAAGAGGAAGATGAGGAAGACAAAGAGGAAAAATGGTGACATGATGAAGAGGAGGAGGAGGAGGAGTAGTAGTAGTAGGAGTAGTAGTAGTAGTAGTAGTAGTAGTAGTAGTAGTAGTAGTAGTAGTAGTAGTAGTAGTAGTAGTAGTAGTAGTAGAACGAACTGGAGGTGGAGGAGGAAGAGAAGGACGAGGAAGATAAAGAGAAAAGGAACGACGAGGAAGAAGAAGAAAATGGGAAGCGGGGTCGGTTGGTGCAGTGTCGGGTTGGTTGTCTGGATGCCCAGTATTACATACCCCTATTTTCAGACACTGGACAGCATAGTCTGATCTGGATGACACATCGTTACTCACTTTCCAGTCTTTGTCCTTTGCCGATCTACGATCGCAAAGGAGTATGAATTCGTTCGTGTATGTTTTTTTTTTTCTTCTTTTTTTTCTTCTCTTCTGTCTGTCCCAAGGATATCTCCCGAACCGCTTGAACGAATCGCTTCAAATGTTGTGTGGTGTACTTGACGAATGAGCTTGAAAACCGAAAATCTTTAAGGGGCCATAACTTCCACACCGTTGGTCCTAGAGTTTTGAAACTTGGCATGTAGGTACTTTGGCTTATGGCCGTTCTGATGATGGCATACCGATCAAGGTCAGGGAGATCGGAAGGCCTTCAAAGTGGTAGGGGTCTAAAAATGGGGTTTTAAGCCATATTTTCCGTATTTGTACTTGCTATTTCTCTTCTTCTTCTTCTTCTTCTTCTTCTTCTTCTTCTTCTTCTTCTTCTTCTTCTTCTTCCCTTTTGGGAGAGTCCTGTTTGGTGGTTGTTAATTTTCTTTTCTTTGTCCATTTTTGTCTTTGTGGAAGTGTCTATTCCCTTTAACTCTTATATTCTAACTTGTGATTTGACGGTTAATTTGCAAATTACGCTTAATTTAGGCTTGATACGCTTAAAACTGACATCGAGTTGCTTCCCTTGACGATGGTTTGTCTTTTTGCGAAAGTTAAGAAAAAACAACAAAACTGGCCAATGGCTTGACTGCCGCACCCTAAACCTAACTAAAATGGCACTAACCATTTTGAATCACGCAATTGTAGCTACAACCTTGTGACAGACAACCAGCCAACCAACGAACCAACCAAAAAACAAAACAAAAGAGCACACACACACACACGCACGCACGCACGCGCACGCACACACACACACACACCAACAACATCATACAGTATTTATACGGCGCTGAATCTTGATAGAAATCAAATCAAAGCGCACACACACGTTAGCATTCAAAGCGCATTCAAACACAAACGCAATACAAAGCGAACACACACGGATAACATAAATGGAATATAGCAGAAACAGACCTAATGGCAAGAGAGAGAAGATAAAGAGAGAGGAGCTTTAATGACGGGGGAACAGGTGGGTTTTGAGGTTAGCTTTGAAAGCAGAGAGAGTCGGTCGCTGACGGAGGGAGAGAGGAAGTTTGTTCCAGGAGGTCGGTCCTGAGACAGCAAAAGAGCGCCGACCAACAAGTTGAAAGCTTATACCTAGGGATCTGGAGAGAAAGAGGGTCAGAAACTGAACGTAAAGTGCGAGCTGGCCTATAGATGGAAATATTGTCGCAGAGGTAAGATGGAGCAGCTTTATGAATAGATTTATATCACACACACACACACACACACACACACACACACACACACACACACACACACACACACACACACACACACACACACACGCGCGCGCGCGCGCGCGAACGCGCGCGAACGAACGAACGAACGAACGAACGAACGACGAACGAACGAATACATGAACAAAGTAGCAAACGGGTGAATAAACACACACATACATCAAAATCCCCAAACCTAGCAATGTTATCTGGAAAACGATCACCTATCATTTCAGTCTCTGTGGCTCCGAAAGCAAAATCCAATTATTTTAATGCGCCCATTATGACTTTATGACTCCTGTGTGTATAAATGTCATGGCGGTGGAGGGGGGGGGGGGGGAGAGAGAGAGAGAGAGAGAGAGAGAGAGAGAGAGAGAGAGAGAGAGAGAGAGAGAGAGAGAGAGAGAGAGAGAGAGAGAGAGAGAGAGAGACGAGGAGAGAGAGAAGACAAAGTCAAAGTCAAAGTCAAAAATATTTTAATTTTAGGCCTCTGGGCCATAACAATGGAGTTCACACAAAAAAGTATTTGTATATATATACACTAGCGACCAAAAGTTAAGGCCCAGAAACTTGAGAAAGACAATCATCTCCGAAAACTCACGAACTCAATAAAACGCACCCAGCTCATAACAAAACTGAATTTATTCTTTTAACATTAAGTTCATTCCAAAAAATCATTAATCAGAACGAGTTCAGTCAACAAAATGCCCCTTTCAACAACTTCCCCCTCCTCTTGAAAAGTCACACTTAATCAATCATCGACCAAACGTTAAGGCCCAGAAAGCTCTTGAAAAGTCACACATTCAGAACCAATGCACTTAGGAACAGCAGTAATGTGTGTTTTGTGGGTTTTTTTCTCTGTCTGTCCCAAGGATATCTCCCGAACCGCTTAACCGAATCGCTTCAAATTTTGAGAGAAAGAGGACTTTGTCTTTCTGGGCCTTAACTTTTGGTCGCTAGTGTATATATGAGCAACAACGAAAAAAAGAATAAAGACACACCAAAAAACAACAACAAAAACACGTATTATATGCAAACAAAACATAGATACAAACATTCAGAGAGAGAGAGAGAGAGAGAGAGGTACAGTGTAGAAGTGTCCTGTTTCTCTGGTTCACTCATATATACCTGTAAACCCACTAGTCAAGCACTGAGCCGTTAATTAAGCGCATTAATTACAACTACAATCGCCATGGAGAAAGGCGAGATTAAAAAACCCCAACAACCACCCTACGATTATTATTGTCTGTCATCAGTTATAATTTTTGTTGTCTCCTAATGATCTAATTGTGCAACGCCTTACCACAGCTTCGACGAGACGGTCGAATTTTCAGCTTAAGAGTTAGTCTTTGGTATTCAAAATAAGGAACATTCGTAAACTATACCTACTCCGTCCACGTGTTATATTATTTATGGGTTATTATAGTTTAGCCTAACCACACACACAAAAGTAGAGAAAAACAAGCGCGAAATTGCAATAGTTTGTGGCAGGCGGTCTATTTTTATCACTCCAACCATGAGTCACCTCCCCTGGCTTTTCAATAATTTTAATCTGTAAACCAGAATGTTATCTCTGCACCATTTCGTAACTTTTTATATCTTTTGGAAAACATTTAAAACTATGTATCCTACTTATACTCATCAAAAGAAGCACCGCATACTCGTCGTGTCTGTTGTAGTGTCTGTATTACGTATGTTTATTATTTTGTACGCTTTTAAAATACATCATTTTAAAAAGAGCGTAGCCTCAATAGCAGGCCAACTTGTGGCGGTGCCATTTTGAAGTGTAGCCTCGATTTGAAGTGCGACAATTTTGTTTACAAAAATGTGCGACAATTTTGGACCAATTTTGTCAACATGTGCGACAGACCGACCGACCGACCGACAAAGTGAGTTATAGGTTTGTGGCTTGAGCCACAAACAAAACCCCGGACAGAGTATGAAGGGAGATCTTCAGCTACTGCTAGCCTTTTTCAACCCAACTATTTTGGCAAGTCCATGTTTTAGTTCACTCACTCCCCGTGGGGATACCGGGGGGTCTTTTGTAAAAAATAGTTTCCCCACCTTCTGGAAGTTCTGTGCTTGCAACGTCCTCTAATCTGCCACTCTTTTTGACTCTTGCCTTTTCCCTTTGCTTTCTATCGTCTACTATCTTTCTGACTTATTGGCCCATTCTCCTGGCTTTTTTTTTCTCTTTCAAAACAATCTTCCAAATAATTTTTCTCCTTTGAGCTCCTCCGAAATCGGAATGTGTCGGCTGTACGCAGCGGGGAGACCAGTGAAAACTGAAAACAAGGACGCATACGTACCTTATCCATTATGGCCATATGGCCTGGGAACGCAGAAGAAGAAGAAGAAGAAGAAGTTCACCCCCCCCCCCCGCCCTTCTATCCTTTACCCTTCTCAAGTTCTCATCCAAGCCGATGGTTCCAGGGCATTTTTGTTTTGTTTTGCGCAGTTCACAGTCAGTGGAGTCGATTAAATTGTGATCCACGAAAATCATAGTGGCTGCCCGTAATGAAACACCTGTACGAGGAAGAAGAACACACTGCGCAGACACAGACACATACAGACATG
>CM065694.1:22771926-22781926 GCA_017654935.2 Phymorhynchus buccinoides
TTCTTACCCGCCCATGGGCTTTTTACCCCGTCTTACCCTAATTGCTTAACCTACGCCAAAGAGGTTATTTTCTGTCTTCGTAGGAGAAGACGGGGTAAAAGCTCATCGGCGGGTAAGAAGCCCATGCCAATTATCTCATGAAATGAAGCGAATTTCAGTCAAATTTGGCCCATGAGACGAGTGTTAATGTTTAGCGTTCGTCTCATGGGCAAAATTTGACTGAAATTTGCTTCATTTCATGAGATAATTGGCATGGGCTTTCTTACCCGCCCATGGGCTTTTCCCCCCGTTTTCCCTTAATTGTTTAACCTACGCCAAGGAGGTTATTTTCTGTCTTCGTATAACTGTCTCGGCTTGCAACAGTATACTCAAAATGCTATAAACGGGTTTGGAAGAAAATGAGTTTTGACGAAATAGAAGTGTCATTATTTTACTAAATGACAAGCAGTCCTTCTCGTTACGCTTTTTTTTTTAAAAGGAACTAAATTTTGTTTAATCAGAGTTATATAAGATAAGCATACAATTTGCTTTTTTACACTCAGCCCTGAGGCTAAACAAAGGTTAACAAAAAAATATATACAAAAAAATTAAGCGCTTGCGTAACAAATAATAATAATAATAAAGCATTCAAGAAAAGTAAATATCCAAAAATAGAGAGAGAGAGATAGAGAGAGAGAGAGAGAGAGAGAGAGAGAGAGAGAGAGAGAGAGAGAGAGAGAGAGAGAGAGAGAGAGAGAGAGAGAGAGAGAGAGACTGGACACTGGAAAACTTTATTTGACAAGGATAAAGATTTTAGGCGATGCCTATTCTTACAATCTGTCCTTGGATAAAAGAAAAACAAATTTAAGAAACAAACACATTTGAAAACACACACACACTCTCTCTCTCCCCACCCCCCTCTCTCTCTCTCTCTCTCTCTCTCTCTCTCTCATCTCACTCATCATCTCTTTCTACATACATATAAAGAAACATTAAAAAAAATACACATAGTGAAACAAATAATTGATGACAAGTAGGAGGTGAAAGCAGCATCAAGAGAGAGAGAGAGAGAGAGAGAGAGAGAGAGAGAGAGAGAGGAGGGAGGGTGGGGGGGGAGATTCAATGTACAGTGGAGCCTCTCTTATTCATCAACAATCATCCAAAGAAGGTCTTAAATGGGAGGGAGTTGCATAAGGGATGTCATTGAATACTTACAAAGAAGGTCAATGTCTCAGAGAAACTGTTCGCCACGCTTCGCACTAACTAGGCTACACAACCGTGAAAAGCTAAATCATACCAAACAGAAAAAGAAGTAACCTTCACTAACGTAACACAATGTATGAGAGATTTGACTCTCTCAACAAGAATCATGAGAGAGAGAGAGAGAGAGAGAGAGAGAGAGAGAGAGAGAGAGAGAGAGAGAGAGAGAGAGAGAGAGAGAGAGAGAGAGTGAGAGAGAGAGAGAGAGAGAGAGAGAGAGAGAGAGAGAGAGAGAGAGAGAGAGAGATCGAGAGATTATCAATGAGATTTTGAGGGAGTTTTACTCATGCTTTGTCTATTTTTTTCATTTTTTTCTAGAGTTACTAGCGACGCCGAGTCCCAGTAACGCCTAGTAACGGTAACGCCTAGTAACGGACGAGAGTACTGGTAACAGCCGAGTACAGCAAATTTGAGCGATTCGGTTAAGAAACGGCGGAGCCGTATAGTGCGCGCGTTTCTGAAGCGATTCGAGAGTTGGTAGGATAGTTATACGGGCGCCGAGAGGCCGGCGGATGCGCGTTTCGCGCATTTGCCGAACCGCGCAAATGACACGGCCGCCTCGGTTGCCGTTGCCATCGGCCCGTTATGGCTCACAGCAAATTTGAAGCGATTCGGTCGAAAAACGGCGGAGTTATAAGGCCCGTTTTCGTGTTTCAGACACACACACACACACAGACACACACACACACACACACACACACACACGGACGGACACTTTTTTTTGTTATGTTTACTGTTCGTTGTTGATTGGTTTGACATTTTCTTAACTGTTTTTTTTATTCTTTGTTATGTAATTATTGTAAACTGGTATAATTCCGCCTAATGTTTATGCTGTGTAATTTATCTTGAACTGAGCACGTCATAAGCTTTGCTTGTTGCTGCTTCAGTTATGTCGTTGTTGTTATTGTTGTTTCTTTTGAAAATAAAACATTTAAACCAGAGAGAGAGAGAGAGAGAGAGAGAGAGAGAGAGAGAGAGAGAGAGAGAGAGAGAGAGAGAGAGAGAGAGAGAGAGTGACACACACAACACCAGATGAGAGGGGGGGGGGTGGGGAGGGTGAAGGGAGGTGGGTGTTAGTGTGTTGTGTTATGATTATATGCAATGCATTCTCTAATGTCCAGACATGAAACCAAAAAAAAGTTGTGTATGGCCAACTTCACACAGCCGTAAAGTAAAAGGGCGGAAGTTACGAAACACAGGTTCGGCATTCTTCGTGTTTTCTGAGGTAGATTCGGCAATTTCCGACACAGCTCGGGCGACGCAGACGACACAAAAGTTCAAGGAAATTAAATACATTTTGCCTTCAAAATCAACTTTCAAAAGCAAAATTTTGAACCAGACATAGCGGAATCGCGTCCCAACGCGTTCTTCTGGAACTGTATGGCAAGCAAAAGTCCGACATTTATGCGGTATCCGAGTTTTTACGTTCTTTTACACTTATTTACACGTATTATTTATATAGATTGGGTTTCTGCCAACATACCTAATGCAGATGCATCGAAATCTCCTATCCAGACACATTCATCATATTTTGCAATAAAGCCCCGGGTGGTTTTTTTCGTCCCGGAATTCCTTCCAGCTGATCCTGTTTTCGACTGGAGAAAAGATCATTTGGGGTGGGAAGGGGGGGGGGGGGGGGGTTCGGGGGAGGATAGTGGGGGGGGGGGTCGGTTCGGGGGGGGGGGGGGGGGGGGGCGGGGGGGGGGAATCATCATTGGCTTAGTGACCGTCTGCTCCACTTTGTCATTGATTGATGATACCCCTGGCTAATGTGCTTACCTAGAATAGGTTTGCACTAAACACAACGCCTGTTAAGTCGTGCGACTGAAAGTGTTTCGGACAGACAGACAGACAGAGAGACAGAGACATGCAGACTGACAGACCGACAAAGAGACACACAGAGAAGAAATGTAGGCCTATTTGTTTGGTTGCATGCCTAGTTGTGTGTGATTTTGTGTGTACGTGAGTGTGTTGGTGTGTTTGTTAGTGTGATACGGAGTGTGCGTGTGCGTGTGCGTGTGCGTGCGTGTGCGCGCGTGTGCGAGCGCGTGTGTATGTGTGAACATCTCAGTCATTTGAACTATATTATAGATAGGCCTATTTGCTGTCTCCTTGTTCCTTGGTGACGCGTACACAACACTCCAATGAAGACCTTTCATCCAACATAGAGTAGGGGAAGACGGGGTAAAAAGCGCATGGGCGGGTAAGAAGCCCACCCCAATTATCTCATGAAATGAAGCAAATTTCAGTCTCATTTTGCCCATGAGACGAGCGTTAATGTCTAGCATTCGTCTCATGGGCAAATTTGACTGAAATTTTCTTTTTTCATGAGATAATTGGGGTGGGCTTCTTACCCGCCCATGCGCTTTTTACCCCGTCTTCCCCTAGTCTCAATGCTCGCTGATCAATGACCACAATCTCCAGTCGGTCTTGGAATGTGAAGACGTGACGATATTTACCAGCAGCCACTCCTTGTGATGGGTACACGTCATAGGCAAAGGTCTCTGTACACGTGAACAATATTAACAAAATATCACTATTTCCCCATGGCAACACGGTGAGTTGTAAATCATAATATTGTGAGTGGCCGGCCTATCACTGTGTTGCCATGGGGAAATAGTGATGTTTTGTGAATGTGGTCAACGTGTACAGAGACCTTAAAGGTGGACCCTGACGAATGAGTTTTTGCCAGAAACACGTGGAGATCGCCAGAAAGACAATCTTTTCAAGGATCGGAACACTCACTTTGCTCTGGTTTCCTAGAAATTAAACCGTCGCAACAGCGATTCCTCCTTGGCCGGAGAGAGTAGCTATTTTGGATGGGGTAGGTGAAGGTCACTCATTGTGGTTAGAGCGTTTTTAGTGCAGTAAAAAAAAAAAGGGAGCTATTTCCTTTGTTGTGAGCGAAACTCCTTTAGATAAACTGTATACAAAATAAAAAAATAAAAATAAAAAGGCTTGTATTGCGAAAATTTCGTGCAAACGATTTGGCGGCCATTGGAAAAGAGACGGCACACGCCTTCTCTTTGGGCAAAAGAATTTGACTTCCAGCACCTCCGCCAAGGAGGAATCGCCGATTTGACGGTTTGATTTCTAGGAAACCAGCAAAATGAGTGTTGCAATCTCTGTAAAGGGTGTTTTCCTGGTGATCTCGACGTGTTTCTTACAAAAAGTCATCCGCCAGGGTGCCCCTTTTAAGAGAGGTGAACTGAGTGACTGGGTACTAGGTCTGTCTTGTCTACTACATCTGTGGCCAGGATGGAGTCTTCTCGACAAATCGCTACTTCTGTCATTGTGTGTGTGTTGTGATGCGTATGACATGATAATGAACCTCTAACTCTTGTCTTGTCTTTCTCTCTCATTCTCTCTGTCTCTCTCTTACACACACGCACGCACGCACGCACACGCACACGCACGCACACGCACGCACACACACACACACACACACACACACACACACACACACACACACACACACACACACACACACACACACTTGACTTGACTTGACACACACACATACACACACACACGCGCACACACGCGCGCGCGCGCACGCACGCACACATTCACAGACTAAATGGCTTGATGAAAAAAAGTATATTATTTGCTTTTTCAATGTTCCATCTGGAAATAAAATTTTGACTTGACTTGACACTATCTTTCTCGACGCACCTTTGCACAATGTCACTATTGCAGACAGTGTAGACAATCAGATCAATACTAAAGGGGTGGATTACACGAGCTCCTACAACTACGGAGCATTCATGAAGTAGTCTGCTTTCAATTTCTGAAAACACAAACAAAGGGTATGAATTGTTAACCTAAAACACATTCGAGAAACTGAATTTTCTTTTGCTTGATTTATTGGGTTTGTTTTTTACAACAGAAAAATACACTTTTTTTTTCAGAAATAAAGGTTGATTTAAAATCAGAGCAATCACAAGCCGCAACACGATTTAGCCACACAGTTTAATAGTAAGGCAATAGGTATAAGTGCCTATGTACCTTTTCTCTCCCACACTCTATAGTAGTACCAAGACATTCAAAAGCTGGTCAGTCTTGTCCTCACTCAATCACGGTAATACCAGATCCGACACACACGCATAGTACCTTGGGTGGACTGAAGAGATTTGTGGCCGCATCAGCATTCTTTTCGTCGAGTCACGCCAGACATGACTTAATATATTATAGAGCAAGACGTCCGTCCGTCATTGTCAACGGCGATTAAGGAGAGACCAGTTTCGGGGAGGAGACCGTTTGGCCCATCTGACACGGGCTGGACATTCTTATAAGTGCATAGACTGCATTTCTACTACTAGGGGAAGACGGGGTAAAAAGCGCATGGGCGGGTAAGAAGCCCACCCCAATTATCTCATGAAATAAAGAAAATTTCAGTCAAATTTGCCCATGAGACGAATGCTAGACATTAACGCTCGTCTCATGGGCAAAATGAGATTGAAATTTGCTTCATTTCATGAGATAATTGGGGTGGGCTTCTTACCCGCCCATGCGCTTTTTACCCCGTCTTCCTCTACACTAGCGAACAAAAGTTAAGGCCCAGAAAGACAATCTTTTCCGAAAACTCACGAACTCAATAAAACGCACCCAGCTCATAACAAAACTGAATTTATTCTTTTAACATTAAGTTCATTCCAAAAAATCATTAATCAGAACGAGTTCAGTCAGCAAAATGCCCCTTTCAACAACTTCCCCCTCCTCTTGAAAAGTCACACTTAATCAATCAGCGACCAAACGTTAAGGCCCAGAAAGACAATCATCTCCGAAAACTCAATAAAACGCACCCAGCTCATAGCAAAACTGATTTGTTTTAAGTTCGTAAACGCACCCAGCTCATAACAAAACTAAATGTTTTGGAGTTCGTGAGTTTTCGGACATGATTGTCTTTCTGGGCCTCAACGTTTGGTGGCTAATTGATTCTGAGTGTGACTTTTGAAGAGGAGGGGGAAGTTGTTGAAAGGGGCATGTTTTTGACTGAACTCGTTCTGATTAATGATTTTTTGAATGAACTTAATGTTAAAAGAATAAATTCAGTTTTGTTATGAGCTGGGTGCGTTTTATTGAGTTTGTGAGTTTTCGGAGATGATTGTCTTTCTGGGCCTTAACTTTTGTTCGCTAGTTGTAGTACCAGTAGATTGTCGACGATGAATATAAAGGAAGAAAAACGCATCCCCGGCAACAACGTTTGTTAAGGTGGACCCTGACGGATGAGGTTTTGCAAGGAACACGTCGAGATCACCATAAAGACAGCCTTTTCAAGGATCCGAACACTCACTTTGCTCTGGTTTCTTAGAAATCAAACCGTCAAAACGGCGATTCCTTCTTGGCAGAAGTCTCTATTGTATCCCCACTGTCCGCACTAAAACCTATGGTCAACGCTCTTTCTCCTATCAAGCTCCTGTTACTTGGAATCAGTTGCCTCGCTCTCTCAGATACTCATCCTCTCTGCCCACATTCAAACGCCATCTCAAAACTCATCTGTTTCCTAAATAACTACTAATCCCTTCCTTCATGACTTGGTGTGTGAATGTCTGAGAGTGAACGTCTGTGCTTGGTGAGCGCATATAATTATTTGTGGGTGTCCGCGTGTGTGGGTGTGTGGTGTGCATGTGTAATTCTATGTCTGTTTGTTTGTCTGACCGTCTTTGGGTGTTTGTGTAATTTTTATTTCCCATTCTTTATGCTATATGTTAAATATTATTATATGTGGTGTTATATGTGTATATTATATTTTTATATTGTAAACGCCTAGGGCATTAAATTGATTAGGCGTCCTAAATGTTCTAATAATAATAATAATAATGCCGGAGAGAGAAGTCATTTTGGATGGGGTGGGTGGGGGCCAAACCCATTGTGGTTCAAGCTTCTTCTTTTTTGTAGTGCAGTAAAGCAAAAATTGAAGCAATTTCCTTTGTTGTGAGCGAAACTCTATTGGATAAACTGCATAAAATTTAAAAAAAGATAAATAAAAAGGCTTGCATTGCGAACAAATAGTGCAAACAATTTGGTCGCCATTACAAATGAGACGGCACACGCCTTCTCTTTCAGTGAAATAATTTGACTTCCAGCACCTCCGCCAAGGATGAGTCGCCGAATTGACGGTTTGATTTCTAGGAAACCAGAGCAAAGTGAGTGTTGCGATCTCTGTAAATAGTGTTTTCATGGTGATCTCAATGTGTTTCTGGTAAAAACTCATCCATTAGGGTGCCCCTTTCACGGACATTTTTCTCTCTCGCGGATACCCATATGATCTACAATAAGCCTAGGGTCTTCCATAACCATGTATATTCTTGATCATCATGTCACAACCTATTCAGATCCTGAATTTTGAACCGCCAAGGAAGACTCACAAAACCAAAAATGTCCTTCCTTCATGTCCGAGCTGTATCTCATGAACCAGTGGGTAGAATGGCTTCAAATGTTGTGTTGTAATGCAACACGGCGAGTAAGGAAATAGATACTTGCAATAAATACCCCCCCCAAAAAAAAAGAAAAGGAAAAGAAGCAGAAACAGGGTCATTTAGACTAATGTGCACGTAAAGACAAAAAGACCGCGAGAGGACTTAACAAACGTTTTCTTTGAACTTTTGCAGTCAGACATTTCGATGTTGTGCCCCTGTTGCTGGGGGTGGGGATGGGGGTTGGTGGATGAAGGGGACCTGATGTAGTTGATTCACAGAGTGTGGCTACAACTGGCGTTGTATAAGAGTGCTGTTACGCATTCAGAAAAGCAGTTCAAGATAAATAGACATTATCTAAATGTCCAGAGTGTGTCAGTAGATCATGTTCAACAAAGCCGAGATCAAGTGTTAGAACTTGGGGAGGGTGGGTGTGGCACAAAAACGGGAGAAGAGAGAGAGAGAGAGAGAGAGAGAGAGAGAGAGAGAGAGAGAGAGAGAGAGAGAGAGAGAGAGAGAGAGAGAGAGAGAGATATTCAAATTCAAATGGTTTAATGTACATAGGCCTTGGACCCTTATGCAAACCAGAATCATATAATAATAATAATAATAATAATAATAATAATAATAATAATAATAATAATAATACCACTACTACTACTACTGCTACTACTACTACTACTACTACTACTACTACTACTACTACTACTACTACTACTACTACTACTACTACTACTACTACTACTACTGCAAACAAACAACTACACGACAAGTGCAAAGTGACGTTATTTTATTCACAAGAGACAAAACAAAACTACTGGATATTTCGGCGAATGCGCCTTTATCAACACAGACAAGCAATTAAACAGCAAACATCAAATATAGCAAAAGGAGCAAAAAGTAGGCAACAGAAGGAGCAAAAAATAAAAACACACACATCAAGATCAAAATAAAAACAATACTTCCCCTCTACAGTCCAACGTGTAAATCCCTGTAGAGGGGAAGTATTGTTTTTATTTTGATCTTGATGTGTGTGTTTTTATTTTTTGCTCCTTCTGTTGCCTACTTTTTGCTCCTTTTGCTATATTTGATGTTTGCTGTTTAATTGCTTGTCTGTGTTGATAAAGGCGCATTCGCCGAAATATCCAGTAGTTTTGTTTTGTCTCTTGTGAATAAAATAACGTCACTTTGCACTTGTCGTGTAGTTGTTTGTTTGCTGTATGTTCCAGTGACGTTGCAGTCTGTTTCTTTTTTTTTTTACTACTACTACTACTACCACTACTACCACTACTACTACTACCACCAATAACAACAACAACAATAATAATAATAATAATATTAATAATAATAGTAATAATAATAATATGGCAAACAAATGAACAAACCTACATGAAAAGTGTGCCTGATAACATAATACACTTACATACAGAAATACGCACGGAGATGCACAGTAATTACATGCATACCAGTCGAGAGATACGTAATATACTTTTGGGGATGTTCAAAACAGAATAGTATGTACAGCATTAAATGGGTTCCAAAACCCCAACAACAATAGTAATCACAGAGAGAGAGAGAGAGAGAGAGAGAGAGAGAGAGAGAGAGAGAGAGAGAGAGAGAGAGAGAGAGAGAGAGAGAGAGAGAGAGAGAGAGAGAGAGAGAGAGAGAGAGAGAGAGAGAGAGAGAGAGAGAGAGAGAGAGAGAGAGAGAGAGAGAGAGAGAGAGAGAGAGAGAGAGAGAGAGAGAGAGAGAGAGAGAGAGAGAGAGAGAGAGAGAGAGAGAGAGAGAGAGAGAGAGAGAGAGAGAGAGAGAGAGAGAGAGAGAGAGAGAGAGAGAGAGAGAGAGAGAGAGAGAGAGAGAGAGAGAGAGAGAGAGAGAGAGAGAGAGAGAGAGAGAGAGAGAGAGAGAGAGAGAGAGAGAGAGAGAGAGAGAGAGAGAGAGAGAGAGAGAGAGAGAGAGAGAGAGAGAGAGAGAGAGAGAGAGAGAGAGAGAGAGAGAGAGAGAGACGAGAGAGAGAGAGAGAGAGAGAGAGAGAGAGAGAGAGAGAGAGAGAGTTAGTTTACATGAATAAAAGCAACGATATACTATCACCACTGTTTCACCTCTAACTTAGAATCTAAAGCAAATTAGTAAACAAGTACACCCGATTCAGGACAATTCTGGACAAACGTGGTGTTTCGTGTCCTATAAGTTAGCACGTGCATGACTGTACTTATTCAAATCTAGAACAACCTAGTAAGCAGTCTTCTCCTTTACTATTAGCCGAAACGTTAATACTACTACATCAGGTTCAGCACCAGAGATTTACCATCGTCATTAGTGTTGTCGTAGAGAAAGAGAGG
>CM065694.1:22786926-22819426 GCA_017654935.2 Phymorhynchus buccinoides
CTCTCTTCGTCTCTCTCTCTCTCTCTCTCTCCTCTTCCTCCCCATATTGTCCTTCCCCTTGTTACAAAGCTTAAGAAAAATTACCATTCAAAATATCGAAACGCAATAACAATCTCCCAATAATTTCATTTGCTTGTCTTGTAATAAAAATGTGTGAAATATCCCGGGGCAGTTTTACGCTTATTAATCAAATCAATCCCTCCAAGTCTGATCATCTGGAAAAGAACTAATTGTTGAATTTGAAACATTTGCCCTAAAGCCAACATGATTGGACACTTTTTGTTTTGTTTCCAGTTTTATCTATGCAATAATATTCTCTTGTTAATGACGCATCAAAGAACGCAAATGAACTGAAATATATAAAAGGAATAAAAGTCTGGTCTAATTGTGCCTTGATTCGCTTATCAAAGACGGAAGAAAACGCGTGTAAAGCGTGATCATAAATAAACGTTTGTGTGATTGTTTTTCATACAAACTGGGGCACACGCGCACACGCACACACACACACGCACGCACGCACGCACGCACGCATACACACACGCACGCACGCACGCGCACACACACACACACACACGCACGCACGCACACACGCACGCACGCACACACACACATATATATATAGGCCAAGTCAGGGCTTTGTGTAATTGTTTTTCATACAAGCCGGGGCACACATACACACACACACACACACGCACGCACGCACGCACGCACGCACACGCACGCACGCACACGCACGCGCACGCACACGCGCGCGTGCGCACGCACACGCACACACACACACACACACACATATAGGCCAAGTCAGGGCTTTCACCGCGCGTTGGGTCATGATGAAACTAAACTGAAATAAGTATAAATATTAAGAAAGGAAGTTCGCCTTTACTATTACTGCAAGATACCTATTCTGTTCCTGCCTATTAATGTTATCACTGTCTGTCGCCATCGTCCTCTGTCAAGTCTGCAAACAGTATCCGAGTGTCTTGAAGATACACTGACCCACCACGACTAAGTCCCTTGGGTTTTTTTCTGGGTAGCTGTGACCCATATACAAATGCCCCCAACTTGAAATTGAGTCTGCTCTTTAACCCTTTCACCGCCAACGTCGCATTTTTGCACCACCATGATTTAAAACCAATGTCACTCAAAGGCATCAAATCAGGGTCTGTTGTCCAAAGACCCTATTCTCTTAATTTTGGGAGGTAAGGATAGGCCTTACTTTAAATACGTCACAGAGGAATCCCCAATATTACAGACAAAATGTTTGATCTATCCAGGTAAGTTTAATGGAAATGTTTTGCAGAAAAATGGCTGGCAGTGAAAGGAGTAAAATGATGTTTCGCTTTCAATTTGGGGGCATTTGTATGGGAGTAAAGCCTGGTCAAAACAAGATTTATTACCAGCTATAAGAGGGAAAACCCGTGAAACCCGTGATTTTGACACGTGATCTGTTGGATCTTTAACCCTTTCACCGCCAATGTAGCATTTTTGCACCACAATGATTTAACAACCATGTCATAAAAACTCTTGAAATGAGGGTCTGTTGTTCAATGACATTGTGTTCGTACATTTGGGCAGTAAGGATTGACCCCATTCTAAATGTGTCACAGAGAAATCCGACAACCTTTTCTGTAGCCAAGTAGCTTTAGTGGACATTTTGGGCTCAAAGATGGCTGGTAGTGAAAGGGTTAAGCAGCTGATGCCACCTTCTGATCCCCAAGTCTTCGCTATAATGTCAAGGCAGTCGTCTGGGAACAGTCGACACGGCAGTGTAATGTAAATAGAGAACGCACGAACAATGAACACAAGCTTTATTTCTACGGGGCCACCTACCCTTAGAAAGGCCAACGTCATAGAACGTATTAAGCGTAGGTCTATTATCCAATATTGATCGTGTTTTAGAACCAAATTCTTTTAGGACGAGTTACCTAGGTCAACGTTGATAATACTAATATTTTGAGCTGTCAGGAGACGCAATAAGCAACGATGGCAATGTCAATGGACATAATGACATTAATTAGCCCTGATCGCTGTTATCTTGCCTTTTTGGAGGGCATAAAACCCTGCATTTCTCGGTTAATTGTATTTTTCCGTTATTGCCTTTCTTACCATACATAAAGCTGTATTTTAGGAACATTTTCAGCTAATTCTCTTTTTGGAATACTAACCCTAACCCTAGCCCTAAACCATACCCCCCACTATTTACTGCAGTACACCGCGATTTGCCACAGTTGTGGTTCGTTGCGTTTTCCCGTCTTATAGGGTGGGGGGTAGGGTTAGGGTTAGGGCTATGGTTAGGGATAGGGTTAGTATTCCAAAAAGGTTATTACCTAAAAAGGTTCCTAAAATACAGCTTTATGTATGGTAAGAAAGGCAAAAACGGAAAAATAGAATTAACAGAGAAATGTAGGGGGTGGGGGTGGCACATCTTGACCTTTACCCCATTCTCTAAAAGATTAGTATAATGTAGAGAGAGAGAGAGAGAGAGAGAGAGAGAGAGAGAGAGAGAGAGAGAGAGAGAGAGAGAGAGAGAGAGAGAGAGAGAGAGAGAGAGAGAGAGAGAGAGAGAGAGAGAGAGAGAGAGAATGACAATGATTGATTTTAATGTCATTAGTTTCATAGCTCTTATGACATAGGGTAGCCTACATGGAATACAATGAGCACTGTGAACACAATGAAAATGAAAGAGAGAGAGAGAACACTGAACACTGACATGTTTTAATGTACATTAAGGTACATCACACGAGAGAGAGAGAGAGAGAGAGAGAGAGAGAGAGAGAGAGAGAGAGAGAGAGAGAGAGAGAGAGAGAGAGAGAGAGAGAGAGAGAGAGAGAGAGAGAGAGAGAGAGAGAGAGAGAGAGAGAGAGAGAGAGAGAGAGAGAGAGAGAGAGAGAGAGAGAGAGAGAGAGAGAGAGAGAGAGACGAGAGAGAGAGAGAGAGAGAGAGAGAGAGAGAGAGAGAGAGAGAGAGAGAGAGAGAGAGAGAGAGAGAGAGAGAGAGAGAGAGAGAGAGAGAGAGAGAGAGAGAGAGAGAGAGAGAGAGAGAGAGAGAGAGAGAGAGAGAGAGAGAGAGAGAGAGAGAGAGAGAGAGAGAGAGAGAGAGAGAGAGAGAGAGAGAGAGAGAGAGAGAGAGAGAGAGAGAGAGAGGAGAGAGAGAGAGAGAGAGAGAGAGAGAGAGAGAGAGAGAGAGAGAGAGAGAGAGAGAGAGAGAGAGAGAGAGAGATTCGCTACTCGTCTTCGAAGCGAAATGACACAATGTGGATAAGGCGAATTGAACCCGTTTGTCAACACTAATTTTGCACAGCTCCGAACAGGGCCTAACCAGTCAGTACACGACATGGGAAAATGGCGACACAGCACAGCACGCCATCTTCGAACGAAAAATGGTGTTTTACGTCCTCTCGGTCTGGAACAGACACATATGGGACATTTGTAGATACAAAGATGGTGGGAACAATACTAGAGGCAATGCCCGGAGGCAGTGCAATACCAGTAAAGTCACGATTTTTTTAACAATACAGATAGGCGTAGCGGTAACCACGCCTCGGTTAAACCTCATCGGCTATGGTACCGCCACAATTGTTAGTATAGCAAGTATGTATGAGTCGCATAAAGCACGCCATCTTCGACGAAAATGGTGTTTTACGTCCTCTTGGTCCGAATCAGACACATATGGGACATTTGTACAAATACTGGAGGCAATGCCCGGAGGCAGTACGAAACCAGTAAAGTCCCGATTTTTTTAATATATTAATACAGATAGGTGTAGCGGTAACCACGCCTCGGTTAAACCTCATCGACTATGGCACCGCTACAAGTATTTTAACCGAGAAGCACGCCATCTTCTTGTAGCGAAGTTTTTTTTTATACCCCCCTCCCCCACCCTCCGTGAAGGTAAACTTTGTCTTCTTCACCTCTGCAGACAGTAGGTCAATACGTTGATTACCGTTAGCGGCAGTTTTTTGTAGAATTTTTTTTTTTACAATCTTTTATTTCCACCTAAAGCGTAAACACAGATATTTGTTTTCAAGAAGTGAAAGAAATCAAATGTTGCGATGGAAAAGGTGTATTTTGAGCACGAAGTGTCTTAGAAGTCAGACACAAAACACAAAAAGCACCACGACTCATTGTTTCTTCTTCCTTCCTTCCTTCCTTCCTTCCTTTCTTTCTTCCTTTCTTCCTCCCTTCCTTCCTTTCTTTCTTTCTTTCTTTCTCCCTTCCTTCCTTCCTTTCTTCCTTCCTTCCTTTCTTATTTTTTCCTTTATAAAATAAGCTCTTAACAGGCCTAAGTGTAGCCTTATGATGACGTTTAAAAAACAACAACCCCATTTTGACAGATTATTTCTGTTTATTTGTTTGTTTGTTTACGTACCAATATGTCTAAAAGACTCCAGGGATCATCCCAACAGCCGAAGCACTTGAACACCATGGTACAAAATTAATGCTCCAGCTAGGGATGAGAACATTACGTGTGCGACCGTTTTTGATTACCCCGCCACAATGAGTAGCTACACAACGAGCAGCTACACTCCGTCTTCGGGGGAATTTCTGTTTATTTCTGGCTATTTCTGAGCACGGAATTTAACCAAATTCGGTCCACTGTCTTATCTTCATTTTAACAAAAAAAGAGAGAAAAAAGTAATGTACACGTATTTCTGTTTATGAAGGACAATCTAGACTAATGAACCGCAAACATGTAATGAAAACTGACAAACAGACCACACAATTATAAGCAAACTGGCTAACAAACAAACAGACAGACAGACAAATAGACTAATCACCTTAGACAAAGCGTAAGGTTCTCAGCAGAGAAATATAATTATTAAGTCGTTCCAAGAACCGCCGACGGGCAATTTGGCACTCCAGTTTCATCTCTTTTAGCCCATGTAGGCTAACAATGTGCTGGTTAGGTGGAGTTATCGATCTTAGCCCTCGAACCAGGCCATGTAGTCACGCGTGCGTTTAAAACACTTAATCCGGGATGGGCACTTTTGTGTCCGATTGACGTTTTTACACGTCCCGGATTACGTGTTTTAGACGTAGGCTACTCGTGACCACAGGGCCAGGCATCGCGTTCCATTTAGAGGCGGTTATTTAACCACGCGACACTCTCTGTCTCTCTGTCTCTGTCTCTGTCTTTGTCTCTCTGTCTCTGTCTTTCTCTCTCTCTCTCTCTCTCTCTCTCTCTCTCTCTCTCTCTCTCTCTCTCTCTCTCTCTCTCTCTCTCTCTCTCTCTCTCCAACGCGCACCCCCCAAAAAAAGAATTGTCCTATTAGTTGACAAAGGGAATTGACATAAGCTGATAAACGGATCCCCCCTTGGGGAAGCCAGAAGCGCTCTTTTTGTTTTTGTTTTGTTGTTGTTGGGGGGTGGGGGGTGGGGGGTGTTCCTATTCTGGTTAGTATCCAGACAGTGGGTCAACACAGTCAGTTCCATTGCTGACTTCCCCCTCCGCTCTGTTCTTTGCACAAACACAGACGCGTCAGATGAAAATGTGTGCAAGCTAAACAAAACCCCATTACATGCAAATCAACATGGACGTTTGCTATGCGCTGGTACTTGTGTGCGTCTGTGCGTAGGTCTATATAATTATTAGGTACGTGTGTGTGTGTGTGTGTGTGTGTGTGTGTGTGTGTGTGTGTGTGTGTGTGTGCGTGCGTGTGCGTGCGTGTGCGTGCGTGCGTGCGTGTGCGTGCGTGTGCGTGTGCGTGCGCGTGTGTGTGGTGTGTGTGTGTGTGTGTCAAGTCAGGTCAAGTCAAGTCAAAATTATCTTTATTGAGGATAAAGGAGTATAAGCTTGACAGCGTTTTTCCATCCTGTCCTCAGAATGAAAAGTAATACGAAAAGCAACTCGAAAAATAACTCAACATGCCAAACAAAACATTCCAAACTACTAAAACATTAGCCTAAAAATATAACGCATTGAAATAACTCTATTGAGAGAGACAGAGAGAGAGAGAGAGAGAGAGAGAGAGAGAGAGAGAGAGAGAGAGAGAGAGAGAGAGAGAGAGAGAGAGAGAGAGAGAGAGAGAGAGAGAGAGAGAATAAATGAATGGGAGATTGAGATTGTGTGTGTGTGTGTGTGTGTGTGCGTGTGTGTGTGTGTGCATATGTGTGTGTGTGTGTGTGTGTGTGTGTGTGTGTGTGTGTGTGCATGAGTGTGCGTGTGCATGTGTGTGCGTGCGCGTGTGCGTGCGCGTGCGCGTACGTGTTTACCCATGCTTCTATGACTTTTTCTGTCCAGGTTCTCTAGGTATCCCTGAATGCTGGTGTTTCCTTCTCTCTGTGTGTCCGCTTTTCTGTCGTCTGCATCTCTTTGTCCGTTTGTCCGTCTGTGTAGCGTACGCGGATGGAATGTGTGTATGCGCGCGTGCGTGCGAGCGCGTGTATTTATGCATAGTAATGAATTAGGGACGTTGCTGATGACACGGGTGGTGTAGCTAGCTACAAGCGTTTTGCCACCCAGACATTTATTTATTATCTGAAGCAATTAGTCTCAAGTCAATCTTCCTCAAAAAAACAACAATAATAATAATAATAGTAATAATAATAACAATAATAACAATAATAATAATAATAATAATAATAATAATAATAACCAGTCTCCATAATATGTGCACGCCTAGTTTAGTGCTAGATCAAAGTCTGGTGAAGGGGTAACAACAGAGGAAATGTAAAACCAGAGGAAATGTAACAACGGAGGAAATGTAACAACAGAGGAAATGTAACAACAGAGGAAATGTAAAAACAGAGGAAATGTAACAACGGAGGAAATGTAACAACAGAGGAAATGTTACAACGGAGGAAATGTAACAACAGAGGAAATGTAACAACGGAGGAAATGTAACAACAGAGGAAATGTAACAACAGAGGAAATGTAACAACAGAGGAAATGTAACAACAGAGGAAATGTAACAACAGAGGAAATGTAACAACAGAGGAAATGTAACAACAGAGGAAATGTAACAACAGAGGAAATGTAACAACGGAGGAAATGTAACAACGGAGGAAATGTAACAACGGAGGAAATGTAACAACGGAGGAAATGTAACAACGGAGGAAATGTAACAACAGAGGAAATGTAACAACAGAGGAAATGTAACAACGGAGGAAATGTAACAACGGAGGAAATGTAACAACGGAGGAAATGTAACAACGGAGGAAATGTAACAACGGAGGAAATGTAACAACAGAGGAAATGTAACAACGGAGGAAATGTAACAACGGAGGAAATGTAACAACGGAGGAAATGTAACAACGGAGGAAATGTAACAACAGAGGAAATGTAACAACAGAGGAAATGTAACAACAGAGGAAATGTAACAACAGAGGAAATGTAACAACAGAGGAAATGTAACAACGGAGGAAATGTAACAACAGAGGAAATGTAACAACAGAGGAAATGTAACAACAGAGGAAATGTAACAACAGAGGAAATGTAACAACGGAGGAAATGGAGGAAATGTAACAACAGAGGAAATGTAACAACGGAGGAAATGTAACAACGGAGGAAATGTAACAACAGAGGAAATGTAACACCAGAGGAAATGTAACAACGGAGGAAATGTAACAACGGAGGAAATGTAACAACGGAGGAAATGTAACAACAGAGGAAATGTAACAACAGAGGAAATGTAACAACGGAGGAAATGTAACAACGGAGGAAATGCAACAACAGAGGAAATGTAACAACAGAGGAAATGTAACAACAGAGGAAATGTAACAACGGAGGAAATGTAACAACGGAGGAAATGTAACAACGGAGGAAATGTAACAACGGAGGAAATGTAACAACAGAGGAAATGTAACAACAGAGGAAATGTAACAACAGAGGAAATGTAACAACGGAGGAAATGTAACAACAGAGGAAATGTAACAACAGAGGAAATGTAACAACAGAGGAAATGTAACAACAGAGGAAATGTAACAACAGAGGAAATGTAACAACAGAGGAAATGTAACAACGGAGGAAATGTAACAACAGAGGAAATGTAACAACAGAGGAAATGTAACAACAGAGGAAATGTAACAACGGAGGAAATGTAACAACAGAGGAAATGTAACAACAGAGGAAATGTAACAACGGAGGAAATGTAACAACGGAGGAAATGTAACAACGGAGGAAATGTAACAACAGAGGAAATGTAACAACAGAGGAAATGTAACAACAGAGGAAATGTAACAACGGAGGAAATGTAACAACAGAGGAAATGTAACAACGGAGGAAATGCAACAACAGAGGAAATGTAACAACAGAGGAAATGTAACAACAGAGGAAATGTAACAACAGAGGAAATGTAACAACAGAGGAAATGTAACAACAGAGGAAATGTAACAGCAGAGGAAATGTAACAACGGAGGAAATGCAACAACAGAGGAAATGTAACAACAGAGGAAATGTAACAGCAGAGGAAATGTAACAACGGAGGAAATGTAACAACAGAGGAAATGTAACAACGGAGGAAATGTAACAACAGAAGAAATGTAACAACAGAGGAAATGTAACAACAGAGGAAATGTAACAGCGAAGGAAATGTAACAACGGAGGAAATGTAACAACAGAGGAAATGCAAAACCAGAGGAAATGTAACAACAGAGAAAATGTAAAACCAGAGGAAATGTAACAACGGAGGAAATGTAACAACAGAGGAAATTAATGTAGCAACAGAGGAAATTAACCCTTTCACCGCCAGCCATTTTCAACCAAAAAAATACCTGTAAACCAAACTGGGTAGAGAAAAAGATGTAACCGCAACATTGAGAGTTCCTCTAAAACATGTATAACGCTAGGCCTATCCTTACCTCCCAAAATGAAGAAAACAGGGTCTTCGGATAACAACCTGATTTGATGCCTTTTAGTGACATAGGTGCTAAACCATTGTGGTGCATAAATGCGACATTGGCGGTGAAAGGGTTAATGTAACAACAGAGGAACGTCAAAGGGAGCATACAAGACTAAAAGGCCATCATAGGTGTGAACCCCTGGTGGAACCCGTTCACTAATGACGTTACCCGTCCCCCAATAGACGATTTTCGAAAAAAACCTAGGGGAGAGCACTTCGTGAAAATTAGAGTTGCTTACCCCCATTACTCGGTCAAACACCATAGCAACAATGCAACAATGGCGTCAAAGTTTGAAACCGCAGGATGCGAGTCAGTGACTTGCAAATATTTTTAAAAAAGAAAAAAAATAGGGGTGGCCAGTGGAAACAAACTGATAAAACTTGCAAAATGTGACGTAAAAATATAAATGACATACATTTTTAAAATGACGCACGGTGTTCTAAGTGCCGTATGTCTGCTCAAACACACGAGTCGATAGGCTACGATAGCTCATGGTAGAGTGACTTCCCCTGTTTGACCGATTGAATTAGGCAAGATCACACATTGAAATTACTCCCCTTAATTATTTCTTAACAATTCCTAATACTGAAAGGCAATTTAAAAAAAAAAATTCCCTTCACCACCCGCCTTTCAAAACTGTGAGCCAGCAATGGAATTGCTCCGCATTTCACTTCTGCTGAGGGATTTTTTAAATTTTCTTTCTTTATGGGTCTTAATGTTTGTCTCTTTGTTTATTGATCTCTGGTTTAATTGATAATAATGACTGTGATAATTGATATTGCCTTTTTAATTTTTATTTTATTGTTGGGGATGATGTTGAATCTCTCTCTCTCTCTCTCTCTCTCTCTCTCTCTCTCTCTCTCTCTCTCTCTCTCTCTCTCTCTCTCTCTCTCTCTCTGTCTCTCTCTCTGTCTCTCTCTCTCTCTCTCTCTCTCTCTCTCTCTCTCTCTCTCTCTCTCTCTCTCTCTCTCTCTCTCTCTCTCTCTCTCTCTCTCTCTCTCTCTCTCTCTCTCTCTCTCTCTCTCTCTCTCTCTCTGTCTCTCTCTCTCTCTCTCTCTCTCTCTCTCTCTCTCTCTCTCTCTCTCTCTCTGTCTCTCTCTCTCTCTCTCTCTCTCTCTCTCTCTCTCTCTCTCTCTCTCTCTCTCTCTCTCTCTCTCTCTCTCTCTCTCTCTCTCTCTCTCTCTCTCTCTCTCTCTCTCTCTGTGTGTGTGTGTGTGTGTGTGTGTGTGTGTGTGTGTGTGTGTGTGTGTGTGTGTGTGTGTGTGTGTGTGTGTGTGTGTGTGTGTGTGTGTGAACGCAGAGTATTGTGTGTAACAGTACATGTTTATTCGTATATATGCAATCACCTTTTGATTTTGAGCAATTATGTCAATTTTATGCTATTATTTTGTTGTCATATGCAATTTCACGTGCGTTCGTGCGCGAGCGCGTGTATATTAATTTGTTTTATTAGTTAGCTGTTAGTCTGCTTGCACAATACTGTGGAAGAATTTTTTTTCTATTTAAACCATGTTTTAATGGACAATAAAGTGTTGAATTGAATTGAATTGAAATGGAGGATTAAATGTGGAAAATAATCACCCAAGGACATTCATTGTAAAATAATGGAGATAATCAGTACTATCTTTACAACACAGATAATTTATTATGACTAATCAGTTATC
The DNA here is from genome assembly GCA_017654935.2 of Phymorhynchus buccinoides. Classification (NCBI taxonomy): domain Eukaryota; kingdom Metazoa; phylum Mollusca; class Gastropoda; order Neogastropoda; family Raphitomidae; genus Phymorhynchus; species Phymorhynchus buccinoides. Next base: position 22,797,431 of record CM065694.1, read on the forward strand.
ATTTTCAATTTTAACTAAATACCCCCCCCCCCCCTTTTTCTTTTCATTAAGCACAACCGAACATTTTCAGAATATTTTCTATATGAATAATGATATACATTCTCCCATGTCATTTTCTTTCTTTTGTTTTGGTTTGAAATGGAGTACGTTTCTATATGATTTTGTTATTATTATTATTTTTTATACAGGCACTTCCTCTTCTTCTATTTGACTTTGTCCAGATTAAAACGTTCTTTGAATACTGAGCATCTTATTATGATCAATACTGGGTATTCAAACATCCATTTACATCAGTTACGCTCTGTTTAAGGACTGTTTATAAGATAGAATAATCATGTCTCTGTTAGGCTTCGAAACGTCTCAATACAGAGTATTCGCTCTTGTAACGACCGTTACGCTCTATGTAACGACCATTACGCTCTGTGTAAGGACTGTTACTAAGGTAGAATTTGTCTCTATCGGGCTGCATAAGGCTTGGAAACGTTTCAATACAGAGTACTCGCTCTTGTAACCACCGTTACCATCTATGTAACGACCGCTATGCTCTGTGTAAGGACTGTTAGTAAGGTAGAATATGTCTCTATAGGGCTCCATAAGGCTTCGAAACGTTTCAACACAGGGTGCTCGCTCTTGTAACGACCTTTACGTTCTGTGTAAGGACTGTTACTAAGGTCGAATATTTCTCTATAAGGCTCCATAAGGCTTCGGAACGTTTCCATCTATGTAACGATAGCATAAGGCTCTGTATAAGGCATCGAAATGTTTCAATACAGAGTATTCGCTCTTGTAACGACCGTTACCATCTATGTAACGACCGTTACGCTCTGAGTAAGGACTGTTACTAAGGTAGAATATGTCTCTATAGAGCTCCATAAGGCTTCGAAACGTTTCAATACAGAGTGCTCGCTCTTGTGACGACCGTTACCATCTATATAAAGACCGTCACGCTCTGTGTAAGGACCGTTACTATGGTAGAATATGTTTATATAGGGCTCCATAAGGCTTCGAAACGGTTCAATACAGAGTACTCGCTCTTGTAACTACCGCTAAAATCTATGTAACGACCATTATGCTCTGTGTAAGGACTGTTACTGAGGTAGAATATTTCTCTATCGGGCTCCATAACGCTTCGAAACGTTTCAACACAGAGAACTCGCTCTTATAACGACCGTTTCCATCTATGTAACAACCGTTACGCTCGGGGTAAGGACTGTTACTAAGGTATAATATGTCTCTATAGGGGTTCATAAGGCTTTGAAACGTTTCAATACAGAGCACACGATCTTGTAACGACTGTTACCATCATTGTAACGACTGTTACGCTCTGAGTAAGGACTGTTACTAAGGTAGAATATGTCTCTATAGGTATCCATAAGGCTTTATATCGTTGCAATACATAGTACTCGCTCTTGTAACGACTGCTACCACATATGTAACGACCGTTACGCTCTGTGTAAGGACTGTTACTAAGGTGGAATATGTCTCTATAGAGCTTCACAAGGCTTCAAAACGTTTCAATACAAAGTACTCGCTCTTGTAACGACCGATACCATCTATGTAAGGACCGTTACGCTCTGTGTAAGGACTGTTACCAATATAGAATATGTCTCTATGGGTCTACATAAGGCTATGCACCGTTGCAATACAGAGTACTCACTCTTGTAACGACCGCTACCACATATGTAACGACCGTTCCGCTCTGTGTAAGGACTGTTACTAAGGTATAACATGTCTCAATAGAGCTCCATAAAGGTTCGAAACGTTTCAATACAGAGCACTCGCTCTTGTAACGACCGTTACCATCTATGCAACGACCGCTACGCTCTGTGACAGGACTGTTACTAGGATAGAATATGTCTCTATCGGACCATATAAGGCTTCGAAACGTTTCAATACAGAGTACTCGCCAATGTAACGAACGTTACCATCTATGTAAGGACCGCTACGCTGTATGTAAGGACTGTTACTAAGGTAGAATATGCCTCTATAGGGCTGCATAAGGCTTCGAAATGTTTCGATACAGAGTGCTTGCTCTTGTAGCGACCGTTACCATCTATGTAGCGACCGTCACGCTCTGTGTAAGGACTGTTACTAAGGTAGAATGTCTCTATAGGGCACCATAGCGCTTCGAAACGTTTCAATACAGAGTACTCGCTCTTGTAAAGACCGTTACCATCTATGTAAGGACCGTTACGCTCTATGTAAGGACAGTTACTAAGGTAGAAAATATCTCTATAGGGCTCCATAAGGCTTGAAAACGTTTCAATACAGAGAATACGCTCTTGTAACGACCATTACCATATGTAACGACCGTTACGCTCTGTGTAAGGACTGTTACTAAGGTAGAATATGACTCTAGAGGGCTCCATATGGCTTAGGAACTAAATACGGTTTTGAAACGTTTCAACACAGAGTACTCGCTCATGTTACGACCGTTACCATCTATGTAACGACAGTTACGCTCTGTGTAAGGACTGTTACTAAGGTAGAATGTCTCTATAGGGCTTCATAAGGCTTCGAAACGTTTTGATCAGGAGTGCTCACTCTTGTAACGACAGATACCATCTATGTAACAACCGTTACGCTGTGTGTAGAGAATGTTACTAAGGTAGAATATGTCTCTATAGGGCTTCATAAGGCTTCGTAACGTTTTGATAAAGAGTACTCGCTCTTGTAGCGACCGTTACCATCTATGTAACGACCGTTACGCTCTGTGTAAAGACTGTTACTAAGTTAGAATATGTCTCTATAGGGCTCCATAAGGCTTGGAAACGTTTCAATAGAGAGTATTCGCTCTTGTAACGACCGTCACTATCTATGCAACGACCGTTACGCTCTGTGTAGAGACTGTTACTAAGGTAGAATATGACTCAATAGGGTTCCATAAGGCTTAGGAACGTTTCGATACAGAGTGTTCGCTCTTGTAACCTCCGTTACCATCTATGTAACAACCGTTACGCTCTGTGTAAGTACTGTTACTAAGTAGAATATGTCTCTATAAGGCTTCGAAATGTTTCAATAGAGTACTCGCTCTTGTAACGACCGTTACCATCTATGTAACGACCGTTACGCTCTCTGTAAGGACTGTGACTAAGGTAACATATGTCTCTATAGAGCTCCATAAGGCTTGAAAACGTTTCAATACAGAGTACTCGCTCTTGTAAGGACTGTCACATCTATGTAACGACAGTACTGTTACTAAGGTAGAATATGCCTCTATAGGGCTGCAAAAGGCTTCGAAACGTTTCAATACAGAGTACTCGCTCTTGTAACGATCGCTACCATCTATGTAACGACCGTTACGCTCTGTGTAAGGACTGTTACTAAGGTAGAATATGTGTCTATAGGGCTTCATAAGGCTTCGAAACGTTTTGATAAAGAGTGCTCGCTCTTGTAACGACCGTTACCATGTATGTAACGACCGTTACGCTCTGTGTAAGGACTGTTACTAGGGTAGAATATGTCTCTATAGGACCCTATAGGGCTTCGAAACGTTTCAATACAGAGTACTCGCTCTTGTAACGACCGTTACCATCTATGTAAGGACCGCTACGCTGTATGTAAGAACTGTTACAAAGGTAGGATATGCCTCTACAGGGCTTCATAAGGCTTCCAAATGTTTCGATACAGAGTGCTCGCTCTTGTAACGACCGTTACCATCTATGTAACGACCGTTCCGCTCTGTGTAAGGATTGTTACTAAGGTAGAATATGTCTCTATAGGGCTCCAAAAAGCTTCGACACGTTTAATTGCAAAGTACTCGCTCTAGTAACGACCGTTACCATCATTGTAACGACCTTTACGCTTTGTGTAAGGACTGTCACTAAGGTAGAATATGTCTCTATAGTGCCCCATAAGGCTTCGAAACGCTTCATTAGAGCGTACGCGCTCTTGTACAGACCGTTAGCATCTATGTAAGGACCGTTACTAAAGTAGAATATATTTCTATAGGGCTCCATAAGGCCTGAAATCGTTTCAATGCAGAGTACACGCTCTTGTAACGACCGTTACCATCTATGTAACGACCGTTACGCTCTGTGTATGGCCTGTTACTAAGGTAGAATATGTGTCTATAGGGCTTCATAAGTCTTCGAAACGTTTCGATACAGAGTGCTCGCTCTTGTAACGACCGTTACCATGTACGCAACGACCGTTACTCTCTGTGTAAGGACTGTTACTAAGGTAGAGTATGTCTCCATAGGGATTCATAAGGCTTCGAAACGCTTCGATACAGAGTGCCCGCTCTTGTAACGACCGTTATCATCTATGTAACGACCGTTACGCTCTGTGTAAAGACTGTTGCTAAGGTAGAATATGTCAAAGCAGCATAAGGCTTCGGAACGCTTCGATACAGGGTGCTCGCTCTTGTAACGACCGTTACCATCTATGCAACAACCGTTACGCTCGGTGTAAAGACTGTTACTAAGGTAGAATATGTCTCTATAGGTCTCCATAAGGCTTTATATCGTTGCAATGCAGAGTACTCGCTCTTGTAACGACCATTACGCTCTGTGGAAGTACTGTTACTAAGGTAGAATATGTCTCTATAGAGCTCAATAAGGCTACAAAACGTTTCAATACAGAGTACTCGCTCTTGTAACGACCGCTGCCATTTATGTAACGACCGTTACGCTCTGTGTAAAGACTGTCACTAAGGCAGAATATGTCTCTATAGGTCTGCATAAGACTTCGAAACGTTTCAATACAGAGTACACGCTCTTGAAACGACCGTTACTATCTACGTAACGACCGTTACGCTCAGCGTAAGGACTGTTACTAAGGTAGAATGTGTCTCTATAGGGTTCATAAGGCTTCGAAACGTATCAATACAGAGTACTCGCTCTTGTAAGGACCGTTTTCATCTTTGTAACGGCCGTTATGCTCTGTGTAAGGACTGTCACTAAGGTAGAATATGTCTCTATAGAGCTCCATAAGGCTTCGAAACGTTTCAATACACATTACTCGCTCTTGTAACGACCGTTACCATCTATGTAACGACCGTTACGCTCTGTGTAAGGACTGTTACTAAGGTAGAATATGTCTCTATAGGGCTCCATACGGCTTTGAAACGTTTCAACACAGAGTACTCGCTAATGTAACGACCGTTACCATCTATGTAACGACCGTTACGCTCTGTGTAAGGACTGGTACTAAGGTAGAATGTCTCTATAGGGTTTCATAAGGCTTCGATACGTTTTGATCAGGAGTACTCACTCTTGTAACGACCGTTACCATCTATGTAACAACAGTTACGCTGTGTGTAGAGAATGTTACTAAGGTAGAATATGTACTCGCTCTTGTAACGACCGTTACCATCTATGTAACGACCGATACTCTGTGTAAGGACTGTTACTGGGGTAGAATATGTTTCTATAGGACCATATAAGGCTTCGAAACGTTTCACAACAGAGTACTCGCTCTTGTAACGACCTTTACCATCTATGTAAGGACTGGTACGCTGTATGTAAGGACTGTTAGTAAGTTAAAATATGTTTCTGTAGGGCTCCAGAAGGCTTCGACACGTTTTATTATAAAGTTCTCGCTCTTGTAACGACCGTTACCATCATTGTAACGACCGCTACGTAGTGTGTAAGAACTGATCCTAAGGTAGAATATGTCTCTATAGGGCACCATAACGCTTCGAAACGCTTCAATACAGAGTACTCGCTCTTGTAAAGACCGCTACCATCTATGTAAGGACCGTTACGCTCTATGTAAGGACTGTTACTAAGATAGAATATGTCTCTATAGGGCTCCATAAGGCTTGAAAACGTTTCAATACAGAGTACTCGCTCTTGTAACGACCGTTACCATCTATGTAACGACCGTTTCGGTCTGTGTAAGGACTGTTACTAAGCTAGAATATATCTCTATAGGGCTCCATAAGGCTTGAAAACGTTTCAATACAGAGTACTCGCTCTTGTAACGACCGTTACCCTCTATGTAACGACCGTTTCGGTCTGTGTAAGGACTGTTACTAAGGTAGAATATGTCTCTATAGGGCTTCATAAGGCTTCAATACGTTTTGATCAGGAGTACTCACTCTTGTAACGACCGTTACCATCTAAGTAACAACCGTTACGCTGTGTGTAGAGAATGCTACTAAGGTTGAATATGTCTCTATAGAGCTCCATAACGCTTCGAAATGTTTCAAAACAGAGTACTCGCTGTTGTAACGACCGTTACCATCCATGTAACGACCGTTGACTCTGTGTAAGGACTGTTAGTAAGTTAGAATATGTGTCTATAGGGCTCCATAAGGCTTCGAAACGTTTCAATGCAGAGTATTCACTCTTGTAACGACAGTTACTATCTATGTAACGACCGTTACGCTCTGTGTAAGGACTGTTACTCAGGTAGAATATCTCTCTATAGAGCTCCATAAGGCTTCGAAACATTTTATTACAGAGTACTCGCTCTTGTAACGACCGTTACATCTATGTAACGACAGTTACGCTCATGTAAAGACTGTTACTAAGGTAGAATATGTGTTTATAGGGCTGCATAAGGCTCCGAAACGTTTCAATACAGAGTACTCGCTCTTGAATCGACCGTTACCATCTATGTAACGACCGATACGCTGTGTAAGGACTGTTACTAGGGTAGAATATGTTTCTATAGGACCATATAAGGCTTCAAAACGTTTCAAAACAGAGTACTCGCTCTTGTAACTACCTTTACCATCTATGTAACGACCGTTACGCTATGTGTAGAGACTGTTACTAAGTTAGATTATGTCTCTATAGGGCTCCATAACGCTTTGAAATGTTTCAATACAGAGTACTCGCTGTTGTAACGACCGTAACCATGTATGTAACAACCGTTACGCTCTGTGTAAGGAATGTTTCTAAGTTAGAATATGTCTCTATAGGGCTCCATAAGGCTTCGAAACGTTTCAATACAGAGTATTCGCTCTTGTAACGACCGTTACTATCTATGTAACGACCGTTACGCTCTGTGTAGAGACGGTTACTAAGGTAGAATATGACTCTATAGGGCTGCATAAGGCTTGAAAACGTATCAATACAGAGTACTCGCTCTTGTAACGACCACTGCCATTTATGAAAGGACCGTTACGCTGTATGTAAGGACTGTTACTAACGTAGGATATGTCTGTATAGGGCTTCATAAGGCTTCGAAACGTTTTGATAAAGAGTGCACGCTCTTGTAACGACTGTTACCATATATGTAACGACCATTACCATCTATGTAACGACCATTACGCTCTGCGTAGAGACTGTTACTAAGTTAGAATATGTCTCTATAGGGCTCCAGAACGCTTCCAAACGTTTCAATGCAGAATATTCGCTGTTGTAACGACCGTTACTATCTATGTAACGACCGTTACGCTCTGTGCAAGGACTGGTACTATGTTAGAATATGTCTCTATAGGGCTTCATAAGGCTTCGAAACGTTTCAATACAGAGTATTCACTCTTGTAACGACCGTTACTATCTATGTAACGACCGTTACGCTCTGTGTAAGGACTGTTACTATGTTAGAATATGTCTCTATAGGGGTCCATAAGGCTTCGAAATGTTTCAATACAGAGTATTCGCTCTTGGAACGACCGTTACTGTCTATGTAACGACCGTTACGCTCTGTGTTGAGACTGTTACTAAGGTAGAATATGACTCTATAGGGCTCCATAAGGCTTGAAAACGTTTCAATACAGAGTACTCGATCTTGTAACGACCGTTACCATCTATGTAACGACCGTTACGGTCTGTGTAGGGACTGTAACTAAGGTAGAATATGTCTCTATAGGGCTTCATAAGGCTTCAAAACGTTTCGATACAGAGCGCTCGCTCTTGTAACGACCGTTACCATCTATGTAGCGACAGTTACGCTCTGTGTAAGGACTGTTAATAAGGTAGAATATGTCTCTATAGGGCTTCATAAGGCTTTGAAACGTTTCGATACAGAGTGTTCGCTCTTGTAACGACCGTTACCATCTATGTAACAACCGTTACGCTCTGTGTAACTACTGTTACTAAGTAGAATATGTCTCTATAAGGCTTCGAAACGTTTCGATACAGAGCGCTCGCTCTTGTAACGACCGTTACCATCTATGTAGCGACCGTTACGCTCTGTGTAAGGACTGTTAATAAGGTAGAATATGTCTCTATAGGGCTTCATAAGGCTTGGAAACGTTTCGAGACAGAGTGTTCGCTCTTGTAACGACCGTTACCATCTATGTAACAACCGTTACGCATTGTGTAAGTACTGTTAAAAAGTAGAATGTCTCTATAAGGCTTCGAAATGTTTCAATGCAGAGTACTCGCTCTTGTAACGACCGTTACCATCTATGGAATGACCGTTACGCTCTGTGTAAGGACTGTAACTAAGGTAGAATATGTTTCCATAGGGCTTCATAAGGCTTCGAAACGTTTTGATAAAGAGTGCACGCTCTTGTAACGACTGCTACCATCTATGTAATGACCGCTCCATCTATGTAACGACCGTTATGCTCTGCGTAGAGACTGTTACTAAGTTAGAATATGTTTCTATAGGGCTCCATAACGCTTCGAAACGTTTGAACACAGAGTATTCGCTGTTGTAACGACCGTTACTATCTATGTAGCGACCGTTATGCTCTGTGTACAGACTGTTACTAAGGTAGAATATGACTATAGGGCTCCATAAGGTTTAGGAACGTTTCGATACAGAGTGCTCGCTCTTGTAACGACCGTTACCATCTATGTAACAACCGTTACGCATTGTGTAAGTACTGTTACTAAGTAGAATATGTCTCTATAAGGCTTCGAAATGTTTCAATACAGAGTACTCGCTCTTGTAACGACCGTTACCATCTATGTAACGACCGTTACGCTCTGTGTAGAGATTGTTACTAAGGTAGAATATGACTCTAAGGCTTGAAAACGTTTCAATACAGAGCATCGCTCTTGTAACGACCGTTACCATCTATGTAACAACCGTTATACTCTGTGTAAGTACTGTTACTAAGTAGAATATGTCTCTATAAGGCTTCGAAATGTTTCAATGCAGAGTACTCGCTCTTGTAGCGACCGTTACCATCTATGTAACGACCGTTACGCTCTGTGTAAGGACTTGAAAACGTTTCGATACAGAGTACTCGCTCTTGTAACGACCGCTGCCATTTATGTAACGACCGTTACGCTCTGTGTAAAGACTGTCACTAAGGTAGAATATGTCTCTATAGGTCTGCATAAGGTTTCGAAACGTTTCAATACAGAGTACATGCTCTTGAAACAACCGTTACTATCTATGTAACGACCGTTACGCTCTGTGTAAGGACTGTTAATAACGTAGGATATGTCTCTATAGGGCTTCATAAGGCTTCGAAACGTTTTGATAAAGAGTGCACGCTCTTGTAACGACTGTTACTATCTATGTAACGACCGTTACGCTCTGTGTAAAGACTGTTACTAAGGTAAAATATATGTCTCTATAGGGTTTCATAAGGCTTCGAAACGTTTGGATACAGAGTGCTCGCTCTTGTAACGACCGTTACCATCTATTTAACGACCGTTACGCTCTGTGTAAGGACTGTTACTAAGGTAGAATATGTCTCTATAGGGCTCCATAAGGCCTCGAAACGTTTCAATACAGAGTACTCACTCTTGTAACGACCGTTACTGTCTATGTAGCGACCGTTACGCTCTGTGTAAGGACTGTTACTAAGGTAGAATATATGTCTCTATATGGCTTCATAAGCCTTCGAAACGTTCGGATGCAGAGTGCTTGCTCTTGTAACGACCGCTACCATCTATGTAACGACCGTTACGCTCTCTGCAAGGACTGTTACTAAGGTAGAGTATATCTCTATAGGGCTGCATAAGGCTTCGAAACGTTTCAATACAGAGTACACGCTCTTGAAACGACCGTTACTATCTATGTAACGACCGTTACGCTCAGTGTAAGGACTGTTACTAAGTTAGAATATGTGTCTATAGGGCTCCAGAAGGATTCGAAAAGTTTCAATACAGAGTATTCACTCTTGTAACCACCGTTACTATCTATGTAACGACCGTTACGCTCTGTGTAAGGACTGTTACTAAGGTAGTATATGACTCTATAGGGCTCCATAAGGCTTAGGAACGTTTCGATACAGAGTGCTCGCTCTTGTATCGACCGTTACCATCTATGCAACAACCGTTACGATCTGTGTAAGCACTGTTACTAAGTAGAATATGTCTCTATAAGTCTTCGAAATGTTTGAATACAGAGTACTCGCTCTTGTAACGACCGCTACCATCTATGTAACGACCGTTACGATCTGTGTATGGACTGTTACTAAGGTAGAATATGTCTCTATAGGGCTTCATAAGGCTTCGAAATGTTTCAATATAGAGTACTCGCTCTTGTAAGGACCGTTAACATCTATGTAACGACCGTTACACTGGGTGCAAGGACTCTTACTAAGGTAGAATTTGTGTGCATAGGGCTGCATAAGGCTTCGAAACGTTTCACTCGTTCTTGTAACGACCGTTACCTTCTATGTAACGACCGTTACCATCTATGTAACGACCGTTACCATCTATGTAACGACCGTTACGCTATGTGTATGGACTGTTTACAATGCAGAGTACTCGCTCTTGTAACGACCGTTTCCATCTTTGTAACGGCCGTTATGCTCGTGTAAGGACTGTTACTAAAGTAGAATATGTCTCTATAGAGCTCCATAAGGCTTCGAGACGTTTCAATACAGAGTACTTGCTCTTGTAACGACCGTTACCATCTATGTAACGACCGTTACGCTCTGTGTAAGGACTGTTACTAAGGTAGAATATGTCTATAGGTCTCCATAAGGCTTTGCATCTTTGCAATACAGAGTACTCGCTCTTGTAACGACCGTTACCACATATGTCATGACCGTTACGCTCTGTGTAAAGACTGTTACTACGGTAGAATATGTCTCTATAGGGCTGCCTAAGGCTTCGAAACGTTTCAATACAGAGTACTCGGTCATGTAACAGCCGTTACCATCTATGTAACGACCGTTACTATCTATGTAACGACCGTTACGCTCTGTGTAAGGACTGTTACTAAGGTAGAATATGTCTCTATAGGGCTTCATAAGGCTTCGAAATGCTTCAATATAGAGTCCTCGCTCTTGTAAGGACCGTTACCATCTATGTAACGACCGTTATACTCGGTGTAAGGACTGTTACTAAGGTAGAATTTGTCCCTATAGGCTTCGAAACGTTTCACTCGCTCTTGTAACGACCGTTACCATCTATGTAACGACCGTTACGGTATGTGTAAGGACTGTTACAATGGTAGAATATGTATGCATAGATCTCCATAAGGCTTTGCATCGTTGCAATACAGAGTACTCGCTATTGTAACGACCGTTACCACATATGTAACGACCGTTACGCTATGTATAAGGACTGTTACTAAGGTATAATATGTCTCTATGGAGCTCCATAAGGCTTCGAAACGTTTCAATACAGAGTACTCGCTCTTGTAACTACCAATAAAATCTATGTAACGACCATTATGCTCTGTGTAAGGACAGTTACTAAGGTAGAATATGTCTCTATAGGGCTCCATAAGGCTTCGAAACGTTTCAACACAGAGAACTCGCTCTTGTAACGACCGCTACCATCTATGTAAAAACCGTTACGCTCTGTTTAAGGACTGTTACTAAGTTAGAATATGTCTCTAGGTGGCTCCATAAGGCTTCCAAACGTTTCAATGCAGAGTGCTCACTCTTGTAACGACCGTTACTATCTATGTAACGACCGTTACGCTCTGTGTAAGGACTGTTACTATGGTAGAATAATTATGTCTCTATAGGGCTCCATAAGGCTTCGAAACGTTTCAATACAGAGTCATTGCTCTTGTAATGACCGTTACCATCTATGTAACGATCGCTACGCTCTGTGTAAGGACTGTTACTAAGGTATAATATGTCTCTATAGAGCTCCATACGGCTTCGAAGCGTTTCAATACAGAGTACTCGCTCTTGTAACGACCATTACCATCTATGTAACGACCGCTACGCTCTGTGTAAGGTCTGTTACTAAGGTAGAATATGTCTCTATAGGGCTCCATAAGGCTTCGAAACGTTTCAATACAGAGTACTCGCTCTTGTACGATCGTTACCATCTATGTAAGGACCGTTACGCTCTGTGTAGAAACTGTTACTAAGGTAGAATATGTCTCTATAGGGCTCCAGAAGGCTTCGAAACGTTTCATTACAAAGTAATCGCTCTTGTAACGACCATTACCATCATTGTAACGACCGTTACGCTCTGTGTAAAGACTGTTACTAAGGTAGAATATGTCTCTATAGGTCTCCATATGTTTTTACATCGTTGCAATACAGAGTACACGCTCTTGTAACGATCGTTACCACATATGTAGCGACCGTTACGCTCTGTGTAAGGACTGTTACTAAGGTAGAATATGTCTTTATACGGCTCCATGAGGCTTCGAAACGTTTTGATACAGAGTGTTTGCTCTTGTAGCGGCCGTTACCCTCTATGTAAGGACCGTTACGCTCTGTGTAAGGACTGTTACTAAGGTAGAATATGTCTCTATAGGGCTCCAGAAGGCTTCGAAACGTTTCAATACAGTCACTGCTCTTGTAATGACCGTTACCATCTATTTTTTTATCTATCTGCTGCAGGTGTGCGTCAAAAACCTATGCTCGATGAAAAGGTGCATTATTATCCATGAAGATGACCTTATCTCAGATCATGCCAGCAGAAGATTTGACGTGCACATCGATGTCCTCATCCCTGTAGGGAACAGCTATTAGGGATTCCTTTGGAAGAATTTGTGGCACTATTTTCCCGACCATGCCGATATAAGTCCAAACCGTCAAAGACCCATCTCGAGATTTGTCATGCTCTCTGACTCACATTTCCTAGTAATGAACGAACGAACGAAACTTTTTTTTTTTAGGGAAAAAGAGTAAGCACACAATGGGCTTTTTTACATCTTGCCCTCAAACAAACATGCAAGAAAATCAATATATTCAACACAAAAATAATGAAGCATGCAAAATTAATCATCGAACAATTATCCATGAAGAAGAAAAAATAGATGCGACAACAAATCTCTCCCCCCCTCTCTCACATACACACACAAAAGGAGAGAGTGAGAGAGAGAGAGAGAGAGAGAGAGAGAGAGAGAGAGAGAGAGAGAGAGAAATAAGGTAAATACAAAACTTGTTAATAATTTAACAATAACAAAGTAGATAATATGCATACATGTCAACATATCAAAAGTAGAAACATATTTGAAACTAAGAATGGGGTTAAACAACATTGCTTGTATGTTTCAACATAAGATGGTACTCTTTTTTAAAGACATTAATGCCCGAGTACACATTAAAGGAAGATGAAATAGCATTCCATAAGCAGCCACCTGAATATACAAGACTAGATTTAAAAAGGTCTACTCTTGGAAGAGGTATTTTTAATTTAAAAATATTACGGACAAGGTTAATTTCAAAATTATTTTTTAATGTTGGAGGAGAATTCTCGGACATTAATCTAAACATAAAAACTGATTTGTTGTACACAAGCTTCCATTTTAGAGGTAGAATTTCTAAACGCTGATAATCAGTAAGTGTAAGGGAAGAGGATTTCAGAAGGATCAATTTCAATGCACGTCTATACAAACTGCATAATGGTTTTAAATTGTTCTCGCTTGCCAGATCCCAAATTGTAGAGGCATAGTTGATATGTGACTGGATATAAGCATTGAAAAAAGTTTACGACTCTCTAAATCAAGAAAATACTTTATCCTGGAAAGTTGACAGCCTTCTTTTGATACTTGCTTACAAACCATAGGTATTTGATGGGACCATGAAAGGTTGTGATCAACAATAAGTCCCAAAATTGTATGATAGTCAACCTCTTCCATGATTTCACCATTGATATAGAGGGATTGAGAACCAAGGGTAAGATTTTGACGCTTTTGTCTGGTGGTGATAAGTAAGTATTTACATTTCTTGGGGTGTAGCTGCATGTGGTTAAATTCGGACCATTCTATTAGTTTGTTGACGTTGTCTTGTAAAGAAATAAAAACGTTTTCCACTTTACTGTCACAGGAGTGCACTGTAGTATCGTCTGCAAACATTTCACATAAAGTCGTTAAATATAATGGTAAGTCGTTAATATATATTGAGAATAACATAGGACCAAATGGAGACTTGGGGAATACCATAATTGACAGGCATAGTAGAAGATTCGCATTCATTTAAAGAAACTCGCTGCTTTCGGTCTGATAAAAAAATGATGTTAGGAGTTCTGTGGTATTGTTAGTAATGCCATATATCTTCAGTTCTTTTAGTAAAAGATTACGATCGACAACATCAAAGGCTTTCATAAAGTCAACAGCAAGAACACCCGTGATTTTGTCATCGTTTATGTTAATAAGCCATTGGTCTACTAGGTTAGTTAGGGCCGTATGACATGAATGGTTAGCTCTAAAGCCTGATTGATTTGGACGAAACAGACCAAAAGAATTAAAGTGATTAAGAATATGTTTATTTATGTGGTGTTCCAACGGTTTAGACAGCACCGACAGAATAGAAATGGGCCTGTAATTAGAAGGATCTTCATAGTCACCTGATTTGTGGATAGCTATAATTTTGGCTACTTTAAATGCTTTAGGAAAACGATTTTTAGCAACACATAAATTGTAAACATAGGTCAAAGTTTCAGTTATTGCAGGAGCTGACAATTTCAATATTTTGGAATCAATTCCATCAACGCCTCGAGTATTGATCTATTTTAAGTGATTAAGATAATTGAAAACTTCATGTACACTCAAAAACGGAATGTTAGGGCAATCATTAACATGTTTAGATTCACAGAAATTCTGCAGAATATCTAGATTGTTTTCGGAGGATCTATCTGATGTTATAATTGAATTTGCAATGTTACAAAAGCGTAAATTCATGTCTTCGGTGGATAGGTCTTTTGGGGATGAGATGCTGGCATTTACATTTTTATTGGTTACTAGATTTATTGCTTTCCATATGGATGTGCTATCTGATCTAGAAGAAATAAAGATTTTTAAAGTATACTCTTTGTGCAGATCGTTTTAAAGAATTGACTAAGTTTCTTTGTTTTTAAAAAATCATATTCATTCCCTGACATCAAAAGCCTCTCTCTTTCATTAATGGCAGAGTCTATGTCCTTTGATATCCAATTTTTTGTTTAGCGTTATTTCTGATACGCACTGTTTTAAAAGGAGCGTGTTTGTCATACATATTAAGGAAACTATGGTACTAGATTTCAAAAGCTTCATCTGGATAATGGAACTGATAAACAGAAAGTAACCAAGGAGAATTTGCTAGTTCAAGAAGAAAAGAGTCTATATCAAAATGAGTGAAGGATCTGCGAGTTATTAGCCTATGAGAATTCCTAGGAATTTTAACACCGCGCTTTGACCATGTAAAGCAGACTGCTCTCCTGAGAATCACCACCCGAGAATCTGGTAATGCTCTCCTGGAATAATGTTGAAACATGCTCCAGGCAGCCGTTAGAAGCCGTTCATAGCAGCCCAGAAGTCTATATGACCTAGAACAGTGCTTGTTAGAGGAGTGGAACACCCTGGATCAGCAGGAATTTTAAAAGCTCCCCCAGAACACAAGATGGCGTTTCCAAGCTGGAATTGCAGTGAAGGGGTCTCGCACATATATGCAAAAATCACGTGATGCACGTGAACAAGAAGTAAGATAAAACATGTTTGAGTGAGCTTGTGTTCACGGATGATTGCTCGTTTCGGTCATATGATTTATATTGCTTACAATTACACCACCTTTTAGCAATCAAGGTTATAAAAATATATCCTTATCAAATTGTGACCAGTGCATGAAGATTTGTTTAATGTTCGCAAGTGCGTGACTTGTCAGCGTCAAGCGTCGTCATCATCGAGTGTGCACGTGCACTCCCGTTTCCAATTTCTGATTCTGCAAGAAGATACTCAAGTACACACACACACACAGAGAGAGAGAGAGAGAGAGAGAGAGAGAGAGAGAGAGAGAGAGAGAGAGAGAGAGAGAGAGAGAGAGAGAGAGAGAGAGAGAGAGAGAGAGAGAGAGAGAGAGAGAGAGAGAGAGAGAGAGAGAGAGAGAGAGAGAGAGAGAGAGAGAGAGAGAGAGAGAGAGAGAGAGAGAGAGCAATGAACAATTGTTTAATGACCAGGCCATCTGCCTATGTCATGTGGGAAGGGAGAGAGAGAGAGAGAGAGAGAGAGAGAGAGAGAGAGAGAGAGAGAGAGAGAGAGAGAGAGAGAGAGAGAGAGAGAATGACAATGACAGTTGATTTATTCATTAAGGCCTTTGCCTTTTATGAAGGGGATACAGGACCACAAAATATAACATAGTATACTGATTGCAATAAATTTAACAAAATGAACATGTCTCAAGAGAGAGAGAGAGAGAGAGAGAGAGAGAGAGAGAGAGAGAGAGAGAGAGAGAGAGAGAGAGAGAGAGAGAGAGAGAGAGAGAGAGAGAGAGAGGGGACAGAGAGACAAACACAGACAGAGAGAGATAGAGAGAGAGAGGACAGAGATAGAGGCACGAGAGAGAGGACAGAAAGACAGAGACAAGAGAGAGAGAGAGAGAGAGAGAGAGAGAGAGAGAGAGAGAGAGAGAGAGAGAGAGAGAGAGAGAGAGAGAGAGAGAGATTGAGAGAGAGAGAGAGAGAAAGAGAGAGAGATGAGAGAGAGAGAGAGAGAAAGAGAGAGAGAGAGAGAGAGAGAGAGAGAGAGAGAGAGAGAGAGAGAGAGAGAGAGAATTTGAAGTGCAACCAATGAGCAAAGGGCTCTTAGTTGAACTACGAGTATGCATAGATGCCAAATGAAGTAAACCGATTCAATCTGTCCCATCAATTTATCGTGGTCATTTGATCGAGTCCCACTGCGCCTCACATGTCCATTCTTTGGCCCGAGTGTAGAGTGATTTAGTGACTGTTGACACGCATGTAGAAACTAAAGATATATATATATTACCGTCGACTGTCGTCCGCCACTCACTGAAGTTGCGTGCGAGCAAAGGCAGTGAAATCCGAGGAAAACCAACAAACGGAAACAGCTTTAGGTTTCGTTGATTTACGAAACATTGCAACAAGAGTGCAGTGGGAGAAAAGGTGGCACAGTGGCTAAGACGTTCGCCTGACACATGTAATGCGTGACTGCAGCGTGAGTGACCCCGGGGTTCGAACCCCCGGCCTCGCCCTTTCTATCTACTTTGACAGGAAAATCGAACTGAGCGTCCAGTCCTTCGGATGGGGACTTACAGCTAGTCTGACCCGTGCGCTTTACGCACGTAACAATCCCACGTCAATTGACTGTCGGTAAGAGTCGGTTGAAAGTCAGTACTACTAAGAGCAGGGAGAAATCCCACTGCCTGGTATGGCCATATTGATAGCTAGGTTTTCCAAGTACGTGTTAAGTGTGCCCACATTCCCTCCTCACCCTGTGCCTGTGCCCCAGTTTTTTTCTCCAAATTGGGTAGGCGCTGCACTTGCGGCGACGCCCTCTCCGGGGGAGAGCAGCCTGAATTTCAGAGATAAGTCTCTGTGACTAGAATATACCAAAAATACCAAATACTATTATGTCGGTGGTAATGAGAGACTTAGTGCGATTTTTCTCACGCCAGAGGGCATGACGCTCGTGTGGGGCTAATCCTCTCTATATTATTAGTTGGGGATAAAGAAAGAGAGAGAGACAGTGAGTGGTCCTACCATCACTCTCTCTCTCTCTACGCCCAAGTAAGAAAATCGCGTGATAAGCCCCTAGTGCATTGACTGCCCTCTGGCGTGAAAAATATCGCCATAGGTTGACCATTGCCTAAACGTATTATAACGAAAGGAGTAAAGAAGATCGATAGCACGTTTAGACAAAATAATACCCGTCGAATTCTGGGCAATGGTTTGGCACATTTAGTTGGAAGCTTGAAGAAGGTAAAGGGCCGGCTACGCACATACGATTCGGATCTGAATGCGATGCGATCTTGACGATGTGTAGTCGTGTTTCACGTGGAGTTCGTGCAGTGTGTCTACTTAGAACGAAAACGGCAGAACTATGCTGACAGGCAGAAGTTCTGCACACACGCATTGCAAAAATCATCAAAATGTAAATCAGATTCAAAATTATTTTTACTTTGGGTAATCCTAAATCATGCTGTGTGTACAATTGCATGATTTAGGATTACCCAAAGTAAAATTAATTTTGAATCTGATTTACATTTTTGATGATTTTTGCAATGCGTGTGTGCAGAACTTCTGCCTGTCAGCATAGTTCTAGACGGAAGCATTTCGCGTGAATCATGACTCACGTGACCCAATCGCATCGCATCCCCCCATACGAACCGAAATTCCGTTTAACGTCCTCCGACCCGTAACAGGTACATATGGGACATTTGTAGATATAAACGTGGGTGGGTCGATCCTGGAGGTACTGCAACACCGGGAAAGGCCCGTTTTTAAGAGTTATCCCTATACGCTTTTACGCGTGTGTGGTGGCGCCGGCTGAACTTTTTTTTATATATATTTTTTTTACATGACTAGCGTTCGTTATTTTTACCTTAAAGCAAATTTGCAATGCACTCATTTGATGCAATGTTGTTAACATCATGCTTATATATTAAGGACCTTTGCACGACGAATTGATTGTAACTTTTTTTCTCCCAATGTCCTTCTTAGCTTCCACACACACACACAAAAAGGATACAAAACGAGTCAGAATGAAACCTTCACCCAAAACAAAAGAGAGAAAGAAACACGGCAGGATTCGGTTTAGAAATAGGATAATTCAGCAACAAGAGCTAATAATAAAGGAATGTTGTTCGATGTATTAAGGGCCAGCCACACGGCCACTAAAATCGCACGACTGTACGATACGATTCGATCACGTGGTCTCGAAGAACAAAATGCGATTCGCGCTTCGAGATCACGTGATCGAATCGTATCGTACAGTCGTGCGATTTTAGCTGATGCGTGTGTGGCTGGCCCTTTAGTGCAGGAACACTCGAGGGAACAGCTTTAAGTGTAAAAGGCACAAACATTTATTCCGTTACACAAATCATTTCATATTATATCACAAAGGACAAAAAAATGTCGATTTTGTAAAGACAGAGGTATTTGTTGTGGAAGAGGAAGTGATGCCAGAGAGGTGCTTAATGTATTGAATGTTATTTATATAGCAAAAAAGAAATTGGCGGATTTCTTCTTCTATTTAAAAAAAAAATCCCATCTCTCTCTCTCTCTCTCTCTCTCTCTCTCTCTGTGTGTGTGTGTGTGTGTGTGTGTGTCTGTGTGTGTGTCTGTGTGGTCTCTCTCTCTCTCTCTCTCTCTCTCTCTCTCTCTCTCTCTCTCTCTCTCTCTCTCTCTCTCTCTCTCTCTCTCTCTCTCTCTCTCTCCGTGAGGATTACAGGAGACATGCTCGAATCAAGGAACCATTCCAAGCCCGATCGAGATCCGCACAGAGTAGGTCGACTTCACCGACTCGCTCTGTGCGCCGAAGAGGACTGTGGCAACTCTTCGAAGGCTGTCAAGGTGGCAGATTGGCGGCGGGACGGCGCAGTCAAACCTTTCCAGCGACGGGGTGCTGTTGGCCTGAAGTGCAGGAGGACGATGGGTGGCGGCGACTTTGGACTGGAGGCAGGGCATTACGTGATCTACGGTGTGGTGGCCGTTTGTGGGACTGAAACCCCCTGCATGGACAACGACTTCAGCCTTCCTGATACTACAAGAGACGAGTCTACGGCAAGACTCCCTACTACAGCGCCTCCCAACCCGACCCTTTCCTAAAGACCATGGTACCAAACGTGGATGAACATAATATATTACCAGATGTACCTGCTACGTACATCGAAGACCACAGCACCATGAACTACTTGTCCCTAAGAGCATCTTACCGTGAGGACGTGAAACCTTCATCAAACAAGAACAACAAAATCAAGCAATAACGCCAGTGATACATTCTGCTCGCAGCTGGGGAAACTGTTTCTGCTTGAATGCATCTCTGTATTGTAGATCTCTCTAGCATCGATTTATCAGACTGCGAGGAGTATGGAGGTTTTTCGTTTTAAAGCAAATTTGCATAATTCAGGCTTGTGCTAGTTCTGTGCAGTCATTGATGCGTAACATGAAACGCTGGGGGGGGGCTTGAGAAAATCGCATGAAATGCATTTTTCTAAACTGATGTTCAAATGAACATGCAAACAAAAAAATGTGACTTAGGGAAAGACGGGGTAAAAAGCGCATGGGCGGGTAAGAAGCCCACCCCAATTATCTCATGAAATAAAGAAAAATTTCAGTCAAATTTGCCCATGAGACGAATGCTAGACATTTAACGCTCGTCTCATGGGCAAAATGAGACTGAAATTTGCTTCATTTCATGAGATAATTGGGGTGGGCTTCTTACCCGTCCATGCGCTTTTTACCCCGTCTTCCCCTACAGTGTATGCTCAAACTAACTGGGAGTTCATTGTATGGCATGTCGTTTTGTTAATTTTTTTTCTTCTTTTTAACTTCTTTCCTTGCGTGGCACAGCGCTGCAGGCCTGCCTTACAGCGGGGCTAACAACTTCATCCACGCACTGCACACACTACGCTCGCGCCATTGCCTCACCCTCTTCTTCTTCTTCTTCTTCTTCTGAGTTCCCAGGCCATATGGCCATAATGGGTAAGGTACGTACGTGTCCGGTTTTCAGTTTTCATTGGTCTCCCCGCTACGTACAGCCGACCGACACATTCCGATTTCGGAGGAGCTCAAAGGAAAACAAAATATTTGGAAGATTGTTTTGAAAAAGAAAGGCAGGAGAATGGGGCCAATAAGTCAGAAAGACTGACAGAAAGCAAAGGGAAAAGGCAGAGTCAAAGAGAGTGGCAGACTAGAGGAAGTTACTAGCACAGAAATCCCAGAAGGTGGGGGAACTATTTTTACGAAAGACCCCCCGGTATCCCCATGGGGAGAGATTCGTGGAGGGGGCGTGGTGGTCCAGCTCCCCGTATGGAGGCACGAGGCACCCACCCACTGCCTTATTGCATCTTCGTAAAAATTAGAGTTGTTTACCTCCATTACTCGGTCAAATTCCACAGCAACAATGCAACAATGGCGTCGAAGCTTGAAACCGCAGGATGCGAGTCAGCGACTTGCAAGCATTATTTTTAGAAAAATTAGGGGTGGCCAGTGGCCACAAACCACGAACTTACCCTACTTTGTTTTGCACATTGTCCCTCGGGTGCTCTCGCTCCATCTGTGATCAAACGCAAACTATTCGTAAATACAGATTGTAGAATTAAGACAGTAGGCAGGGGGAAACTATTGATAGTGAGTGGATAGGATGGTAAAAGAGACGGAATTGTAAACTTTCTGTACAGAATGCCTCATTTGCTTTATCCCTTGTTGCACGTGTCGTAGACATAATTGTGCGATCAAGTGTGTTGCTTTTGCATAAAATCGAAGGTTTGAATTTATTTTGTGTGTGGGTGTTCTAAATTTTCTTTTATAAACATTAAAACTGAATATTGCTTCTTCTTCTTTTTTTGGCGTTTGCACTGAGATAAAGTTTCGGCTTGTTGTGCCTGAGTTTTGAAAATGTTGAAGAACTAATGTGGATTTTCTGAGCTGGGATGTTATGTACGGCAACATGGAAATGAAGCAAGGCGTTACTCAATGGACCGTCTCTGGCTCTCATCGTGCTCTGAAACTGTGATTCGTTTTGGTCAAATCAAAAAGCCTTAAAATGTCACAAAGAGTGATTACTTCACAGCCTACCAACCTTCCAAAGAATGAAGCCAACTTTTTTACCCCTCTCTCTCTCTCTCTCTCTCTCTCTCTCTCTCTCTCTCTCTCTCTCTCTCTCTCTCTCTCTCTCTCTCTCTCTCTCTCTCTCTCTCTCTCTAAGAAAGAACAAGAAATGAAGCTTTTGAGCACATATCTTGAAAAAGAGTTTTAAATAACACCACTTTTTTCTTTTCTTTTTTCCTCATGGATTTTGTTTTTGTGCTTGCTGACAAGAAGTTGTTTTTAAGAA
>CM065694.1:22839426-22846926 GCA_017654935.2 Phymorhynchus buccinoides
AGGTTTACAACACCAATCTCACTCCCTTCATTATCACATCAATGGAACGCTACGAGTTTGTAAAAACTGACTGAGGAATAATGGAGAATCCCCTCATCATTCATGATATAAGGTGGTGATCCGATTTGGAGTTTATCCCCCCAGACTCTGCCAAAGAACAAATGGCCACCAGACACTGGATAGTGTTTGTGATGAATATGGTTTAAATGATTTTGTATTGACAAGCAAAACATATACACCAAATAAAATGAACATGAATGACGGCAGCAACAAGCTTAAAGCTTATAGTGTGCCTACTCAAAATAAGTCACAGATATGGCGGCTGGCAATCACAGACTGAAAAATCACACATTTAAGAAAAAGAAAAAAAAGGTTACTTTTGAACATTAGAAGCATAACAAAGAAACGAAATAGAAAACAATTCATCTTCTTTGATAACAGAAACAATTTAAACATAAGAGAAAATACAAATTCATGAAGGGCTAGAAAAGAAAACGATAAAGATAAGAAAATAGAAATAAGAAATAAGTTGGGGAATATCAAAGTACACGAAGAACGAATTTCTAATTACACAATGTGACAAAACATCTATTTTTTTTTAGTTTCCACAATGCTTTGTGATGAATATGAGCTAAGCGAGAAAATGCCGTTCAAGCTAAGACAAGGGGAACAAAAATAGATGGAAAACCTTTCTTAGTGGTGTGTGGCTGACGGCACCAGACTGGAACGAACACCTCGGATGATCCGCATGACCCCTTGTCGCCCTCCCTTGAAATGCATGTTTTGGTGCTTCGTATATGAAGATCTTTTTGGTCTGTTTTCTATTCCTTTTTAAGCAACTAAAATAGTTTGGGTAAAAAGAAATAAAGTTTTTTGCAAGGAATCGAGATGTGAAGGTTTATAATATTTTGTAGAAGCGGAGTGCAACCTATACCGGGCATACACTCTTGATAATTTAATCTCTGACCCGGAAGTGTCGATAAAACGTTTGCGCTACGTAGCCTCTGCCTTTTTCACATTCGACTGCAGACCAAGCAGGTTGTATTCGTAAAGCGCACATTAATAGCTGAATTAATCCAAGTCTTTTTGTTGAACTGATTTATCCCTCCTCACACAACTCCCCCAGCAAAGCATATATTATGTGACCCAGCACCACGAAAGGGACATTAAGTGTTAAACTGACCATTCTGAGAAAAATATACATTTGCAAACTTCAGACAATTCTCTTTCCACTGATACAAGAACCATTCTTGTATCGTTTTCCGTTCCCGAGTTATGCACATTTAAAATTAGTAAGGTGAGCGTCTTCCATTTTGAAAAAACCCAGTCTAAAGTAGCTTTAGATCTTTTATCTGTAGAAAATGCAGTGACCTACTCGTTTTAAAACACGCATGAGACCACGTCGAGACCATAGCAAAGATTATCATTTATAAATATGAAAGATAAGTTGTTAGAGAACACAAAAATACGCATAACTCAAAATTGACCCCCAAAATTAAATGTTTGACTTTGCAAGCCTGTTGTGAGAAACTGCGCCGTTTACAAAGCCATCTCACGTTTCCACCGCGTTGCTCTAAATAATTAGAAAGACAAAGAAAGACGATTCTCCGCCACTTAGCCATTGTCTCAAGTTTCATTGATATGGTACAGTCTCCCTCTTTCTCCTAGTATAGCTAGGGAGGGAGTGGTCGGTCCATCAGATGACGATTGATTTTGCCTCATCAAACAGCGTGCGAACAAATGAGATGGAATGCCATGAAAGTAGATTTAATTAAGCCAACCTCCGAAATAAGAGATCAAGCTAAAAGCGCGCCCGTAATAGACGATTTTCGGAAGAAAAAAAAGTAGGGGAGAGCACTTCCGTGAAAATTAGAGTTGCTTAAATCCATTACTCGGTCAAATACCATAGCAGCAATGCAACAATGGCGTCGAAGCTTGAAACCGCAGGATGCGAGTCAGCGACTTGCAAACGGGATTTTTTTAAAACGAAAAATTAGGGGTGGCCAGTGGCCAGAAACTCATACAACTTGCAAAATGTGACGTAAAAATATAAATGACATACATTTTAGAATGACGCACAGTGTTCTAAGTGCTGTATGTCCGCTCAAACACACGTGGCGAGAGCTGATGGTAGAGTAACGTCCCCTGTTTGACCGATTGAATTAGGCAAGATCACTCCCACACACCATGAGATTACTCCCCTTAATTATTTCCGAACAATTCCTATACTGCCACGACGCGCCACTCACTGTCTTCGAAATAACTGACCTAACTTCACCTACTTTTTGCGCATGTGCACGCACTTACGAACGCACGTACTCACACACTCAGACACACACATAGGCCTACATGCACACACAAACATATACACACACACGCGCACGCACACACACTGGTTCTCTCTTTATCACTCTTGTTCTCGATCTCTCTTTTTTTCGTCCTCTCTTTATCTCTCTCTTTATCTCCTTCTCTCCTTCTCTCCTTCTATCTTTATCTCTCTTTTTCTCTCCTTCTCTCTTTATCTCTCTTTTTCTCTCCTTCTCTCTTTATCTCTCTTTTTCTCTCCTTCTCTCTTTATCTCTCTTTTTCTCTCCTTCTATCTTTATCTCTCTTTTTCTCTCCTTCTCTCTTTATCTATCTTTTTCTCTCCTTCTCTCTTTATCTCTCTTTTTCTCTCCTTCTCTCTTTATCTCTCTTTTTCTCTCCTTCTCTCTTTATCTCTCTCTTTCTCTCCTTCTCTCTTTATCTCTCTTTTTCTCTCCTTCTCTCTTTATCTCTCTCTTTCTCTCCTTCTCTCTTTATCTCTCTCTTTCTCTCCTTCTCTCTTTATCTCTCTTTTTCTCGTTCTCTCTTTATCTCTCTCTTTCTCGCCTTCTCTCTTTATCTCTCTTTTTCTCGTTCTCTCTTTATCTCTCTTTTTCTCTCCTTCTCTCTTTATCTCTCTCTTTCTCTCCTTCTCTCTTTATCTATCTTTTTCTCCTTCTCTCTCTATCTTTTTCTCGTTCTCTCTTTTTCTCGTTCTCTCTTTATCTCGTTCTCTCTTCATCTCTCTCTTTTTCTCGTTCTCTCTTTTTCTCGTTCTCTCTTTATCTCTCTCTTTCTCTCCTTCTCTCTTTATCTCTCTTTTTTTCGTTCTCTCTTTATCTCTCTCTTTTTCTCGTTCTATCTTTTTCTCGTTCTCTCTTTATCTCTCTCTCTTTTTCTCGTTCTCTCTCTCTTTTTCTCGTTCTCGCTTTATCTATCTCTTTGTCTCGTTCTCTCCTTATCTCTCTCTTTCTCTCCTTCTATCTTTATCTCTCTTTGTCTCGTTCTCTCTTTATCTCTCTCTTTCTCTCCTTCTATCTTTATCTCTCTTTGTCTCGTTCTCTCCTTATCTCTCTCTTTTTCTCTCTCACTTTCTTTTGTTTCCTTCTCTCTAATACTATCCTTCCCACCACCCCAGATCCGATTTTTGAAATAGACATCGATCGTTCTCAAAGGTGTCGAGGGTTATAATAGTACCCCCCCAAATCCATACTATCGTGTCATGAGGATAACTCTCACACTCAATTAGTCTGTCTCTGTCTCTGTCTCTCTCTTTTTCGTTCTCCTCCGTCTACCCCCCTCTCTCTTATAATTTCAAAATAGGCATCGACTGGCGATGGCTTGAAAGGTCTCCAGGGTTATGATCAGACCATAAATCACCCCCACTGTGGTTGTATTTCTTCCTGTCTGTTGCTCTTTCTCTCCCCTCACTGTCTGTCTGTCTGTCTGTCTGTCTCTCCCCTGTCTGTCTGTCTGTCTGTCTGTGTCTGTCTGTCTCTGTCTGTCTGTCTGTCCGTCTCTGTCTCTGTCTCTGTCTCTGTCTCTGTCTCTCTCTGTCTCTCTCTCTCTCTCTCTCTCTCTCTCTCTCTCTCTCTCTCTCTCTCTCTCTCTCGACAGCTGTATGTAAGCTGAAGACATTAAAGTTTATTGCCATTGCCATCTCTCTACCCCCCCCCCCCCCTCTCTCTCTCCCTCTCTCTCTCTCTCTCTCTCTCTCTCTCTCTCTCTCTCTCTCTCTCTCTCTCTCTCTCTCTCTCTCTCTCTCTCTCTCAATCCTTAGTTTTTCAATCTTCAGTTTTCTCCGTCCGTCCGTCCGTCTCTCTCTCTCTCTCTCTCTCTCTCTCTCTCTCTCTCTCTCTCTCTCTCTCTCTCTCTCTCTCTCTCTCTCTCTCTCTCTCTCTCTCTCTCTCTCTCTCTCTCTCTCTCTCTCTCATTATAGGTCTAGCTTGCGTCCCAATGACGGCTTGGAAGAATAGGCTTGGCCTAAAATCTCAATCCTTGGTTTTTTCTCTCTCTCTCTCTCTCTCTCTCTCTCTCTCTCTCTCTCTCTCTCTCTCTCTCCTCTCTCTCTCTCTCTCTCTCTCTCTCTCTCTCTCCTCCAAAAGACCCCCCTCGTTTACAATAGGCATCAATTGGTCTCAAAGGTGTCTAGGGTTATCATAGTATCATAAACCACACTATCGTATAGGTCATGATATTGACTCTGTCTGAATGCTCTCACTCTCTTTTTCCGTCCCTCTCTCTGTCTCTGTCTCTCCGTCTTTGTCTCTCCGTCGCTCCCTCTGTCTCTGTCTCTCTGCCTTTGTCTCTCTCTCTCTCTCTCTGTCTCTCTGTCGCCCCCTCAGTCTCTGTCTCTCTGTCTCTTTCTGGTTCTCTGTCGCTCCCTCTGTCTCTGTCTCTCTGTCTGTCGCTCCCTCTGCCTCTGTCTCTGTCTCTCTATGTCGCTCCCCCCCCTCTCTCTCTCTCTCTCTCTCTCTCTCTCTCTCTCTCTCTCTCTCTCTCTCTCCCCCTCTCCCCCCCTGTCCCTCTACGTTGATAATAAGCCTCATGGAGTGGTCAGGAAGATGCGCAAGGCCGTGATGGTGCCATACATCACCCTGTGGTACCAGCCCCGGTCAGGCGGACTGTTGTGCCAGACACTGATGCTGATAGAGAGAACACCGATGGACCTGAAGATACATTGACCTCCAATTGGTGTTGTCACCCCCACCCCCGTGGGGATACCGGGGGTGGGGGTGGGTGGGTGTCTTTTGCATAAATAGTTCCCCCACCTTCTGGAAGTTCTGCCCCTCCGCCCCACATGGCCGAAAGGCCGAAGAGGGCATACAGCCTTATTTCGTCGTGGAAGTTCTGATCTTGTAACTTCGTCTAGACTGTCACTCTCTTTGACTCTGCCTTTTCCCCTTTGCTTGCTGTCATCTACTATCTTTCTGCCTTTCCGGTCCAACGTCTCCTGCCTTTTTTATTTCAAGAAACACTTTGGACAATATTTCCTCCAGCCGAAGTCGGACATGATGGGCCTATAACTATTTCCTACTTTGGTGCATAACGGCAGCATGACGCATCTGCGCCCATAATTGACAGGAAACTGTCTGAGCGAAAGACGAAGAAGAAGAAGAAGGAGAAGGAGAAGGAGAAGGAGAAGGAGAAGAAGAAGAAGAAGAAGAAGAAGAAGAAGAAGAAGAAGAAGAAGAAGAAGAAGTTGTGATGTGAGAAGGGAGAGGTTATAGAAAGTCTCAGCCATAGCATTATAATTATATATCTGTATACTTATGTCTCTCTATCTGTTTCTCTGTCTGTCTGTTCGCCCGTGTCTATCTATCTATCTGTCTGTCTACCTGCCTGTGTCTGTCTCTCTTTCTCTATAATTATGCATCTTCTTGACAGTTGTAGACTCCCAGTCTCTGGCATTTAGTATCAAAGTGTTTCCCATCCACAGAGACACAAAAACGTGTTTACTCATGAATATTTCTCCCACATTCCATGTAGGCTTCTTCAGCATTCTGACGCTTGTACGTTGTTGGCAGAATAGATTTGGCTGTGGTGAGTAGATTTCTATATGCATCTGTCTACCCCACCCGCCCTCCCCTCTTCTATAGCTATTCTTGTTATTCTGTCAGAACGTCGGTCTCAATCTGCATCCCTGCTTCGCATTTTCTCGGTTTATTAGTCCCCGAGCCGAAGGTTCGGGGAACTATTGTTTCTGTCTGATCCGTCCGTGCCTCCGGCTATTCATCCGTTTTTCTCAAAAACTATTCAGTCTATCATCATCAAATTTGGTATACTTGTTTGCCAAGACGCAAGCTATCCACTGGTGTATTTAGTTTCACATTAAAGTCAAGGTCGCGCCAGTTACGGGGTTCAAACCCCGAAACACATAATCGCTAATATCTCGCGAAGTTTTGCATGTATTTCAATGCAGTTTTTTTCACAACATTTCTTGATGAATGGTCTATAACACAGTTGTCGTGAATTTTTCTGTGCGTTCGTGTGCGCATGATCGCGCGCGCTCAAATCACGGGTCCGAACCCCAAGGCTATATATAAAAAAAACTATTCAGTTACGTGCTGTTTTGATGCGTTTTTATATATGTGTACAACCGACACATTCTGATTGCGGAGTAGCTCGGCGATGCTGCGAGGGGACTTTGCAGCCACTCGGCGTTGCACTTGTCTCGGTTTATTTCTTTTTTTCCTCCTCCTCTTCTGCTTCTTCCCTTAATAATGTTAACATACAGATAAGTATAGACCTGAAAGTTTAAAAAAAACCTAAAATATGTATGAACATCTTTTGGATGATGATCACAGAGAGAGAGAGAGAGAGAGAGAGAGAGAGAGAGAGAGAGAGAGAGAGAGAGAGAGAGAGAGAGAGAGAGAGAGAGAGAGAGAGAGAGAGAGAGAGAGAGAGAGAGAGAGAGAGAGAGAGAGAGAGAAGGGGGGGGGGGGGAGCTAGAGAAGATGGAATTCCAAAGGAAGATAGAAAGAATTGTGGACATCACATCACAAACTGAAATAAAAACAAACCATCCAACCTCTGAACAAAAACGAGCATTTCAATAGAGAGATATCGTTTGGCGGGCATCGTATTTCTCTCTGTTAGCTTCTTCACTGTCTCGTGCTCACACAAAACCAAAATGCTTAGTGAGACCATGACTGACTGAGACGACTGGTAGACCGAGAAGAAGCCTGGTAGACCAAGTGAATAGGGCTACTTACTAAAGAGTTTATCAACTGCCCGTCCACCCCGGCCCCACCCCGCCCGACTCCCGCTGTCTCTGTGTGTATATCTGTCTGCCTGCTTGTTCGAACTGTCTCTCTATCTGTCCGGCTCCCTCTCTCTGTGTCTCTCTGTCTCTGTCTCTCTCTCTGTCTCTGTGTGTGTGTCTCTCTCTCTCTCTCTCTCTCTCTCTCTCTCTCTCTCTCTCTCTCTCTCTCTCTCTCTCTCTCTCTCTCTCTCTCTCTCTCTCCCTCAATCATTAGGCTTCTATTATTTAGTTCATGGTTTGTGTTTGCTTGGCATTGGAGCATTGTTTGCTAATGTCAATAAAATTCATTTTCCAATTTCAATTTCAATCTCTCTCTGTCTCTCTGTCTCTCTCTGTCTCTGTCTCTGTCTCTGTCTCTGTCTCTGTCTCTCTCTGTGACTTTTTGCCTGTCTATACGTCTGACTGTATATTTCCCTCTGTTTGAATCTCTG
>CM065694.1:22849426-22851926 GCA_017654935.2 Phymorhynchus buccinoides
TATTTGGTAGGGCCACGAGAGATTGTTATCAATAATAACTCCAAGTAACTTGTGATGGTCAACTTCTTCTATGATTTCACCATTGATATAAAGCGAATGCGAACCAAGGGAGAGGTTTTGACGTATTTGTCAAGTGATGAATAGTAAGTATTTCGATTTTTAAATGTAGTTTCATACGGTGAATTTCAGACCATTCAATTAATTTGTCAATATTTTCATGTAAACAAGTAAAAACATTTACTATCACTAGCATGAATAGTCGTATCATCTGCAAACATTTCAGTTGGAGTTGTAAGAAATAGTGGCAGATCATTAATGTATATTGAAAATAAGATGGGGCCAAGGACTGAACCTTAAGGAACACCATATTCAACAGATATCGTAGAGGATTCAGATTCATTAAAAAATATCCTTTGCTTTCGGTCTGATAAAAAAAAAGATAGGAGTTAAAAGGTGTTATTAGTAATGCCATAGATTTAAAAAAAATGTTTTTTTAGCAAGAGGTTACGATCAACAACATCAAAGGCTTTCACGAAATCAACAGCAAGAACACCTGTAATTTTATCATTGTTAACAGTAGTAAGCCATTGATCTACTAGGCTGGATAAAGCTGTGTGACACGAATGGTTAGCTCTAAACCCTGATTGGTTTTGAAGAAACAAGTCAAAGGAATTGAAATAATTCAGAATTTGTTTATTTGTGCGATTTTCCAAAAGCTTAGACAGGGTAGATAGAATAGAAATGGGCTGTAATTGGAAGGATCTTCGCGAGCACCTGACTTGTAGATTGGTATTATGTTTGCTACTTTAAAAGCTTTGGGAATACGAGTTTTTAAAACAATACATAGGTTATAGACATATGTGAGTGTTTCAGCAATTACAGGAGCAGATAACTTCATTATCGTTGCGTCAATTCCATCAATGCTTCGCGTGCTTGTCTGTTTCAAGTGGATAAGAGTGTTGAGAGAGAGAGAGAGAGAGAGAGAGAGAGAGAGAGAGAGAGAGAGAGAGAGAGAGAGAGAGAGAGAGAGAGAGAGAGAGACAGAGACAGAGACAGAGAGAGACAGAGGGAGAGAGAAAGATCATGATCATTATCATGATCATGATTAATAACTCTAAAAAACAGATTCATCTAACGCTTTGAGCGGGGTGCCAATTCACAGGCTGACTAAAAATGTAAACACAACAAAGACTTGTTGAAAATAAACTAACTATGTTGACAATTTGCTACCCCAAAAAATCAAACTGGCTTTTGAAATTGATTGAAGATGATGACTGTAGTAATTAGTATGATGACAGCTTGTCCGAAAGCTCATTTGGCAAGGACGACAGCGTCGAAAAAAGGATGACATTTTCTTTTTACAGAGCAGATAATGATAATGACAGAGGTGATTTTGATGTTTGATGTTGGGGCATGGGTGGATGCCTCGTGCCTCCATACGGGGAGCTGGACGCTCCCGCACCCTCCACTTGTCTCTCTCCGTGGGGATACCGGGGGGGGGGGGTCTTTCGTAAAACATAGTTCCCCCACCTTCTGGAAGTTCTGTGCTTGTAACTTCCTCTAATCTGCCACTCTCTTTGACTCTGCCTTTTCCATTTGATTCCTATCATCTACTCTCTTTCTGACTTATTGGTCCATTCTGCTGCCTTTTTTCAAAAACATCTTACAAACAATGTTTCTCCTTTGAGCTCCTCCGAAATCGGAATGTGTCGGCTGTACGCAGTGGGGGAGGCCATTGAAAACTGAAAACCGGACACATATACGTGCTTTACCCATTATGGCCATATGGCCTGGGAACGCGGGAAGAAGAAGAAGAAGAAGAAGAAGAAGAAGAAGAAGAAGAAGAAGAAGAAGAAGAAGAAGAAGAAGATGCTTGATGTCATTGCGATCGTGGAATATAAAGAGAGAGCAAATCGCGATCCTACAAAAGACAGACGAAATACAACAAACAACAGAATTTAAACCTGAGGACGGTGGTGGTTTGTTTTTGCTCCACATCCCCAATCTTCTCAAGCCACTCTCATCAAGTCTTGGATGTTTTCGAAGGGAAGGGAAACGTCCATATTGTTGAGTTTTTTTGTCATCTTGCAACAATGTCCTGCTATAGCAAATACGAAATAGTGAGGCTAAGAGAGAGGATATAGTGAAATGAATAAGGATGAACTTGGGTCTGTATTGTTGTGGCAACTACTTTCACTTTGCAGGCGAATCGGTGCCATAAATAACTTTGGTAAAAAAAAGGGAGTTAATTATGAGAAGTTCCTCCCCATTATTCACTTCACTAATGTCCTGCTATCTCAGGTTGCTTCTGCTTCATATTATAAGAAGACTATTAATGCAGAGATTTCTGGTTAGCGAACCGTCCGTGGCTGTGGTTATCATTTTTGCTTCCACCAAAAACAATAAGTGCTGGAACACGTTCGTTCCACTACACGGAACAACAGAAGCTAATTTGGGCTTCTTCATGATGCTACAACAACCGGTGGGCCTACGCAGAAAA
>CM065694.1:22856926-22874426 GCA_017654935.2 Phymorhynchus buccinoides
CCAGACATCTCTCTCCATGCGCACACGCACGCACGCGCGCACACACACACACACACACACACCTCTACACTCACAAACATAAGCCACCCCCACTCCGCACACGCACACCATATACAACACCAACATAATTATATTCGCACATACATGCATCTGAATTGATTGTCTACTTTTTAACACAAGTTAATCTCAGTTGAAGTGCCTTGTAAATGAAAGTTCCAACTGCATGTGCTAGTGTAGCATTGGATAAGAGCAAAACTAATCTAAATTGTGAAGGTTTCCTGTAAAATTTAATCGGTATATATTCTTGTCTTAAAATTTGATATAAAGGGCAAATAAACATGAAATGAATTTCGGTCTCTACGGATCCTTTGCAATTGGGACAATGTAAACAATCTCTTGTGGTTTGAGAAAAACGCTTAATATGGCAGTTTAAAGGTGAAACACCTAGCCTTAGCCTAGTTAAATATTTCTTTATAACACTATTTTTTAATACAATAAGGTAATCGCTAAGACATAGATGAGAAGAGAGAGAGAGAGAGAGAGAGAGAGAGAGAGAGAGAGAGAGAGAGAGAGAGAGAGAGAGAGAGAGAGAGAATACGAATGTTTAACCAGGTCAAGGCCATAGCCCCATACTGATGAGAGAGAGAGAGAGAGATAAATAGACAGTTGACACTTGACACTTGACAACTTTATTATGCAAGGATTGATATTTTAGGCCAGGCCTATTCTTACAATCTGTCCTTTGTAAGAAAAAGGCCTGGCCTAAAATCTCAATCCTTAGAGAGAGAGAGAGAGAGAGAGAGAGAGAGAGAGAGAGAGAGAGAGAGAGAGAGAGAGAGAGAGAGAGAGAGAGAGAGAGAGAGAGAGAGAGAGAGAGAGAAAGAGAGAAAGAGAGAAAAAAAAAAGAGAGAGAGAGAGAGAGAGAGAGAGAGAGAGAGAGAGAGAGAGAGAGAAGAGACAGAGAGAGAGAGAGAGAGAGAGAGAGAGAGAGAGAGAGAGAGAGAGAGAGAGAGAGAGAGAGAGAGAGAGAGAGAGAGAGAGAGAGAGAGAGTCGCGAGTCACGAATGTTTAATCAGAATAGGCCAAGGCCCCTTACTGAAGGGGTTACAAGAAAAACTAAACCCAAACAGTTGAACAAGAAAAATGATTCAAATAAATGCTACATACAATAAATTACATGAAAAGAAAGTAGCTAACAAATTACAAAGGCAATAATAAATACACCATCAAGCACTAACAACTTATGTCGCTACAATTCCCAACATTTTCTGGGCTTTATAGATATACAATGCAAGGCTGGATATATGGAAAGAACTTTTTAATCTTATGATGCCAAGAGTGAATTTAGCTTAAAATTCCAAGGAGCTCTATAATATTTTGGCTATATCAATGCTTGTCTTAAAGGTGGACCCTGACGGATGAGGTTTTGCAAGAAACACGTCGAGATCACCAGAAAGACCGCCTTTTCAAGGATCGGAACACTCGCTTTGCGCTGGTTTCCTAGAAATCAAACCGTCAAAACGGCGATTTTTCCTTGGCGGAGATGCCGGAGAGAGAAGCCATTTTGGATGTAGGGTGGGTGGAAGTCACTCATTGTGGTTGAAGCGTTTTCTTTTTTTGTAGTGCAGTAAAAAAAAAAAGAAGAGCTATTTCCTTTGTTGTGATCGAAGCTCCTTTAGATAAACTGTATACAATATAAAAAACAAGGGCGTCGCCGAGCGGCAGACATGTCCGTCACCAGCAATGCCACGCACTTGCGACACCCCGTAGAGTGTCACATCCTGACACAAAATTGGAAGGGATTCTGTCTTCTAGTTCACGAGATACAACTTGAAGAAGAAACATATAGCGCAAAGAAGGAAATTTCGGTTTTGAAGGTCACATTTCAAGGTCAAGGTCAGCATGGTGATAATTTATGCTCGGATGTTTTCTTCTCTAGGGTATACAGTACCACACACAATCTGAAGCGCTTCTGTCAAGTACCAATGTGGAAAATATGGCTTAAAAACCCAATGTGTAGACCCCTACCACTTTCAAGGCCTACGGATCGCCCGGACCGTGACCTTGACCTTGATGAATATGCCACCATCAGAACGGACATAAGCCAAAGTACCTTCATGCCAAATTTGAAGACTCTAACACTAACGGTGTGGGAGTTATGGCCCCTGAAAGATTTTCGGTTTTCAAGGTCGTACGCCAAGGTCAAGGTCACGACGGCAATATGGTTTGCGCGGATGCCTTCCTCTCATGGTGACACACCAGCACACATAATTTGACGTGATTCTGTCAACCCGTTCGAAAGATATCCTTGGGACAGACAGAAGGAGAAAAAAATGACCCTCCGATTTTCAGGCTCCAGCGATCTTTTTGACCTTGACCTTGACCTTGATCGGTATGCCATCATCAGAACGGGCATAAGCCAAACCACCTTCATACCAAGTTTCAACATCCTATGTTGATCGGTGCCCGAGATATGGCTAAAAATAGATTTTCGGTTTTCAAGGTCATACGTCAAGGTCAAGGTCACGACGGCAAAATGGTTTGCGCCGATCTCTTTCTATTAAGGAGGCACACCTTCACACAAAATTTGACGCGATTCGGTCAAGCGGTTCGGGAGATATCCTTGGGACAGACAGAAAAAAACCCAAATAAACCCCCCCCAAAAAAACAACAAACAAAAATACAAACCAGCCCATCACAATAGTCCGTCTTGGTGACGGACTAAAAAAGATAAAAATAGGCTTGTATTGCGAAAAGTTCGTGCAAACGATTTGGTCCAAACACAGGTGGCCATTCAAAAAGAGACGGCAAACGCCTTCTCTTTGGGTGAAATAATGTGAATTCCAGCACTTCCGCCAAGAAGGAATCGCTTTTTTGACGGCTTGATTTATGGGAAACTAGAGCAAAGTGAGTGTTGCGATCTCTGTAAAGGCTGTTTTCCTGCTGATCTGGACGTGTTTCTTGCAAAAACTCATCCGTCAGGGTGCCCCTTTAAATCTTCCAAAAAAGGGCAACACAACAAAACAATGAATATCTGTTTCTGGTTCCTGATGGCAAAGTCTACATGGTTAATCAGTTTCTCTCTTAGTAGCATATCTAAAACGGTGGCAAGCAATAATATTTGAAATACCAATTCTAAATCTAGTTAACGCATGTTTTTAAACATAGCGGTTTATATTCAGGTCAATATACAATTCGTTTGAGAGAGAGCGAGAGAGAGAGAGAGAGAGAGAGAGAGAGAGAGAGAGAGAGAGAGAGAGAGAGAGAGAGAGAGAGAGAGAGAGAGAGAGAGAGAGAGAGAGAGAGAGAGAGAGAGACTTTGAAAACTTTAACTTTATTTTTTAAGGATAAAGATTTTAGGCAACGCCTAGTCTTCCAATCCAATCTTGACCTTGATACGAATATAGAACACAAACGTGGCAAGGCATACTATTACACATACAGATGCGAACATAAAGGTAGCATTATAATACAAACATTGGTTGAACTATGGATGAATAAAACTTGCATACGCACAAGCATAATTTGTAATACTCGCGCGTGCATACATGGGTGTAACCATACATGTCCACCCCCCCCCCCCCCCCCCCCCACACACGCGCACAGAAAGAGAGAGAGGGAGAGAGAGAGAGAGAGGAGAGAGAGAGAGAGAGAGAGAGAGAGAGAGAGAGAGAGAGAGAGAGAGAAGAGAGAGAGAGAGAGAGAGAGAGAGAGAGAGAGAGAGAGAGAGAGAGAGAGAGAGAGAGAGAGAGAGAGAGAGAGAGAGAGAGAGAGAGAGAGAGAGAGAGAGAGAGAGAGAGAGAGAGAGAGAGAGAGAGAGAGAGAGAGAGAGAGAGAGAGAGAGAGAGAGAGAGAGAGAGAGAGAGAGAGAGAGAGAGAGAGAGAGAGAGAGAGAGAGAGAGAGAGAGAGAGAGAGAGAGAGAGAGAGAGAGAGAGAGAGAGAGAGAGAGAGAGAGAGAGAGAGAGAGAGAGAGAGAGAGAGAGAGAGAGAGAGAGAGAGAGAGAGAGGAGAGAGAGAGAGAGAGAGAGAGAGAGAGAGAGAGAGAGAGAGAGAGAGAGAGAGAGAGAGAGAGAGAGAGAGAGAGAGAGAGAGAGAGAGAGAGAGAGAGAGAGAGAGAGAGAGAGAGAGAGAGAGAGAGAGAGAGAGAGAGAGAGAGAGAGAGAGAGAGAGAGAGAGAGAGAGAGAGAGAGAGAGAGAGAGAGAGAGAGAGACAGAGAGAGAGAGAGAGAGAGAGAGAGAGGAGAGAGAGGAGAGAGAGAGAGAGAGAGAGAGAGAGAAGAGAGAGAGAGAGAGAGAGAGGGAGAGAGAGAGAGAGAGAGAGAGAGAGAGAGAGAGAGAGAGAGAGAGAGAGAGAGAGAGAGAGAGAGGGAGAGAGAGAGAGAGAGAGAGGGAGAGAGAGAGAGAGAGAGGAGAGGGAGAGAGAGAGAGAGAGAGAGAGAGGCACATGGAGCCAGATGATAGATGACAATCACATAGCGATGGCTTAGAGTCAAACTGGATTAACTTCAGATAGTCCATTTTTTGATTATTACAGAAACAAATGCGGAAAAAAATACTCTTTGTTGTCCCAAAGTTTCGTTTTGATATCTTAATAAATAAAAAAGATATAAACGTTGTTCTCTTTTGACTCAAAAATAAATCATCTTTTTTTTTTGGAGTCAAACAAGATTAACTTCAGACGGTCTGCTTTGACTCCAAAATCACAAGACATTTTAGCATTCTAATTTTGAGTCAAACCAGGCTATCTTACAAATAAACGAGTTTGACTCAAAATATCACAAGACATTTTAGCATTCTAATTTTGAGTCAAACCAGGCTATCTTACAAATAAACGAGTTTGACTCAAAATATCACAAGACATTTTAGCATTCTAATTTTGAGTCAAACCGGGCTATGTTACAAATAAACGAGTTTGACTCAAAATATCACAAGACATTTTAGCATTCTAATTTTGTGTCAAACCGGGCTATGTTACAAATAAACGAGTTTGACTCAAAATATCACAAGACATTTTAGCATTCTAATTTTGTGTCAAACCGGGCTATGTTACAAATAAATGAGTTTGACTCAAAATATTAATTTTGACTCTAAAAGTGGGCAAAATTTTCAGTAAAAATCAGACAAAATATAAATAATCCTTTTGATACAAAAATTATTGTTAATATCAGTACTTTTATTTTGAGTCAAATTTGGACATTTCCAGATAACCAGTCTAGTACTGTTGTTTCTTGTAACAAATCTGTGTTGAGTTTGGAGTCATGTTTGTGTGTCCGTATGCGTACGTGTGCACGTGCGTTTATTGCATGTGTGCATGCGCTTAGGTGTGCGCGTACGCGTGTGTGAAATCTTGATTAGTCACAATGTTAGTCTCATAACCTCTATCACTAAGTCTTACACAGTCACAGACACACACACTATCAGATGCACATAGTTTATTACATACATACACACACAGACACATACAGACACACGCACGCACGCACGCACGCACGCACGCACGCACGCCGACAGGGTGGGTGGAGGGATTCGTGGGGCTGAGAATTTAAGAATTTAAGTACGAAAGAATGTTAATTGCCCGCAGGCTATTGTCGGCCCAGTCATGTCTTTGAAGTGAAAGTGACACGCAGGAACAGGGGAGGGAATGGCAAGATGACGTTAATCGGATTTTCATGATTGTAGTAACAGAGGTTTGCATCACGCGCAGTTGTTATCGGGTGTCTTGGGAATAGTAAAAGGCTAACGGGATGGGTTTTGTTTGTTTCAAGAAATATATTGATTAATGTATTGTTATTTAACTTTTTTTCTTCTGTTGGACACGCGAGTGTGTTAATTATTTGCGAGCATGCGTGCGTGCATGCGTATTTTCTAATCCTAAGAATCCTCAGAATAGCAATAACTTAAAATGTAAATTACAATGATTAGGAACTAACTATAATTCCCGCATCACTTTATTATTATTATTTTTAAATGACTAAGACAAATTCTTATAAGAACATCACTATCTCGGATCGTTCATAAAAAAAATATATAACATTTTATGTATCTGTCTATCTATCTGCCTATTCATTTATTTTAAAGAATATTTCAGTTTTTCTACTACAACTCGCACAACTCCCCCCCCCCCCCCCCCCCCCCCCCCCCCCCCCCCCCCCCCCTCTCTCTCTCTCTCTCTTCGTCGACTGACATGGCTTGGCCTATCTTTGATCATGCCTTCAGTAACAAGTACCGGTACGGATAGCGGAGATGTGTGACATTCCTAGGCCTGCACTCGTAATTGACTCTTATCTCGCTCATCGTAAAATGGTCAACTCGTGTCCAGCCTACTTTAAAGACACCGCGCGGAGGCTCAGAAACTCATTGTAGGCCAACTGTCCCGCAATTTGCATACACATTCCTTTTCTTTTGTTACCCGCAGCCTGTCAACCGATCCCTCCCTGTGTGTGTGTGTGTGTGTGTGTGTGTGTGTGTGTGTGTGTGTGTGTGTGTGTACGTGCGTGCGTGCGTGTGTGTGTGTGTGTGTGTGCATATTCGCGTGCGTGCTTGCTTGCGTGCGCATGCGCGTATTAGTGCGTGCATGCGTATATGTGTGTGTGCGACTAGTTCCTACCTGCACAAGCACACACACGCACGCACAAATACGCGCACGCGCACGCAAGAAATCACGCACGCGAATATGCACACACGCACGCAAACAAACACTCATGCACATAAACACGCATATGCGCACGCATGTATGCATTCAGGCGAACACGCATGCATGCACGCATGCTCGCAAAGACATATCACACACAAACACTCGCGTGTCCAACAGAAAAAAGCAAAATAACGATATATTTTTATTTCTTAAAACAAACAAAAACCATACCGTTAGCCTTTTACTGTTCCAAAGACACCCGTTAAAGCGCGTGATACAAAGTTACAACAGTCAAAAACAAAAACCCGTCCGTTCTATTCTACCCAGTTACGGCGTGTCACGTTCAAGAGTAAATACCTACCTGAACCCCCATCTGAAATCAATATTTTGACTACGATCAGAGACTAAAATCATCATATTAAGTCCCTTAAACGTACTGACAATTGTCTCAAACTTTGCAGGAATAATGTTTATTATGTCCTTGCCATATAAAACGAATACACAAGGTACAATACCATGCCGTTTTTTTTAAACAAGAGGAAATAGATTACGTAAGCCACTCCCTCTAAAATCAATATTTTGACTACGATCATAAACTAAAATCATCATAAGTCCTTTAAAAGTAACGACAATTGTCTCAGACTTAGCAGGAATAATATGTAGTATGTCTTTGTCATATAAAACTAATAGAAAAGGTACAATATCATGCCATGTTTGACAACAAGAGGAAAAACTTACCCCACCCCCTTCTAAAATCAATTTTTTGACTACGATCAGAGACTAAAATCATCATAAATCCCTTAAAAGTAACGGCAATTGTCTCAAACTTTGCAGGAATAATATTTAGTATGTCCTTGTCATATAAAATAAATAGAAAAGGTACAATCTTATGCCATGTTTGACAACAAGAGGAAAGATTTACCCCACCCCCCTCTAAAATCAATATTTTGACTACGATCAGAGACTAAAATCATCATAAGTCCTTTAAAAATAACACAATTTGTCTGAAGATTTGCAGGAATAATATTTAGTATGATCTGGTTATATAAAACAAAGAAAAAAAGTACAATCTCATGCCATGTTTGACAACAAGAGGAAACACTTACCTCACCCCCCTCTAAAACCAATATTTTGACTACGATAAGAGACTAAAATCACCATAAGTCCCTTAAAAATAACGAAATGTATCTGAAACTTTGCAGGAATAATATTTAGTATGTTCTGGTCATATAAAACAAATACAAAAGGTACAATCTCATGCCATGTTTGAATAACAAGAGGAAAAACTTACCCCACCCCCCTCTAAAATCAATATTTTGACTACGATCAGAGACTAAAATCATCATAAATCCCTTAAAAGTAACGAAAAGTGTCTCAAACTTTGCAGGAATAATATTTAGTATGTCCTTGTCATATAAAATAAATAGAAAAGGTACAATCTCATGCCATGTTTGACAACAAGAGGAAAAACTTACCCCACCCCCCTCTAAAACCAATATTTTGACTACGATCAGAGACTAAAATCATCATAAGTCCCTTAAAAATAACGCAATTTGTCTGAAGATTTGCAGGAATAATTTTTAATATGGTCTGGTCATATAAAGCAAATAAAAAAGGTACAATCTCATGCCATGTTTGATAACAAGAGGAACAAGTTACCCCACCCCCCTCTAAAATCAATCT
Organism: Phymorhynchus buccinoides; assembly: GCA_017654935.2. Lineage (NCBI taxonomy): Eukaryota > Metazoa > Mollusca > Gastropoda > Neogastropoda > Raphitomidae > Phymorhynchus > Phymorhynchus buccinoides. The sequence goes on from CM065694.1 coordinate 22,865,245, forward strand.
TTTGACTACGATCAGAGACTAAAATCATCATAAATCCCTTAAAGGTAACGACATTTGTCTCAAACTTTGCAGGAATAATATTTAGTGTGTCCTTGACATACAAAACAAATAGAAAAGGTACAATCCCATGCCATGTTTGACAACAAGAGGAAACACTTACCCCACCCCCCTCTAAAATCAATATTTTGACTACGATCAGAGACTAAAATCATCATAAGTCCCTTAACAATAACGACAATTGTCTGAAACCTTGCAGGAATACTATTTAGTGTGTCCTTGTCATATAAAACAAATACAAAAGGTACAATCCCATGCCATTTTTTAACACAAGAGAAAATATTACCCCACCCCCCTCTAAATTTAATATTCTGACTACAATCAGAGACTAAAATCATCATGTCTCTTAAAAGTAACGACAATTGTCTGAAACTTTACAGGAATAATATTTAGTATGTGCTTGTCATATAAACAAATAACAAACGTACAATCCCATGCCATTTTTGAACACAAGAGGAAACACTTACCCCTCCTCCCTCTAAAATCAATATTTTGACTACAGTCAGAGACTAAAATCATCATAAGTCCCTTAAAAGGTAACGACAATTGCCTCACACTTTGCAGGAATAATATTTACTATGTTCTTGTCATATAAAACAAATAAAAAGGTACAATCCCAAGCCAGTTTTGAACACAAGAGAAAATACCTACCGCAACCCCCTCTAAAATCAATATTTTGACTACGATCAGTGTCTAAAAGCATCATTAAGTCCCTTTAAAACAATGGCAAACGCCTGAAACTTTGCAAGAACACTCATTGTTACCCTATTTATATAACATTATAGTCAAGGTGCACTCCCAATTTGTCTTAATATGAAGGAAATAACTTACACCAACCCCATCTAAATCAAATTGGAAATACAATTATAGAGAGGCATTGTAACAAAAAGAATTCCTTATAACTGGGAGTTTTATTAAAACATTCAGCCAGTATGCGTGCACATACACACACACGCGCACATATGCACAAAATGATTACACATGCACTCACCTCTTTACACAAACTCATATAAACACATGCAGACCCCCCCCCCCCCCCCCGACCCCCCGCGCACACGCACACACACACACACACACGCAATTGCTTGCACACCCACACAAGTCATGCAGGCACTGCATTTCAGTACAATATTAAATGTATTAATGTGACCAAACAACCACAGCCCACACAGTGAGAGTTGAGATGTGTGCCTTGCTTCTTACTGACTCCGTATGTGCGTGAATCAGATTAAAAACTGTAAGGGAAATATTAGTGGTCTAACTTCACATCATGGTCTCTTTTGACCGTATTTTAAATCTATATACTCAAACGATTTTGAATCAAACCCATTTTTCTGAAAGTTATCCCGTTTTTACCCTAAAACATAGACCTTGCAATACCAAAACAATTTGAGTCAAAAGGGACCAAGTTTTAGTTGGTCCAGTTTGACCCAAAATGGCTTGGAGGCCTCAAGGCCACCAATTTCGTGTCAAAACGGACTATCTAACAAAAATGTCAAATACTCTACACTCCATTGTTGTTATTCTAAATGACTCCCGAATTTGCAATAATATCTTTGAGACCCCAATACACGACCACTCCAAAATTCCTGTAATTTGGAAGCTTAGCATTTTTACAGGAATTATTCAAAACTTTAGCAGCGCTTTTCTCGAAACAGGCCTTTTCGAGTTAGTCCGTTTTGACTCCAAGCCATCGATAGATTAACAGAATAATGTTATTCAAGGGGGAAAAAAGAAAACAAAAACCAAGGGCGCCGCCAAGCGGCAGACATGTCCTTCGACCCCAACCCTGTCACCCACAATGCTTTGCCCGATGCCACACTCTATCCCTCCACCTCTCCCCCCCTTTTTTTTTCCCTTTTTTTCTTTCCCCCCCCCCCCCTCACTGCGTTCCCTTGGGTGATTCTGATCAAGCATAATAAGTTTATAGGGTGTACGTACGGCCGGCCAACAGTTTACATGATACAGTCACCAATTTGCTATCGCCTATTTGACCACTGCAAAGAACACCTTTTGCAAGAGTGAATGCCCTTGGTGGGTGGGGGAAGATGGTTGAGTACTGACCAAACAATAACCATATTCGAGGCCACTTAATGGCTGCCTTTTGCAAGAGCGAATGCCCTTTTGGATACTGATCAACAAGGGCTTAACTCTTGCCGTCAAGGGCGTTAATAACACCCTAGTTGCAGTGGTTAATAGATGTCAAAGGTCAAGGCCAGGGTCAACAAGCTTCAAAATACCCCACTGCATTCCTTGGACTGCGTTAATCGAGAATGCAATGGTTCAACCACTCCTGATATCCCTCCATTGGCTTTCCATCAAAGCACGTATTGACTACAAACTTTCCACTCTATGTCATTCTTATTTCTCTGGAAATGCCCCTAGCTACATTTCTGACATGCTTTCTGTCTATACTCCATCAAGGCAATTGCGGTCATCTTCAGATTCCAAAATTCTCTGTGTTCCTAGTACACGAACAAAAATGTTTGGTGAGCGCTCCTTTTCCTTTTCGGCCCCATCAGTTTGGAACTCCTTACCACGCGAAATTCGCCATATCCAGTCCTTGCAATGTTTCAAATCAGCTCTCAAGACCCACCTGTTCAAGCTACATCACAACCTTTAGGCCACATTACTTCTGGACTCTATTCTCACACACACCTCCCCCCCCCCCCCTTCACCCCCCCTTTGCAACCCCCCCCCCCCCCCCCCCTCCCCCCCCCTGCCCCCCCCCCACTCCCCCCCCCCATATTAGTTTCACTGTGTGTTGACTGCAATGTCTACGTATTAGGTATTAGGTATTTAGGTACTTTATAGTCACAGAGGCGTCTCTGTGAAATTCGGGTTGCTCCCACCTGGAGAGCGCGTCGCTGCCAGAGGCGCGCCACCCAATTAAAAAAAAACACAATTTTGCATGCGATTTTTGCCACTGATGAGGGAGGGGGGGGGGGGGTTTAGCACAGGGTTTAACGTGTGCTAAGTGCATGGGCACACGGGACCTCGGTTTATCGTCTCATCCGAAAGACTCCACGTTCAGACCGTTAAGGCCTAGTGCAGAATGAGAGGAAAAAATCCCCTGTACCCAGGTTCGAACTCGGGTTTACTTGACACGAAGCGAACGCGATACCACTGTGCCACTCTACACCACGTCAGCTTTGTTGAGAGAGAGAGAGGAGAGACAGGAGAGAGAGAGTTAGAGAGAGAGAGAGAGAGAGAGAGAGAGAGAGATGCAGAGAGAGAGGCGAGAGAGAGAGAGAGAGAGAGAGACAGAGAGATATCCTGAGAGAGAGAGAGAGAGAGAGAGAGAGAGAGAGAGAGAGAGAGAAGAGAGAGACAGAGAGAGAGAACGAAAGAAAGAGAGAGAGAGACAGAGACACAGAGAGAGAAAGAAAGAGAGAGAGAGAGAGAGAGAGAGACACACACAGAGAGAGAACGAGAGAAAGAGAGAGAGAGAGAGAGAGAGAGAGAGACAGAGAGAGAGAGAGAGAGAGACAGAGAGAGAGAGAGAAAAGAGACAGAGAGGACACAAAAAAAAGAGAGAGAAAGAAAGAGAGAGAGAGAGAGAGAGACACAGAGAGAGAACGAGAGAGAGAGAGAGAGAGAGAGAGAGAGAGAGAGAGAGAGAGAGAGAGAGAGAGAGAGAGAGAGAGAGACAGAGACAGAGAGAGAGAGAGAGAAAGAAAGAGAGAGACAGAGACACAGAGAGAGAAAGAAAGAGAGAGAGAGAGACACACACACACAGAGAGAAACGAAAGAGAGAGAGAGAGAGAGAGAGAGAGAGAGAGAGAGAGAGAGAGAGAGAGAGAGAGAGACACAGAGAGAGAGAGAGACAGAGAGAGAACAGAGAGAGAGAGAGAGAGAGAGAGAGAGAGTACAGAGATAGAAGAAAGAGAGAGACAGAGAAGACAAAGAGAGACAGAGAGAAAGAGGAGAGAGAGAGAGAGAGACAGACAGAGAGAGAAGAGAGAGAGAGAGAGAGTAGAGAGAGAGAGAGAGGAGAGAGAGAGAGAGAAGAGAGAGATAGAGGAGAGAGAGAGAGAGAGAGAATAAAAAGCATCCAATGCACAAAGATAAGAAATGAGCAAGGCACAATCTAAGGACATATAATTTGTATATAAATGCAGCCATATATTACACATCTGTGAGAGAGAGAGAATAAAAAGCATCCAATGCACAAAGATAAGAAATGAGCAAGGCACAATCTAAGGACATATAATTTGTATATAAATGCAGCCATATATTACACATCTGTATGGTTAAAAAATCGGGACCTTCCTGCTGTTGCACTGCCTCCGGGCATTGCCTCCAGGACCGTTCCCACCATCTTTATGATCTACTAATGTCCCATATGTGTCTGTTCCAGACCGCAGGACGTTAAGCAGAATTTAATCATCAATCCAAGGCCAGGTGGGTTTCAAAGCTCTCGTTCCAATTAAAGGAAAAACAAGACGTTTACAACATGTAGCTACGAACATTGGCTTGCTGGCCCGAAGAAACCATGGCTCGCAGATTGAAACAAAATGGTTTAACCATGTATCCTAGTAATGCATTTAGCCTCCTCAGGGCTGAATGTAAAAAACACGTTACTGTATTCTATGAATATTTCACTAATGTAATACGTAATACTTTGCTTAAGTTGTGTTTTTGAAAAAGACATTAAAGTCGAAAATGTGTGCTTTTTTAAAAGGGTGTCCGGTGTTTCACTGTACAAGTAATACGTAATACGCACACTTTCATGCTCAACATAGCAATATACAGTTTACTGTTGTCTCACTAAGTAATAACGAAGTCGAAGAACACAATCAGAGTAATAAATTCTTGTTTTTTAATCGCAATCATGATCATCAGCTCTGCGTCTGGTATTTGAATGTTTTGCAGTAGAAATCTGAAACTGTTTTCAAACAGTCCCATAAGGACACGCGCACATGAGCACATTATATTAACTAAATAACTAATGTGTGTAGACTTCTCAGTTTTCGAAAATATAGCAGTCACTTGACACTAGCTGCTAATTCACTCGACACTGCTAATGGAAAACGCACTCTTGTTTTAGACTGAAACCGGATGTTGAACAAACACGAATCATCATCATATAGTAAAAAGCCAACTGTCCGTCCGTGTGTGTGTGTGTGTGTGTGAAACACAAAACGGGCCTTATAACTCCGCCGTTTTTCGACCGAATCGCTTCAAATTTGCTGTGAGCCCTAACGGGGCGATGGCAACGGCAACCGATGCGTTTCTGGGCCGATTGCCTTCCAATTTGGCAGGAAGATGACCGGGGCCGTGGACTATCCGTGTGCCAAACCGGAAGCGAATCGGTTTAGAAACGCGCGCTAGACACCGCTTCACGAATAACTCCGCCGTTTCTTAACCGAATCGCCTCAAATTTGCTGTCAGGCTTGCTATGACCCGGACAAAGCATGGCCGGAAATTGGAACAGCATCCGTTCATAAATGCGCGCGATATGCACCAATTTACAGTTTCACTCACTAGGCGAAACGACATATGTCCAAACGTGCTGTTATTAAAGGGGGGGGGGGACTGCTGTGGGCATGAGACCATGGTTCACACGTGCTGGGGTGACGAGTAGGTCAGCCAGCTGGTTATGGGTGGGGTAGGGGGTGGGTGGGTGGGGTAGGGGGTGGGTGGGTGGGCGGAGGGATGGTGGGTGGGGGGTGGGGGGGGGGGGGGGGGGCAGTGGAGATTACAAGGGGATGACACTACACATATCTGTATTATTACAAAATCGGGACTTTACTGGTTTAGCACTGCCTCTGGGCATTGCCTCAGTATTGTTCAATACTGCCATGGGGTTTAAAACTGCCACGGGAATTAACTGCCACGGGGCGATTGCTAGTCATTTATAATTTGGCAAAGTCTGTCTGTCTGTGTGTCTGAAACATACAGCGGGCACTTCGACTGCGAATCGCTCAAATTGCTAATGGAACAAGGCCTGCTGTTTTAGGGGCAAAGCCTGAACAACAAATTGTGAAGATAAATCGGGAGAGCGCGTCACTCTCAGAGCAGCGCCAAAACGGGAAACGGGGCCTTATAACTCCGCCGTTTCTTAATCGAATCGCTTCAAATTTTGCTGTCAGGCCTGCTGTGGTCGGGGCAAAACCTGGCAGCAAATTTGAAGAGAATCGGGAGAGCGCGTCACTCTCAGAGCAGCGCAACGGGAAACGGGGCCTTATAACTCCGCCGTTTCTTAACCGAATCGCTTCAAATTTGCTGTACTAGCGTTAACAGTACTTGGCGTACCGTTACTAGGCCTAGTTACTAGGCGTTACCGGTACTCGGCGTTGCCTAGTACAAATCAAACGACAATCCCTGTAACGCGCGCACTCTGTCTTCTAAGTACTCACTGCATTATTTACGTACACAATAGATAGTTAAAGGTGGACCCTGACGGATGAGTTTTTACCAGGAACACGTCGAGATCACCAGAAAGGCAGCCTTTTCAAGGATCGAAACACTTACTTTGCTCTGGTTTTCTAGAAATCAAACCGTCAAAACGGCGATTCCTCCTTGGCGGAGATGCCGGAGAGAGAAGCCTTTTTGGATGGGGTGGGTGGTGGCCAATCCCATTGTGGTTGAAGCTTTTTTTTTTTTTGTAGTGCAGTTTTAAAAAAAAAGAAGCTATTTCCGTTGTTGTGAGCGAAACTCCTTTAGACAAACTGTATTAAATGCTAAAATAATAAAATAAAAAGGCTTGTATTGCGAAAATTTCGTGCAAACAGTTTGGTCTAAACTCAGGCGGCCAGTACAAACGAGACGGCACACCCCTTCTCTTTCAGTGAAATAATTTGACTTCCAGCACCTCCGCCAAGGAGGAATCGCCGATTTGACGGTTTGATTTCTAGAAAACCATAGCAAATTGAGGGTTGCTATCTCTGTAAAGGGTGTTTTCATGGTGATCTCGACGTGTTTCTGGCAAAAACACATCCGTCAGGGTCCACCTTTAAGGTCAACGCTGCCAGATACATTTCAGCACAGAGCTTCTGTTGTGACACACACTGTCTTGGTGTCCATCCACTACAAGAATTAATGGTCTCCCGGTGAGCATTCTGCTGTATCAGCATCCATATTATATCAGCCGATGAATAAGTTGCTGGTGTGAAGGTTACTTACATTAATAAACGTCATTAGCCTACAATACTATTAGTCTTTTTGTAAATTTCTTTAGTGAGAATACATTCTGGCTTTCATATGAGCAGAATGTTAAACATTTCTGGCATACATCGCTCCAACATCGATTGTTATACATATTGCAGACATCTATTCATTTTCCGTTGTAAGTTTGGCTTCAAAATCTCAACTTTGAGAGCCAATGAGCAACGACTTTTCCTCTTATTTTTTGTTTGTAACCTTTTGGTGATCAAACTTTATCAGTAGCCGAAAATGAACAAATATTCAAAACTGTACATCAGTTTATAGCGCAAAGCGAAAGGCTATAAAATTCAAAGGCTTGCTTCTGTCCCAGTTCTTTGTCCCATATGTGCCTTCCCGGGTCGAGAGGACGTAAAACACCAAAATTATTTCTTCTTTTCCCCCCCAGTTCTTGAGTCCTTCCCAGTTCTTTTTTTCCTTCAGGTTTTAAATTGATTTTAATGAAAACAAAAGAGAGTTTACAATTGCGCAAAAGAGGACAGTGCGCATGAAGAAACAAAATGAATGTACTCAAAATAATGACATGTATCATATTTAGACATGCTGCTCTAATACCAAGAAAAATGTACACCCGTCATAGGAAAAAGAATGTGTCTAAACCATGTGATAATATGAGAATCAACAATACACAAAAACAAAACAGAACACATGGATCAGTAAGAAATTATTAGGAAACGACTGTAGATCCTGCTATTGATATTCGTCTGAAACGCACTGAATACCTGCAAGCTGAAACAGCAACTTACAAACCCTCACCATGAGGACAGCTAGACAGACACAAAGACAGAGAGAGAGAGAGAGAGAGAGAGAGAGAGAGAGAGAGAGAGAGAGAGAGAGAGAGAGAGAGAGAGAGAGAGAGAGAGAGAGAGAGAGAGAGAGAGAGCCCAAGGGGGGGCCGACCGGGCTGAGAGAGAGAGAGAGAGAGAGAGAGAGAGAGAGAGAGAGAGAGGAGAGAGAGAGAGAGAGAGAGAGAGAGAGAGAGAGAGAGAGAGAGAGAGAGAGAGAGAGAGAGAGAGCCTGTCTATTACATTAACATTTGTAAACTACGATAGGATCACTTCTAAATTAAAAGACAAACGTAAATCACCATGTTCTCCTCTTACACTATCAACGATGTTTAGATAGGCCTACATCTCAAACGCTTTATGAAATGTCAATATAGCTTCTTCATGCTACAAAAGACAAAGCACTTTTCACGCTCAGTCCTAAATAGGTCAAGGGGATCGTTACAACATCGGATAGCTTTAGAAGTAATATCAAGAAAATGCTGATTGGAAAGAAACTGATACTTTGATGAAATACTTTTTATCAAATAAAAATCTGTTGTAAGCAACAAATCGCCTTTGCTTTCGAGCATTTGCTTTTCAGTGTTTGATTTCTGATAGGCTAGTTGTTCAGGTTTTGTTTGTTTCATGGCTGTGGACATCACATTCCCCCCTCCACACACAGGCACAGACACACACACACACACACACAGACACACACAGACCACAGACACAGACACAGACACACACACACACACACCACACACACACACACACAGACGAACACAGACACAGACACACACATACATTCAATCGTATATATACACACAAGCGCGTGCACACACAAATACATTCACACACACATTCACCCACCTCACATAATCATACACACACGCGCACACACACACACACACATACACACACGCCTCCCCTCCCCCCACCCCGGCAGCAGGCAGGCAGGCACGCAGGCACGCACGTACACACACCACACACACACACACACACACACACACACACACACATGCGCGGATCGCCTGGACACGTCTATAAAACCCCACAAGAGACATACAATTTGTTGAAATACAATCTGTGCGAAAAGAGTTTTGAGACATCGTAACGTTTTCTATTGGAACATTAAGGAACAAAACCCGGGCAATGTAATGTGCACATTTATAGTTCACGTTATCACTTTAG
>CM065694.1:22879426-22881926 GCA_017654935.2 Phymorhynchus buccinoides
AAAGTATGATGTGTGAAGGTAATGTTGGTGTTAGTTTGTTATAGTAAAGTATGATGTGTGAAGGTACATGTTGGTGTTAGTTTGTTATAGTAAAGTATGATGTGTGAAGGTAATGTTGGTGTTAGTTTGTTATAGTAAAGTATGATGTGTGAAGGTAATGTTGGTGTTAGTTTGTTATAGTAAAGTATGATGTGTGAAGGTAATGTTGGTGTTAGTTTGTTATAGTAAAGTATGATGTGTGAAGGTAATGTTGGTGTTAGTTTGTTATAGTAAAGTATGATGTGTGAAGGTAATGTTGGTGTTAGTTTGTTATAGTAAAGTAATGATGTGTGAAGGTAATGATGGTGTTAGTTTGTATAGTATAGTAAAGTATGATGTGTGAAGGTGGAAGGTAAAAACAAAAATGGCTTATATGTTAATGCAATATCAATGATTTAGTGCATAAAGAAAGCCTCTTTCAATGTTTTATTGCTTTCAATCTGAGTTCCTTTCTCCAAGAGATAATCAACCACTGACGGCCTTGTACATTGGATGGCAAAAGTTGACCAGCACACAAAATGAAACAATGTTGCAATTATCAGATTTTAGAAATTACATCGATAAAAGAGAGCGAGAGAGGGGAGAGAGAGAGAGAGAGAGAGAGAGATGAGGTGAGAGAGGAAGAGAGAGAGAGAGGAGGACGGAGGGAGGAGAGAGAGAGAGAGAGCGAGATTGAGAGTAGGAGATGGAGAGAGAGAGAGAGAGCGAGGAGAGAGGAGTAGAGAGAGGAGAGAGAGAGAGAGAGAGAGAGAGAGGAGAGAGGAGGAGGAGAGAGAGAGAGAGGAGAGAGAGGAGAGAGAGGAGAGAGAGAGGATGTGAGGGAGAGAGAAGAGCGAGAGGAGGAGTAGCGAGAAGAGATGAGATGGGGCAAGAGAGAATGATCGAGGAGAGAGAGAAGAGGGAGGAGAGAGACGATTTGGACACGCGAGGACGAGAGAGATGGCGGGTGTATTAGCGTGACGAGAGTGAGAGGAGGAGAGACGAGAGAGAGAGAGAGGGAGAGAGGAGAGAGAGGAGAGAGAGGACGAGAAGAGAGCTAGAGAAGCGAGAAGAGAGAGAGAGAGAGAGAGAGAGAGAGAGAGAGAGAGAGAGAGAGAGAGGGAGAGAGAGAGAGGGAGAGAGAGAGAGAGAGAGAGAGAGAGAGTCGGGGGAGAGAGAGAGAGAGAGTTGAGGAGAGAGAGGAGAGAGAGAGGGAGAGAGAGAGAGAGAGAGAGAGAGAGTTGACAGGAGATCGTTCTGTTACCCCCCAAACAAAACCCACCCCACAAACAAACACAAATGTAAGAACAAAGAACAGAATGACGACAAAAAAAGGAAACGTAAGCATAAAAACAACCCCCAAAACATAAAAAAATATATACAGAAATACAGAAAGAATATGAGAAAGAGAGAACGAAAGAAAGAAAATTTAAAAAAAGAACGAAAACAAGAGAAATGGAGAAACACAAATCAGATGCTTGACATCAAAGACAGGTTAACAACCAGTCGCCGTGGTGTAGTGGTCAGCGTCGAGGACTACTGGCTGGGAGGTCTTGGGTTCAAATCCCATTAGAGGCGAGGGTTTTTCGGTCCTGGACCGACTCCTAACCAGAGTGAGTGGCTGTGGGCTCAATGGGAAGACTGAAACCACACAGTCGAGCTTCATCCGCTTAACGGATGCGATTCTGAGAGTGTTGCTCTAATTTCAAGACCAACACTGCAGGTGTCTGTAGTTCTCGGGCCTGGTTAACGCACGGATACTATTATGAAAGGAAGCGTAGATTACAGTCCTGTCATGCAGTCTCAGACCGATACGGAACTCCATAGCATCATCATCATAGTCATCCGCCTCATTTCCATCAATCATTAAAAACAAATGTCTCAAATTCTGTGGCTTCGCAAGCCCTGCTCTCATGGTGACCTCAGTTTCGGTTTCCGATCCAGTCTGTGCCTTGGTGCGTTCGGGTCAAAGTCATGGGGATCAGTGTGTTCTGGGGAGCTGTCAGTGGACAGTCGTGGTGGCGCCCTCGGAGGAGGACCTCACTCACGCTGGCTCCGCGACTAAGATAAGAGTGTCGTCAGTAAGGGGGCTTAGTAGGTGGTGTCCTGAACTCCACCGAAGTGATTCAGCAGCAGTGCAGTGTCTCCTCGGTTGGTTGCCTCCTGACGCCCTAACATAGATTCGTTCCCCTTGGACAGCTGGTCTCAGAATCTGCTACTTTAACAAACCGGGGTGTAGCTGCGCATTGGGATTCGGAACGAGCGGCGTGGGAGCAACGCCCAGAAGATGGGACAGAGAGAAAAGACCAAAACAGACAGGTTAACAGAACAAAACGAAAATAGTTTAGTAAAGCAAAGAAAGAAAGAAACAAACAAACAATCAATCAAAGAAACAATCAAAGAAACAAAGAACAACAAAAACAAACAAGCATAAACTAACTTAGACATAGCTGCCAGAACATTGTTTTTGGTGGAAACAGCG
>CM065694.1:22886926-22891926 GCA_017654935.2 Phymorhynchus buccinoides
GTGCCATAAATAACGTTGGTAAAAGAGAGTTAATTACGAGAAGTTCCTTCCTCCGATTCATTTAGCTGTATCCTCTCTCTTAGCCTCATTATTTCGTGTTTATTTGAAAAGGTCGTAAATGTTTCCTTTTGCGTTTATATATGGTTTGTATATGAAAAAGTCCTGCTATGTGAGGAATAATAAATTACCATAATTTCAGTTTTACTTTTGCTCATAACATTTCATCCACAACCCTAGCATCGCATGTGGTATGAGCGTGGAGAGGTAGGTGGCTCTCATGCCGCGTGTCTCATGCTCTAAACGAAATTGTTCGGAAATAATTAAGGGGAGTAATTTCATGGTGTGTGGGAGTGATCTTGCCTAATTCAATCGGTCAAACAGGGGACGTCGCTCTACCATCAGCTCTCGTAGCCTATCGACTCGTGTGTGTTTGAACAGACATACAGCACTTAGAACACCGTGCGTCATTCTAAACATTGATGTCATTTATATTTTTACGTCACATTTTGCAAGTTTTTATCAGTTTGTGGCCACTGGCCACCCATAATTTTTCAAAAAAAAAAAGTTTGCAAGTCGTTGACTCGCATCCTGCGGTTTCAAGCTTCGACGCCATTGTTGCATTGTGGCTATGGTGTTTGACCGAGTAATGGAGGTAAATAACTATAATTTTGACGAAGTGCTCTCCCCTAGTTTTTTTTTCTCTCCTGCAAATCGTCTATTGCTGCGTTGTTTAATAGGAAAGAGAAGACACACAAGGAGCAAAACATCAACAAGGTCACCCCCCCCCCCCCACAATACTCCCCCCTCTACAGTCCAGTGCGTAAATGATACAACCAAGTTGCATCAAAGATTCTAAAAGGGTAAGATGGACTACTTAAGAGCTACAGCGAACCGGGCTGATAGAGTTATCGTTAGTGGGGTAGTTATACACCATTCACAGCGGCGGCTATCCAAAAACTCAGACTGGAATTTGAACGGAGAATTCAACTGGCCTATCGACGTGTAAATGGGTCACGTTTAAAAGGGACATAACCAGTGTTTCTGTCCTCACTACTCATATAGGGAAAAGAGACTGGGTAAAGGTAGAGATGTGCCACCCCCCCTGCATTTCTCGGTTAATTCTATTTTTCCGTTTTTGCCTTTCTTACCATACATAAAGCTGTATTTTAGGAACATTTTTAGCTAATAACCTTTTTGGAATACTAACCCTATCCCTAACCCTAGCCCTAAACCTACCCCTACCCCTCACTATGTACTGCAGTACACCGCGATTTGTCACAGTTGTGGTTCGTTGCGTTTTTCCGTCTTATAGGGTGGGGGTTAGAGCGAGGGTTAGGGATAGGGTTAGTATTCCAAAAAGGTTATTAGCTAAAAATGTTCCTAAAATACAGCTTTATGTATGGTATGAAAGGCAATAACGGAAAAATAGAATTAACCGAGATAGGTAGGGGGGGGGTGGCACATCTTGACCTTCTTGTCTTCCCCTATACAGTCTTTGGTTGCATTCGCCGAAATATCCAGTAGTTTTGTTTTGTCTCTTGCGAATAACATAACGTCACTTTACACTTGTCGTGTAGTAGCTTGTTTGTTGTAATAGGAAAGAGTTTTGCTATGTTTTTTCATTATTCGTTTGTGTGGAAAGGTTTGCACTCGTTCTATGGCACATTGTATTATTTGTATTTGAGTTCCTGTACTAGTTCTTTATTTTATTTCATAGTTTATTGCTACATTTTCTTTTTCTTGAGGACATCGTAAACAAAACAACACACGCTTTTCTGGTATCCACTTACCTTCATTAACGTTTCAAGTTTCTGTCTCTCTCCTTTTCTCCTGTCCATTTATATTATCTCCTGCACCCACTCACGTCTGGTTTTTGTGGATCTCATTGTCCTCCTTTTGTGTTAATGTACTTTGTCTTAATTAGTCCCCGAGCCGAAGGTTCGGGGAGCTATTGTTTCTGTCTCATCCGTCCGTGCCTCCGGCGTGCCTCCGTCCGTCCGTCCGTCCGTCCGGCTATTCTTCCGTTTTTCTCAAAACCTATTCAGTCTATCATCATCAAATTTGGTATACTAGTTTGCCAAGATGCGAGCTATCCACTGATGTATTTAGTTTTACATTAAGGTCAAGGTCGCGCCAGTTACGGGGTTCAAACCCCGAAACACATAATCGCTAATATCTCGCGAAGTTTTGCATGTATTTCAATGCAGTTTTTTTCACATTTCTTGATGAATGGTCTATAACACAGTTGTCATGAATGTTTCTGTGCGCTCGTGCGCGCATGATCGCGCGCGCTCAAATCACGGGTCCGAACCCTAAGGCTATATATCAAAAACTATTCGGTTTCGTGCTGTTTTCATGCTTTTTTTTTATGTAGTTACGTGCTGTTTTGATGCGTTTTTATGTATGTGTAGAGCCGACACATTCCGATTTCGGAGTAGCTCGGCGATGCTGCGAGGGGACTTTGCAGCCGCTCGGCGTTGCACTTGTTATCTTTAATCCTATTTTCGCCTCTATAAAAATCATCTTCATCTCAATTTCACTAAGAACTCGATTATTTCCCTTTTATGTTTAAAAAACCCCAACTTTTTGTTTGTCATTAGTTGTCCAGACAAAATGTTTGCTTTAAAAAAAACCACAATTATTGTTCTATAGAAATAGAAGTGCATCTGAATTGAAACGAGAGTATATTATGTGCTACTCTGTATCCTTCCGAATAACAACGGGTTTCATTCGCCTCAGAATAAACTACAAAACTGACTTAAAGAGGTTTCCAGAATGTTGTTTTTGTATAGCGCCAACGTTTCAAAGTGTTACTACTACTACTACTACTGCTGCTGCTGCTGCTACTACTACTACTACTGCTGCTGCTGCTACTACTACTACTGCTGCTGCTGCTGCTGCTACTACTACTGCTGCTGCTACCACTACTACTACTACTACTACTACTTACTACTACTTACAACTACTACTTACTACTACTACTTACTACTACTTACTACTACTACTACTACTGCTGCTGCTGCTGCTACTACTACTACTACTGCTGCTGCTGCTGCTAATACTACTACTACTACTGCTGCTGCTGCTGCTGCTGCTGCTACTACTACTACTGCTGCTGCTACCACTACTACTACCACTTACTACTTAGTACTACTACTACTACTACTTACTACTTACTACTACTACTACTACCACTACCACTACTACTACTGCTGCTGCTGCTGCTGCTGCTGCTGCTGCTGCTACTACTACTACTACTACTACTACTACTACTACTACTACTGCTGCTGCTGCTGCTGCTACCACTACTACTACACTACTACTACTACTACTACTACTACTACTACTACTACTACTACTACTACTACTACTACTACTACTACCTACTACTATTACTACTACTACTACTACTACTACTACTACTACTACTACTACTACTACTACTACTACTACTACTACTACTACTACTACTACTACTACTACATTTATATAGCGCTTGACCTCAAATGAGCCAAACAGAGTGATATATAACCTTCCTCAACCATTTCTCTTAGTCTTACACAGGGAGTGTGTAAATAACGAGGTTGCAAATGAGACCTTCATGTCGAAGACTCCTTCGACACCAATTGACGTAGCCCTGTGCAGGTATGTGTATGCCTGTCTGTCTTCCCCTCAACTATCACTGCCATGGGTTGCACCTATGTGCAAAAAATAAAACAAACCTGTACGCTCTCGTGCCCAGCGCATCCAACAGAGGTGCAAAACGTTTTTCAAGACAATGTTCATGGAATATTTTCAAATGTCCTAAAGGCAATAATATTGGTTGTTTCGTATACACAATGATAATAAACGGATATTTATATAGCGCTTTTTATCGAGCACAAAGCGCTTTACAATCAGCATTGAAACACTCACACACGCACACACACACGCACAGACAGACACACACGCACGAACGCGTTCTTGCACACAGACATACACACACACATTTCATCACAAACACACAGAAAACACATTCTCACAGAAACGCACACAAACTTACTCAAACATACACTTCTACAAACACGCGCACACGCTGCACACTCACATTCGCGCACACGCTCACAAATTACATACATGCACATACACA
This sequence comes from Phymorhynchus buccinoides, assembly GCA_017654935.2. NCBI lineage: Eukaryota > Metazoa > Mollusca > Gastropoda > Neogastropoda > Raphitomidae > Phymorhynchus > Phymorhynchus buccinoides. The sequence continues at coordinate 22,891,056 of CM065694.1, forward strand.
TACATGCACACAAATTACATACATACATACATACAAACATGTATCTAATAACAATGCTTGATGATAAGCATTATGAGAAAACACATATTTGTAGTATTTTGAGACCCGACATTTGGAGACCGATTTCATGCGTTCGACGTTTTAGCAATCTTCCTTTTATAAGACGATGCTGTTGCTTTCAGATAAATAAAAGCAACACACAGTATATCAGTGAGTTCATTATTGACTCCAGAACATGTGTAAATAATAATACATTTAAAACTGTATCATTACTTTTCTGTAGGACAGAGATTGTTAATGCGGCCTCCCAGAGTGCATGGGCATTAATGGGTCGGTTTTATTTCACATAAAACAAGAGGCAAAGCCTGCAAGGCTCACGTCTGATTTTTATTACTATAGCAGACATGGGAATTCCCATGACAATTCCCATGCCTGTATAGAGAGAATACTGTTATGTAGACACTTGTGCATCTGAAAACAGAATTAATTTTTATTTTACTGTGTAAATTAAAATTATTTCTATGCACCCCTACCCCTTTCTTTAAAATTTAATTATATGTATGCGCATGTAACATAGTGGAGCCCTATTTTTATTTTTGGCAAACAAGTAAAATTGAAAAGCATATTGACCAAGCTTTCAGAAAAAACATAGTGACCAATCCCAGACCCCCCCCCCCCGCCGGGGTAAGGGTGGTCTACGGACACCTGTAGTAGGCCTCTAGTCTTTGCCTGTGGGTCTAAGCCTCTTACTCTTAGAAAATTAATAATTGAAGTTGCGTGATCTGTTACTGTTTTAAACTGATTGTTCATGCGATGAAAACTTGTTCCACATCATCTACATTTTTGTGTAAGATATTTTTATATTAGTCCT
>CM065694.1:22901926-22911926 GCA_017654935.2 Phymorhynchus buccinoides
GGTAGAGAACAAAATCCATTGGCAGTATTGGGGATTCTTCTGTGACATATATAAAATAAGGTCTATCCGTACATCCCAAAACTAAGACAACAGGGTCTTTGGATGATAGACCCCAATTTGATGCCTTTTAGTGACACAGGTGTTAAATCACTGTGGTGCTGAGGGTTAAAGGTCATATTGAGCATGAGTAATATGGTGGGTTTTTTTCTAGATGCACATGACATCATCAACAATGCATGCAATAAAATAATATCCAGCATAATGCTAACACTGTGTGGGCAGAGCTTCCATTATTTCAATGCTTTCTTCTGTTAGCAATGGATAGTTTCCACACGTGCCCGGAACCCCGTCCCATCCCTCCTCTCTTCAAAATACCCATGCCTTGACACTGGGAGCCTGTCAACTCCACCAGTGAGGCACATTGCTTGGACCCCTAACAAGACAATTGTCCTGGCTCAAGAACATCGACAGGACAATTGTCCCGAACATGCAATTTCAACAGGACGCCTAATGCTCAGCCCAGCATCGTGAAGTAAATCGTTGCAATAAATCAACCCCCAAAAAATAGTTGTTATAAATCTGAGGCAGATGGGGGGGGGGGGGACTCTCCTAAAACTAAGAGAAGGGTATTGGATTCCCATCTGGGAATGACAATCCCCTTGATTGCAAAAAATATCAATAGGGCAAAAGTCCGCTTCAACTGAGACACAATAGGACATTTGTCCTAACAGAGGCCAAGACAATGGGACATTTGTCATGACAGAGGCCAAGACAATGACAGTTGTCCTGACAGAGGTCAAGTCATTGGGACATTTGTCCTAACACAGGCCAAGACAATGGGACATTTGTCATGACAGAAGCCAAGACAATAGGACAGTTGTCCTGACAGAGGCCAAGACAACAGGACAATTGTCCTGACAAAGGCCAAGACAATAGGACAATTGTCCTGACAGAGGCCAAGACAATAGGACAATTGTCCTGACATAGGCCAAGACAACAGGCCAATTGTCCTGACAGAGGCCAAGACAATAGGATAGTTGTCCTGACAGACGCCAAGACAATGGGACAGTTGTCCTGACAGAGGCCAAGACAATGGGACAATTGTCCTGACAGAGGCCAAGACAATAGGACAATTATCCTAACATAGGCCAAGACAATAGGACAATTGTCCTGACAGAGGCCAAGATAACAGGACAATTGTCCTGACAGAGGCCAAGACAATAGGACAATTGTCCTGACAGAGGCCAAGACAATGGGACAATTGTCCTAACAGAGGCCAAGACAATAGGACAATTGTCCTGACAGAGGCCAAGACAATGGGACATTTGTCCTGACAGAGGTCAAGACAATAGGACAGTTGTCCTGACAGAGGCCAAGACAATGGGACAATTGTCCTAGAAGAGGCCACGCCAATGGGGCAATTGTCCTAACAGAGGCCAAGACAATGGGACAATTGTCCTATCAGAGGCCAAGACAATGGGGCAATTGTCCTAACAGAGGTCAAGACAATGGGACAATTGTCCTAACAGAGGCCAAGACAATAGGACAATTGTCATGACAGAGGCCAAGACAATGACAGTTGTCCTGACAGAGGTCAAGTCATTGGGACATTTGTCCTAACACAGACCAAGACAATGGGACATTTGTCATGACAGAAGCCAAGACAATAGGACAGTTGTCCTGACAGAGGCCAAGACAATAGGACAATTGTCCTGACAGAGGCCAAGACAATAGGACAATTGTCCTAACAGAGGCCAAGACAATAGGACAGTTGTCCTGACATAGGCCAAGACAACAGGCCAGTTGTCCTGACAGAGGCCAAGATAATAGGACAGTTGTCCTGACAGATACCAAGACAATGGGACAGTTGTCCTGACAGAGGCCAAGACAATGGGACAATTGTCATGACAGAGGCCAAGACAATAGGACAATTGGCCTAACATAGGCCAAGACAATAGGACAATTGTCCTGACAGAAGCCAAGATAATAGGACAATTGTCCTGACAGAGGCCGAGGCAATAGGTCAGTTGTCCTGACAGAGGCCAAGACAATGGGACAATTGTCCTGACAGAGGCCAAGACAATAGGACAATTGTCCTGACAGAGGCCAAGACAATAGGACATTTGTCCTGACAGAGGCCAAGACAATAGGACAGTTGTCCTGACAGAGGCCAAGACAATGGGACAATTGTCCTAGAAGAGGCCACGCCAATGGGGCAATTGTCCTAACAGAGGCCAAGACAATGGGACAATTGTCCTATCAGAGGCCAAGACAATGGGGCAATTGTCCTAACAGAGGCCAAGACAATGGGACAATTGTCCTAACAGAGGCCAAGACAATAGGACAATTGTCCTGACAGAGGCCAAGACAATAGGACAATTGTCCTGACAGAGGCCAAGACAATAGGACAGTTGTCCTGACAGAGGCCAAAACAATGGGACAATTGTCCTAACAGAGGCCAAAACGATAGGACAATTGTCCTGACAGAGGCCAAGACAATGGGACAATTGTCCTAACAGAGGCCAAGACAATGGGACAATTGTCCTAACAGAGGCCAAGACAATGGGACAATTGTCCTAACAGAGGCCAAGACAATGGGACAATTGTCCTAACAGAGGCCAAGACAATGGGACAATTGTCCTGACAGAGGCCAAGACAACGGGACAATTGCAAATAGGTCAATAGGTCAATGTCCTGAACATCGTAAACATGTGCAACACTGCTCCACTGTTCTATAGGCCTATTCAGTCCAGATCGATGCGATGTCCCCCCTGATTGTCAAATGTCATTCAAGAACCGCTTGTCTTTGGTCATAACTGAAGGTAAGGGCTGACCATTTCTTAAAGGGGCACCCTGACGGATGCGTTTTTTTTTGCAAGAAACACGTCGAGATCACCAGGAAAACAGCCTTTACAGAGATCGCAACACTCACTTTGCTCTGGTTTCCTAGAAATCAAACAGTCAAATCGGCGATTCCTCCTTAGCGGAGGTGTTGGAAGTCAGATGCTTTCAGTGAAATTGAAGGCATGTGCCTTATCTTTTGAAATGGCCGCCTGAGTTAGACCAAATCGTTTGCACGAAATGTCCACAATACAAGCCTTCTTATACAGTTCACCAACAGGAGTTTCGCTCACAACAAAGCAAATAGCTCCTTTTAGTTTGTTTTTTACTGCACTACAAAGAAGAAAAAGCGTCAACCACTCTGAGTGTCCTCCACCCACCCCATCCGAAATGGCTACTCTCTCCGGCAACTCCGCTAAGGAGGAATCGCCGTTTTGACGGTTTAATTTCTAGGAAACCAGAGCAAAGTGAGTGTTCCGATCCTTGAAAAGGTTGTCTTTCTGGTGACCTCGACGTTTTTCTTGCAAAAAAAACCCTCATCCGTCAGGGTGCCCCCGTTAAGTGTTTGATGCAGCTCTGGTAACGACTTACAGTCACGACATTCTGAAATAAAGAATGATCAAGCCGACGAAGGTCGAGCTGTAACCGTCACTACTCTTTTCTTTACGCTGTGAAGTGCTGTTCCTCTTGTTTTTATTCTCGTTCTTGTTCTTGTTCTTCTTCTTCTTCTTCTTAACACCGTGTAAAGCACAAGAAACCTTTTACTTCAACAAGCGCGAAATCGCAATAGTTTGTGGCATGCGGTCTATTTTTACCACTCCAATCATGAGTCACCTCCCCTGGCTTTTCAATAATTTTAATCTGTAAACCAGAATGTTATCTCTGCACCCTTTCGTAACTTTTTTATATATCTTTTGGAAAACATTTCAAACTATGTATCCTACTTATACTCATCGAAAGAAGCACCGCATACTCGTCGTGTCTGTTGTAGTGTCTGTATTACGTATGTTTATTATTTTGTACGCTTTTAAAATACATCATTTTAAAGTGCGGCCTCAATTTGAAGTGTAGCCTCGATTTGAAGTTCGACAATTTTGTCAAAATGTGCGACAATTTTGGACCGACCGACCCCGACCGACAAAGTGAGTTATAGGTTTGTGGCTTGAGCCACAAACAAAAAAAGATGTATAACTTCCACAAGAAGCTGATGGCGGTAGCGTTTTGTTCTTTATTAGCAAAGGTTCAGATAATGCATGTTTGTAGCGTGGGAGTATGGAAAAATCCCGATCTATTTCAAAAGACGATTTTCTGACAAATAGGATTGTCCCCCATGAAAACAGTAGAACAAACACAAGGCATTTGTCCTACCAATTAATGAAAGGTCACTCGCACAAACCGCGAAATTATGTCCCTTGGCTATTTGCAAACATTTTGCTTTTGCATTAATCTCATTGGGTAGTAATTTTTCTTCTCCTAACGTACTCTATTTTACAATTCGCGTCGCAATGGTTTCTTTTCGTTTGTTTGCATGTTTAAAAACAAAAGCATATATGTGTTGGTAGGTCTCCATTCTTTCCACTGCAATTCTGACATGTTTTCTTTAGTAAGCCAAACAAATCAATCAAAACAATCTGGATAAAACGGTTAATCCAAGCTGCAAAATTGTTCGAAACAGAACATAAACAACGTTGCTCCCCATCATCCAAAAGTAACAACATAGAATGTAGCCGTTGGAATGAAACTAAAATGTTTTAACCTCCATAAAAAGGGGAAGGTGTGGGTGGGGGTGTGGAGGGCTTCGCATGTTGATAATATGACAGGTTACAAAAGTAAAAGTAAAAAAGTTAGTTATAAAATAATGGTTATAAATAAAAACAGAAAAACAGGCCAAAGAGGACTTAATATTTGAGTAGGGGTTTATACTACATGAGTGTTTTTGCGATGCCAGAGCCAGTAGGCCGAGAGGCTGAAATGCCTTAACAAATAAGGCGATCCCCTAAATGGGCAGGGGTCATTTTGGGCGGGGCTTTAGCTACCTGCTGCTGCGGCTGGCCAGGTGAGATCGGAACCTTGGGCAGTGGATTGGATTAAGATTAGATGTGTGCAGATTATAGAGTAGTAGTAGGGGAAGACGGGGTAAAAAGCGCATGGGCGGGTAAGAAGCCCACCCCAATTATCTCATGAAATGAAGCAAATTTCAGTCTCATTTTGCCCATGAGACGAGCGTTAATGTCTAGCATTCGTCTCATGGGCAAATTTGACTGAAATTTTCTTTATTTCATGAGATAATTGGGGTGGGCTTCTTACCCGCCCATGCGCTTTTTACCCCGTCTTCCCCTAGTAAAAGGTAGGAGATTGAATAAATTGTAGGATAGTTAAGCACTAGTGATACTGTGTGAGTTTAGCTTAGTTTACTTTAAATATAGATTTTTTATAAGTGTTATTGCCTACAATAATTGTTGCTGACATTGTTTTATTGCGTCGGATTGCTCATCAGAGGATTCCCCTTTCTACGGTAAGAAATTCACCAAAGTCATGGAAAGTGTTATTCCGGTGTTTGTTCTGTCGTCGGTATATGTCCTCCACATGTTTTCTGTGTGAATTGTAAAATGCAAACTAACTCTCTCTCTCTCTCTCTCTCTCTCTCTCTCTCTCTCTCTCTCTCTCTCTCTCTCTCTCTCTCTCTCTCTCTCTCTCTCTCTCTCTCTCTCTCGTGTCCGCCTGTCTGTCAAGCTGCTGAGTTACATCCCCACTCTATCTCTATCTCATTCTCTTCCTCTTTCTTGTGACGGCCTAGCGCCTCGTCATAATAATGTAACGATGTAACTGTATAGCTACCACAAACAATTTTGAAAAACAGCTAAGCACTTGTGTGTGTGTGTGTGTGGGGGGGGGGGGGGGGGGGGCTTTTCTTCTTCTTTGTGTGTGTGTCTTTTTCCACTTATTTCCTGTCCACGAAAAATTGACTTCACCAAAAGGATTAGAAGTATTCACGTGTTGTTATAGTTTCTTTGCAAGGCAAGTATTTCTATGACAAATCCTGTCCAGCAGAATAAGGAACTTGAATTCTAGAACTGAAGTATGCTACAAAGCATTGGCGGGTTGTCAGTGACACTTGATTGCAAACTAGAACAAGAGGCAAAGCCTGCAAGGCTCACGTCTGATTTTTATTACTATAGCAGGCATGGGAATTCCCATGACAATTCCCATGCCTGTATACACAGTAAAATAAAATTATTTCTATGCACCCCTACCCCTTTCTTTAAAATTTAATTATATGTATGCGCATGTAACATAGTGGAGCCCTATTTTTATTTTTGGCAAACAAGTAAAATTGAAAAGCATATTGACCAAGCTTTCAGAAAAAACATAGTGACCAATCCCCCCACCCCCCCGCCGGGGTAAGGAGGGTCTACGGACACCTGTAGTAGGCCTAGTCTTTGCCTGTGGGTCTAAGCCTCTTACTCTTAGAAAATTAATAATTGAAGTTGCGTGATCTGTTACTGTTTTAAACTGATTGTTCATGCGATGAAAACTTGTTCCACATCATCTACATTTCTGTAAGATATTTTATATTAGTCCTAATATTTTATTTTCGTTTCGTTAATGCCCCCCCCCCCCCCCCCCCCCCCTCTGCCACAAAGCAAAGGTCAAGGTCACAGCCAGCAAGCTCATCCATGTTTATCTTCCCCTGTACAGTCTTTGCTCATGGTGATCAATCGTCTAGGCCTAACAAAGGATTCGTACGTCGAAGGCAGTGAAATCGACGAACCCTGGATTTTCCGTATTTTTTTTTTCAAGACTGAAATGAATGTGGGCTAAATGTTAAGTACGTCGTCTTGATTATGAGGTAAGGCATGGACTCTAGGCCTAGGCCTTGTTGCCGGAAGTGCAGTAGGCTAAGTTATGCGCAGAGATGATGTGCAAATGAACACGAACAACCGTTACTCAAAGGCGCAAATAAAGCTAAACAACCGGGCCGTCAACGCACACACTCGGTACATCCATTTGTTACAGAAAATATAAGTTGACGACGTTAAAATGTACCTATTTGTACACACCTGAAGTCTTGTGTTTCTTTTTAAAGAGCGTTTTTGTATATCTAATGGAGAGTCTTCTTTCCAGTATGTATCTCCTACTCGGTACAACACAACAGTTACAGTAATCTCTGCAACAAATGATTTTCTTTCTTTTGTTCCTTACCGATGTATCTGACTGCTTTGATCGCCATGACTTGAAGGCTCACGTCAAAATCAAGTATCCTGCTAACTTTAACCCTCTAACATCTTATGTTTTTTTGAGAAAATGACAACGTTAAAGTTTCAGTGGAGAGTGAGAGTCTTCTTTAGTTTGAAGAGTGTGACTGAGTCAAGGTTAAAGGTTGCACAACAGTAATCTCTGCAACAAATGATTATCTTTATTTTGTTCTTTATCAATGTATCTGACTGCTTTGTTCGTCGTGACTTGAAGGCTCACGTCAAAATCAAGTATCCTGCTAACTTTAACCCTCTAACGCCTTATATGTTTAGAGAAAATGACAACGTTAAGGTTTGAGTTAAGGTTAAAGGTCGGGGCCACGGACGCAACACACACACACATACACACACACATACACACAGACACACAACCGAACATGTACGATACTATAGACTCACTTTGTTTTAAAAAACGACGTGAGCCAAAAACAGCATAGTGATTACGACGTGCGTGTTCAAATGTAAGCTAAGATCAATAATTGTTAAGTCTCAATTAAAAACACACAAATGAAATGAACCAGCTGTAAGATAAGTCGAAATCAATCATAATTTCCGACCTACTTTGCAGTATAATAAAGGGAAAATCCGTGAAAATGTATTGGTGCGAACGCATGCGCTAGTGAACTGACACACACACACACACACACACACACACACACACACACACACACACACACACACACGCGCGCGCGCGCGCACACACAATTCAATTTCAATTTCAATTTAACCATGATCCTTTGACCCCTCTTGGCGGCATGGAGGATAAACAGAATATAAAACAAGTGACAACAAGCAAAAAATAAACTTCGTCAAAGAAACCTAAGCTGCAGCCCATTGTCAAACAACTTTGCCTCATCTTCTAAAGGTTGCAATTTTTAATTGGAAGTTTGGCTTGGACATAAAATGACAAAAGTAAAAACCTGATTTCTTATTTATATAATACCTCGTAAATGAACACACGCACACGCACACGCACACGTACACACACACACACACACACACAAACCAACACACTAACACATACACACTAATACACACTTGCACGCTATGCAAGGGTATTTTTTTGTATTTTGTAACGTATTATACCATATTACATTTCTGTTGTAGATGTTGTTACTGTTGTTATTGCTGCCGATAGTATTCTTGTTTTGTGTGTGTTTGTTATTGTTGTTAATTAAAATGTTGTTATTGTTGTTGATGACGACGACGACGACGACGACGACGACGATGATGACGATGATGATGACTACTTTACGGTGTTGATAATAATGGTGATGATGATGAAGACGACGAAGACAATGACCATGCTGCTAACGCGTCATGCTATGACAATTATTGTACAATGGCTTTGACGGGAACGGTGAAGACGTTTAATTAAAACCCTTTCAACGCCAGCCACTTTTCAGCAAAACTTTCCATTAAGCTTAACTGGGTAGAGACAAGATTCTGTCTGCAATAGTGGGGATTCCTCTGTGACATGCATAAAATAGGGCCTACCCTTACCTTCCAAAATGAAGAACATAAGGTCACTGGATACCAGACCCTCATTTGATGCCTTTCATTGACATGGGTGTTGAATCATTGTGGTGCCAAGAGGCGACCGTGGCGATGAAAGGGTTACAGATGACATTAACAGAACATTAACTGCCACAAATCTGGTTCTCACCTCACCGCTTGCCGAAAGCAGTCATCTCGATACACATCTATAATTATAACAAGCAAATAAGAATAATGTAACGACAATGATGGCGGTAACGTATACGAAGCTTTCAACATAGGCAAAGCAAACCACCATCATTTTTTTCCTAAGAGATACATAACAAGCCAACATAATTATCATCACATCCTTTACGTCTTTTTTCTTTTAGCACCACTCCTGCCCACCGCCTCAGAGCATAGTGACACTACTCGATGATGGTGGGCGTAACGTCCAATCAGTCGTAGACTCTTACGGACGATATTCCTGAAGACTAGGTCTTCCTGTAGGTGAAGAAAACGATGAGACAGAAGTCGAGACGCAGCAGCCGTTGTGGATGATTCCGGTAACATTGCGAACCCTTGAGCGTAGGGTGTGCCGTCTGAAACTGAATCATTCGGACGGAGTCTGCGTCGCGATGTTGTGTCTGTCTTTGATGCTTTAGGTGTGGTTAGCATCCACGTGTCGGTAGGGGATGGAAAGCATTGTGAGACAGCCCAAGGCTGCTGTTGGTCTCCTGTAGTCCGCTTGCTCGTCGTTGGTTTGGTGAGCACCCCTTCCCTCCAAGGCCGTCTTCAGGACCACCGGGCGGCCTGCTCCGTACCTAGGTGTTGGCGTCGTCAACACACGGGCAGGAGAAGCACGGTCGAGTCGAACCATCTCTGCAGGCGGATGATCCCCCCTCCCCCCAACCTCAGTAGATGGCGCTGCACAACCACTGGGCATCGGCAGTCTTGTTGACTCAAAGGCCAGCACTGCAGAGATAACCCAAGTCGCCGTAGTGCGTCGTCCCGTCCGCATGCCAAGTCAACCAACACCCGTGGGTAGGGAGGAAGACTGCGCCGCCCTTCCTACTGTCTGCCACCCGACATGACTTCGTGCGCGCTGCCTCACACCCAGCACCCGGAATGTGACGCTGCTCAACAAAACCAACGTTATGAGCAGCTTCCTTCCAGCCCTGTCATTAGCAGACCATTATCCTGCAAGAAGCCCTCACTTTTCCGCTGGAAAGCAGACGGTCAGGACAGGACCCAGGAAGCCGAGACGAGGAGTGGAGTGCCGGAGAACTCCTTTCATGAATAACACACCAGTAGGCCTACAGTTACAGGGGAAACTGGACAGACGGTGTGATATGGATGGAGATGAGGTGGTAACGATTGGCCTTTAGGCGCTACCACCTTCATGTTCATGTTGGCGGTGAGGGTGG
>CM065694.1:22914426-22916926 GCA_017654935.2 Phymorhynchus buccinoides
ACATCTACATCCTCGTTTATGTCAAACTTTGTTTCCAGGAAAAAATGATGACTATGGTTACTGTATGCATTTCAGTGATATGCACAAGATCCATTTGTGAAAACAAGCGCGAAATCGCAATAGTTTGTGGCACGCGGTCTATTTTTACCACTCCAACCATGAGTCACCTCCCCTGGCTTTTCAATAATTTTAATCTGTAAACCAGAATGTTATCTCTGCACCATTTCGTAACTTTTTATATCTTTTGGAAAACATTTAAAACTATGTATCCTACTTATTCTCATCGAAAGAAGCACCGCATACTCGTCGTGTCTGTTGTAGTGTCTGTATTACGTATGTTTATTATTTTGTACGCTTTTAAAATACATCATGTTAAAGAGCGGCCTCAATTTGAAGTGTAGCCTCGATTTGAAGTGCGACATTTTGTCAAAATGTGCGACAATTTTGGACCGACCGACCGACAGACAGACCGACTGACCGACAAAGTGAGTTATAGGTTTGTGGCTTGAGCCACAAACAATAAAAATGTAAAGCTTGGACGTGTTTGGTTAAACGGCTTGATGCTTTATAAAAACACAACAAATCCAAACGCACCAGTCTTTCACTCGACTTCAACAGAATATAACATATAATTACAACGTATTTGAAACGACTCATCTTGTCTTGTGTTAGGTAAATAATATTTCGGTGAAACAACATTTCAAACACTTTGCCATGCATTCTATATAAGTATAAAACAATATATTCATTAATGGCTATTTTTGTCCTTTGCCGATCTACGATCGCAAAGGAGTATGTTTTCGTTCGGGTTTGTAACTTTTTTTGTTTGTTTGTTTTTCTGGGGGTTTTCTGTCCCCCCCCCCCCCCCCCCCCCCCCCCCCCCCTGTCCCCCCCCCCCCCCCTGTCTGTTCCAAGGATATCTCCCGAACCACTTGACCGAATCGCTTCAAATTGTGTGTGGTGATGTGTCTCTATGAGAGGAAGGCATCCGCGCAAAACATTTCGCCGTCCTGACCTTTATGACCTTGAAAACCGAAAATCGTTAAGGGGACATAACTTCCACACCGTAGGTCCTGGAGTCTTGAAACTTAGCATGGAGGTACTTTGGATTATGGCCGTTCTGGTGATGGCATACCGATCAAGGTCAAGGTCAGGGAGATCGGTACGCCTTGAAAGTAGTTGGGGTCTAAAAAATTGGGGTTTTCTGTCCCAAGGATATCTCCCGAACCGCTTGACCGAATCGTTTCCAATTTTGTGTGGTGGCGTGTCACCATAAGAGGAAGGCATCCACCCATAAAGTATCGCCGTTGTGACCTTGACCTTGGTGTTTAACATTGAAAACCGAAAATAGTTAAGGGGCTATAACTTCCACCCCGTTGATCTTAGAGATTTCAAACTTGGCATGTAGCTACTTTGGCTTATGGCCGTTCTGATGACGGCATACCGATCAAGGTCAAGGTCAAGGTCAGGGCGATCAGGCGGCCTTGAAAGTGGTAGGGGTCTAAAAATTGGGTTTTCAGCCATATTTTCCACATTTGTAATTGACAGAAGCGCTTCAGATTGTGTGTGGCACTGTATAACCTAGAGTAGAAAACATCCGAGCATAAATTATCGCTATGCTGACCTTGACCTTGAAGTGTGACCTTGAAAACCGAAATTTCCTTCTTTGCGCTATATATTTCTTGTCCAAGCTGTATCTCGTGAACTCGAAGACAGAATCCCTTCCAATTTTGTGTCAGGATGTGACACTAAGAGTATAACACACTCGTACATAAACTATCCCTCGAATATACAATGTCGCCGAGCGGCAGACATGTTTCCGTTTTTCTTCACCCTCCTATATCTCGTGAAATACTGTATAGAATCACTCTAAATGTTGTGTGGGGGTGTAAAAAGAAGAGTAGAAGACATTGCAGTACAAATTATGCCACGTGGGATTTTAATGTCGCCGAGCGGCAGACATGTTTCCGAGTTAAGGGTGTACACCCCATTAAGGGTGTACACCCCACTAATTAAGGGTGTGCATCCTGGTAAAGGAGGGGTCTAATGCTAAACGTAAAAGACATCCTAGCACAAAATGTGCCACGTGGGGCTTAAATGTCGCCGAGTGGCAGACATGTCTCAGTGTTAAGGGTGTGCACCCCACCAATTAAGGGTGTGCATCCCGGAAAACGATTTGCACCCAGTTAAGGGTGTGTAGGTGCTTCACCCAAAGGTCACAAGGAGGACGGGGACCTAAGATGTGAGGGGGAAGGGAGGTACAGGGCGGGGCATGTACAGGGCGTAACCGGCAAAGGACATATCTGCCACTCGCCGATGCCCTTGTTTTTTTAATATATAAATGAATCGCTACGTACATGTACACATGATACACAACCCGACACAACAAAATGCGCGGGCGCTCACTCACTCACCCCCCCCCCCCCCCCACCCCCCCAACCCCGTCTAATATCACGATAAGTGGATAGACGTTAAATGAAAGACACACACACACACCACA
>CM065694.1:22919426-22921926 GCA_017654935.2 Phymorhynchus buccinoides
TGAGTATATAAAGTTAAGTTACCAGGAGTAGAAAGACAAAACAAACCCAACAACAATAAACAATCAATTGAAACCTACAATATCCCGAGCTGTAGTAACATTTTTAGACATATTCAGAATATCAAATGTAATTTGAGTTTATGAGAATGTTTTTCGCGTTTTTTCTCAAAACAGCAAACATTGACATACGAGGTTATGATAGAACTCTGACGATATACAAGTGTTCGACATATTCAAACTTTATAAAAGCCAATTAATTTTGCTAATAATTTCACTCCACCCTCTCAACTCCTCTCAACTCCCCCTACAGTCTTTGTCACTGAATTTCCAAGATTCTTGGACTTTTTATTCTCTCCAAGAAACGTGAACTTTCTGTTGATATCGTCCATGAACTATTAACCCTTTCACCGCCAAAGTCGCATTTTAACACCACAGTGATTTAACACCTATGTCACTAAAAGGCATCAAATTGGGGTCATATTAGTCCAAAGACCCTATTGTCTTAGTTTTTGGGAAGTAAGGATAGATCTTATTTTATATCTGTCACAGAAGAATCGACAATACTGCAGATGGATTTTGTTCTCTACCCAGGTAAATTTAATGGAAATTTTGGGTTGAAATACGGTTGGCGGTGAAAGGGTTAAAGAGAACAGGGGAACTGAAATCAGCAATAACTCACACAATGCAATCACTATGCGTTGTTTTCTGACCAGCTTGTCATGATTTGAAAGTGTATATTTGACATTATTGAATTGAACTATGGTTCGGACCTCTCTCTGTCCACGTCTTTCTCCGTCTTTGTGTTTCTATCTGTCTCTGTCTGTAAGTCTCTCTATATTATGTCTGTCTCTGTCTGTCTATCTGTCTCTCGTTCTCCGAGCCCCCCCCCCCCTCCTCTCTCTCTTTAACCCTTTCACCGCCAGCCATATTTCAGCCAAAGATTTCCATTCAATTCACCTGGGTAGAGAACAAAATCCATCTGCAGTATTGGGGATTCTTCTGTGACATATAACATATAATAAGGTCTATCCTTACTTCCCAAGACTAAGACAAAAGGGTCTTTAGATAATAGACCCGAATTTGATGCCTTTTAGTAACATAGAAGTTAAATCATTGTGGTGCTAAAATGCGACTTTGGCGGCGAAAGGGTTAAGGTGTTCCATACAGCTTGACTGAAGCGATGCCAACTTTCCATTACCCTAGTGCACAAGCTACACAGCCAACCACCTTCGCTCCACGCCAACCCCTATTTCCATGGCACTTTCTAAAGACGTAAACCAGCAACCTATAGAAATAAGAGGGTACAGTGTGAATAGACTCCAAGTGGCCCTAGCTAATGGAAGTGGTGACCCAGTGACTGTAGCTGACAGCTGTGGCGAACCCACGTTTTACACAGAACGACGGCAGGGCTCTAACGAATTAAAAGTGAACATAAAGTTAAAAAAAAGAACATGGTGGGGGAGTTGAGAGGGTGGGAGACACACAAAACTACAATAAAAATGATCCAGCTTGAGTAACTTATAGAGGTGTACTTCTTTTCCTTTCAAAGTCTGCACCGAGTGTAGTTGCATTCAATGTCAAAACGGGGTTATGTTCGTTGGCATATACATTTGAAATACAGTTGAAACAACGACAACAAAATTAACAATACCACCACCAACAATAACAACTATCTATAATATAATACAATACGCTAAGGCCCGAAGTGAAAAAGAATGCAAAAACTCGGATACCGCATAAATGTCGGACTTTTGCTTGCCATACAGTTCCAGAAGAACGCGTTGGGACACGATTCCACTATGTCTGGTTCAAAGATTTGCGTTTGAAAGTTGATTTTGAAGGCAAAATGTATGAACATTCCTTTCCTTTCATTTCTGCGTCGCCCGAGCTGTGTCGGAAATTGCTGATTCTAACTCGGAAAACACGAAGAATGCCGAACCTGTGTTTCATAACTTCCGCCCTTCTCGCTTTCGCACGACGACAACAGTGCTAATAAAGTTTGTCACTAAGTCACGCAAAATGTGCTCAAATCAATACATTGCTTCCAGTATTGCATCTTTACTCTGTTGTACGGGGAACTGTCTTACATTCACAGACAGCATAACATACGTTCTATCAATGTAACAGTGAATATTAGGGTGCATTTCAAAACAAAATATTTCTGGACACGTGTGGAGCACGGGTGTAACTAGTATAATATAACAGTTAAAATATAAAGATAAAACACACACGAATAAAGTGACCCCTGGACAAAGGCAACATCGCCGGAACGTTGGGGACAGCAAACTCCAAGCATGTTGGAGTGTCATTTTAAACGAATGTTATATAGGGGAAGACGGGGTAAAAAGCGCATGGGCGGGTAAGAAGCCCACCCCAGTTATCTCATGAAATAAAGACAATTTCAGTCAAATTTGCCCATGAGACGAAACACTCGTCTCATGGGCAAAATGAAACTGAAATTTGTTTCATTTCATGAGATAACTGGGGTGGGCTTCTTACC
>CM065694.1:22931926-22939426 GCA_017654935.2 Phymorhynchus buccinoides
ACCGCTCCATCTTGTCACCAGGGATTTAAATGCAGATAGACAGTACTCGTGACATGATCAAAGTGTTGGTAGGTAGGTTATGGGCTGTGTTCCAAGTGAGAGACCTCATCGAACCTTATAATGGTCAGCTCATTGACCGTGGGCCCTCAAGAGGAGGAGAAGGAGAAGAAGAAGACGAAGAAGAAGACGAAGACGAAGAAGAAGAAGAAGAACGAAGAAGAAGAAGAAGAAGAAGAAGAAGAACGAAGAAGAAGAAGAAGAAGAAGAAGAAGAAGAAGAAGAAGAAGAAGAAGAAGAAGAAGAAGAAGAAGAAGAAGAAGAAGAAGAAGAAGAAGAAGAAGAACGAAGAAGAAGAAGAAGAAGAAGAAGAAAGAAGAAGAAGAAGAAGAAGAAGAAGAAGAAGAAGAAGAAGAAGAAGAAGAAGAAGAAGAAGAAGAAGAAGAAGAAGAAGAACAACAACAACAACAACAACAACAACAACAACAACAACAACAACAACAACAACAACAACAACAACAACAACAACAAGAACAAGAACGAGAACGAGAAGAAGAAAAAGAAGAAGAAGAAGAAGAAGAAGAAGAAGAAGAAGAACCTCGTAACAAAAAAAAAGAAAGAATGATGGCAATCAATCTTGGAAGTCGTTTGAAGCATCGATCCGCCATGATAATGTTACTCTCCTTTGGCTTTCTTCTTCAGTATGTGCAGTGCTAGTCAATTCTTGTTGTTGATGGTTTCGTTCTCCAGTTTAACCCTTTCGCCGCCAGCCATTTGTCAGCCAAGATATACCATTAAACGTAACTTGGAAGAATTTTTTGTTCTGCAATATTGTGAATTCCTCTGTGACATGTATGACATTAGGCCTATCCTTACCTCCCAAAATCAAGAAAATAAAGTCTTCGGATAAGAGGCCCTGATTTGATGCCTTTTAGTGACATGGGTGTTAAACCATTGTGGTGCAAAAACGCAACATTGGCGGTGAAAGGGCTAAGCGCTCTGGGTGCACACCCAGTGCCACGTGAACATTTCGCATGGGTGGGAAGATTGAATGAATGAAAGTTTATGCTTAACGTCCTCCCGGTCGCAAGGACACGTATGGGACATTACTTATTAGTGGGAAGATTACGCGTATGGCTGCTTTTAAAGGGCCCCGCCACATGGGCGGCCATACTCCGACTTCAGGGGACTTCGCTCCATTCATGGAGGCACCCACGCATTCACTCCACCCGTAGAGTGACAACAACCAACAATTCTTTACGGTGCGTAGGGAGAACTGCCACTTGTAAAGACAGCTTCCATTGGTCACAGCCGTATCATGTTAACCCTTTCGCCGCCAAAGTCGCATTTTAGCACCACAGTGATTTAATACCTATGTCACTAAAAGGCATCAAATTGGGGCCTATTCTCCAAATACCCTATTGCCTTAGTTTTGGGAAGTAAGGACAGACCTAATTTTATATACGTCACAGAAGAATCCCCAATACTGCGGATGGATTTTGTTCTCTACCCAGGTAAATTTAATGGAACTATTTGGCTGAAATATGGCTGACCATTGTGGGTCAATTTCACGTGCATCACATGGACAGACACAGTGAATAGCCAAGGACCCTTGGCCGCTAGTCAGTCAGTCAGTCAGTCGAATCCCGCAACCACCACTATATATAGGCCTACCTCAAGGGAGCACTGCTGTTCAGGGATGATGGGCTGGATTTCCATTGTTCACGTTACATGTCCACTCTCTCGGTCACGAAGTTTTCGTGACAGTTGCTATTTGGGATGGTCCCACAGCTGCTCCGCTGCAAACAAAGATGAGCTGTTTAGTTAAATGACTGAATCTAGAAATCTTAGATTAAAAATACAACCAAGCATTTCTGCTTTAAAATATCTTGGTTGTGTGTTCTTCGTAGTGGCTTAAAATTTTTGTTTATTCCATCAGATGTATGGTAACAAAATATTTGTGTTGAACAGTACCATGCAACTTATGTAGTAGAAATTGTTCTTAAATAATACTTTTTATCGCAAACATAAATAAAAATGCTCATGAATGAAAATGTGACACGGGAAACAGCATATGCCTAAGAGAGAAAGAGCGCTCATACAAACAACAGTTACACTGTTACACCCACACACACTCCTGTGATATAGGCAAGAACAATTCTAATATAATAAGCCAGTAGACGATGTGTGTGTGTCTGTGAATTGTCAAAAAACTGTTGGTCGCACAGCCCCCAAACCTATATATTCTTGATCAGCATAGCCACCAAAAAGTAGTGAAGTGCATTTTGACTTATTATGGCTATTCTGGGGAGGTGGGTTGGAATGCGTGTAAAATGGGGCCAGAAGAAAGATATATAGCAGAAACAAAGGGAAACAACTGGTACCTATACATGTTGGT
The DNA here is from genome assembly GCA_017654935.2 of Phymorhynchus buccinoides. NCBI lineage: Eukaryota > Metazoa > Mollusca > Gastropoda > Neogastropoda > Raphitomidae > Phymorhynchus > Phymorhynchus buccinoides. Next base: position 22,934,322 of record CM065694.1, read on the forward strand.
TTATTTGCAGTGTTTGTTTCCCTTGATCTGTGTGTGTGTGTGTGTGTGTGTGTGTGTGTGTGTGTGTGTGTGTGTGTGTGTGTGTGTGTGTGTGTGTGTGTGTGTGTGTGAGTGTGTGTGTGTGCGCGCACGCGCGCGCGCGCGTGTGTGTAAGAAGAAAGGTAAAAAGTACACATGCAGGGGTTAGTCTCTGATGGGTGCTGCCAGTGGGGGTGGACACAGAAGCAAAAGAGTAGAAGAAGAACACAGAGAGAGAGAGAGAGAGAGAGAGAGAGAGAGAGAGAGAGAGAGAGAGAGAGAGAGAGAGAGAGAGAGAGAGAGAGAGAGAGAGAGAGAGAGAGAGAGATAGAGAGAGAGAGAGAGAGAGAGAGAGAGAGAGAGAGAGAGAGAGAGAGAGAGAGAGAGAGAGAGAGAGAGAGAGAGAGAGAGAGAGAGAGACTGTTTGTAACAGCAGAGAGAGAGAAAGATAGAAAGCAAGCACAACACATTATTCCCAGGCAAAGTCGGGTACAAATTTGCCTGTACACGAAATCAAGTTAAAACTTCCCTTATAAGACGAGTTACACAAGTTTTGCATGGCCGTATGGCCTAACGAAGTGGACTGCTCGGAAAGTCAAAAGTTAGCAGCATACCAGCGAAGCAGGAGAAACACAGCATGCGTAATAATGTGCCATTCTGGGGGAAGCATCCAACATTAATATCTAATAATATTACTGTAAGTTGGGTCACTTTTTTTCCCATTTTGACGAAAAACAGATTAGGTTTTGAGGAAATGCTTAGCTAAACGAAACACGGTATAAAAAATCGTTACAGATGCAAAGGGTATGCGTCTTGAAAAGCGTTTCATGCATGCGCAAGAGCAAACGAAGCGAAATTCTAAGAAAAAAGTTTATAGCCCGTTTTCAGGATGCAAGGAAACGTTAAAAAAACCTTTAGCGTCTCTCCCTCTCTCGCTCTCCCTTTCTTGCTCTTCCACTCTCCCCTTCCCATCTCTTTATCTCCGTGTTGTGTGTTGTGTGCTGTGTGCTGTGTGTGTGTGTGTGCGTGTGTGTGCGTGTGTGTGTGTGTGCATGCGTGCGTGCGTGCGTGCGTGCGTGCGTGCGTGCGTGTGTGTGTGTGTGTGTGCGTGTGTGTGCGTGCGTGCGTGTGTGTGTGTGTGTGTGTGTGTGTGTGTGTGCGTGTGCGTGTGCGCGTGCGTGTGCGTGTGCAGACTTATTTATAACCTAGAGAGTAACCGAATGGTGAATAACTTCACTATTGTGTTTCATTCACGAGTTTATGTTTATGATCGGATTTTGCTTGATTGGCTTGTGCTTAAGGAATAGGTCTATAACCGCAGGAAGAGCTGTCCACTCAGTTTTTGAGGAAGAAAAAAAAAGGAACATAATTTATATATAATACATGCGTCACGTCAGGTCTAAACAGAAAACACACAACAGTAAGGAAAGGGAGTTTTAGTAAAGGTAACTTAACCCAATCGCCTGAAAACCTTACTTCCCCCGACTCTCCTTCCATTTATGTTTCATTAACTCAAGCAGATCCCTGACAAAAATCTCTCCCACGAAGATAATCCTCGCAGTGACTGCATTCGCTTTCCCTCTATACTGCGAGGGCGTAATCCCCACGTGGTAGCTGGATCTAGAAAGTAGCCAGCTAAGGGCATTTGTGCCACATAGAAAATCGATCGTCTAGATCAACATTGACTTCCCAAACTTTTCCCCCCAAAAAAAACCCCGAGAGTTGGGCGAGTCAAGTTTGTGGTCTATTAGTCATCTCAGATGATCGATCTGGACCTTCTGAAAACATGGACAGGTTGTCAGCGGGGAAAGCTGTTGAGGCCTAACGAGTTCCAGGAAACTTTAGAGAGGGGATTTGAAGATTGAGGACTATTGATAATACAGACAATGCATCATCGAAATAATGCCTGACCTCATCATGAGGTTTCTGACACACATCCTTGTGCTTTAGCTTCATAAATAAAAACTTGCTGATGAAACTTTATACAGGGCCGGATCCAGAGGGGGGGGGGGGGTACCTGGGTTCCGTAACGCCACCCCCACCCCCACTCCCCCACCCACCCCAAAAAAGAGAGAGAGATTGAGAAATACGTCATTGTTACTGTTTTATTGTTCTTAGGTGCAACTTAAAGGGTCTCTTGCACTTTATTTTCTTAAACAAGCTTCAGCTTCAGCTTCAGCTTCAGGGCCAACGCCCCCTGACCCCCACCATGGGCCTCCTGGACCCCCCCCCCTTCCTTGTAAACCCCCTCTAATGTATCCCAGGTCCGCCCCCCTGTTATATGACCCAGACGGTGGCGACAATAGACGATTTTCGGAAGAAACTAGAGGAGAGCACTTCGTGAAAATTAGAGTTGCTTACCTCCATTACTAGGTCAAATACCATAGCAGCAATGCAACAATGGCGTCGAAGTTTAAAACCGCAGGATGCGAGTGAGCGACTTGCAAGCATTTTTAAAAGAAAAAAAATTAGGGGTGGCCAGTTGCCACAAACTGATAAAACTTGCAGAATGTGACGGAAAAATATAAATGACATAAATATCAGAATGACGCACGGTGTTATAAGTGCTGCATGTCTGCTCAAACGCACGAGGCGAGAGCCGGGGACCTACCTGATGGTAGAGTAACTTCCCCTGTATAACCGATTGAATTAGGCAAGATCACTCCCACACACCATGAAATTACTCCCCTTAATTATTTTCGAACAATTCCTATTGACATTTAGAAGAAGAGCAACAAAATATGTTTATCTGAAGTCTGTTACGAAAAAAAAGAAGAGATAATATGTGAGTGTTGAGGTTAGTAGTATGATTCTATTCGTGTTTGAAATTAAATCTATAATATTGAAGCAATGCTATGCTTTTCAAATTATAATGCTTTTGTGAGGCTCCTGATAACGCGACGAGATTGCACGTAACAATGAGCATCTTAATATGTACAACATCAAAGCAATCCTACACATTTTAATCTATCAACTTTTTAATAACTTCAAAACTCTGCTGCTAGAATGGTCTTCAAAGCCAAGCGTCTTCAACACACATCACCTCTACTTAAAGAGTTGCATTGGCTACCCGTTCAACAAAGAATAAACTACAAAGCTGCCTGTCTCTGCTATCAGATCATATCGGGAACAGCACCGTGCGCGTGTTTGTACAAGTGCATGTTTGGTTCAGTTTGTGTGCGTTTCAGTGAGAATGTGGTTTCTGTGTGTTTGATGAAATATGTGTGTGTATGTCTGTGTATGTCTGTGTGCAAGAACGCGTTCACTCTCGTGCGTGCACGTACGTGAGTGTGTTTCTGTTTTGCGTGTGTGTCTGATGTGCGTGTGTGAGCGTTTCAATGCTTTGTGCTCGATAAAAAGCGCTATATAAATATCCGTTTATTATTATAATGTTGAAATGTTGTAGCCTGTTTCAGTCAACCAGCTATGTGAAACCTATAAATGGGTAAAATAGTATACGAATGACTAAAGCCATTCAATATTGTCTACAATGAACCGAAAGTCGTTGGAAAAAAACAACCCAAACACTCTGCCGTTATGTAAACCTTGTCGCATGAAAATAGGTAGCTCGTAAAAATAAGTAGCTCGCTACCTATGACAGTGTGTATTTACGACATTGAGCATGAACCACAAATTTCACTTTTTTCTAGGGTTAGGGATAGGGTTAGGGTTAGGGTTAGGGTTAGTTAAATGGTTAAAGTACAGAAAAAGTGAAATTTGTGGTTGTCGCAAATACAGACTCTCATAGTAGCGAGCTACTTATTTTTACGAGCTACCTATTTTCGTGCGACAAACCTGAGCTAGCGGTCTGTGAAAAGGTTCAGTGTTAAAACTTAGCACATCACTCCATTCATGTCAGCTTTGCACTCATCGTTCAACTTTAAGCAGCGACGCGACCACAGGCTTATCATCATGCATTCCTTTTCTCCACTTTTGATTGATGATGGTAGCTTGACCTTTCGGTGTAGACCTCATATGCCCCTTTTTCTGTCTAGTCTTCCTTCGTTGAGTTGTGTTGTTCTAATGTGGCTTAAAAAAGAAGAAGAATACAGCAAGGCGCTTGTGCCTGAATGCCCTGGAAGCAACTGTATTTGTCAGCAAGGTTCATCATTCAGCAGCGCGCGCGCGCGCGTGTGTGTGTGTGTGTGTGTGTGTGTGTGTGTGTGTGTGTGTGTGTGTGTGTGTGTGAGTGTGTGCGCGCGCGCGTGTGTACGTGAGTGTGTATGTGTGCGTTCGTGTATGTGTGTGTATGTGTGTGTGCGTGAGTGTGTGTGTATGTGTGCGTGAGTGTGCGTTCGTGTGTGTGTGTGTGTGTGTCAAGTCAAGTCAAAATTTTATTTCCAGATGGGAACATTGTATAAGCAAAACATGCTTTTTTTCAACAAGCCATCCATAAAAAATTATATAAAGAAAAAATAAAGAACTAAACATGTGTGTGTGTGTGTGTGTGTGTGTGTGTGTGTGTGTGCGTGCGCGTGTGCGTGTGCGTGCGTGTGCGTGTGTGTGCGTGTGCGTGTGTGAGAGAGAGAGTATGAGGAGTGGAAGGAGGGGAGGGGGTGAGGTGGACCGGAGGGAAGGAATTAGTAGTGGTCGTCCATAAATTGATTGATGATAGTGAGGTCAGCGAATGATCCGACTGTGTCCGCCAGACTCCTTTCTTGGAGGCTTAGTTTGTGCAGCATCTAATCACTTCAGGGTGACCTGTCATCGTTTGTGTGTGTATGTGCGTGTGCGTGTGCGTGTGCGTGTGCGTGTGCGTGTGCGCGTGTGTATGTGTATGTGTATGTGCGTGTGCGTGTGCGTGTGCGTGCGTGCGCGCGCGTGCGTGCGTGCATGTGTGTGTGTGTGTCACGAAGGACAATCTCACATATATGTTAGGTAGACAGAAAATCTCACAAACAACTCACGCATCTGACATTCAAAAGTACATGTTCCCGTGTCACAGTCGCTCTTCTTTCATTACATACAGAAGCGAAATTAAACAATAATTTATTATCATTCACTCGCACAATCATGCATATATACAGACACAATAATAGCTGTAAACATCTAAGTGCGACACACAGCACAACACACACAATTAACAA
>CM065694.1:22954426-22961926 GCA_017654935.2 Phymorhynchus buccinoides
TCGAGCCATTTTCTTACTTTTTCACCCTTGTATAAGATACATGCTTGGGGCTTGGGAGGGGGGGGGGGGGGGGGGGGGGGGGCGGAAACCAGGACCCCCCCCCCCCCCTAGATCCGGCCCTAGGTAAAATGAATCGGGAGGGGTGATGGTGGTGGTGGTGGTATTCGTTGGGATCGAGAGTCAGTTGTTGCAGAAAGTACACTGCAAAAGTTTTGTCACCTTCTAGTTCTAAACTCGCAGAAAACGAATCGCTGATGACATGTTTTGTGGCAGGTCTATCTATGACTTGTCCTGGCTATTCCTGGCACCACACTCTCTGGACTCTCTCTCTCTCTCTCTGTCTGTGAGTCTTCTATTTGGTCCGTGGGGGAATGAGTCCAAGCAGGCGAATGTAATAGGTCTCTAAAAAAAACACCTCCCGTGGTACAGGGGACCGTTTCACAAGGGCTAACGTTTTCGCGTTACGTTGCGCTCGCTCAAATCGGCAAAAACGGTCTAAGAAACACCCTTCGTTTGCCGATAGTTCGCGTGGCGTTTTGTTCTTGCCAAACACCGAGCAAGCGGCGAACTATCCGGAACTAGTAGGGGGTGAATACGTTTCTTGTTGTTGATTGGTCCATTAAAGTTTGTTTTTAAAAAAAAGAGACCAATCAGAAAAGAGCTTGTAATATTCTTCCGCAAACGTTTTCTAAAGTATTTCTTAGGCCCCGTTTGGCGTAAGCGTTATTCGCGCGGCGACCGTTATCTAGAGAAACTAGACCCAGTACTTAGCCTTTCATTCACTCCACCCGACCCTATTATCATAACACCCTGGCAGGTTTTAACTCTAAAGGTGACAGGTAATACTTGCTGCGTCTAGGACCATAGTTACTGTGCTTCGCCCTATCGATACACTGGACGAAGCAGTGCTAGTTTGTCACGCTATGTTGTTGTTGTGTGTGTGTGTGTGTGTGTATGTGTGTGTGTGTGTGTGTGTGTGTGTGTGTGTGTGTGTGTGTGTGTGTGTGTGTGTGTGTGTGTGTGTGTGTGTGTGTGTGTGTGTGTGTGTGTGTGTGTGTGTGTGTGTGTGTGTGTGTGTGTGTGTGTGTGTGTGTGTTTGTGTGTGTGTGTGTGTGTGTGTGTGCGTGTGTGCGTTTGTGTGATGTGCGTATCGTGTGCGTGCGTGTGTGTGTATGTGTGTGTGTTGTGTGTGTGTGTGTGTGTGTGTGTGTGTGTGTGTGTGTGGTGTGTGTGTGTGTTGCTTCGTTTCTTTAAAAAAATTTTTGAAACTCAAGCAATCTGGTATTTATGTCACCCCACCCCCTCCTTCAATTAATAACCTTGTTATTAATGAGAGACCCAGGCATCACAAAAGGGGACATTAAGTCGCTGGGCTTAATTTCTCACAAAAGGCTTGGAAAGTCAAAAATCTCAATTTTTGTCAATTTTGAGTTATGGGTATTTTCGTATTCTCTAACATCTTATCTTTCATATTTATAAAGGACAATCTTTAATATGGTATTTAAATGGTCTTATACAGTGCTTTAAAACGAGTAGGTATGCATTTTCTTCAGCTAGGCTAGACTTTAGACAGTGTTTTCTCAAAATGGCCGGCGCTCACCCTACTAACTTTAAGTGCTCATAACTCTGGAAGAGAGAAAAACAAAACAAGAATGGTTCTTCTATCAGTAGAAAGCGACTTGTCTGAAGTTTCCAAATGTATAATTCTCTCAGAATAGTCAGTTTGACACTTAATGTCCCTTTCGTGGTGCCGGGTCGTAAAGTACGGCAACCACAGCACATTCGTGTTAGAGGAAAGTATAGTCTACCGCAATTCCGCCGATAACTTGTCACAATCACTTTTTTCCTTCGGAAATTAAACCGAAAAAAGATAAAATGCCACGCCACCACACTTTTTTTCAATTTCATACAACCATCGCCTTCTCTGTCACTTTTTCATCCAACCTTTCCAAGTTTTAACCCTTTCACCTCATCTGTTTCTTTAATTAACCCACTTCTCTGTCACTTTTTCACCCATCCTTTCCAAGTTTTAACCCTTTCACCTTATCTGTTTCTTTAATTAACCCACTTCTCTGTCACTTTTTCACCCAACCTTTCCAAGTTTTAACCCTTTCACCTGATCTGTTTCTTTAATTAACCCCCTTCTCTGTCACTCTTTCACCCATCCTTTCCAAGTTTTAACCCTTTCACCTTATCTGTTTCTTTAATTAACCCACTTCTCTGTCACTCTTTCACCCATCCTTTCCAAGTTTTAACCCTTTCACCTTATCTGTTTCTTTAATTAACCCCCTTCTCTGTCACTCTTTCACCCATCCTTTCCAAGTTTTAACCCTTTCACCGTATATGTTTCTTTAATTAACCCCCTTCTCTGTCACTCTTTCACCCATCCTTTCCAAGTTTAACCCTTTCACCTTATCTGTTTCTTTAATTAACCCACTTCTCTGTCACTCTTTCACCCATCCTTTCCAAGTTTTAACCCTTTCACCTTATCTGTTTCTTTAATTAACCCCCTTCTCTGTCACTCTTTCACCCATCCTTTCCAAGTTTTAACCCTTTCACCTTATCTGTTTCTTTAATTAACCCACTTCTCTGTCACTTTTTCACCCATCCTTTCCAAGTTTTAACCCTTTCACCTTATCTGTTTCTTTAATTAACCCCCTTCTCTGTCACTCTTTCACCCATCCTTTCCAAGTTTTAACCCTTTCACCTTATCTGTTTCTTTAATTAACCCCCTTCTCTGTCACTCTTTCACCCATCCTTTCCAAGTTTTAACCCTTTCACCTTATCTGTTTCTTTAATTAACCCACTTCTCTGTCACTCTTTCACCCATCCTTTCCAAGTTTTAACCCTTTCACCTTATCTGTTTCTTTAATTAACCCACTTCTCTGTCACTTTTTCACCCATCCTTTCCAAGTTTTAACCCTTTCACCTTATCTGTTTCTTTAATTAACCCACTTCTCTGTCACTTTTTCACCCATCCTTTCCAAGTTTTAACCCTTTCACCTTATCTGTTTCTTTAATTAACCCCCTTCTCTGTCACTCTTTCACCCATCCTTTCCAAGTTTTAACCCTTTCACCTTATCTGTTTCTTTAATTAACCCCCTTCTCTGTCACTCTTTCACCCATCCTTTCCAAGTTTTAACCCTTTCACCTTATCTGTTTCTTTAATTAACCCACTTCTCTGTCACTCTTTCACCCATCCTTTCCAAGTTTTAACCCTTTCACCTTATCTGTTTCTTTAATTAACCCACTTCTCTGTCACTCTTTCACCCATCCTTTCCAAGTTTTAACCCTTTCACCTTATCTGTTTCTTTAATTAACCCCCTTCTCTGTCACTCTTTCACCCATCCTTTCCAAGTTTTAACCCTTTCACCTTATCTGTTTCTTTAATTAACCCACTTCTCTGTCACTCTTTCACCCATCCTTTCCAAGTTTTAACCCTTTCACCTTATCTGTTTCTTTAATTAACCCCCTTCTCTGTCACTCTTTCACCCATCCTTTCCAAGTTTTAACCCTTTCACCTTATCTGTTTCTTTAATTAACCCCCTTCTCTGTCACTCTTTCACCCATCCTTTCCAAGTTTTAACCCTTTCACCTGATCTGTTTCTTTAATTAACCCACTTCTCTGTCACTCTTTCACCCATCCTTTCCAAGTTTTAACCCTTTCACCTTATCTGTTTCTTTAATTAACCCACTTCTCTGTCACTCTTTCACCCATCCTTTCCAAGTTTTAACCCTTTCACCTTATCTGTTTCTTTAATTAACCCCCTTCTCTGTCACTCTTTCACCCATCCTTTCCAAGTTTAACCCTTTCACCTTATCTGTTTCTTTAATTAACCCACTTCTCTGTCACTCTTTCACCCATCCTTTCCAAGTTTTAACCCTTTCACCTTATCTGTTTCTTTAATTAACCCCCTTCTCTGTCACTCTTTCACCCATCCTTTCCAAGTTTTAACCCTTTCACCTTATCTGTTTCTTTAATTAACCCACTTCTCTGTCACTCTTTCACCCATCCTTTCCAAGTTTAACCCTTTCACCTTATCTGTTTCTTTAATTAACCCCCTTCTCTGTCACTCTTTCACCCATCCTTTCCAAGTTTTAACCCTTTCACCTTATCTGTTTCTTTAATTAACCCCCTTCTCTGTCACTCTTTCACCCATCCTTTCCAAGTTTTAACCCTTTCACCTTATCTGTTTCTTTAATTAACCCACTTCTCTGTCACTCTTTCACCCATCCTTTCCAAGTTTTAACCCATTATTACCATATATGTTTCTTTAACCCCCTTCTCTGTCCCTCTTCACCCATCCTTTCTAAGTTTTAACCCTTTATTACCATATATGTTTCTTTAACCCCCTTCTCTGTCACTCTTCACCCATCCTTTCTAAGTTTTAACCCTTTATTACCATATATGTTTCTTTAACCCCCTTCTCTGTCACTCTTCACCCATCCTTTCTAAGTTTTAACCCTTTATTACCATATATGTTTCTTTAACCACCTTCTCTGTCACTCTTCACCCATCCTTTCTAAGTTTTAACCCTTTATTACCATATATGTTTCTTTAACCCCCTTCTCTGTCACTCTTCACCCATCCTTTCTAAGTTTTAACCCTTTATTACCATATATGTTTCTTTAACCCCCTTCTCTGTCACTCTTCACCCATCCTTTCTAAGTTTTAACCCTTTATTACCATATATGTTTCTGTAACCCCCTTCTCTGTCACTCTTTCACCCATGCTTTCTAAGTTTTAACCCTTTATTACCATATATGTTTCTTTAACCACCTTCTCTGTCACTCTTCACCCATCCTTTCTAAGTTTTAACCCTTTATTACCATATATGTTTCTTTAACCCCCTTCTCTGTCACTCTTTCACCCATCCTTTCTAAGTTTTAACCCTTTATTACCATATATGTTTCTTTAACCCCCTTCTCTGTCACTCTCTTCACCCATCCTTTCTAAGTTTTAACCCTTTATTACCATATATGTTTCTTTAACCACCTTCTCTGTCACTCTTCACCCATCCTTTCTAAGTTTTAACCCTTTATTACCATATATGTTTCTGTAACCCCCTTCTCTGTCACTCTTTCACCCATGCTTTCTAAGTTTTAACCCTTTCAGCAACAACAAAAATGGGTGGCGCGCCTCTGGCTGTGACGCTCTCTCCAGGTGGGAGCAACCCGAATTTCACAGAGACGCCTCTGTGGTTATAATATAATGTACCTAACATAACCTTATATGTTTCTTTCCAATTTTAACCATTTCGCCTTATCTGTTTCTTTCATTAACCCCCTTCTCTGTCACTCTTTCACCCATCCTTTCCAAGTGTTAACCCTTTTACCTGATCTGCTTCTTTAATTAATTGCCTTCTCACAACAACAACAACAACAACAACAACAACAACAACAACAACAACAACAACAAAGACGCTTTCTCTGTCACTCTTTCGCCCATCCTTTCAAAGTTTTAACCCTTTCACCTTATCTGTTTCTTTAATTAACCCCCTTCTCTGTCACTCTTTGACCCATCCTTTCTAAGTGTTAACCCTTTTTTGTCCGTCACCATAGGTGATCGGACTTTGCGATGGGCTGTTTTGTTTTTGTTGTTGTCCGTCACCGAAGGTGATCGGACTTTGCGATGGGCTGGTTTGTCTGGGTTTTTTTTTTTTTTTTCTTTTCTTTTTTCTTTTTTTTTCTGTCTTTCCCAAGGATATCTCCCGAACCGCTTGACCGAATCACGTCAAATTTTGTGTGAAGGTGTGTCACCATGAGAGGAAGGCATGGAAAGAGATCGGCGCAAACCATTTTGCCGTCGTGACCTTGACGTTGACGTACGACCTTGAAAACCAAAAATCTATTTTTAGCCATATCTCGGGCACCGATCAACATAGGATGTTGAAACTTAGTATGAAGGTGGTTTGGCTTATGCCCGTTCTGATGATGGCATACCAATCAAGGTCAAGGTCAAGGTAAAAAAGATCGCTGGAGCCTGAAAATCGGAGGGTCATTTTTTTCTCCTTCTGTCTGTCCCAAGGATATCTTTCGAACGGGTTGACAGAATCACGTCAAATTTTGTGTGCTGGTGTGTCACCATGAGAGGAAGGCATCCGCGCAAACCATTTTGCCGTCGTGACCTTGACCTTGGCGTACGACCTTGAAAACCGAAAATCTTTCAGGGGCCATAACTCCCACACCGTTAGTGTTAGAGTCTTCAAATTTGGCATGAAGGTACTTTGGCTTATGCCCGTTCTGATGGTGGCATACCGATCAAGGTCAAGGTCACGGTCCGGGAGATCGGTAGGCCTTGAAAGTGGTAGGGGTCTACACATTGGGTTTTAAGCCATATTTTCCACATTGGTACTTGACAGAAGCGCTTCAGATTGTGTGTGATACTGTATACCCTAGAGAAGAAAACATCCGAGCATAAATTATCACCATGCTGACCTTGACCTTGAAGTGTGACCTTGAAAACCGAAGTTTCCTTCTTTGCGCTATATGTTTCTTCTTCAAGCTGTATCTCGTGAACTAGAAGACAGAATCCCTTCCAATTTTGTGTCAGGATGTGACACTCTACGGGGTGTCGCAAGTGCGTGGCATTGCTGGTGACGGACATGTCTGCTGCTCGGGGACGCCCTTGTTTTTTTTTTGTTTTTTTTCTTCTTCTGTCTGTCCCAAGGATATCTCCCGAACCGCTTGACCGAATCGCGTCAAATTTTGTGTGCTAGTGTGTCACCATGAGAGGAAGGCATCCGCGCAAAAATTTTTGCCGTCGTGACCTTGACCTTGGCGTACGACCTTGAAAACCGAAAATCTTTAAGGGACCATAACTCCCATCCAGTTGATGTTAGAGTCTTCACATTTGGCATGTAGGTACTTTGGCTTATGCCCGTTCTGACGGTGGCATACTGATTAAGGTCAAGGTCACGGTCTGGGAGATCGGTAGGCCTTGAAAGTGGTAGGGGTCTACAAATTGGGTTTTCAGCCATATTTTCCACATTTGTACTTGACAGAAGCGCTTCAGATTGTGTGTGGTACTGTATACCCTAGAGAAGAACACATCCGAGCATAAATTATCACCATGCTGATCTTGACCTTGAAGTGTGACCTTGAACACTGAAATTTCCTTCTTTGCGCTATATGTTTCTTCTTCAAGCTGTATCTCGTGAACATACAACATGTAGAATAATCATGTTGGTGCCTAAATTATGCTACGGGGTGTCGCAAGTGCGTGGCATTGCTGGTGACGGACATGTCTGCCGCTCGGAGACGCCCTTGTACCTTTTACGTTTGCTCCACAAACGTCCAAAAAGTAGGGTCAATAGGGCAATCGAGTTCCTTCATGCTCAAAGGACTCCAGATTCGGGAGCTTCTTACAAACTCAAGCTCAAACTCAAACTCTTTTATTTGTCGTCAAACCGTCAGAGGAATTATCATCGACACGGAAGTGGTAAGCACATACATGAGCGTGAGAATTGCCGGTCTGCACCCTCGCCACAACAAATACCC
>CM065694.1:22971926-22989426 GCA_017654935.2 Phymorhynchus buccinoides
AGTAGTAGTAGTAGTAGTAGTAGTAGTTTTAGTAGTAGTAGTAGTAGTAGTAGTAGTAGTAGTAGTAGTAGTAGTAGTAGTAGTAGTAGTAGTAGTAGTAGTAGCAACAACAGCAGCAGCAGCAGCAGCAGTAGTAGTAGTAGTAGTAGTAGTAGTAGTAGTAGTAGTAGTAGTAGTAGTAGTAGTAGTAGTAGTAGTAGTAGTAGTAGTAGTAGTAGTAGTAGTAATAGTAGTAGTAGTAGTAGTAGTAGTAGTAGTAGTAGTAGTAGTAGTAGTAGTAGTAGTAGTAAGAGTAGTAGTAGTAGTAGTAGTAGTAGTAGGAGTAGTAGTAGTAGTAGTAGTAGTAGTAGTAGTAGTAGTAGTAGTAGTAGTTTGTTGTACAAGGAGGAGAAGAGGAGGAGCATGAGCAGTAGTACTATGATGAAGAAAAGAGGAGATGGAGGAGGAGAGGAGGAAATGAGAGAGAGAGAGAGTGAGAGAGAGAGAGAGAGAGAGAGAGAGAGAGAGAGAGAGAGAGAGAGAGAGAGAGAGAGAGAGAGAGAGAGAGAGAGAGAGAGAGAGAGAGAGAGAGAGAGAGAGAGAGAGAGAGAGAGAGAGAGAAAGACCAAGACAGCTAAAGTCAAGATTCAAGATTTTATTATCCTTTACATTATTATCCTTTATCTATTGGGGCATGGGGGATTTAATCAAACTTCAACTCTAAGCAAACATAAGATTTAAACTTGAGAATATCAATGTTTATACTGTGTAATTCGTTTTGAACTGAGCACGCCATAAGCTCTGCTTGTTGTTGCTTCAGTTATGTCATAGTTGTTGTTCATGTTGATTTGGAAAAATAAAACATTTAAACCAGAATATTAATGACCACTAGGACCAGTTAACACACAACAAACACACTCAATTAGGGGAGGCAGTTTGATTTTGGTCCCTTTTATTTGAAACAACACAAACGTTTCTGGCTATAAGCCCGTCTTCAGTGTGTCAGTGAAGGAAGACAACAAAAGTGACAACAAGCAGGTAGCAAAATGGGAAAGGGAAACTGAGTAGAAACAAGCGCAACGCCGGGCGGCTGCAAAGTCCCCTCGCAGCATCGCCGAGCTACTCCGAAATCGGAATGTGTCAGCAACACACAGCGGGGAGACCATTGAGAACTGAAAACAGGACGCACGCACGGACGGATGGACGGCCGGAAAGAAGTGGGACATATCGGGCCTGTGACACAAAGGGCCTAGGGCACAGCGGGCTTATCCCATGAACAGGCGAAGCGGCAGATATCAAAAGAAAACGTACTTACATAGAAACGCATCAAAACAGCACGTAACTGAATAGTTTTTTTATATATAGCCTTGGGGTTCGGACCCGTGATTTGAGCGCGCGCGATCATGCGCACACGCGTGCACAGAAAAATTCATGACAACAGTGTTATAGACCATTCATCAAGAAATGCTGTGAACAAAACTGCATTGAAATACATGCACAACTTCGCGAGATATTAGCGATTATGTGTTTCGGGGTTTGAACCCCGTAACTGGCGCGACCTTGACCTTAATGTAAAACTAAATACATCAGTGGATAGCTTGCATCTTGGTCAACTAGTATACCAAATTTGATGATGATAGACTGAATAGTGTTTTTAGAAAAACGGACGAATAGCCGGACGGAGGCACGCCGGACGCCACCACCGGACGGACGCCGCCGGACGGACCAGACAGAAACAATAGTTCCCCGAACCAGGCATATTAACCATGAAAAAAGGAGAGCCTAGTGAACTGTAGGGAGATAAACATTGTCACCCATATGTGCAGGGGGGATTTGGGGCAACGTGCATCCTTCATGAGCTGGACATTCAATATGTCACAAACGATGGTAGAACTGTCCCTTCTGCGAATCCCACAATGCAAATATTAAACGCCCATCAAGATACACACATAGTCGTAGTATGATGCTCGTTTGACTGGGACAGAATTCTAGTGCATCTTAGGGCATGTAGCCATATCCTTACTCAGAGTGAATGAAAAATGAAAACTGTGTGCTTTACGTCCTCTCGGTCTGGAACAGACACATATGGGACATTTGTAAATACAAAGATGGTGGGAACGATACTGGAGGCAATGCCCGGAGGCAGTGCAACACCAGTAAATTCCCGATTGTTTAACAATACAGATAAGTGTAGCAGTAACCACGCCTCGGTTAAAACCTCATACCACCACAAGTAACCTTTTTAGTATGTAACATACTCAGAGATATTTCTCACCAATTTAACCATTTGGCTCGTCTGTAATTTCTGGTAGCATTCTCTGAAATGAGCATGAACATGGGAACAGTGGCTAGAGGAAACTGAGGGCGAATCTTGGACTGGTTCTTGCATTATGTCACAACAAAAAGCCTGATTTGTTGTGCCCTTGCGTTCATTAACTTTTGTGTCAATTAATATCGTTATTTTTGCATCACACTTGTGGTCCTCAAATTGAATGATGTAGACAATCTGTCGAGTCATTTTGTTTAATTTGCCTTGTTGCACTAACAGCTTTAACCCTTTCACCGCCAAAGTCGCATTTTAGCACCACGTTGCTTAACATATATGTCACTAAAAGGCATCAAATTGGGGTCTACTACCCAAAGACCCTGTTGTCTTAGTTTTGGGAAGTAAGGATAGACCTTATTTTATATATATGTTACAGAAGAATCCCCAATACTGCAGATAGATTTTGTTCTCTACCCAGGTAAATGTAATGGAATGTTTTGGCTGAAATATGGCTGGCGGTGAAAGGGTTAAACAGGGTCTGCTATCCTTTTACCAAATAAAAGCATGGGTTAGAAACAATTTCGGTATGTGCACAGATGGGTTTAGGGGATCATTACTGAGCTGCGTGTCTCTGAGGACAACTACTGAGCTGCATGTCTCTGAGGACAACTACTGAGCTGCATGTCTCTGAGGACAACTACTGAGCTGCGTGTCTCTGAGGACAACTACTGAGCTGCATGTCTCTGAGGACAACTACTGAGCTGCGTGTCTCTGAGGACAACTACTGAGCTGCATGTCTCTGAGGACAATTACTGAGCTGCATGTCTCTGAGGACAACTACTGAGCTGCATGTCTCTGAGGACAACTACTGAGCTGCATGTCTCTGAGGACAATTACTGAGCTGCATGTCTCTGAGGACAAATACTGAGCTGCATGTCTCTGAGGACAATTACTGAGCTGCTGATGTCTCTGAGGACAACTACTGAGCTGCGTGTCTCTGAGGACAACTACTGAGCTGCATGTCTCTGAGGACAACTACTGAGCTGCATGTCTCTGAGGACAATTACTGAGCTGCATGTCTCTGAGGACAATTACTGAGCTGCATGTCTCTGAGGACATGTCTCTTACTGAGCTGCATGTCTCTGAGGACAACTACTGAGCTGCGTGTCTCTGAGGACAACTACTGAGCTGCATGTCTCTGAGGACAAATACTGAGCTGCATGTCTCTGAGGACAAATACTGAGCTGCATGTCTCTGAGGACAACTACTGAGCTGCGTGTCTCTGAGGACAACTACTGAGCTGCATGTCTCTGAGGACAATTACTGAGCTGCATGTCTCTGAGGACAATTACTGAGCTGCATGTCTCTGAGGACAATTACTGAGCTGCATGTCTCTGAGGACAATTACTGAGCTGCATGTCTCTGAGGACAATTACTGAGCTGCATGTCTCTGAGGACAATTACTGAGCTGCATGTCTCTGAGGACAACTACTGAGCTGCATGTCTCTGAGGACAATTACTGAGCTGCATGTCTCTGAGGACAATTACTGAGCTGCATGTCTCTGAGGACAATTACTGAGCTGCATGTCTCTGAGGACAATTACTGAGCTGCGTGTCTCTGAGGACAACTACTGAGCTGCATGTCTCTGAGGACAATTACTGAGCTGCATGTCTCTGAGGACAATTACTGAGCTGCATGTCTCTGAGGACAATTACTGAGCTGCATGTCTCTGAGGACAATTACTGAGCTGCGTGTTTTTGTTATTAGGAGACATTTCCACGTCACACTAACATGACTATACTGTTATCTCATTTTGTTAGTACTATCTGACAAATATATACAAATATGAATATGCACAAACCATAATCGTGATGGCAGTCCCTCTTCTTTACATCTGGCATAAGAGCATTGTTCTCCCACTTTGTCGATTGCTCAGATAGTCTCCTTTCATATGAGCCCCTGCAGATGCGCCATACTGCCATTAAGCGCATAACTAAGAAATAGTTAGGCCCAGGATGTCTGTCTTCGGCAAAACGTTGTGAATAAAACACCGCATTGAAATGCGTGCAAAACTTGCACGATATAAGAACGAAATATAAGAGATTAAGTGGGGTTGGGATTTTTTGGGGGGGGGGGGGGGGGTTGAACTCCTTGCTGCAAAAGTGTGTAATAAAACATTTGTTTAAGCCAACTCCTTAATCACCATGACCTTGACCTTGAAATAAACGTAAAGCAATCAGTCGATAGGTAATATCCTCTAACAACAAAAAAGAAACAAAAGAAGAAGGTAATACTCTCTAAAAACGTGTACACTGGAAGTGATTGAATAGACTGAACGGTTTTCAAGAAAACGCGGCCGTCCGGGTGGACGGTCGGACGCACACACGGACGGACGAAACGAAAAAACCCACTTATTAAAGATATGGATTCAATGGCACATCCCTGAGTGTATCGAGGCTTTCAGTGGGACATTCCTACAAGAAAGACGGGCGGAAATATCCGTCATGCAGTGAATGGGTTAACCCCTTGACTGCCAGAGAAAATTCAAGAAAATATAATTGGGCAAATCATGCCATGAAAAAGACAACTGATAGAGCCAATCTGGCAAAATGGTCTGGGGATATTACTCTCTTAACTGCGTTTGGAGAAAAGCCAGCATACCAGGGTATGATGATGTCATCAGGTCAGTACGTGATACATAGGTAGCAGTCAAGGGGTTAATAGAAGAAGAACGTGAACCCCCCACAAGGCGCTTTGCACTGGAAAGTGCCAGCCACAAGGACTGGAGAGAGAGAGAGAGAGAGAGAGAGAGAGAGAGAGAGAGAGAGAGAGAGAGAGAGAGAGAGAGAGAGAGAGAGAGAGAGAGAGAGAGAGAGAGAGAGAGAGAGAGAGAGAGAGAGAGAGAGAGAGAGAGAGAGAGAGGGGGGGGGTGGGTTATTTGTGCTCAGGTTGTTTCTTTGTTACAGTTCGAAGAGAAAGAGAGAGAGAAATTGAAATTGAAATTGAAATTGAAAAATGAATTTTATTGACATTAGCAAGCAATGCTCCGATGCCAAGGAAGCACAAACCATGAACTAAAGAATAATATAAGCGTAACTGGCGACTAAATCAGTTCATAAGATTTCTTTTATTATTTAAGAAACATAAAATAAAACATCTTACATACATAGAAAGATTACACTAGAGAAAAATAAATTTACACAAAAGCATAACTGTTAGACTGACCAACCAACAATAATACGTAAGATACCAATAGGATAGGTCGGGTAATGCAGCACAAAGTTATATGCAACAATCCAATTTCTCTTTTCTAAGAGAGAGAGAGAGAGAGAGAGAGAGAGAGAGAGAGAGAGAGAGAGAGAGAGAGGAGAGAGAGAGAGAGAGAGAGAGAGAGAGAGAGAGAGAGAGAGAGAGTGCATTAGAGAAGAGGCTGAGAGGGAGGGAGGGAGAGAGAGAGAGAGAGAGAGAGAGAGAGAGAGAGAGAGAGAGAGAGAGAGAGAGAGAGAGAGAGAGAGAGAGAGAGAGAGAGTGCATTATGAAGAGAGAGCTGAGAGGAGAGAGAGAGAGAGAGAGAGAGAGAGAGAGAGAGAGAGAGAGAGAGAGAGAGAGAGAGAGAGAGAGAGAGAGGGAGAGAGAGAGAGTATGTGTGTGTATTATAAAGAGCACATTTGGAGCAAGCATGTGTATACTATGAAGAAAGAATAGAAGAAGAACGTGAACCCCCCCCCCCCCCCCCCCCCCCTCCACAAGGCGCGCTTTGCACTGGAAAGTGCCACAAGGACTGGAGGAGAGAGAGAGAGAGAGAGAGAGAGAGAGAGAGAGAGAGAGAGAGAGAGAGAGAGAGAGAGAGAGAGAGAGAGAGAGAGAGAGAGAGAGAGAGAGAGGGAGAGGGAGATTATGTGTGTGTATTATGAAGAGCAAATTTGGAGGAAGCATGTGTACACTATGAGGAATAGAATGGAAGAAAGGCGAGTGAGCGAGTGGACGAGTGAGCCAGTGGAAGGGGAAAGCAAAGAGTGGATGTTATTATTGGGTACTTGAGGAAGATTGCGGTCTATTGGAACTGGCAGACAATAACGAGGCCAGAAAATCCATCAGACTTATTTACCCTATTTTTGCCCCTTCTGCCCCCCCCCCCCCCTCCCCCCCCCCCCCCCCACTAGTCTGATTACTCTTCAACACAGGGGAACATCTTTCGTCTTGTATCTTACCCCCATCCCTTCCCACCTCACAACTATCCTTTTATGCGTTATGTTTTGTTACAGCTGTGAGGTTTATTTTTATATGGAGGATTTTAGGGGATATATATATTTCTATACCCTATATATATACGGAGCTGGCTATTCACTGAGATTGTTCTTTCATTCTATATATATTTAAGACCTCTTTCCATTGTTTATGTCAGGAAAACATCCTATGGGCGTGGATGTTTATGTCAGGGTGGCAGTAAGCATCCTCACTCGTCCTCCTCCTCCTCCTCCTCCCTCCTCCTCCTCCTCCTCCTCCTCCTCCTCCTCCTCCCCACCTCCTCCTCTCCTGATCCTCCTTCTTCCTTCTCTCTCTCCCCACCTCTCTAGTCTCTCTCTCATCTTCTCTCTCTCTCTTCTCTCTCTCTCTCTCTCTCTCTCTCTCTCTCTCGCTCTCTCTCTCTCTCTCTCTCTCTCTCTCTCTCTCTCTCTCTCTCTCTCTCTCTCTCTCTCTCTCTCTCTCTCTCTCTCTCTCTCTCTCTCTCTCTCTCTCTCTCTCTCTCTCTCTCTCTCTCTCTCTCTCTCTCTCTGTCTCTCTATCTTGTGTGGATGCGCGGGCGCGAATGCGTTCATTGTGTGTGTTCACTGTGAGTGAGTGTGTGCGTGTGTGTGCGTGTGCGTGTGTGTGCGCGTGCGTGTGCGCGCGCGCGCGCGCGCGCGTGTGTGTGTATTGGCTATGGGTATATGTTGGGTATGGGCATGGGCGAATAGGTAAACTGATGAGAGAGAGAGAGAGAGAGAGAGAGAGAGAGAGAGAGAGAGAGAGAGAGAGAGAGAGAGCCAGAGACAGAGACGGAGCCAGAGAGAGAGAGAGGGGGGGGGGGGATACAAAAAACAGACAGAAAGCGATAGAAACAGAGACAGGGATACAGACAGACAGAGGCTGCGAGTCTGCTTTTGACGCTGTAGGAAGAAAAACGAATACAATTCCATGCCAGAACAAATATCCGCTAAATGTCAATGGAATTATTTCGAAATACGATAAATGCTACAAAACATTGAGTGCGTGTGTATGGATGCATATGTATGTGCGCGCGCGCGTGCGTGTGTATATGTGTGAGCGTGCATGCTAGGTATGCATATGCGCGAGTGTGTGTGCATGTGCGTAACAATAACAATGACAATACGATACAATACATATTATTCGGTTTTTTTTGGCAGGCTTTGTGGCCGATTATGAACTTAATATGTAAAGTTGTTTGTACATGTATGTGCACGTGAGTATGCACGTATGAGCGTTCGTACGTGCGTGCGTATATGTGAATGAGCTTTTCTCCTTCTTCTTCTTCTTGTTCTTGTTGTTGTTGTTGTTGTTGTTGCTGTTGTTGTTGTTGTTGTTGTTGTTGTTGTTGTTGTTGTTGTTGTTGTTGTTGTTGTTGTTGTTCTTCTTCTTCTTCTTCTTCTTCTTCTTCTTCTTCTTCTTCTTCTTCTTCTTCTTCTTCTTCTTCTTCTTCTTCTTCTTCTTCGATCGCTCAGACAGTTTCCATGTCAATTATGAGCGCAGATGCATCATGCTGCCGTTACGCGCCTAAATAAGAATGAATTAGGCCCAGCAAGTCCGGCTTCGGCTGGAGGCAATCTTTTCGAAAGTGTTTCTTGAACATTGGGCAGCAGAATGGACCGGAAAGGCAGACAGATAGTAGATGACAGTAAGCAAAAGGAAAAGGCAGAGTCAAAGAGAGTGACAGTTTAGAGGAAGCTACAAGCACAGAACATCCAGAAGGTGGGGGAACTATTTATGCAAAAGACCCCCCCGGTATCCCCACGGGGGGGGGGGGGGGGGAGTGAGCTTTTGAAATGCCCCATCATCTGACAGTCTTGATGGTGTTAAGTGATATAATTATGATAATACGTGTCTGAGCCAGGGCCAGTGGGAAAATAGATGTCGCCACGTTCCTGACTATGTTGTGATATTATAATTATTTCGTGTTTCAGACACACAGACACACACACACAGACACACACACACACACACGCACGGACACTTGGCGTATTACTATATGATGATGCAACGTTAACGCTTGTGTTTGACGTTTTCTTGTCTACAGGTGCTATGCAAATTTGTTTAACGTCCTCCAGTCTGGAACAGACACATAATTATGGGACATTAGTACATATAAAGATGGTGGGAAAGATCCTGGAGGCAATGCCCGGAGGCAGTGCAACACCATTAAAGTCCCGATTTTTTTTTTTTAGCAATACAGATATGCATAACTACTTCGAATGAAACTGTTTAACGTCCTCCAGTCTGGAGCAGACACATGCGGGACATCATAGTAGATATAACGATGGTGGGAACGATTCTGGAGGCAATGCCCGGAGGCAGTGCAACACCATTAAAGTCCCGATTGTTTTTTTTAACAGTACAGATATGTATAACTACTTCGAATGAAACTGTTTAACGTCCTCCAGTCTGGAGCAGACACATGCGGGACATCATAGTAGATATAACGATGGTGGGAACGATTCTGGAGGCAATGCCCGGAGGCAGTGCAACACCATTAAAGTCACGATTTAAAAAAACCCAGTACAGATATGTATAACTACTTCGAATGAAGCTGTTTAACGTCCTCCGGTCTGGAACAGACACATGCGGGACATCATAGTAGATATAACGATGGTGGGGACGATTCTGGAGGCAATAAAAGTGTCTACGGGTGTATCAAAAACATTCACATTTACGACTGTATTGGGGATAAGTTAGTGACAGAAAAAGAGCAAGACAAAATTACTTTTTCTATCAATTCATGTAGACTCTTACGGGCCGACATATCCACTTTACACACACCAGGGTGCCAGGCTTACGGAAATGTAACAATAGGAATTGTTCGGAGAGTAATCTTATGGTGTATGGGGAGTGATCTTACCTAATTCAATCGGTCAAAAGGGGAAGTTACTCTACCATCAGGTAGGTCCCCAACCCTCGCCTGGTGTGTTTGAGTAGACATACAGCACGTAGAACAAAGCGCGTCATTCTAAAAATTAATTATTGATGTCATTTATATTTTTACGTCACCATTTGTAAGTTCTATCAGTTTTGTGGCCACTGGCCACCCATCATTTTTCTTTAACTCTATTTTTCACGAAGTGTTCTCCCCTCATTTTTTTTTCTAAACATCGTTGTTCTGAACCTCGTCATCTTTTTTGTGTGGTCATGTTCGTCGTCATTTGTAGATAATAAAATATTATATTAACATTATATTAATCTTTGACGACGACACCGTGTTATCATGTTTATCCCCGATCATACTCATAACCTAACCAAGATCAACGTCATTCACACACTTAAGCACGCACATAGGCGTGCGCACTCGCACACACATACGCACGCACACACACACACACACACACATGTGCATTCACACACACACACACACATACATACACACACATACACACACACGCACGCACACATATACACACACACACACACACGCACGCACGCACGCACGCACGCACACGCACACACACACACATACACACGCATATGTTTACATACACGCGCGCGAGCGCACACACTAATACACACACTTTCTTTTTCTCTTTCTATTCGTCTATCTGTCTGTCTGTGTCTCTCTCATGACTATACGACGGCATGGACAAAAATGATAGTTTCGTTCGCAAGAAATAAATAATGAAAAGACATTCGATGGCTTAGAGTCAAAACGGGCTATGTTTAGATAGTCCATTGACTTATTGTTGATGTTATCGAGAAAACCCCCCATAAAAACTGCAAATGATATAATAATTATGTGGATTATGCTTTTTACATTTCTGCAGTCCTTTGTTTTTAATACAAGTTATTCGTTTTTGCAGTAGGTTCAATAATACGTCAATGGACTATCTAAAGATAGTCCGTTTTGACTCCAAGCCATCACATTGTTTGTCATGGGTTCCATAGTAAACCGTTTACCCGATTGCTTTTTTTCTCCTCAATTTTTTAAAATATTTTTTAATGGTCAACCTATGGCGATATTTTTCACGCCAGAGGGCAGTCAATGCACTAGGGGCTTATCACGCGATTTTCTTACTTGGGCGTAGTGAGAGAGAGAGTGATGGTAGGACCACTCACTGTCTCTCTCTCTTTCTTTATCCCCAACTAATAATATAGAGAGGATTAGCCCCACACGAGCGTCATGCCCTCTGGTGTGAGAAAAATCGCACTAAGTCTCTCAATGAGTCTATTTTCTTTTGCGTCTTCATAAATCGCGTTAACATCGCTAATGGCGTTATACTCGTACAACTATAAGGCAATAAGTTCCATCCTATTCGTGTTAAGTAGTCTCACTCTCTGTCTCCCTCCCCGTTGCCTTGTTTGTCACACGTTCTCGTGTGTGCTTTGCTTCGGAACTCTTAAAAGACTGATGAACTACTTGTGATTAGTCTAATGAGTCTTCATTAGCAACCCTGATTTTCGCAACGGACAAAATAACACGTTAACTAGAGCGTTAAGACGCTAAATCACCAACCGCGCGGCAGCGTTTTCGGCTCCAGTGACCTTGACCTTTGACCCATGACCTTCATTATCGAACTTGGCCTAGATCTCTCCATTACCTACCCGCATCCAATATTTGAGCATCCTAAGTCCATCCGTTCAAACGCTAGAGAGGATACATACAAACTTACAAACATAGTCCGCCTCAGACACGAGTGAAAACATTACCAATCCGCTCTCTACGATCGCGGTTGGTAATAACAATGGTGTTAAGATAATGTGTGCGTGTGGGGGGGACACTGTCCTCATAAAAATTAATTCGAAGGTTTTTGCTCCAGAAGACGGGTAAGGGAAACAACAGGGTTGAGTTTCTCTAGACGACGGTCGCCGCGTGCGTAACTGTTACGCCAAAAGGGGTCTAAGAAACACCACTAACCGCGAATAACGTTAGCTAAGTAAAGATAACTCCAATAGCTTACTCTTCTTAAAGAGAGAGAAAAGAGTTGCTATCAAAAAGGAGATAAATCATTCCTCACTGACAGATTGCACACGTATTTCGATTTCATTGTCGGTCTGATTTGTGTGCAGAAAATTAAGTTAGCACTACATTATGTCATCTAACATGATGAACAATTAAGAAAGAGCACTACAAAAATACTTGTATTTGTTTACTTTGCTAAAATCATCCCATATAGTTTCGCTGTAGAGTGAAGAATATTTGTCTGTAGCCACTTTCTAGACTTGGTCTTCCATTTGTAAACAAAAAGTTACGTTCTCGCGAGAACTAATTTTAGCCGGAAGTTTAAAAAAAAAGTTGCACATTTCCCATGATGCAACTAACAGTTTGCGGCGTGCTAGGGCACGAGAGAGAACAAAACGTTACGCGAACCATCGGCAAACGAAGGGTGTTTCTTAGACCGTTTCTTGCCGATTTGCGCTCACGCTACGTGACGTTAGCCCTTGTGAAACGGCCCCCACGAATATCAATATAACGCAGAAGAAATTACAAGCCTGGAGCGCAAAAGAAAAGGTTTCAAGATGTATGAATGATCAGAAAAGGGGAGAAGCACAATAGCAGCATTTCCACACAGTTACAATATTTTGTTAAAAATTATTAGTGTCACCAAAGTTAACAGCCTCTCTCTCTCTCTCTCTCTCTCTCTCTCTCTCTCTCTCTCTCTCTCTCTCTCTCTCTCTCTCTCTCTCTCTCTCTCTCTCTCTCTCTCTCTCTCTCTCTCTCTCTCTCTCTCTCTCTCTCTCTCTCTCTCTCTCTCTCTCTCTCTCTCTCTCTCTCTCTCTCTCTCTCTCTCTCTCTCTCTCTCTCTCTCTCTCTCTCTCTCTCTCTCTCTCTCTCTCTCTCTCTCTCTCTCAGTGGATCTGCTTTTGACACTGCGAGAGGTACAGGAAACGAAACGTCCAAGACAGAGCCCAATTCTTTGGATAATGATTCCGGAATAACATCACAATTAATGTTAAATGATAAATGAAGGGAACGCGTGAAATACAAGGATACGAAACGAAGGACATTACTGGGAAAGAAAGGACAGAGAGGGGAAGGGCGGGTAGTGAAGAACACATTATAGAGGATGGGAGTCGCCGAAAAAGATGAGGAACTGGAGGAGGAGGGGGAGAGAAAGAAGAAGAAGAAGAGGCGGAAGAAGAAGAAGAAGAAGAAAGAAGAAGAAGAAGAAGAAGAAGAAGAAGAAGAAGAAGAAGAAGAAGAAGAAGAAGAAGAAGAACAAGAAGAAGAAGAAGAAGAACAAGAAGAAAAAGAAGAACAAGAAGAAGAAGAAGAAGAAGAACAAGAACAAGAACAAGAAGAAGAAGAAGAAGAAGAAGAAGAAGAAGAAGAAGAAGAAGAAGAAGAAGAAGAAGAAGAAGAAGAATTATTAATACCAAGCAGCAGCTGATCCTGCATCATCATCATCATCATCATCATCATCATCATCATCATCATCATCATCATCATCATCATCATCGTCGTCATCATCATCATCATCATCATCATCATCATCATCATCATCATCATCATCATCATCATCATCATCATACATCATTATCAACAACAACAACAAAAATTAGACGACAACTAGAGCGTTAAGAAGCTAGCTCACCAGCCGCGCGACAGCATCTTCGGCTCCAGTGACCTTGACCTTTGTCCAATGACCTTCATTCGCTATATTAGATATCCCAACAACCTATCCGCATGCAAACTTTCAGCCTCATACACTATCGTGGTCACACACACAGAGACAGACAGACAGACAGACACACATACACACACACACACACACACACACACACACACACACACACACACACACACACACACACACACACACACACACACACACACACACACACACACAGACAGACACACACACACACACACACACACACACACACACACACACACACACACACACACACACACACACACACACACACACAGACACACACAGACAGACACACACACACACACACACACACACACACACACACAGAGAGAGAGAGAGAGAGAGAGAGAGAGAGAGAGAGAGAGAGAGAGAGAGAGAGAGAGAGAGAGAGAGAGAGAGAGAGAGAGAGAGAGAGAGAGAGAGAGAGAGAGAGAGAGAGAGAGAGAGAGAGAGAGAGAGAGAGAGAGAGAGAGAGAGAGAGAGAGAGAGAGAGAAGAGAGAGAGAGAGAGAGAGAGAGAGAGAGGAGAGGAGAGAGACGAGAGAGAGAGAGAGAGAGAGAGAGCAAGCAAACAGTCAAACACCACTGAAAACATTAACGATCTTTGACTTCGCGGCCGACTTGTTCCATAATGACAATTAACGACGACAACGCAATTATTATCACCAACAGCAACACTAACGAAACGAATACAGCCAATGACGACATCGTAATCCACAACAGCAGCAGCAGCAGCAGCAGCACCACCACCACCCACCATCACCACCAAAATGGGTTGATAAAAGATAAGAAAGGCGGGATGGGTTTGCGGAGAGAATTAAGGGACAGGAGTGACCTAACTCAAATGTGACCCAGCACCACGAAAGGGACATTAAGTCGCTGGGCTAGTTTCTCACAACAGGCTTACAAAGTCAAAAATCTCTTTTTTGTCTGTAAATTTTGAGTTATGGGTATTTGTGTGTTCTCTAGCATCTTATCTTTCATATTTATAAAGGACAATCATTAATAGGGTCTCTAAACGGTCTTATAAGTGTCTTAAAACCAGTAGGTCAATGAATTGTCTTCCGCTGGTCTATAGACAATGTTTTCTCAAAATGGCCGATGCTCACCCTAATGACTTTAGATGCTCATAACTCTGGAACGGAAAAAGATACAATAATGGTTTTTGTATCAGTAGAAAGAGCATTGTCTGACGTTTTCAAATGTGTAATTTTCTCAGAATGGTCCCTTTGACACTTAATGTCCCTTTCTGGATCACAAATGGCTTAAACAATGAGGCTTTATACTACTTTTTGCGGACACGAAAGGGCGATAATTTTAGGCCCGAACTGCTCATGCCACCTAGCGGCGAGTCAGGGGCAGGTACTTTTCTGTGGCTATATTATACTACTACTTCATGACAGGCAAGGGCGATAATCTTAGGCAGGTGGCGTTCGCATCTCAGGGAACGAGACAGGGGCAGATAACTTTCAGCATAAAGCCTCCTTGGCTGACATTTGTTTTAAAGACCCATCAGATCACGTGTCAAAATCACGGGTTTCACGTGTTTTCCCTCTTATAGCTGGTACGAAATCTTGTTTTGACCAGGGTTTCACTCCCATACAAATGCCCCCAAACGAAAACGAAACATCATTTAAAAGAGCAGCCTCAATTTCAAATTGGGGGCATTTGCATATGGGTCACAGCTACCCAGAAATAAAACCAAGGGACTTAATCGTGGTGGGTCAGTGCATCTTTAAGTTGGGATTAGTAGCATAAGGAGAATAAGAAGGGTTGGACAACGGTTCTCGACAGCCGGAGTTGGCAATAAGCGCGCATCGCTCATAAGAGCGCGCTCATAAGCGCACATTTGTATGCTCATAAGAGCGCATCCCTTCTGCCGATAAGAACGCATGTAGGCCGCTGATTGCCCACTCCGATTTGTATCATTGCAATTCTGCGTACCCAGGTATTCCTTGTTTTTCAGATAGGTTAGGGATAGGGTTAGGGATAGTTAGGATATGTTTAGGGATAGGGTTAGGGTTAGGGTTAGGAATAGGGTTAGGGATAGGTTTAGTCCTAGTCCACCCGTCTCAAAAACAACTTCGATGGAATTTATTTTAGTTTTGTTTTATATTAAAGAAATTTTTAGAGTAAACGTTCGTGAAATTAGTTACATACGTGACAATCTGTGTATGTCTGTATATGTGTGTTAGTAAACCTCGATGATAAAAACTGAATGCGCTCATTTAGGACATTAGCGATGCGCTCAATTACGACAGAGGGGATGCGCTCATTTCGGACTACATGCATGCGCTCATATGAGCCGGGAAAAGTCGATGCGCGTTTATCGACAATAGAAAAAATGCGCGCTTATCGTATGTAGCCCGTAAAATGAGACTCGTTTCCAATTGCTGTCGAGGGCTGCATACGATAAGCGCGCATTTTTTCTATTGTCGATAAACGCGCATCGACTTTTTCCGGCTCATATGAGCGCATGCATGTAGTCCGAAATGAGCGCATCACCTCTGTCGTAATTGAGCGCAATGGGAAACGAGTCTCATTTTACGGTGTGAGTTCTTCTCCAAAATATTATGACATTGCAAAAAGAAGGTAGGGGAAGACGGGGTAAAAAGCGCATGGGCGGGTAAGAAGCCCACCCCAATTATCTCATGAAATAAAGAAAATTTCAGTCAAATTTGCCCATGAGACGAATGCTAGACATTAACGCTCGTCTCATGGGCAAAATGAGACTGAAATTGGCTTCATTTCATGAGATAATTGGGGTGGGCTTCTTACCCGCCCATGCGCTTTTTACCCCGTCTTCCCCTAAGCTTATTCCGTTGAACGGCTCTCGGTTGCAGCTTCACCCAATGCTATGGCATAAGAGGGCTGGTTGGTATTCAATTTAGGGATCATTGATGCCACAATGCCAACACTCTTGGAGTCCTCCTGGAGTCGACAGAGTGGGGATGTGTCTTGGGCAAAGCATCTCCACTAAAAGAAAACAAAAGACCTCACATAATTACAAAACCCAGGTTTCCGAGAAAAAAAAATTGTATCCTCCTTTTTGCTGACTGGAAATCATAGACGGACACGATTGTGAAATGCACAAACATTGACACGAAGAGGCAACATGGTTTATTCCATTTCTCACAGGACAGTGATGGGGCTTAATGAAGTTCACGAGAGCAGGAAGAACATGGTTAAAGGTGGACCCTGACGGATGAGTTTTGCAAGGAACTCGTTGAGATCACCAGAAAGACAGCCTTTTCAAAGATCGGAACGCTCGCTTTGCTCTAGTTTCCTAAATAAATCAAACCGTCAAATCGGCGATTCCTCCTTGGCGGAGGTGTTGGAAGTCAAATTATTTCACCCAAAGAGAAGGCGTTTGCCGTCTTTTTTCTAATGGCCGCCTGCGTATAGACCAAATCGTTTGCACGAAATGTTCGCAATACAAGCCTTTTTGTTCTTTTTTTCTTTTCAATTTTATGCAGATTATCTAAAGGAGTTTCGCTCACAACAAAGGAAGCAGCTCCCTTTTCCTTATACTGCACAACAAAAAAAGAAAACGCTTCAACCACAATGAGTGACCTTCACCCACCCCATCCAAAATGGCTACTCTCTCCGGCATCTCCGCCAAGGAGGAATCGCCGTTTTGACGGTTTAATTTCTAAGAAACCAGAGCAAAGTGAGTGTTCCGATCCTTGAAAAGGCTGTCTTCCTGATGATCTCGACGTGTTTCTTGCAAAAACTCATCCGTCAGGGTGGCCCTTTAAGGGATTTTTTAAAAAGAAACGTGCTACTTCTTTGTCGTCTTTTCCTGTCAGGTCATTTAGCATGGGATTCGCTGGGGATGCACATCAAAGAGCATTATTATTATTATTCAATATTTGAAAGTGGGCATCTCTCTGTTTCCGTTTCTGTCTGTCTGTCTGTCTGTCTGTCTGTGTTTTTGTCTGTCTGTTTGTGAGTGGGTCAATTGATCGGTCTGCAATCATGTCTGGCAGTATGTTGTTCTGCCTGGCTGGGAGGCTAGCTGACAGTCCATACGTGGAAGACGGGGTAAAAAGCCCATGGGCGGGTAAGAAGCCCATGCCAATTATCTCATGAAATGAAGCAAATTTCAGTCACCTTTTGTCCATGAGACGAGTGTTAATGTTTAGCATTCGTCTCATGGGCAAATTTGACTGAAATTTTCTTTATTTCATGAGATAATTGGCATGGGTTTCTTACCCGCCCGTGGGCTTTTTACCCCGTCTTCACCTATCGATGGCTTAGAGTCAAAACGGACTATCTTTAGATGGTCCATTGACGCATTATTAACGTTATTGCAAAAACTAAGAACTTGTATTAAAAAAAGACTGCAATTAATGTAAAATGGGGATTATGCTTTTTATATTTCTGCAGTCTCTTT
>CM065694.1:23006926-23016926 GCA_017654935.2 Phymorhynchus buccinoides
AGAAGAAGAAGAACAAGAAGAAGAAGAACAAGAAGAAGAAGAAGAACAAGAAGAAGAAGAACAAGAAGAAGAAGAAGAAGAAGAAGAAGAAGAAGAAGAAGAAGAACAAGAAGAACAAGAAGAAGAAGAAGAAGAACAAGAAGAAGAAGAAGAAGAATAGGCACGGAAAAAAAAAATTCACAAAAAAACTGTGTGCATTTTGCTTATATTTGTGTGTGTGTGAACATTCACATGAGGCTAGTACTAAACATGAGTTCATTCATTTGAAGGAAGATGATTTATGTATAGCCCTACTCCAATAGCTGTGTTTCACAGCTTTGTACCAGTGAAGTAATTGTAGTTTTTGTTTGTGAAGATTTACGTTGTAGAGGTGCCGGTGGTGTTACTGGTGTTGGTATAGTTGATACTGTCTTTCTTGTATTGTATCTGCCGGTGGGTTGTTTTGTTTCCTTAACCAACTTGAAACTGTTTATCTGAATAGCTGGCTTATTTAGAAATTAAAAAAAACACCACAAAACCCCCAACCCAACAACATTAAAACAATCTTCATCCAAATGCTCCTTTTCAAATAATGCGGCACGAAAAAGAGTTACAATATTTCCCTCTGGTGCCTCGCCCCCACCCCCCCCCCCCCCCTCCATTCCCCCTTCTCCCGGATAATGATAATAATAATAATAATAATAATAATAATAATAATAATAATAATATAATAATAATAATAATAATAATAATAATATAATAATAATATAATAATAATAATCATAAATCATAATCATCATCATCGTCATCATCATCGTAATAATAATAATAATAATAATAATAATAATAATAGTAATAATAATAATAATAATAATAATAATAATAATAATAATAATAATAATAGTACATTTATATAGCGCTTTACCTCAAATGAGTCCAAAGCGCTTAATAATCAATTATCCATCAACAAGTAGATAACAAAAATAGTATTTAAGAATGACACAAACCAGCAACAACGCATATACAAAGCAACTCTCTCTCTCTCTCCCTCTCTCTCCCTCTCTCTCTCTCTCTCTCTCTCTCCTCTCTCTCTCTCTCTCTCTCTCTCTCTCTCTCTCTCTCTCTCTCTCTCTCTCTCTCTCTCTCTCTCTCTCTCTCTCTCCCTCTCTCGCTCACACACACACAAATAAAGTTGTCCAGTGTCCAGCGTCCAGTCTCTCTCTCTCTCTCTCTCTCTCTCTCTCTCTCTCTCTCTCTCTCTCTCTCTCTCTCTCTCTCTCTCTCTCTCTCTCTCTCTCTCACACACACACACACACACACACACACACACACACACACACACACACACACACACACACACACACACACATTTGATCAACATCGACTCATTATTCGTCCTTCATTCAATGTCTATATCTCCCCTACAGTTTCAGTTTCGTTCAATAAACGCATGTACCCCCATTACACGAATCGATCAGACTCATGCAAAATACAAATATTTCGTCATATTCGTGCATGGGGATCTACCTGAATAGTTATGAAGGCAACTAGCAGGAGTTCATCATTGTAACGAATGAAAAATGGTGTTTTACGTCCTCTCGGTCTGGAACAGACACATATGGGACATTTGTAGATACAAAGATGGTGGGAACAATACTGGAGGCAATGCCCGGAGACAGTGCAACACCAGTAAAGTCCCAATTTTGTAACAATGCATATAGGTGTAGCAGTAACCACGCCTCGGTTAAACCTCATCGGCTATGGTACCGCCACAATATAATTATTTAATATTCATTTTTGTAACGCCTGCAGACGTCGCAGATGTAGGCTACTGCCGTACGACCGCCGTTGGGTGTGTGGAGCACGACCTTTACCATCGTCTCAGGTCGTCAGAGAATTCTTAACAGGAAGATACTACTACTACTACTACTACTACTACTACTACTACTGCTACTACTATTGCTACTACTACTACTACTACTACTACTACTACTACTACTACTACTACTACTACTACTACTACTACTACTAATAATAATAATAATAATAATAATAATAATAACAATAATAATAATATTGATTTTGTTACATAGCGCAACACCTCCCAGTTAAACTGGAGCTCTTTGCGCTTTACAAACGATTAAAATAAGATGCATAAATAAGCGTCACTAAAGTAATACATAAAAACTACAATAAATACTAGCATTAATACAGTACATCCGTAGGCATAAACACAGATTATATAAACATCAAGCATAGGCAATATATCTTCAATCACACGCAGACAAACAAGGGTCAACACATTAGTACATGTATTAAAGAAATAATTTAAGCATCAGAACCTAATCTTTCCTACACACAGAAATACGCACGCAGTCTTCAGGAACACTGTCTATGAGAGGCTACGCCTAAGTAGACGTTAAACCAACCATTGAGAGAGAGAGAGAGAGAGAGAGAGAGAGAGAGAGAGAGAGAGAGAGAGAGAGAGAGAGAGAGAGAGAGAGAGAGAGAGACTTGACACTTGACACTTGAAACTTTATTACGCAAGGATTGAGATTTTAGGCCAGGCATATTCTTACAATCTGTCCTTGAGACAGAAACAAGACATATACAAAACGATAAGGCAAACAGATAATTATAATATGAACATGCATGATGATACAAAACATCAAAGGAAACAACATTTGAGAAAAAATGATATAAACAAATAACTAACAAGTAGAGGGGGTGGCGCAAGAAAAGGGAGAGAGAGAGAGAAAGAGAGAGAGAGAGAGAGAGAGAGAGAGAGAGAGAGAGAGAGAGAGAGGGAGAGAGATAGAGGGAGAGAGAGAGAGGGAGATAGAGAGAGAGAGGGGGAGAGAGAGGGAGAGAGAGAAAGAGAGAGAGAGACAGAGAGACAGAGAGAGAGAGAGAGACAGAGAGAGAGAGACAGAGAGAGAGACAGAGAGAGAGACAGAGAGAATTCAGTTTTTAGTTCATCAATTAAGAGTGGGATTATCTGGGCTGTTAAGCAAGCTAGTCTCAAGAGTCATTTCTTTCTCTCGCGGAAACCTTCATTGTTATGCGTTCCGTCTTACGGCCCCAATCTGCCATGAGAAAAGGAGTCCCGGAAATTGAGACTGATCTAAAAATTGTCTGCCAAGTTTGTCTCCTCTCTCAATTATGCAAATGACGGGATATGAGGCGAAAGAAGCTTTAGACTTTACGTCCTGTAGTAGTAGTAGTCACTGAATATGACTTGTAGAGTTTAGTATGACTAAGCGAGCGCTTCTGGCCGCCCCAAGGGGAATCAGTCTATATTACTATTAGGCTACTTCCCTTTGTTGGCAACATTTGTTTTTGGCGCGTTCTGGCCAGAGCGAGACAGATATAAAGAGAGAGTTGAGTAAACAGCCTCTAAGTCAAACGACATCTGGTGTGAAGAGCTAAGGACAATAACTCCACACAAACATACCGTTTTAAATGTTCATGTGCCCCTGCGTAGTGGGTAGGTTTTCTTTTGGTTCGTTTTTGTACGATTAATCGAATGACATACCAACGCCAATAAATCATATTGTCTTAAACGCGTTTGTGCTCTTTGTTTGGCTGTATCGAACATTTCGAGGAGTGCCTGCCAGAACGGTCTATCTCAAAAGGAATAAAGAGCACAGATGGGCAGTTCTGGCATTCACCCCTCGATTTACTTGAAGCAAATAATTGTAACTGATATGAATGATTCTAATTACAATTTGTGGAAGCTAAACGCAGATATTAAGAGCCGGGGTGTGGCTGCGAATTGGGATTCGGAATGAGCGGCGTGGGAGCAACGCCACTGTACGGCCCAGAAGGCGGGACAGCAAAATAAATAAATAAAAGCCAACCCATCCATCGATAGGCCTCTGCAACTAGGGTTATTAACGCCCTTGACAGTGAGAGTGATGCCCTTGCTGGTCAGTACTGGCAAGGGCATTCACTCTTGCGAAAGGCAGCCATTTACTGGCATCAAATAGGGTTATTGGCGAGAGTTATCCCCATGTTTGGTCAGTACTGAACCATCTTCCCCCACCCACCAAGGGCATTCACTCTTGCAAAAGGTGTTCTTTGCAGACCCCCATACGCATAGCAATGTTTGTGCGTTTAGACAGGGAGGGCAAGCTAAGCCGCTCATTGGTCCGATCATCTGGGCCATCCAGCGGTATTGCTCGTAAGATGCTCATTTTGAGTCCCAACTCACAGCCACACCCTGGCCAGTCAGATCACACAACCACAAAACGGACGTTCCATCGCTTCTCGGCCTTTTGGCTAAGACAGTGATTCAGGAACATAATTTTTTGTTTATACCGTGGTTGGTTTGTTCAGCCCGTCGTACATGGCGAAAGCCGATACGCGACGTTAAACTGAACTTCCATCCGGAGCAACCAGTCAATGCTAGGTCACCAACAAGCTATCTCAATATATCTCTCTCTTCCCCATACAACAATACTTGGTAAGAATTTACCTTTTTTTGGTTATCTCAATATACCTAGCATTGTAGTAAAATCCTACAAAGCAAAGAAAACCCCCAGTGCGACTAATCTTATCACACACCGTTCCAATGAAATATCAAGTCCCACTTTACAAAAAAGATCTCGAGATGTACCAAACAGAATTATGCAGACCAAAATCAGATTTCTTTCATATTAATTTTCTACACATTGAAAAGGCAGTATCACGTCACACCTTTCAGATTTCGAATTGGTCGGTACCTTGAGTCTGGCTGAAAATCGCATTACTTTACTATGAGATTGGCTGTAGAAAGCAAAGATGTAATTTGGACCGAGACAAGTTGATTTCTTCTTGTTGAAAGCTCGCGGGGATATGAATTATAAATACAATCATTTCGAACAAAATGAAACCGTAAACAACATTTTCAATGGTCAGATAGAGAAGGGAATAAGGCGTTTCTTCAATAGTTTAAAAAATGCATTTTATTATGTGCGTTGACCTAACAACAAACAGGAAAAAACGTTATTGGCCACTGCAAAGAACACCTTTTGCAAGAGTGAATGCCCTTGGTGGGTGGGTGGGGGCAAGATGGTTGAGTACTGACCAAACAAGGGAATAACTCTCGCCAATAACACTATTTGAGGCCACTTAACGGCTTCCTTTTGCAAGAGTGAATGCCCTTTTGGATACTGATCAACAAGGGCTTAACTCTTGCCATCAAGGGCGTTAATAACTCTACTTGCAGTGGCCAATAAACCAAACCAAACAGTTTGCTGATTCCGAACAGACCATAGACCACATTGCGTCACAAAACATTTGGTCCTTATTGAATGACGTATCCCACAATCCGGTTTTCCGCAGACTCGTTAAATATGAACAGTACTTAAAGGCCGGAGGCAATATGGAGTCTGGGGAAAAATTGTGTTAGTTTTCGCTAGAGTGGCTGTTGAGTGCATTCTTTCACATGTGGCTGGATCGAGATCGAGACAAATCCAATTCTGGTCTATTCATGAACGTGAGTCTGACTGATACAACTACAAACCCAGTTCTTTCTATATACGAATACAGACGATTGATTTGATTTGATTGATTTAATTTAAAGTCTGTTCACAACAATGGTGATATTAGACTTAAATAAATTAATTCATTAAACGAAACAAAACAAAAAGAACAAAAAAGACAAAAACAAATATTGAATTAAAATTAGGGGGGGGGAAGTGTGTGTGTGTGTGTGTGTGTGTGTGTGTGTGTGTGTGTGTGTGTGTGTGTGTGTTTGTGAATATGTGTTTGTTTGTTTGTGTGTGTGTGTGTGTGTGTGCGTGTGCGTGTGCGTGTGTGTGTGTGCGTGCGTGTGCGTGCGTGTGCGTGCGTGTGCGTACGCGCGTGTGCGTACGCGTGTGTGCGTGTGCGTGCGCGCGTATGTGTGTGAGTATGCTTATAAACAACAATACATTCATAAACCGTAAACTATTGAATCAGTTATAACAAATGAACAATATCAGAGCTGGATATGACCTTTGCAATGTCAATCATTTCAAATTGTAAATGATTGCTTTTAAAGGCCCTATGTTTGCTATATTTATTGCATAACTTTTTTAAAGGGGAGTTAAAGCTGAACATTCAAAAATAATATGATGAACGGACAGTGGGTGACCACAAGCGCATTCTACATGTTTGGAAAATCTGGTCTTCCATGAATTTAGGCGAATTCTGTAGATTAAACTAGACAAAGATCTTTGACATAAGAACACTTTTGTTTTCGGAGGAAGTTTTTCATTATTCAAACAGTTTTGTAATATTGAATTTATTTTATGTTTTTCCATTTTCAATGTACTATCTGGATGTTTTTTTAAGGGCACCCTCTTTGGCTAATTTATTAGCTATTTGATTCCAATAAATGCCACGATGTGATGGAATCCAGCAATACATACAGACGAGTCGGGCTTATAAGGATATAGAAATATGATACCTTCTTTTAGGGTTTATTCTTAGTTACGTATTCGTTTGTTTGTTGCCTGGTGAACTATTTGGTGAAATATGCAGGAGATGGAAAACAAGTACAATGTATTGTTCTACGAATCAAGCACATACACGCAACAACAACAACAACAACATGAATGAATGAAAAAGTGTGTTTTACGTCCTCTCGGTCATAGACACATATGGGACATTTGTAGATACAAAGATGGTGGGAACAATACTGGCCGCAATGCCCAGAGGCAGTGCAACACCAGTAAAGTCCCGAGTTTTTATCAATATAGATAGGTGTAGCGGTAACCACGCCTCGGATAAACCTCATCGGCTATGGTACCGCCGCAATAATTGTTATTAAGGCATATCTACAGTTAACAACAACAACATCAATAACGTCACATGTGCGGCATAAAACACTTTTGAACAAAAAGTCGTATTCATTTTGAAGCATAATGAAGAAAATTTAATCTTATTCTCTCAACCCATACCGTTTCTACTCACTCGTAGCTTTCGCTAAGGGTCCTAGGACCACAAATTGTGCATGCGGATATATTATAGTTTGTCGAAATTTGTCTTTTTTCTAAAGTGGCTTGTTGTACGAAAAAGGTATTAAAACCCCACTGACCCGGCTGGATTAAGTCCCTTGGTTTTTTTCTGGCTCGGTGTACAGACTTTCCTCATATACGATCGAGGCTGCTCTTTAAAGACCCACCACGTCATGTGTCAAAATCATGGTTTTTCACGTGTTTTCCCTCTTATAGCTGGTAAGAAATCTTCCAAGAATAAGAGGGAATATCTGGATGTTGTTTTAAGGGCACCTTCTTTGTGACGTGGGGGGTCTTTAAAGTGGTGTCTCGTTTTCGTGCATGAGGAAATTTGTATGGAAGCCACACTTGGTTTTCGTACCAGCGAGAGAGGGAAACACGTGACACCCGTGATTTTCACTCAGGGACCTGGTGGGTCTTTAATTAAGTCTGCTTTTTTGTTTGTTTGAAAAGTACAAAGTATTGTTTGACAATAAGATCAATGCCATGTCGGACAGGTTTTTTTTCCTTTCGAAACCGTTCCTGTCGGACTATATCAAAGACACTGAAAAGAAAAGACTAACATCCGGTCCCTTTTCCCTATATGAGTAGTGAGGACAGAAACACTGGTTATGTCCCTTTTAAACGTGACACATTTACACGTCGATAGGCCAGTTGAATTCTCCGTTCAAATTCCAGTCTGAGTTTTTGGATAGCCGCCACTGTGAATGGTGTAACTACCCCACTAACGATAACTCTATCAGCCCGGCTCGCCGTAACTCTTAAGTAGTCCATCTTACCCTTTTAGAGTCTTTGACTATATTGCCACGTGATTGAAATGTCCGAATCGCACCTGTTCCGGGAGGAACGTTAAGTTTCAGGACTCTTTTCAAGCCAACTTCACATGTGCTACTTTATATAAACAACGGTCAAGAACAACGTTAGGCCTACAGTATGTAAAAAAATTAGTTATATTCAGTAAAGAGGGGTCTTCCATGAATTTAGGCGAATTTTGTAGATTAAACTAGACAAAGATCTTTGACATAATAACACTTTTGTTTTCGGAGGAAGTTTTCCATTATTCTCAGATTTGCCCTCATGAGCATTTTTATTTGTGTTTGCGATAATACGTGTATTAAGCTTATTTAAGAACATTTTCTACTAAATATGTTGCATGGTGTTCAACAACATTTTTTATTACCATAAATCTGATGGAAAAAATATATTAAAAATACTACGACGAACATACAGCCAAAATATTTTTGATGAAGAAATGCTTGATTGTAGTTTTTATCTAAGAGTTCTAGATTTATAAGATTTAAGTCATTTAACTAAACAGCTCAACTTTGTGTGCAACGGAACAGCTGCGGAATATTGCCACGTCGGAACTTTAAACGTCGGACTATCGTGATGTACCCGAAATATGACCCTGATCTACTTGCTACAGAGAACGTTTTTTCTTGTTGTAACATCTGGGTTGAGTTTCACGACAGGTCGCTCTACGCGCGAATCACGTTTGAGCCGAACTGGGGTCTAAGAAACACGAAATAACTTCGTCAATCATCGTCGAAATTCGGAAAACTCTAAAGGTTACTCTCACTTCCGGGGAAAAAAAGAAAAGTATAATTTCTATCGAAAAGTATTGATATCGAAAGGAGATAAATCAAACCTCTATGTCAGACTGCACATAGATTTCAATTTAATTCACATCTATTTGTGTGCAGAAAATTAATTTTGCACTATTTTTATTCCATTTAACATGGAAAAAAGAAAGTATTTAAAAAACAAACACTTGTGTTTGTCTAATTTGCTAAAAATCATCATTTGAATTTTTTGGATAGAATAAAAAACTAAAAACCACTTGTCTTTGACCATTATTTTTGGTTACTTGGGCTACCAGTTTTTGAAAAGAAAGTCATTATTCTCACAAGACATAAAAAAGCCGGAAGTAAGAAAAAAAGTTTACATATTTCCCACCTAATAGTTTGCCACGTCACGTTATGTTTTCCGCGTGTCACCTTTGGAAGAGGAGCAAAATATTTGCGAAACTATCGGAAACGAATGTGTTTCTTCCAGTTTTTTTCTTCGAATTCTGCGAACAGCTACGGGCGTCCGCCTTTGTGAAACGGTCCCCGCAATCCCTCTTTGTACGCACCAACTTCATGTATTGTTGAAAAGAGGCAAACTGCACGAATTGCACGTGCTGGAGTTTTATAAACAGAAATGAACTCACCTGCAAACCTTGTGAAATCACTTTTACGTTTCCTTTATTGCGCGTAGAGCAAGGCAAACGACCGGTTGTAGCAAAACATTCACTGCGCGCCGGGTACCGTTGATTCGAATCAGAGATGGCTCAGAGAGTACTAAACCATGGCGTGGAAGCTGAGAGGAAAAGCCGCATTGCGGAGTTTACAAGAGCCACAATGCTGTCGTATCCTGGAATGCTGTCGATGCTAAACACATCTTGTCGACACTGGTTGTCAACACTCTTTGGTTGGCCCGTGAATGGTCATCGTGATTATGTTCCAATAAATTGTCACCTGCAAAATGGAACGAAATACCAGGTGTGGTTGATGCAAAGCACCTGGATGAGCACTGTCAACGATTATATCCACGTGGAGTACGATTTGGCTTCACTTCACCAAAGTCCTGCGTCAAGTTGGAAAACCTTGGCTTTGGAAAGACAGTTAACGAAAGCATTGAGAAGTATGACAAAGATGTGTGGTTACATTCCACTTCACGTACGCAATGCAGACGGATTGTTTAATATGTTGGACAGCTGTTACATTGTGCTTAAGAGTACGTTTGCTGAACTTGATGATATTCTCTCAGGAAGGCACACAATATGGACACAGGTTCAATCCCCGAGTGATGAAGATGAACAACGATAAATACGGCTTCCTATCCGTGCATAGTCCTCGTTTTCTAGCAGGCGTTTGAGTTCCACGAAAGACAGGTAATTGCATTGCCTTCTATGGATTTAGCATTTTTAACCCTTCACCGCCAGCCATATGTCAGCCTAAAATGTCCATCAAATGTACCTGGGTAGAGAACAAAAT
>CM065694.1:23026926-23034426 GCA_017654935.2 Phymorhynchus buccinoides
CTTGAACATCATGGTGCAAAATGCTCCAGCTAGGGATGAGAACATTACGTGCGTGACCGGTTTTTGATTACCCCGCCACGTGAGCAGCCACGCTCCGAATCATGACTCGCATACATCGTCACAATCGTGATCGCATGGTACGCAGTGTGTCTGTCCCTGTCTTTACAGCACAAGCCTGAACTCCACGAACAAAGAGGAAGGCGGACAGGAAGGAAACACGGTCCAAGAGATCCAACACCCCCCTCGTTATCTCAACATCATACCCTCAGAGGTAGATTCTTTTTCTTCTTCCGCGTTCCCAGGCCATATGGCCATAATAGGTAAGGTATATGTGTCCGGTTTTCAGTTTTCACTGGTCTCCCCGCTGCGTACAGCCGACACATTCCGATTTCGGAGGAGCTCAAGAGACAAATTATTTGGAAGATTTGTTTTTGAAAAAAAGGCAGGAGAATGGGCCAATAAAGTCAGAAAGATAGTAGATAACAGAAAGCAAAGGAAAAAGGCAGAGTCAAAGAGAGTGGCAGATTAGAGGAAGTTACAAGCACAGAACTTCCAGAAGGTGGGGGAACTATTTTTTACGAAAGACCCCCCCCCCCCCCCCCCCAAGTATCCCCACGGAGAAGGAGGTGGATAAGATGAAACACGCCAGGTATAATGAATGGAACATGAGATTCATCCCACCTGACTAATAATTAAATGGCCACGGCCACCACACCTGTTGGCTGGCTGGCAAGCGTGACAATAGAAACGCATGTACGCGCAAATCCGTCTCATTGTTGCGTTTCTCTGTAATGACTACATTTAAATTAGGGCCATCATTGTTACTATTATGGGTATACGCTGGGGTTGTTTTGTTGTTGTTGCCCCAAGGCTGCATTACGTAGTAGAGGCCTCGGTCCATTGTTAGACGGCGAACAGTCTGTGTGATCAGGTGGTTATAGCGATTAATGAAGCACAGGGATTAATAATCTTCGTTCGTGTTCGGAAGATCTCGAGGGCCAGCCACACGTCCACTAAAATCGCACGACTGTACGATACGATTCGATCGCCGTGATCTCGATGCGCCGATCGCGTTTTGTTCTTGGAGACCGCGTGATCGAATCGTATCGTATATTCGTGCGGTTTTTAGTGGACGTGTGGCTGGCTCTTTAGTGTGTGTCTCTTTGTCCGCGTCTATATTTCTGTCTGAACTCCCCACCCCTCTCCCTCCTGTTGTGCAGCCACAGGGCTGGGTGTAAAAAAGTATGCATACTTATCTCATTACCCTGTATAAATAAAATTTCGTTCGTTCGTTCGTTCGTTCGTTCGTTCGTTCGTTCGTGTGTGTGAGTTTATGTCTGTCTCTTGTTTTTCTTTTTCAAACCCTCCACCTTAATAACTTAATACATATGCATTTCCGAATCGCAAATACGATCCATACAGCATAGTGACCGTTGTCAAGGAAAATAATTAAGTAAAAAAATAAAGTAGCCAATAATTAAGACAAAATTTAATAGTAAGAGAACGAATATAGGCCTACGTACCACCACCACCACCACCACCACCACCACAACAACGACAACGACAACAACAACAACAACAACAACAACAACAACAAGAAGCAGGTAAGGTTGTGGCTATTATGGCAGGAGTGTCGATGGAAGAGCATGAGATGGAAATCAGTGTAAAATAATTCGGGAACAAGAGAATAATTATTCGAGTCACGCTTGCAAGAACCAATGTCCAGTGTTTCTTTAGCTTTAAAACAGATAAACAAACCAAAGACTGTAGCAAAGACATTTCTTAGCAGTTGGGTAGACTCCAACTGTTTAGGAGGATGTTTGCATTGTATTGCCAGCTTCCACTACCCCCCCCCCCCCCCCCCCTTTTTAATTCAAAGACTCGATCCTTCAGTGCAAACTATGCTGCTTCACATAATAAAAAGCCTTAATGTTACAAAGAGCGATAACTTCGCAGCCTACTAACCTTGCAAATAATGAGGCCAATGTTTCACTTCCCACCTGGAAGGTGATAAAGGTGGAAGGTGGGAAGCGTTAGTGTTGTTGTAGGCAGTGAGTGAGTTCACAATGGTTCCCAGCTGTAGTGTAGGTGAAAGGGTGGGAGTTATATTAAAAAAAAAACCCGGCTTCAGTCAGCTGCAGAGTGCGAGCTCTTTGTATAGGCTTTTTGGTAACAGCCACGCCTCTTCATAATGACCACGTCCAACATCAGCCTAATTCAGAGCTCTGATAACAACGTAGTCACGACCAACACGCTACGGGTTCGTTTCTTTTAACACCCTGACTCACCAGCAGCAACAGCCTTACCTCTCTTCTGACAGCTAATTAACAAGACTTCAGAGCCAGAGCCAAAAATTAATTGAACCGGACCGCCCAAACCTTAACAACCTCGTTAAAAGTTTAGGTCTGCTGACAGCTGATTAACGCTTTAAGCATCCGGTATCTCGAGCGGAAAGCCCTTTAGGTGTTATTTTTGGAGTCTAGAAATTCAGAAGTAGTTTGTTTTTAAAAAAAGGGTTAGTCTGTAAAAATGTAAAAGACCTAAATCAGAATCTCAACTTGTCCTGCTACGAATGAATGCCTTGTTAACTTTGCAGACAAATTAAAGCATTTTTGAACAATCTTAGTTTAGCTTTTCCCTAGCAGATCGATGTTTTCCCCGTCTCTCGTTTATAATCACTATTTTTGTCGGTTTTTTTTCATCACCAGACTATTGCTGTGTAGTTGATGGTGAGTCGCCATGGCTGGTTGTGTTAGTGATTTTGCTTATCTTTTTGACACGAAACTAATAAATCTCTCGGTAAAGGTCAAGATGTGCCACCCCCCCTACCTATCTCGGTTAATTGTATTTTTCCGTTATTGCCTTTCTTACCATACATAAAGCTGTATTTTAGGAACATTTTTTAGCTAATAACCTTTTTGGAATACTAACCCTAACCCTAACCCTAGCCCTAACCAAGGCAAAAACGCAAAAATACA
Organism: Phymorhynchus buccinoides; assembly: GCA_017654935.2. Classification (NCBI taxonomy): domain Eukaryota; kingdom Metazoa; phylum Mollusca; class Gastropoda; order Neogastropoda; family Raphitomidae; genus Phymorhynchus; species Phymorhynchus buccinoides. The sequence goes on from CM065694.1 coordinate 23,029,905, forward strand.
ATTAACCGAGAAATGCATGGGGGGTGGCACATCTTTACCTTTACCAATCTCTCTCTCTCTCTCTCTCTCTCTCTCTCTCTCTCTCTCTCTCTCTCTCTCTCTCTCTCTCTCTCTCTCTCTCTCTCTCTCTCTCTCTCTCTCTCTCTCTCTCCCTCGAGTCAGACAGACGATTCCCTCCCTGTTCTTGTAAAGAAAAGGATTCCACAAGAAAAGGATTCCACAAGAAAGGTTAGCTTTTTAAACTATAATGTAAACGGATTGTCAGCTAAGTTGGATAATCCATCTATGATTGAGTTGTTTGCGCAACATGATTTTGTTTGTTTGACCGAAACATTTATAGATACAATTTTTGACTTAGATGTTTTTGGTGATTATTGTATTTTTGTGTCAAAGACAAAGAAGTTATCTTTTCATGGAAGGAACTCTGGGGGTGTAATTGTATTAGTTCGTAAAAAATATGAATCTTTCGTTAAGCAAGTTAACATCGATACAGATAATATGATAGTGCTGAAAATTGATAAATCGCTTCTTGGAACATCTAAAGACATATTGTACATTTCTTGTTATATTCCTCCTAATGATTCTCCATTTTGGCAAACGTCTCAAACTGGATATGGTATTGAAACCTTGGAAGAGTCCTTAATGAATCTCTATGAAGAGTTAAATGATTTTTATGTCCTATTGAATGGGGACTTAAATTCTAGAACTGCCTGTCAGAATTATTGTCAATCATTGAATGATTTAGAGAACATGTCTATCGATGTAGCAAGTGAGTTTACAAGAAATTCACAAGACAACAATAGCAATATGTTTGGTGGTCAGTTGATTGAGTGGTGTAACTTATTTGATTGCGTTATTTTGAATGGTTTGTGTGAAGGGAGTTTTGATAACAGTTGTACATTTATTTCGAGTGCCGGAACCAGTGTGGTAGATTATTTCATCATGTCCTGCAATATGTTTGTGGCTGAATGTAAATGTTGCCTTGTTGTTGAAGATGAAATTGAATCGGATCATTTACCTGTCACTTTAACATTTGAAACCACGGGCCTAATGAAGGTTGATGTATGTAGTTGCAAAAAGAAGTATCGTAAATACATGGATAGATGTGTTTGGGAAAATGACAAAGAACAGGAATTCATAAATGTATTAAACAGTCCTGAAATACAACGCAAGCTTCAGGAAGCTACAGATGAAGTAGAAGCTGACCTTGATGGTGCAATTGCAAACTTTGTAGACTGTTTGAAGATTTCCAGTAGTTCTATGATCAAAAGATGTTATTATAGTAAAAAAGTCAAGAGAAATGGTTGGTTTGACGAGGAATGTGCTCAAGCTAAAAACGAAACTCGTCATAAACTTAATTTATTTAGATCTACAAGATTTGAAGAAGACAGGAAGGAATATGTAATGGTGAAAAAGAAATATAAATATCTCCTAAAAAGAAAGGCTAGAGTCTTTAGACGTGCGAAAACAGAGCAGCTTGAAAATAACATTAAAAACACTTCAGCATTTTGGAAAGAGCTAAAAACCATTAGTTGTGGGAGTAAGAGGGTTTCTAATAACAATAATATTAATATCAATGAATGGTGTGACCATTTTAAAGAAGTATTCAAAAGCAACGAGGTAGACAACTACCCAGGATATCCTAACGAGATAATAATTACAGAGGATTCAGATCACATTTTAAACGAGGATATTAAATACGAAGAAGTAAAGAAAGCCATATCTAAGCTTAAGTCAGGCAAAGCAGGTGGGATTGATGGCATCTCTGCTGAGATGCTGAAGGCAGGAGGCGACAATGTTGTGAAGTTCCTTGTTAAGTTGTTTAATGTCTTGTTTAGTAAGGCTATGTATCCTAAAGATTGGGCTAAAGCAATAATTATTCCCATTCATAAAAAAGGTGATCGAAACGAGTCAAATAATTACAGAGGTGTTTCACTTCTTAGTATAATCAGTAAATGTTATTCATCTATTTTGAACACGAGGCTATACAAATGGTTAGAAGACAACAAGATGATATCTGAGAATCAAGCAGGTTTCCGTAAAAATTATTCTACTGTAGATCAAATCTTTAATCTCCATTCAATTGTCCAGAAGTGCTTAAACAAAAAGGGTCAAAAGTTATATGTTGCTTTTGTTGATTTTTCAAAAGCTTTTGATTCTATTCGTCATGACAAACTACTTGAATGTTTGAGAAATCAAGGAATTAAAGGTAAATTTTTGGGTACATTAAATGCTATGTATTCCTCATTGATATCTTGTGTTAGAGCAAATTTTGAGTTTTCTGACTTCTTTGAGTGTCCCATTGGCGTTCGACAAGGGTGTGTTTTAAGCCCTACTCTATTCGCCGTCTTCATCAATCAGCTATCAGATCACATGTCCTTAAGAGGTAGACATGGTATTCATTTAATGCCTGATTTAATGGAGCTCTTCCTACTTCTTTTTGCAGACGATGTGGTTTTGATGTCTACTACACCTATCGGTTTGCAAAACCAACTTAACTGTTTAAAAGAATGTTGTGATAATTTGGCACTTAACGTTAATAAAGAAAAAACAAGAGTGATGGTTTTCAGGAAGGGGGGTTTCTTGGGGAAAAACGAACAGTGGTTTTATGATGGTAGTAAGCTAGAAGTTGTAAACAGTTATTGTTATCTGGGTTACATTTTTACTACGAAATTGAGTCATAAGAAAGGAACAGACCATTTAGCAGTTAAGGGTAGGAAAGCTGTTCTGTTTTTGAAAAGAGTCCTCCAGAATTACAAAGAAATGTCTTCTAAAACATACTTTGTGATTTTTGATGCTAAGATCAAATCAATTCTTCTTTATTCGTCGGAAATTTGGGGATACCAAAGACTTGACAGTTTGGAAAAGGTCCATTTATTAGCATGTAAACGTTATCTTGGGGTCCCTATTCGAACACCTAACAAAATGGTTTATGGAGACCTTGGGAGGTATCCTATATTTATAGCTTCATGTGTTAACTGTGTGAGATACTGGATATGTTTGCTGGATATGGATCAAAATAGAATTCCCAAACAATCCTATAAAATGCTAGTCACTCTAGATTCACAAGGTAAAGATTGTTGGGCAAGTAAAATCAGGGAAATTTTATGTGAAACAGGATTTGCTTTTGTATGGCTCTACCAATCTGTTGGTAATCCCACTATCTTTCTTAAGCAATTTAAACAAAGGCTAATTGACATGTTTGTTCAAGAGTGGTCCGGTGCCATCAGAGATAGAGATAGATATGTGTCTTATAGGAGTTTCAAAACTATTTTTGAAAAAGAGCAATATTTTTCTTTTGTCGACACATACTGCTTTCGTGTTGCTTTGTCACATTTACGTTTTGGTGTTCTCCCATTGAACAATAATATGCACAGATACAGTCAGAATGTTTCAGACCGTACATGTCCTGTCTGTGTGTCAAAAATAGAAAACGAAGACCACTTTATTTTCAAATGTCCTTTATATACTGACCTACGGCAGAAGCTTTTACACAAGTTCTCTCCACTGTCACTACATTCACTCCTTCAGGCAAACTCAATGACGAAATCCCAGCTATTATCTAAGTTTATTTTCCATGCCTTGAATGTGAGGAAAAGGTTCCTCTCTGGTGAACAATTAAGTGATGATGAATGAAAGGTTACTACGCGTTTAACATTAGACATGAAATTATGTTTATCTGTTTATTTGTATTGACCCAAATGCAAATATTTATGTGATTGCATACTATATTTTATCTTTATTCCATCATTTTGCAATTTCCTATATGTAAACCACTAGTTTGCTTAAGAAGGATAACATTCCTCGTGTTACATGCACCTGAGAGTGTTATTATGATTGTTTCACTGCTTCAATCTTTGTTATCTTCGAATTTTGTGGTTTTACACAAGCCATTCTTCCATGTTTAGGCTTTGGGGTTATGAAAGTACCACTTGATGTCATCTATTGCTTAACTTTGGAAATGACGATAAGGTAGAATGGTAAGTTTATGGTATGTCTTCCAGTATTATTTTGCTTGATGCTAAGGTTGTCCGCGGATTATTCATATACTGAAGTTACTAACGTCAGGTTGACTGTGTTCTCGTTCTCTCTGTTTGAACAAGCTTAGTCTTAACATTTATTGTCGCAAACTTGTATCAAATATTCTAATGTAAATGTATTATGATGGGTGTTTTTTTGTTGTTGTTTTTTCCTTTGCCTTTTTTATTCATCTCCCATGTCTGCCCCCACCCCACCCTCTTTCCCACCCTTCCCCATGTTCCACTTCATTTTCGTGTTTGTATAATGGCCTATGGCTGATGTACATTAAACACTCAGACTCAGACTCAGACTCAGACTCTCTCTCTCTCTCTCTCTCTCTCTCTCTCTCTCTCTCTCTCTCTCTCTCTCTCTCTCTCTCTCTCTCTCTCTCTCTCTCTCTCTCCCCTTTCTCCCTCCCTCCTGTGTGTTCATAATTATTTTGTGTGGTTCTTACTCGAAGTCTAAAAGAGTAAACACAAAATTAAAAAAAGAAAAGAAAGCA
>CM065694.1:23046926-23049426 GCA_017654935.2 Phymorhynchus buccinoides
GGTGTTGGATCTCCTGGGTGGTTTGCCCCGTCCAGCCCTCCCCTTGTCTAGTCCTTTGTAGTCGGGGTGGGGGGTGGGTGGGGGGGGTGGGGGGGGGGGGGGGGGGGGCGAGGTTGTTCTCCAAGTGTCGCTGTTGTGGTGGTATCTGGTGCCGTGCCACCATGTTGTTGGTCCTGGGTGTGGTGTCGTGACTAACATTATATTACAATGAAGAAAGAGACACCAAGGTGGAGAAACAGACACCAAGGAGGAGAAAAGACACCAAGGAGGAGACAGACACCAAGGTGGAGAAACAGACAACAAGGAGGAGAAACAGACAACAAGGAGGAGAAACAGACACCAAGGAGGAGAAACAGACAACAAGGAGGAGAAACAGACAACAAGGAGGAGAAACAGACAACAAGGAGGAGAAACAGACACCAAGGAGGAGAAACAGACACCAAGGAGGAGAAACAGACAACAAGGAGGAGAAACAGACAACAAGGAGGAGAAACAGACAACAAGGAGGAGAAACAGACACCAAGGAGGAGAAACAGACAACAAGGAGGAGAAACAGACAACAAGGAGGAGAAACAGACAACAAGGAGGAGAAACAGACACCAAGGAGGAGAAACAGACAACAAGGAGGAGAAACAACAACAAGGAGGAGAAACAGACACCAAGGAGGAGAAACAGACAACAAGGAGGAGAAACAGACAACAAGGAGGAGAAACAGACAACAAGGAGGAGAAACAGACAACAAGGAGGAGAAACAGACAACAAGGAGGAGAAACAGACAACAAGGAGGAGAAACAGACAACAAGGAGGAGAAACAGACAACAAGGAGGAGAAACAGACAACAAGGAGGAGAAACAGACAACAAGGAGGAGAAACAGACAACAAGGAGGAGAAAGACACCAAGGAGGAGAAACAGACACCAAGGAGGAGAAACAGACAACAAGGAGGAGAAACAGACAACAAGGAGGAGAAACAGACACCAAGGTGGAGAAACAGACACCAAGGAGGAGAAACAGACACCAAGGAGGAGAAACAGACACCAAGGAGGAGAAAGAGACAACAAGGAGGAGAAACAGACACCAAGGAGGAGAAACAGACACCAAGGAGGAGAAACAGACACCAAGGAGGAGAAACAGACAACAAGGAGGAGAAACAGACACCAAGGAGGAGAAACAGACACCAAGGAGGAGAAACAGACAACAAGGAGGAGAAACAGACAACAAGGAGGAGAAACAGACAACAAGGAGGAGAAACAGACAACAAGGAGGAGAAACAGACAACAAGGAGGAGAAACAGACAACAAGGAGGAGAAACAGACAACAAGGAGGAGAAACAGACACCAAGGAGGAGAAACAGACACCAAGGAGGAGAAACAGACACCAAGGAGGAGAAACAGACACCAAGGAGGAGAAAGAGACAACAAGGAGGAGAAACAGACAACAAGGAGGAGAAACAGACAACAAGGAGGAGAAACAGACAACAAGGAGGAGAAACAGACACCAAGGAGGAGAAAGAGACAACAAGGAGGAGAAACAGACAACAAGGAGGAGAAACAGACACCAAGGAGGAGAAACAGACACCAAGGAGGAGAAACAGACAACGAGGAGGAGAAACACAACAAGGAGGAGAAACAGACACCAAGGAGGAGAAAGAGACAACAAGGAGGAGAAACAGACACCAAGGAGGAGAAACAGACAACAAGGAGGAGAAACAGACAACAAGGAGGAGAAAGAGACAACAAGGAGGAGAAACAGACAACAAGGAGGAGAAACAGACACCAAGGTGGAGAAACAGACACCAAGGAGGAGAAACAGACAACGAGGAGGAGAAACAGACAACAAGGAGGAGAAACAGACAACCAAGGAGGAGAAACAGACACCAAGGAGGAGAAACAGACAACAAGGAGGAGAAACAGACAACAAGGAGGAGAAACAGACAACAAGGAGGAGAAACAGACACCAAGGAGGAGAAACAGACACCAAGGAGGAGAAACAGACAACAAGGAGGAGAAACAGACAACAAGGAGGAGAAACAGACACCAAGGAGGAGAAAGAGACAACAAGGAGGAGAAACAGACACCAAGGAGGAGAAACAGACACCAAGGAGGAGAAACAGACAACGAGGAGGAGAAACACAACAAGGAGGAGAAACAGACACCAAGGAGGAGAAAGAGACAACAAGGAGGAGAAAGACACCAAGGAGGAGAAACAGACACCAAGGAGGAGAAACAGACACCAAGGAGGAGAAACAGACAACAAGGAGGAGAAACAGACAACAAGGAGGAGAAACAGACAACAAGGAGGAGAAACAGACAACAAGGAGGAGAAACAGACAACAAGGAGGAGAAAGAGACAACAAGGAGGAGAAACAGACAACAAGGAGGAGAAACAGACAACAAGGAGGAGAAACAGACAACAAGGAGGAGAAACAGACAACAAGGAGGAGAAACAGACAACCAAGGAGGAGAAACAGACACCAAGGAGGAGAAACAGACAACAAGGAG
>CM065694.1:23054426-23061926 GCA_017654935.2 Phymorhynchus buccinoides
GACTTTGCTAAAAGAAGAGAAGATTACCTGTCTTGAAGAAAAGGAACTAGGTATAGACTGCAGTTGCCTGCTGAGGGGAGAATCCAAAGGCTCACTTGAAAGATTCCTTGTCTCTTCTTCTTCTTCTTCTTCTTCTTCTTCTTCTTCTTCTTCGATCGCTCAGACAGTTTCCTGTCAATTATGAGCGCAGATGCGTCATGCTGCCGTTATGCGCCTAAGAAAGAAATAATCAGGCCCAGCATGTCCGACTTCGGCTGAGAGGAGATGGTTTTTTTGAAAGCGTTTCTTGAATGAAAAAAAAGAAAGGCAGGAAAATGGATCGGAAAATGCAGAAAGATAGATGACGGTAAGAAAAGGGAAAACGGGCAGAGTCAAAGAGAGTGACAGATTAGAGGAAGTTACAAGCACAGAACTTCCAGAAGGTGGGGGGAACTATTTATGCAAAAGACTCCTTCCCCGGTATCCCCACAGGGGAATTCCTTGTCTCCATCTGCACCATTATCTGCAATGGCAGATAGGACTTATTTGCCAAACTGTCTTAAAGGGGCACCCTGACGGATGAGGTTTTGCAAGAAACACGTCGAGATCACCAGAAAGACAGCCTTGTCAAGGACTGGAACACTCACTTTGCTCTGGTTTCTTAGAAATTAAACCGTCAAAACGGCGATTCCTCCTTGGCGGAGATGCTGGAGATAGTAGCCATTTTGGATGGGGTGGGTGGAGGTCACTCATTGTGGTTGAAGCGTTTTTTTTTTTTTGTAGTGCAGTAAAAAAAAAAAGGAGCTATTTCCTTTGTTGTGAGCGAAACTCTTTTAGGTAAACTGTATACAATAAAAAAAAATAAAGACCCACCACGTCATGTGTCAAAATGCAAACGATTTGGTCTAAAACGTGTTTTTCCCTCTTATAGTTGGTAACGCCTTCTCTTGGGTGAAATAATTTGACTTCTAGCATAAGTCAAGGAGGAATCGCCGATTTGACACGTGACGTGGGGGGTCTTTAAAAAAAGAAGAAAAAATGTAAAGGTGTTTGTATTGATCTGGAAAGTTTCGTGCAAAAACGATCCGTTTGGTGCCTAAACACTCGTCGGTTTTGTTGGCTTTGTTCTACACAAGCTTCAAAGTGAATGCGTTCTGACTTTTTGAAACATATCTTTTACAATATAATTCCAGCACCTCCGTCAAGCGCGGAATCGCCGTTTTGACGCGGTTGATTTTTACCAAAGGACAGAGCATGAGTGAGTGGCTTTGCAATATCTGTAAAAGGGTGTTTTTCCTCGTAACTTTTTATATCTGGAAAACATTTAAAACGTGTTTCTATACTCAAAAAGAAGCACCCGTCTCGGTGTCTGCCCAGTGTCTGTAAACACTCGTCGGTTTTGTTGGCTTTAAAATACATCTACAAAAGCTTCAAAGTGAATGCGTTCTGACTTTTTGAAACAGATCTTTTACAATATAATTATATTGAATCGTTAGAAAAAAAGATACAGTGGGGTTTTATTTTAAAGAGACAGGATTTAGGTCGACAATCTTCGCTTTACACGCAAGGCTAGCATGCCATTTGTGACCCAGCTCCACGAAGTGGACATTAAGTGTCAACATTTCCATTATAATATAATTATACAGTTGAAAACTTCAAACAATGTTCTTTCGAATGTGATACAAGAACATTTCTTGTATGAGTTATGAGCATTTAAAGTCAGTAAGTTGAACGTCGGTCATTTTGAGAAAACACAGTCTAAAGACTAGCCTAGCTGTATACAATGCATGGACCTACTCGTTTTAAAACACTTATAAGACCACTTAGAGACCATAGTAAACATGATCCTATATCAATATGAAAGACAAGATGCTAGAGAACACAAACATACTCATATCTGAAAAAAAAAATTTTAAAAAAATGGGTGGCGCGCCTCTGGCTGCGACGCCCTCTCCTGGTGGGAGCAACCCGATTTTCACAGATATGCCTCTGTGACTCTTAAGTACCTAATATCTCAAAATTGACAAAAGTTAGATTTTTGACTTTGCAAACCTGTTGTGAGAAACTAGCCCAGCGACTTAATGTCCCTTTCGTAGTGTTAGGTCACATTTATGTTCGCTTTATTAGATATTCAGTGAGAGCCATTTTGTTGCCACATGCAAAATAGGTTAAATTGGTTTGGAAATGTCTTGGAGTGTTTAGGACTACGGGTGACGAAAGGAGATAGAGCGTTACACGAAACACTGTTAAGTCAATATTATAATTATCATTTACGAACAGATGATTTTTTTTTCACGATTCATAAAAAGACAAAGAATCAAAAGTAATCAACTAGGTCCTTGCAGTTTTGGCCTCTTGTATTATTATTATTATGATTATACTGCCTTTGTTTTCTAATGCTTTGTTACGTTGGATGTTGTTCCTTTCTGACGTTATATTAATATGTTGCATACTGCCATTTTAAACACGCATGTTACATTGAGCATCGGTCCGTTCTAATGCCATGTTACGTTGCGCACGACCCTCAATGGATCCAATGATGCATTATATACTGCCCCTTTTGCAATGATAATGCCACGATGAACTGCTCAATGGGTATCTTAATGAGCACACTGCACAATAAGCTTTAAAGGGGCACCCTGACGGATGAGGTTTTGCAAGAAACACGTCGAGATCACCAGGAAAACACCCTTTACACAGATATCGCAGCACTCACTTTGCTCTGGTTTCCTAGAAATCAAACCGTCAAATCGGCGATTCCTTCTTGGCGGAGGTGCTGGAAGTCAAATTCTTTCAGTGAAAGATAAGACACATAGAAAAGGCATGTGCCTTCTCTTTTCTAATGGCCGCCTGAGTTTAGACCAACTCGTTTGCACGACATTTCCGCAGTACAAGCCTTTTTTATATTTTTATTTTTATTTGATACAATTTACCAAAAGGAGTTTCGCTCACAACAAAAGAAATAGCTCTAATTTATTTTTACTGCACTACAAAGAAGAAAAAGCTTCAATCACTCTTCACCCACCCCATCCAAAATGGCTTCTCTCTGCGGCATCTCCGCCAAGGAGGAATCGCCGTTTTGACGGTTTGATTTCTAGGAAACCAGAGCAAAGTGAGTGTTCCGATCCTTGAAAAAGGCTGTCTTTCTGGTCATCTCGACGTGTTTCTTGCAATAAACTCATCCGTCAGGGTGACATTGAATACACAATTGTTTAAACCACGAACTGCTCAAATTGTTTTACACTATGTTGCGGTACTACTCGCACATTGCCCTTCTTCTAACCCTTGAGACTGTCTAGAGACTGCCCTTTTCTGCAATGCCAGTTTAGGTTAGTTTTACCCAAAAGCCTGAATATACAAAGAGCTCGCACTCCGCAGTTGACTGTAGCCGGGTTTTTTTCTCTCTTTACTCCCGTCCTCTCACCTACACTACAGCTGGGGATCATTGTGAATTCACTCACTGCCTACAACAACACTAACACTTCCCACATTCCACCTTTTCACCTTTGAGGTGGGAAGTGAGAAAGTGTTGGCTTCATTCTTTGCAAGGTTTGTAGGCTGCGAAGGTATGACTCTTTATAACATTTAGACGTTTTGGTTTTACTTCCATCGTATTAAAAACAAACCCCAATGAAATAATGAACCGTTTGAAAGGGAGTTCAATGCTTATACCTAAGTAAGACCATGTTGAGAATGTATGAGTGTCACTGGAAATATAACAGACCGGTGTCAGAATCCTTTTGTTTTACTCAACAAAGCATCGCATTGATTTAGGAACACGGGACTGGGAAGGAACGGTGGTTCTTTTTGTTTTGTTCTGTTTTTGGGAGGGGGTGGGGGGTGGGGGGTGATTGTGACTGGAGTTAGGCCCCAATAATGTAGAAAGGATGGTCCAGATGTCCCTGGCGAACGTGGCAAAACACCATTTTTAGTACACCTTCTAGACACTTTACAGCCGTCATTTACAGAACGGGGGTGGCTGAAGTCGCATGCCACCAGCAGTGTTAAAGTACGGTTAGGGTTGGGTAATGGAATGGATCATTATTTGGCACGCACAGAGAGAGAGAGAGAGAGAGAGAGAGAGAGAGAGAGAGAGAGAGAGAGAGAGAGAGAGAGAGAGAGAGCGAGAGACGCAGAGAGAGAGAGAGAGAGAGAGAGAGAGAGAGAGAGAGAGAGAGAGAGAGAGGGAGAGAGGGAGAAGAGAGATGCTGAGAGAAAGTAAAAGAGAGAGTTTCGCTTTCGTTGTTTGAGTTACAGTTCGTTAGTGCATAATATGTGCGCCTGTTTTGGGGAAATCTGATTTTCCAGACCCCATCACTCTCCAGCAACGCGCGCGCCATTCACGCGCATTCCACCTTACTTTGAGACACACCATTCCCACTCCAAACTCCGGGTTCCATATCCCAGCCCTACGTTGGAAACGCTAGTTATTGTATGAACATGAGTACACACGTTTTAACTTCAAACCCTGTTGAAGGCAAACAGTAACAAGTTTCAACATCCTATGTCGATCGGTGCCCGAGATATGGCTAAAAATAGATTTTCGGTTTTCAAGGTCGTACGCGCCAAGGTCAAGGTCATGGCGGACGAATTGGTTTGCGCGGATCTCTGACCGGGGATGGTGACTCACCTCCACACAAAACCGGAAGGGAATCGATTCATAAACGCGCGCGATTAGTTCACAAATAACTCCGCCGTTTCTTAACCGAATCGCTTCCAAATATGCTGTCAGGCTTGCTGTGGCTGGGGCAAAGCCTGGCAGCAAATGTGAAGAGAAAAAGAGCGCGTCACTCTCAAACCAGCGCCAACGGGAAACGGGGCCTTATAACTCTGCCGTTTCTTAACCGAATCGCTTCAAATTTGCTGTACTCAGCGTTACCAGTACTTGGCGTTACCGTTACTAGGCGTTACCGTTACTAGTGACATTTAAACTATTGAGTCCATCAAGAAATTTACTGACGAAATGCCACCATCTACTAACATAAAAGGGACTACTCAAGATAGCACTAAGCCATAACAAGGATAATATGACTTAACGGAATGGCACCTGTCTAGTCACAAAGACTCGTCTCTATGAAACTCGGGCTGCTCCCATCTGGAGAGCGCGTCGTCGTTTGTACAGCGACACTATTTTATTTTTCTGTTTTGCATGCGGTTGGTGTGTGTGTGTGTGTGTGTGTGTGTGTGTGTGTGTGTGTGTGTGTGTGTGTGTGTGTGTGTGTGTGATTGAAGGGGAACGGGGTACATTTTGACCCAATGACAACCCCTTTGTCGCCATTGGGTTCTTAACCGTGTGCGAAACGATACGTGAGCACACTCGACCTCGGTTTTTAGTCATCTCATCAAAACGAAATAGTGTTCAGACCGGGTAAAGGTCCGAAATGGAGAATGATCAGAAACACTCTCTACTGCAAGCAGGAATGAACCCTGGGGCCGTTTCACAAGGGCTAACGTTATGTAGCGTGAGCGCAAATCGGCAAAAACGATCTAAGAAACACCCTTCGTTTGCCGATGGTTCGCGTAACGTTTTGTTCTCTCTCGTGCCTTAGCACGCCGCAAACTGTTAGCTGCATCATGGGAAATGTGCAACTTTTTTTTTACTTCCGGCTAAAATTAGTTCTCGCGAGAACGTAACTTTTTGTTTACAAATGGAAGACCAAGTCTAGAAAGTGGATACAGACAAATATTCTTCACTAACCTACAGCGAAAATATATGGGATGAGATTAGCAAAGTAAACAAATACAAGTATTTTTTTTAGTGCTCTTTCTTAATTTGTCATCATGTTAGATGGCATAATGTAGTATTTTCTGCACACACACAGACTGACAATGAAATCGAAATATGTGTACAACCTGTCAGTGAGGTATGATTGATCTCCCTTTTGATAGCAACTCGTTTCTCTCTCTGAAAGTGAAGAGTAAGCTATTAGAGTTATCTTTACTTAGCTAGCGTTATTCGCGGTTAGTGGTGTTTCATAGACCCCTTTTGGCGTAACAGTTATGCGCGCGGCGACCGTCGTCTAGAGAAACTAGACCCAGGGTTGTTGCATTACGAGGCGAATGCTTTATCTCTGAGACACTCTAACCACGTGAGCGCGTGCGCTCGGTCAGAGGCAATCCGGTACAAATGGTAAATCACAACTGGAGCACTATTTTGAAACAAAGATGTTTTTTTTCTATGACATTTCCTTTTTAACACTGACCGGCCGTGAAATCCCGTTCCAGCGTATTATTACAATCTCCTTGGATGACTCGATAATGATTGTCACATGGTACGCATCGTATTCTCTCTTGGCAATAAGCTGCAATGGACTGCACTGCGTCAGTGCTTTTTACAACTAGTTTGAACTTTTCTCTGTCAAGTATTGATGTGAATTCACTGCCATGACCTCATGACTTCGATTTCAGCAAATCAATATTAGGTATTAGGTACTTTATAGTCACAGAGGTGTCTCTGTGAAATTCGGGTTCCTCCCACCTGGAGAGAGCGTCGCAGCCAGAGGCGCGTCACCCAATTAAAAAAAAGTGTGCATGCGATTTTTGCGTGACTGATAGGAAAGGGGGTGGGTGGGTAAAGTTTGACCAAATGACAATTTTTCGTTGTACTTTTAACATAAGTGCCTGGGCAGTTTTATGTGTCGGATATTTAATTATTATGTTCGTAAGACATACGTTCAGACCGTAAGTGCCTAGTGCAAATCAATTGTGTATCACGATTGATCACGTTTGAGATAATAAAGTAGTCTTGAGTCTTGAGTAGTGGGGAGTTACAAAAGACGGAAGTCTCTTTGTGCCACACAGATCATCATCATCATATAGTAATAAGCCAAGTGTGCGTGTGTGTGTGTGTGTGTGTGTGTGTGTAGTGTGTGTGTGTGTGTGTGTCTGTGTGTCTGAAACACGAAACGGGCCTTATAACTCCGCCGTTTTTCGACCGAATCGCTTCAAATTTGCTGTGAGCCCTAACGGGGCGATGGCAACGGCAACCGAGGCGGCCGTATCATTTGCGAAAACGTTTCGCATATTGTTTTTGGTATTTGGTATATTCTAGTCACAGAGACTTATCTCTGTGAAATTCGGGCTGCTCTCCCCCGGAGAGCGCGTCGCCGCAAGTGCAGCGCCTACCCATTTTTTTTTTATTGTGGGGGGGGGGGGGGCAGGGTGAATAGTGGGGGGGGGGGGGGGGGGGCTTGGGAAACCTAGCTATCAATTTGGCCATACCAGGCAGCGGGATTTCTCCCTGCTCTTACCGACTTTCAACTGCCGTGGGATTTTTACGTGCGTAAAGCGCACGGGTCAGACTAGCTTTAAGTCCCCATCCGAAGGACTGGACGTTCAGTTCGATTTTCCTGTCAAACTAGAAAGAAAGGGCGAGGCCGGGATTCGAACCCGGGTCTCTCACGTTGCAGTCACGCGTTACGTTCGGCAGGCGAACGTCTTAACCACTCTGCCACCTTTCTCCCATGACCATCACTCACACAATAGGTCTAGCAATGTTACCGCTGTTCCGAAGAAAGCATA
>CM065694.1:23064426-23066926 GCA_017654935.2 Phymorhynchus buccinoides
TGTGGGAAAAGTGTAGCAACAGCAGAGAAATATTGCGATGACAAGTTTACAAGGTCAACTATCCAAGGTTAAGGTCAGCTTGGCTGTAATTTGTCCACGGGTGTGTTCTACCCGTGGTGATGCAGCACCACTGGCACATAAGTTGAAGCGATGTTGTCCAGTTGTTCGCCAGATATCATTTGGGACACAGAGAGAGAAAAAAAACCCCAGGTCACAATAATATATGTATTGCTAAACATTCGGGACTTTCCTGGTGTTGCACTGCCTCCGGGCATTGCCTCCAGGATAGTTCCCACCATCTTTATATCTACTGAACAGATATGTGTTTTCTTCTTAAAAAACAACAACAGCAAACAAACAAACAAAAACAAGATGTCAATGCCATATAAACGTGTTCCCATTTCAGTGGTTTATCACTGTCGTTTTGTTACTGGCCCCTTTATAACGACTCCCTCGAGCTTTCTGTCTTCTTATGCGATGGATTTGGTGGTTGGTTGATGGTTCGTCTCACATGTGCTCTTCGTAGCCGAGCTGACGTTAAACCCAAATTTCAATCACATATATATATGCATATAATTTTTATGTCTTACAACTATCATCAACAGTGTGAGCGTATGCACACATGACCTGCCCGCCCTCCCCGTGGGGATACCGGGGGGTCTTTTGTAAAAATAGTTACCCCACCTTCTGGAAGTTCTGTGCTTATAACTTCCTCTAACTTGCCACCCTCTTTGACTCTGCCTTTTCCCTTTGCTTTCTATCATCTACTATCTTTCCGACTTATTGGCCCATTCTCCTGCCATTTTTCAAAACAAATCTTCCAAATATTTTTTCTCCTTTGGGCTCCTCCGAAATCGGAATGAGTCGGCTGTACGCAGTGGGGAGACCAGCGAAAACTGAAAACCAGACACATACGTACCTTACACATTATGGCCATATGGCATGGGACCGCTGAAGAAGAAGAAGAAGAAGAAGAAGACCTGTCCGCTCTGTCCACAGCAAACTCGACACAGAGAGGGCCGTGCTCTGTCAACTCCTTTCGTGCTGTGTGGCTGGCTGACTGGCTGGCTGTACTACGTCCGCCACGTATTACGAAAGTGGTTAGCTGTAATGGAGTTCATGGAGGGAAAAGAACCTGGAACTGACAGAAATGTTCTTAATTTTTTTGGGGGTAATATTGAATACCTTAGTTAAACGTGCGTAAAGTGCGCGATACCAGTCACAATTCTGGTCTAAATGTTTTATTTTCCAAATCAACATGAACAACAACCATGACATAACTGAAGCAACAAGCAGAGCTTATGGCGTGCTCAGTTCAAAACGAATTACACAGTATAAACATTGGCGGAATTGTACCAGGAAATACAAGCAATACATTTTTCAAAAGAAAGTCACAACAAACCAAACGAACAATGGACATAGCAATAGACAAAAGAAGTAAAATCGACAAAAAAAATGATAAGTGAGAGAGAGAGAGAGAGAGAGAGAGAGAGAGAGGAGAGGGAGAGAGAGCGAGAGAGAGAGAGAGAGAGAGGAGAGAGAGGGAGAGAGAGAGAGAGAGAGAGAGAGAGAGAGAGAGAGAGAGAGAGAGAGAGAGAGAGAGAGAGAGAGAGAGAGAGAGAGAGAGAGAGTTCCACCTCACACCACTCTGCAGACCAGAACTCCAACCCCACGTCGCAATAAAACGAAATAGGACACGATGATGACATTAGGATTACATGAAATGACGCCAAGATGAAAACAGAGATACACCAAAACTAACTGAGTTAAAATATTAGGTGAGAACATGAACTGGTAAGGATGCAAGAGCTGGAAAGGAAGCAGGGGTTTGAATTTCATAGCCTTTTACTTACAGTCACAATTCTGCTTGATATCCTTGTTGTTGGCCCAGTGGCCTAGGCGTTAGAGCGTGGAAGGAAACGCGTTTCACGTACAAACAGACGCGCACACAGAGACAGAAAGCACAGGCCATTGTTCGTATTGCAACGTAGCCTACTCCCGTTCTTATAGAACCGAGAGTACAGAAATGCCTAGATAAGCTTAAGCTCCTCTGCCCATTGTTCTGTGGAAAAGGACAATTAACATAAAGAGAAAAGCGGAAAGAAAAGAGCAATGAAAGAAGCAGACTGAGATATGACATGCAGGGGAATTGGAAAAGCAAACACAAAAGTTGAAAAGCAGGGGTCTAGGGGCCCCGGAAGGCCCTTAATAGGGGTCCAGGGGGTAATACTGAAGCGATTTTTGGTAATTGAAGCCCTAAATAAGTTTAGAATAGCTAAATGTAGGCTTTATGTTTTTTTGTTCTTTATTCTAGTCATTCTAGAAATTCGGACTGCTCTCCCCCGGAAAGTGCGTCGCCGCAAGTGCAGCGCCTACCCAATTTAATTTTTTGTTTGTTTGGTGGGACAGGGTGAGGAGGCCGAGGGGGTGTGGGCACACTTGGAAAACCTAGCTATCAATTTGGCCATACCAGGCAGCGGGAGTTCTCCCTGCTCTTACC
>CM065694.1:23081926-23084426 GCA_017654935.2 Phymorhynchus buccinoides
GCCAAAGAGGGGACGGTATATAGGCCGCAAGGCCTAGGCTTAAGAAGCCTGACCCTACTACTACTACTACTACTACTACTACTACTACTACTACTACTACTACTACTACTACTACTACTACTACTACTACTACTACTACTACTACTACTATACTACTACTACTACTACTACTACTACTACTACTACTACTACTACTACTACTACTGCTACTTCGTTTTGCTCTTGTCTCTTTCTGTGTTCTCTTTTTTATCCTTTTCGAAATCATCCTAACGTTCCAAAGCTGCTTTTGTGTGCATATTTCGCACAGCAAGACTTTGGAAAAAAACACACACAAAAACAAAGAAGAGGAAAACTAAATCATATAATATCCTTCTCTTCGACATCATCCTAACTTTTCAAATCTACTCTGTCCTCTCCCTGGTTGTCGTTTCTTTCCCTGTGTTTGTTTCCAACCTTTCACCTTTCCAGATAATTAATATTGCACGTCAGCGATCCAACCAGAAAACAGCGTAGCTCCTGTCACATTTCATTGTGTCTTATTGCTCTTCTTTGACAATTGTTTGGAACCCTTTAAGCTTTATCTAAAAGGGTGCAGAATAATGCACCAACAAAAAAATATATTGTGACCCAAACAATGGTATAGTTACAAACGTCAGACGATTCCCCTTCAAATGATGGAAGAACCATTCTTGTAACTTTTTTCGTCTTTGAGTTAAAAGCATTCAAAGTTAGTAGGGTGGTTTTCGGCCATTTTGAAAAATCACAGTCTAAAGTTGAGCCTATCTGAAGAACATACACCAACCTACTCATTTCAAAGAATTTGTTTGAGCATTAAGAGACCATAATAAAGATTATCCTTGATAAATATGAAAGATGATATGTCAGAGAGCACTAAAATACGCATAACTCAAAATTGATAAAAATGAGACTTTTGACTTTGCAAGCCTTTTGCGAGAAACTAGCCTAGCGACTTAATGCCCCTTTCGTGGTGCTAGGTCACATATGTCATTGTGTCTAATCGTTCTTCTTTCACAATTGTTTGGAACCCTTTAAGCTTTATGTAAAAGGATACATCATATAGTAATAAGCCAACTGTCCGTGTGTGTGTGTGTGTGTGTGTGTGTCTGTGTGTCTGAAACACGAAACGGGCCTTATAACTCCGCCGTTTTTCGACCGAATCGCTTCAAATTTGCTGTGAGCCCTAACGGGGCGATGGCAACGGCAACCGAGGCGGCCGTATCATTTGCGCGGTTTCGCAAATGCGCGAAACGCGCATCCGCCGGCCTCTCGGCGCCCGTATCTTCGGCGTTTCTGGGCCGATTGCCTTCGAATTTGGCAGGAAGATGACCGGGGCCGGGGACTATCCGTGTGCCAAACCGGTTCAGAAACGCGCGCGCTATACCACTCCGCCGTTTCTTAACCGAATCGCTTCAAATTTGCTGTACTCAGCGTTACCAGTACTTGGCGTTACCGTTACTAGGCGTTACCGTTACTAGGCGTTACTGGTACTCGGCGTTGCGCTAGTGATAATAATTTTTTTTTTAAATGGTTCAGAAAAAGAGAAGAAAATAAACCAGAGAGAAGCAAGGACTACTGGTACCTACTGACACACTTCTTCTCGTCAAATTACAGGGTACGAAAACTTACACGACCTTTTTGTGTTTCTTTCCCCAAGAGAGTCTGCTTTGGTCATCACCAAAAGCGGTAGTGGCATCATAATCACGAGGGATAGAAAGAAGGTAGACAAGGTGGAAAGGGCTCGCTTATCTTACCTCCCCAAAAGCTTCCAGTTTGAGGACCTTGTGGAACCGTGTGAAAGTTCGTTTAACGTCCTCCGGCCTGGAATAGGCACATAATTACGGGACATTGATAACTATAAAGATAGTGGGACGATCTTGGAGGTACTGCAATACCAGGAAAGTCCCAAAGGTTTTTTTAATCAAGATAGTTGTCGAGCCCCTTGTGGAACTGAAACAACGGTGTTCCTTTTATATCGTGGTGAATGAAAGAGTGGAAGGGTGCTTTCCAATTCATCACTACTCCTAGTAAGTAGGTAGGTTATGGCTCTGTCTTTATTTATATGCACCTACTTGACCTGCGTTTCTGTGGGCTATCAACTTTACCAATACAGAATGCTAATGATTAGGTTGTTGATTGGTTTTGGTAGTGATTACAATATAGCCCCAAAATAACGCAATATAAACTTAGGAAGTTTGGCTCATCGTCATTTTATATAATATTTTTATCAATGTTCAATGCGGTTCAAAGCATGATAGTCCATTTACAGAGACCGTCGATTAAATATTGAGGCGCAATTTGAAAACATGGATTGTCGAAATAAGTTTTGAGATAAGTTGTATTTTTATTTGAAAACAAAGTTGTTTTTTGGGTAGGATTCAAGACTTAGATTCGTTATCCCGGCTCTGATTATGAATAATGGAAGAAGGAAAGAAGACTGAAAACATCTAAGAAAGAAGCACAGTCTTAAGCATGAAATACG
>CM065694.1:23089426-23099426 GCA_017654935.2 Phymorhynchus buccinoides
GTCATTAATTTCAGTCAAGTTATACGTGTCACACATCTTTATTCTGCTATACATCTGCTTTTGCATGCTCCAAGAAAACCATTATAGTACCATTATTTAGTAAGAGTAAGAGTATCAATTCATATGAGCCCATCATCCTAATGACTGATACATAAAACATATATTAGAAAAAAAATACATTGTTGCGATGTATGTAAACCTGTACAGAGATTAACACTACCACCCCCTTCCCCGTCAATCCCCCCATCCCGTCTCCCAATACTTATATCAAAGTGTCCTCATTTGTTTAATTAAATCGCATCTTTGTTTCGCAATTCGCGAGCTAGCCACACAGAAACACAGGAGAGAGAGAGAGGAGAGAAGAGAGAGAGAGAGAGAGAGAGAGAGAGAGAGAGAGAGAGAGAGAGAGAACAATTAAACGATGAGCAATATTTAGTGAACTGGGCCATCCGCCCATGTCAAACGGAACAGAGGGGTAGGGGCGATATCCTAAGAGACAGAGACAGAGACAGAGAAACAGAGAGACAGACAGACAGAAGAGTAGAGTAGAGAGAGTAGAGTAGAGGAGAGAGAGAGTAGAGAGAGAGGGGAGAGAGAGAGAGAGAGAGAGAGAGAGATATATAGAGAGAGAGAGAGAGAGAGAGATGAGAGAGAGAGTGAGTTGAGGGATGGAGAGAGAGAGAGAGAGAGAGAGAGAGAGAGAGAGAGAGAGAGAGAGAGAAGAATAAACAATGAACATGAGCAACGATTTAATGAACTGGGCCATGCGCCCATGTCAAACGGAACAGAGGGGTAGGGGCGATATCTAAGAGACAGAGACAGAGACAGAGACAGAGGCAGAGAGACATATATACAGAGAGTCAGAGAGACAGAGACAGAGACAGAGACAGAGGGAGAGAACAATTGCCTCTAATGGACCCATTACGTAGTGTCATTGGTGCAGTTCACCAGCATGTTGAAGACATCACACGCACGCGCTATGACCCAGATAGAAATGTTGCCAAAATAGAGAGAGATACTTATCGTATCTCTTCAGATCTCTCAGCTCTACTCTCTCTCTATCTTGCTCTCCTCTCTCTCTCTCTCGCTCTCTCTCGGCTCGTCTCTATCTCTCTCTCTCTCCTTCTCTCTATCTACACTCTCTCTCTCTCGCATCTCTCTACTCTCTCTCTCTCTATCTCTATCTCTCTCTCTCCTCTCTCTCTCACTATCTATCTATCTATCTCTCTCTCTCGCTCTCTCTCTCTGACTCTCTCTCTCTATATCTCTCTCTCTCTATCTCTCTCTCTCTTCTCTTCTATCATCTCCTCTCTCTCTCTCTCTCTCTCTGCTTCTCTTCTCTCTCTCTCGTCTCTGCTCTCTCTCTCTCTCTATCCTTCTCTCTCGTCTCTGTCTCTCTGCTCTCTCTCTCTCTCTCTCTCTCTCTCTCTCGCTCTCTCGTCGCTCTCTCTCTCTCTCTCTCTCTCTCTTCTCTCTCTCTCTCTCTCCGTCTCTCTATCTCTCTCTCTCTATCTATCCATCTCGATCTCTCTCATGCTCTCTCTATACTCTCGCATCATGCTCGTCCTCCTCTATCAATCTCTCTCTCTCTCGTCTTATCTCTTCCTCTCTTCTATCTCTTCTATCTTGCTCTACTCTCTCTCTCCTATCTCTCTACTCTCTCTCTCTCTCTCTCTCTCTCTCCGAGAGATAGATAGATAGATCTCTCATCTAGATAGCGAGATCTCTCTGCGCTCTCTCTCGTCTCGCTCTCTTACTCTCTCGCGATAGGAGACTGTCCGTACTTCATCTTCCACACTTCAGACACTTTATTTTACCATGGTAAGAATTTCTGCTGTGCCTCTTCTTCCTCGTCTATCCTGTCTACCTCAGCATAGCATCATATAACTAATACTATCAACCAACAATGAGACACAGAAAAGGGGGAGAAGGAGAGAGAAGAGAGAGAGAGAGAGAGATAGATAGAGAGTTTGAGAGAGAGAGAGAGAGAGAGAGAGAGAGAGAGAGAGAGAGAGAGAGAGGTTGGCTCTCAACTCTTTACTAAAAGTAGCATTCACAGAGGCATCTTGGAATGCGTACTAACAAAACACATGATCTATATCTGAGATGTTTGGTTATGACACGTCACAGTAAGAGTTGACTTAGTTCGGTCGGGCTCTCTTGTTGCCAAGTAAACTACTGCGTGTTACATGTATTGGAATACAAACAGACTAAATGCTCTCTAATCTCTCTCTCTCTCTTCTCTCTCTCTCTCTCTCTCTCTCTCTCTAATCTCTCTCTCTCTCTCTCTCTCTCTCTCTCTCTCTCTCCCTCACGAAACGTACAAGCAGAAACTCATAACATTATTCAGATGGACAGGCACACACAACACACACACACACACACAACACACACACACACACACACACCACACTGTGACCCACACACACACACACACACACACACACAAACAACAACAACAACAACATACGTTATTTATACGGCGCTGAATCTTGATAGAAATCAAATCAAAGCGCACACACACGTTAGCATTCATAACGCATTCAAACAAAAATGCAACACAAAGCGAGCACACACGCTTGACATAAATGGTATACAGCAGAAACAGACCTAAAGGCAAGAGAGAGAGAAGAGAAAGAGAGTGGAGCCTCAATCAACGAGGGAACAGGTGGGCATTTAGTCTGTTTTTATTCCAAACACACACACACACACACACACACACACACACACACACACACACAACACACACATAGATACAGCATTACAACACCCCTCTATCTACCTACTACTACTTCTACGCACACAACGTCTTTACACACAATGTGGTTTGGATTAAGAGCCAGAGATAGTAGCGAGCACAGAACATCATCACAGGCAAACAACGCTTGCCAAGCGAACAACACAAGCTTTCACTGCTCTTCTCCACGCTTGGTGTCCAGTCAAACCCCCCCCCCCCCCCTTCTCTCTCTCTCTCTCTCACTCCTCTCTCTCTCTCTCTCTCTCACTGGTCTCTTTCTCTCTCTCTCTCTCTCTCTCTCTCTCTCTCTCTCTTTTCTGCGTCTGCTGCTACTAAGCCTAACCGTTGCTGCTGCTGCCGTTGCTGCTGCTGATGTTGCGGCTGCGACTATTGCTAAGTTGATGCTCTTGTCGGTTACTAGTACTACTACTACACACACGCTATTCTACCCAACAATAAGTTTGGTCCGAGTCGGGTTGTAAACTTAGCTTACAGACGACAAGTCTTCTTCCTTTACTCACTGTGCGTATGTTATATATGATAATTATAATGGCCATGTGTGGGCAGTGACTTCTCTTTCTCTTTTCCAGCGAAGTGAGAGAAGAAAAAAAGAAAAGAAAACGGAGACAAAAAGACAGAGAGTGAGGTAGAATGAGAGAGAAATAAACGGTTTAACACGTGAAGTTGTGCACACTTTTCTGTTAGATCGTTTTGGACTTATTGTAAAGAGTGACCAAGTTTACATTTGCAGGGGCTGGGTGTGTTTTGTGTGTGTACATTTCTCCTCCATTTTATTGTTTTTCTTTATTGATTTGTTATTGACTGTCGCTATTTTTGTGCTATTTTTAAAAAAAACAATTCGAGTGTTTGTTGTTGTGGGGTTTTTTTTCGCTGTGCTTGAGACTTGTTGGTGCACCGTTTTTTAGAATTTGCGAAAATTGTGGTTTTGGGGGGTGATAATGGTAGGATTAGTATAACAGCGGTAAGTGTGTAGTTCTAAGATGTTAGTAAATGACGCGTAGAGTGTGTGTGTGTGTGTGCGTGTGCGTGCGTGTGTGTGTGTGTGTGTGTTGTGTGTGTGTGTGTGTGTGTGTGTGTGTGTTGGTCTGTGCTTTCTCTCTCTCTCTCTCTCTCTCTCTCTCTCTCTCTCTCGTCTCTCTCTCTCTCTCTCTCTCTCTCTCTCTCTCTCTCATTCGGGGTCTCTCTCTCTCTCTCTCTGTGTATGCGTGTGTGTGCGTGTGTGCGTGTGTGTGTGTGTGTGTGTGTGTGTGTGTGTGTGTATGTGTGTACGTGTGTGCATGTGTGCATGTGTGTGTGCGCGTGCGCGCGCGTGTGTGCGTGTGCGATGCGACTTTTTCTTATCTTTATCAGTTGTTTGACACCCTCTTCCCCCCGGCGCGTGTGCGGCGACCCCCCCCCCCCCCCCCCCTTCCGTCTCTCTTTGTTTCTTTGTTTCTCTCCCCGACCTCCTCCATCTCCCCTAAAATGGTTTCCAAATATTAAACGAGATTATTCCAAAGATTTAGCGACTACTGGTTAATCAAAGAAATAAGCCAATGTCTATGATAATAACGCGCCGGTGTTGCATAAAATACCTAACCCGTGAAATAAATACTCTTTCCTCATTCGAACTGTTTGCTGTTTGGGAATAGATTCTCCCCTAAATACATTCAGAGGCGTCTTGTGGCATGCAGGAAGAACAGAAGATTCATCATTAAATACTGAGAAGTCAGGGATATTTTTCTAATATTTATTATTATTTATTTTTGTTTGCATGGGTGGATGTTTATATCGTTCGCCATTTTGAAAAAAAAACCGAAGCTAAGTGGCATGACTTTGTACACCGATTTCTCGGCAAAGATGTAGATTTACACCCTCCCGCTCTATTTCCGGGTTCTTTCCATGTAGATTAAGCACTTAAATCTCAATATTTTAAATAATAGTTGACTTATTTCTCACATGGAATAATAATGGTTATAGTGTGCATGCGGAGGGTACGTATTTCACGGGAGGTACTTATTTCTCATGACACCAGTATTCAGTCATGGATTATTCTACGGAAACCGAAACATCTTCACGATTTGTAACCATAACAGGCTACTGACAATTCAACCCTCGATATGTTGTGTCCGGAAAGCCGACCATTCGTTGTCTCAACATCCGACTCAACTGCCGCCACACGAGAATAAATGACATTGTTTGACGTAATGTTATCGAACAAAGGAGGGCAACTCTCTTTCTAATTGACTCCCCCTCCACCAAAGTTGAATACGATACGATTTATCTAGCAATGCGTGGATCAGGGCCAAAAGGGAGTCAAACAAAGCGTCATTCTCATATTATATTCTACATAATGCTAGCTTCGTCATGTCGTTTCCTATGTTTTGTTCTATTCATTTTTTTCCATTTCCTTCGATGGATCCTTTTCCATCTTTCCATTTTTTCGGTGGATCTTTTCCATTTCCTTCGATGGATCCATGCATCTTTCGATGGATGCCCATTGCTCTTTCATTTCCTTCGATGGATCCATGGCATCTTGCATCTTTCCATTTCCTTCGATGGATCCATGCATCTTTCCATTTTTCCCTTCGATGGATCCATGCATCTTTCCATTTCCTTCGATGGATCCATGCATCTTTCCATTTCCTTCGATGGATCCATGCATCTTTCCATTTCCTTCGATGGATCCATGCATCTTTCCATTTCCTTCGATGGATCCATGCATCTTTCCATTTCCTTCGATGGATCCATGCATCTTTCCATTTCTTTCCCTTCGATCGATGGATCCATGCATCTTTCGGATGGATCGTTTCATCTTATTTCTCTCATCTCTTTCCATTTCCTTCGATGGATCCATGCATCTTTCCATTTCCTTCGATGGATCCATGCATCTTTTCCATTTCCTTCGATGGATCCATGCATCTTTCCATTTCCTTCGATGGATCCATGCATCTTTTCATTTCCTTCGATGGATCCATGCATCTTTCCATGTATGTTTTGCTTACTGTGTGTCTTTCGCTTCATCATGGATCATCATCTTTCATGGTTCTGCTTTAATGTGTCTTTTCCACTTTCTGATCATTTGCAATCTTTGTCTGTCTAGCATTCTTGTCTCCTTCGATGACGCTCTCTCTGTCTCTCTCTGTCTCTCTCTCTCTCTGTCTCTCTCTCTCTCTCTCTCTCTCTCTCTCTCTCTCTCTCTCTGCTCTCTCTGTCCTCTCTCTCTCCCTCTCTCTGCTCACTCTCTCCTCCTCTCCCCCCACCCCTGCGCCGAGACCTCCCTGCGCCCCTTCTCCCCTCCCTCTCCTCTCTCTCGTCCCTAATAATCTCTCTCTCTCTCTCTCTCTCCTCTCTCTCTCTCCTCTCTCTCTCCCTCCCCCTCCCCCCCCCCCCTCCCCTCTCTCTCTCAGTCTCGGCGCGCGCGCGCCTCTCTCTTCTCCTCCCTCTCTCTTTTAATCCTGAGAGAGATTTGAGAGAGACGAGAGAGAGAGAGAGAGAGAGAGAGAGAGAGAGAGAGAGAGAGAGAGAGAGAGAAAGAGAGAGAGAGAGAGAGAGAGAGAGAGAGAGAGAGAGAGAGAGAGAGATAACAAATGAACAACAAGGGGGCGGTCGCCCGAGCGGCAGACATGTCCGTCACCAGCAATGCCACGCACTTGCGACACCCCGTAGAGTGTCACATCCTGACACAAAATTGGAAGGGATTCTGTCTTCTAGTTCACGAGATACAGCTTGAAGAAGAAACATATAGCGCAAAGAAGGAAATTTCGGTTTTCAAGGTCACACTTCAAGGTCAAGGTCAGCATGGTGATAATTTATGCTCGGATGTTTTCTTCTCTAGGGTATACAGTACCACACACAATCTGAAGCGCTTCTGTCAAGAACCAATGTGGAAAATATGGCTTAAAACCCAATGTGTAGACCCCTACCACATTCAAGGCCTACTGATCGCCCGGACCGTGACCTTGACCTTGATCGGTATGCCACCATCAGAACGGGCATAAGCCAAAGTACCTTCATGCCAAATTTGAAGACACTAACACTAACGGTGTGGGGAGTTTATGGCCCCTGAAAGATTTTCGGTTTTTCAAGGTCGTACGCCAAGGTCAAGGTCGACACGACGGCAATAATTTGCATGCGCGCGGATGCCTTCCTCTCATGGTGACACACCAGCACACAAAATTTGACGTGATTCTGTCAACCCCTTCGAAAGATATCCTTGGGACAGACAGGAAAGGAAAAAAAAATGACCCTCCGATTTTCAGGCTCCAGCGATCTTTTTGACCTTGACCTTGATCTTGATAGGTATGCCATCATCAGAACGGGCATAAGCCAAACCACCTTCATACCAAGTTTCAACATCCTATGTTGATCGGTGCCCGAGATATGGCTAAAAAATAGATTTTCGGTTTTCAAGGTCGTACGTCAAGGTCAAGGTCACGACGGCAAAATGGTTTGCGCCGATCTCTTCCTATTAAGGAGGCACACCTTCACACAAAATTTGACCATTTGCGATTCGGTCAAGCGGTTCGGGAGATATCCTTGGGACAGACAGAAAAAAAAAAAAGAAAAAAAAAATACAAACCAGCCCATTGCAAAGTCCGTTACCTTCGGTGACGGACAATGAGCAATGAATTATGTTTGCTGAAGAGGGCCATCTGCCCATGTCAAAGAGAACAACAGTGGGAAGGGGGGAATTATTCGATTCAAAATACCAAAAAATGAAAATGAGAGAGGGAGACGAAGAGACAGAAGAGTAGAGGGAGAAAGAGAGGGAGAGGGAGAGAAGAGGAGGAGAGAGAGGAGGAGAGAAGAGAGAGAGCGAGGGAGAGAGAGAGAGAGAGAGGAGAGAGAGGAGAGAGAGAGACAGAGGAAGAGACGAGAGAGAGAGACAGGAGAGACAGAGAGACTAACAAGCTTATTAACTACAGTTGTGTGTAGTTTACTTTTTGCGTAATTATGTTTCTTGTCCTTTCGTTTGAAATACGTTGTAATGCTTCCTTTACCCCCGAAGGGTCTTGGGCATTAAAAGAATGAAATGTTATTCTCCTCTGTCATCACTGTCTCCTCCCTATCTGTCTTTGTTTGTCTCTCGATCTCTATCTTATAACCCCCCCCCCCCCGCCACAACACACACACTCCACACACACACACACACACACACACACACACACACACACAACACACACACACACACACACACACACACAAACACAAACTCTCTGTGTTTCTCTCATTTCATTTTAGTGAAGTGGGTTTTTATGATATTCATCTCTTTAGGTTCAGCCTTTATTTTACAAGTCATAGTCCCTCTCTCTCTCTCTCTCTCTCTCTCTCTCTCTCTCTCCCCTATCTCTCTCTCTCTCGAATCCAGCTTTCTCTCTCTCTCTCTCTCTCTCTCGATCTCCTCTCTCTCTCTCTCTCTCTCTCTCTCTCTCTCTCTCCTCTCTCTCCTTTTTCTTTCTCTCTCTCTCTCTCCTCATATCTCTCTCTCTCCTCTCTCTCTCTCTCTCTCTCTCTCTCTCTCTCTCTCTCTCTCTATCTATCTATCTATCTCAAGCTAAAAGTGCTATTATTCTTCAAAAATTGTCATTTGTCTCAGCATTGTCTTCTTGTTTTCGTATTCAATTCAAACCACCAATTCCAAGTTCAGCATTGCTCATTATTATCCATGCTTGCTTTTTTTCCCAATTTGATTCTCTGGTCAATTATTTCATGTGCCAAATTTTTGTTTCATTTTCTTGACTTGATTGTTTTTATGTCGTTTTATTTGCCTGATGGATGGTGTGAGTGTGTGAGTCCCGAGAGGGCCAGATGTGCAAAGAAGCTATTGTAGGCTTATCCTTTTTACCCTCAATAAAAACATTCGTATGTTCGTATAAAAAGAAAAAAAAAAAAGAAGCTATGTAAGCCAATCTGCCCTTTTACTACTCCTCTCTCCTTCGAAAACAGTTCAGTGTTCAGGTCTTCAGTGTTCATCTTTGTTCTCTCTCTCCCTTCTCTACTCTCTCTCTCTCTCTATTCTCCATCCTCTCTCATCCTCTCTCTCTCTCCTCTCTCTCTCTCTCTCTCTCTCTCTCTCCATCTCCTTCTCTGTCTCCCCCTCTCTTCTCTCTCTCTCTCTCTCTCTACCTCTGTTCTCTCTCTCTCTCTCTCTCTCTCTGTGTCTCTGTCTCTTACTCTTTGTTTGTCTCTCTCTCTCTCTCTCTCTCTCTCTCTCTCTCTCTCTCTCTCTCTCTCTCTCCTCTCTCTCTCCTCTATCTCTCTCCTCTCATCGCTCTCTCCTCTCTCAAACACACACACTCACGCTCGCACACAACCACACACCACACAACACACACACACACACACACACACACACACACCACACCTTACACACACAAACTGTAATCGGTATAGGTATAACAGTAACAGACAATTACGATCTTGTCCATTATGTGGTGCAAGCGAGGGAGGAAAATGACATTCATTTGATCTATGCTTGTCATGCATATTCATATATACGTGAAGCCGTGTTTTCACGTTCACTGCTTACTCAGAGAAATGACCTGAATACCATTTCAGACTTCTTTCAATGTCTAACCCTTTCACCGCCAGCCATAGTTCAGCCAAATATTTCCATTAAATTTACCTGGGTAGAGAACAAAATCCGTCTGTAGTATTGGGGATTCTTCTATGACATATATAAATATAAGGTCTATCCTTACTTCCCAAAACTAAGACAATAGGGTCTTTGGATAATAGACCCCAATTTGATGCCTTTTAAGTGACATAGGTGTTAAATCATTGTGGTGCTAAAATGCGACTTGGGCGTGAACGCTCTTAAAGCCCATGCAAATTCATCTCTCTTCCCCTCCGGTTTTTTTCTCGTCTCTCTTTAATCCTCATCGCATGGCAACATGCATGTCTTCATTCTTAAACAGATTGTCTTCAGCATAGAAAAGAAAAGAGTCGCATTGATAATGTCCATACGCCCCTTGTGGGGCTACAAATTGCCCCTTATCCCTTTACGGGGCTGTGGTGGCCTACAAATTTCATAATCTCCCTTTACGGCTGTGGCCTACATTTCATATTGTCTATCCCTTTTACGGCTGTGGCCTACATTTCATATTGTCTATCCCTTTACGGCTGTGGCCTACATTTCATATTGTCTATTCCTTTACGGCTGTGGCCTACATTTCATATTGTCTATTCCTTTACGGCTGTGGCCTACATTTCATATTGTCTATTCCTTTACGGCTGTGGCCTACATTTCATATTGTCTAT
>CM065694.1:23104426-23106926 GCA_017654935.2 Phymorhynchus buccinoides
CCTTCCCTCCCCCCATTCCCACATAACGATGATACAGTGCGCATGCATAATTGCACGAATAACAATTCAGGGAGATGAAGGGGTGTGTGTGTGTGTGTGTGTGTGTGTGTGTGTGTGTGTGTGTGTGTGTGTGCGTGTGTGTGTGCGTGTGTGCGTGTGCGTGCGTGCGTGTGCGTGCGTGCGCGTGCGCGCGCGCGAGTGTGTGTGTTGATGAGCGTAAAGAGCCAGCCACACGTCCACCAAAACGGCACGACTGTACGATACGACTCGATCACGTGGTCTCCAAGAACGCATGTCAGACTGGCGCATCGAGATCACGACGGTCGTGATCGAATCGTATCGTACAGTCGTGCGATTATAGCGGACGTATGGCCGGCCCTTAAGTCTCCAGCTAGAACTTTGTATCGGGTTTGTGTTCGCGTAATACAATACATCATTGTACGAGATGACTAATACTGAGCATTTACCGTGCTTCAATCAAACCAACGACGCGTGCGTAGGACTCAGTCGTGGGTGAAATTAGTATACGTAGTAGTAGTAGTAGTAGTAGTAGTCGTGATGGCACAGCGCACATAGTAGCAGGAATAACAAATGCTGGGGGATGATGAAGGCGGGTGTATGATAATGACTGTGTGTACATAAGTCAGAGAGGGAACGATGCTTGAAGACATTTCTTGTTAGGACGTCTGGTTATGATTTTTGATAAGTGGCTCGAGGGTGAGTCCAATCCCCTTTGTTTATCGCAGACTGGTCTGATTGCTTGTACGAGCGCGCAGAATTTTGAAGGAAGACAAACAAACAGAATGCATCTATTTCTGTTGATTTATTCAACTTTCCCTGGGGGGGTGGGGGTGGGTGGGGGGGGGGGGGGGGGGGGAGGGGGGTCTCCAATCATAAAACCAAGCCAAGTCTCTGTTTGTGTGTCTCTCTCTTCTCTCTTTCTCTGTCTGTCCCTCTGTCTGGCTCTCTGTGTCTCCGTCTCTGTCTTTCTCTGTCTCTGTCTGTCTGTATGTCTGTCTCTTTCTCTCTCTCTCGTTCTCTTTCTCTCTCTGTCGTTATAAGTGTGGGTGTGAGTGTGATTTGTTAATAGTGTGGCCTGGGCGTCTTTAAGCGTCCATCCGTGTGAGTGTTTCAAGTTGGTTGCGAAAGTGTACTGTAGATTATGTCATTCATTATTTGGGCGTGATTGAGAAATTGACTGAGGGATCAGGGAAGGGGGGTGTTGGTCAATGTTTGATGTATACTTTTTGTTCATTGTGTTTACTATTCATTTTAGTGATTTCTGTAAAGCGCTTAGAGCTTAAAGATTAGGCGCTCTAAAAGTTGTCTTAATAAATAAATAAATAAAGTATTCATATCTTCAGTTCACAAATCGAGGGGTAATTGCCTAACAGTGTTATCACAAAAGGAAAAAAAGAAAGGTAATGACACGCTTAGGCAATTCCCCCTCGAAATATGATTTGTATATATCCGCGTCAGAACACCAAACGTAGGCCTACTTGTATTCTTTCGGTTTCCCCAACAAGCTTTTTATGTCAGATGTAAGTATGTTTAGTATATCAGTAGTAGTAGTAGT
This sequence comes from Phymorhynchus buccinoides, assembly GCA_017654935.2. Lineage (NCBI taxonomy): Eukaryota > Metazoa > Mollusca > Gastropoda > Neogastropoda > Raphitomidae > Phymorhynchus > Phymorhynchus buccinoides. The sequence continues at coordinate 23,106,003 of CM065694.1, forward strand.
AGTAGTAGTAGTAGTAGTAGTAGTAGTAGTAGTAGTAGTAGTAGTAGTAGTAGTAGTAGTAGTAGTAGTAGTAGTAGTAGTAGTAGTAGTAGTAGTAGTAGTAGTAGTAGTAGTAGTAGTAGTAGTAGTAGTAGTAGTAGTAGTAGTAGTAGTAGTATAGGGACTAATCAAGCCGTCAAGCTTTCTCAATTTCTAATTTGAGATTTAATATTTTTAGCGGTCAAGGTTTTACGGTAGAATTTTCCTACAATACAATAATTAATAATCAATTCTTCTAAATACATTTACCAATTTTGGAGAATTATCAAGACGGTTTTTGAATATATTAATTGTAGGTGCACATTATAGATCAAAAGTTAAATCATTCCAAAAATTAGGAACTCTGTTAGTAAAACATTTCTAGTGTTAATTTTTATATTGCTTAATAACAAAAACCCTTACCGTATGCATTCCTTGTTGTATTGCATTGAGGTGATTTAAATAGGCTGTTCCAAGACAGATCAACAAGGCCATTGAATATCTTCTGGGCTTCAATAAGGTCTCCCCTTACGCTTTCTTGCTTTAAGTGAATATAAATTTAGATACAAAAGTCTATTTTCATAGGTCTTGCTTTTACATCCAATTGTTTTGTCCCTATGCCTGGTTTTGGTTTTAATGTTCGTTTCAAAGACATAGGGACAAACAGGTGTTAACCCTTTCACCGCCAGCCATATTTCAGCCAAAAATGTCCATTAAATTTACCTATATAGAGAACAAAATCCATCTGCAGTATTGGGGATTCTTCTGTGACATATATGTAATTAGGTCTATCCTTACTTCCCAAAACTAAGACAATAGGGTTTTTGGATAATAGACCCCAATTTGATGCCTTTTAGTAACATATGTGTTAAATCACTGTGGTGCTAAAATGCGACTTTGGCGGTG
>CM065694.1:23111926-23116926 GCA_017654935.2 Phymorhynchus buccinoides
TATAGCTGGTAGGAAATCTTATTTTGACCAAGTGTTGCTCCCATGCAAATGTCCTCATGCACGAAAACGAGACATCACTTTAAAGAACAGCCTCGATCGTATACGAGGAATGTCTGAATGTGGGCCACACCGACCCAGAAAAAACCAAGGGACTTAATCCAGCCGGCTCTGTGGGTCTTTACCGTTTCTTCTATGTCTGAATAAAGTCAATCATGTGCTAAAACGGATTGATGTGTTGTATCATATGATCTAGGTTAGTTTTATTCGTCATTTTGGCTGTTAAATGTTCCACACGTGCATCACGAAATAACACTAAGAGATAGATATACCAAGAAAAAAATATAGACGCAATGGCGCAATGAATTTTAATGTGAGGCCACCGACCTATACACATTTGGAGGTGTAACTAAAATATGCACACGACTAAAGCAAAAGCAGGTAAAGAACACAATGTTTAGAACAATACTTTCACAGGTAAAAATGAATGCGGATACGATCCGACAAAAAGCTATTTAGCAAGTTAAAGACCCACCACGTCACCTGTCAAAAACATGGTTTTCACGTGTTTTCCCTCTTATAGCTGGTAAGAAATCTTAAGAAATATTCCAAGCATATGAGGGAATGTGACACATGACGTGGGGGGTCTTTAAGGATTTACAAGTGACATAAACTGTTCCCTTTGTTGTAAAGCATAGTATATGAACATAGCAACGTTTCTAGTAACTAAACAACTTTCACTTTGCAATAAACAGTTTAGTAAGGGGGGTCTCATCGTTACTATCGTTATATTATGTTTGTACAAGTATTTACGTCTCAAGTCGTTATATATTGGACAATCATACAATACATGTAGTTCATCTTCTAATTTGTTACATGAGGGACAAATGTTTCGAAATATCTGTATATCGCTGGTTGATTTTTAGTTCATTCATTCCAAAACGAAACTGTACAAAAGCTGATCTAAATGTACTGATAAGAAAACATAAAAGAGAGAGAGAGAGAGAGAGAGAGAGAGAGAGAGAGAGAGAGAGAGAGAGAGAGAGAGAGAGGGGGGGGGGGGGGGGGTCAGACAAAAGCAGCAGACTGGTTGCAGAACTGGATTGCTTTAGTTATCCGCTTCTTGTATTCCATAAAATGTGCGATTTGGGCATACAACTATGCACTCTAATTATATACAATAATTATAAGGAATACGCGCAAATATCGAGTAAGTGTGTGAATATAACTATGGCTTGTACCCACGTGTCGTCATATCCGGCCACAAGGAGCGCCATATTATGGGAGACCGCCATCTTAGTCACTAACTTTGTTTGAAAAATGCCAGATCGATGCTGCGTATTTGGCTGTTCCAATTCGAAACTTAAATCTAAACTGTATTTATAACATCTGGATGTTTTCTTTACACGTTTAGATAACATTTTCACTTTGCTTACACACAAATAAGGACTAAGATGGCGACACTTCCGTTGGAAGGGTCGAGATGCGCACGCAGGTGGGTTGGAGCCATTCCTTTTGTTTCTTCTTCTTCTTTGGTGTACTACATTACACGTCTTTATTAGATATTTGTGACAGAGTATAGGAAAACCAGGCTAAAGTCGGAAATTATTACTTTTGACGTTTTTATATAATCTGAAAGTTTAAATTCCACAGATTGAAAAGCAAAAAACAGAATTGATCTATGTGGCATAGTCTTTTTTCTATAATTTGTTAAAGTTGACAAAATACACAGAATCAAGTATAACTAAGCTACCTGTTTTTGTGCATTGCCAAGAATGTCTCTCAGCGACATTAGCCGGGTTTTCTCACACTCTGTCACATTTGAACGTGTCCAGCCCAGCTACATTCCCTTGGAGTACAAAAGTTCTAGCCTCTGCATAGGTAAAGAGCTGTATGTAAAACAGGAACCATCAGCACGGTCATTCATTTCAAAGTCAAACTAGCGCAACTCCGAGTACCAGTAACGCCTAGTAACGGTAACGCCAAGTACTGGTAACGCTGAGTACAGCAAATTTGAAGCGATTCGGTTAAGAAACGGCGGAGTTATAAGGCCCCGTTTCCCGTTGTCGCTGCTCCGAGAGTGACGCGCTCTCCCTAGTAACGGTAACGCCTAGCAACGGTAACGCCAAGTACTGGTAATGCTGAGTACAACAAAGTTGAAGCGATTCGGTTAAGAAACGACGGAGTTATACGGCCCCGTTTCCCGTTGGCGCTGCTCTGAGAGTGACGCTCTCTCCCGATTTTCTTCAAATTTGCTGCGTGTTGCCCCGGCAACAGCAAGCCTGACAGCAACTTTGACGTGATTCAGTCAAAAAACAGCAGAGTTATAAGGCCCGTTTTGCATCATGCTGCTGTTATGCGCCTAAGTAATCGATTCGCTTTCGGTTTGGCGTATCGATAGTCACCGTCCCCGGTCATCTACCTTCCAAATTCAAAGGCAATCCGTCCAGAAATACCGGAGATACGGGCGCCGAGAGGCCGGCGGATACGCGTTTCGCGCATTTGTCAAACCGCGCAAATGACACGGCCGCCTCGGTTGCCGTTGCCATCGCCCCATTAGGGCTCACAGCAAATTTGAAGCGATTCGGTCGAAAAACGGCGGAGTTATAAGGCCCGTTTTGTGTTTCAGACAGACACACACACACACAGACACACATGCACACGGCACTTGGCTTTTTATGATATGATATGATGATGCTTAACGGGATCAGTGCTGGAGCTAATCAAATTTGTGAATAGAAGGTGAATGGAAGGGAGAGGGAGAATGAAGAATTTTAAAAGCCATATTACTGAACTTGGCGAACTAGTGTTTTTCTTCTTACATGGTGAGCTAGTTACACAAGTGGCGATGGTGTGTGTGCTACGAAATGGTTATGACTATTAACTTTTCATGTGTTCACTGTTGTGTGTGTGTGTGTGTGTGTGTGTGTGTGTGTGTGTGTGTGCATGTGCGCGTGTGCGTGTGTGTGTGAGCGTGTGCGTGCGCGTGAGAGAGAGAGAGTGAGAGAGAGAGAGAGAGAGAGAGAGAGAGAGAGAGAGAGAGAGAGAGAGAGAGAGAGAGAGAGAGAGAGAGAGAGAGAGAGAGAGAGAGAGACAGAGAGAGAAAGAGAGAGAGAGAGAGAGAGAGAGAGAGAGAGAGAGAGAGAGAGAGAGAGAGAGACAGAGAGAGAGAGAGAGAGAGAGAGAGAGAGAGAGAGAGAGAGAGAGAGAGAGATGCGCGCACTGAGAAAGCCACAAACGCTATAGTAGCCTCCATCTGATGTGGTCCATTAAGCAGGAACGACCACTCTCTCTATATCTAGTTCCACCAAACAGCCAATCAGCACACTACCAGTGAAACAGCCAATCGGATCCAACGATGGGTAACGCGACGTGATGGAGAAGAGAATGACAGGAACTTGGTACAAGTGAAGGAAAGGGGTGGGGTGGGTATTTGTTTTTTATTTGGGGGGAAGGTGTCACAAAGTGGGAGGGAAGTCAATATAGCGTAAAACCGTGGGGTGCGCACATCAATCATCATAATCATGCGGAAACGACACGGATATACACGTCTGGCTGCTTCCAAAGTGTCAGAGAAACAAAGCAACGCCAAAGTTAAAGCGTTTACGAGACTTCAGGCTTCAGACTTCTGATACTTTATTTTGCAAGGATTTGTTTGGAATTTAGGCTGGGCCTAGTCTTCCATTCTGTCCTTCTGTTCTCTGAGAGAGAGAGAGAGAGAGAGAGAGAGAGAGAGAGAGAGAGAGAGAGAGAGAGAGAGAGAGAGAGAGAGAGAGAGAGAGAGAGAGAGAGAGAGACAGACAGAGATATATATATATGTGTGTGTGTGTGTGTGTGTGTGTGTGGGGGGGGGTTATCAAAGGGTTCATTAAGAAATTAAGAAAAAAGCCGGAAAAAAATGGAGTAGCAATATTTAGAAATCTGAGAGAAAATAAAGAAACAGAGAATGATATAGGCATAAGGACAAAGACGAGGGGGACATAGTGTGGCGCAAAAGAGAAATAAACAAAGAGACAGAATGAGAACAGTCTATCGGGCAGACTGACACTGCCCTCTGTCCCGCCATTATTTAGACAGGGACGACCACGCGCTAATTCCACCAACGATCCAATCAGAACGGTAGGACTACCGATCAAGTATCCAATTAGATCCGACGAGGGATCACGCACAGACTGATGAAGTAAGGATGTTAGAGTGGCTACAGGGGGTGAAATTGGTGGTGGTGGTGGTGGGGGGGGGGGGGGGGGTGAGGGTGCTTTACACGAAAGTCATTCGGGCGTACACAAATGATGCACACCCACCCACCATGCGGGGGAAAAAAAGTACAGGAATGTACTTGTTGGGCAGCTTCCAAACATGGGTGGTTTTCCAAGTATATTAACTCATTCGCATCGCAACGATTTTCAATTATTCAAAAAACCTCAAAAAATCACTCCAGCCATGCACACAAACAAAACGTACATAAACAAAAGGAGAAGATTAGCTGGGTGTTTAGAGCGCCTTGTGGATTGAATGTCCCTGGCCTTTTGGTTATAGCGCTACCCCTACCTACTTTGATTAATTATTGTAATAAAACTGAACATTGTTTTGTTACTTTTCTTTCTCTTACTAATGGATAAGATATCAAAGTAAACACCTAAACTCTTTTCGCGCTACAAAGGTTTCGTTTATCGATGTACTAAAGCTTCAAACTTTGATTTTCGTTTTTCTCCAAACTACTGAAACGGGATATACGCTACTCTGGTAGGGGAAGACGGGGTAAAAAGCCCATGGGCGGGTAAGAAGCCCATGCCAATTGCCTCATGAAATGAACAAATTTCAGTCACATTTTGCCCATGAGACGAATGCTAAACATTAACACTCGTTTCATGGGCAACATGTGACTGAAATTTGCTTCATTTGATGAGATAATTGGCATGGGCGTCCTACCCGCCCATGGGCTTTTTACCCCGTCTTCACTTAGGCAACTCTCGAAATGAAAGAAGGTTACAAGTTTTTACTAC
>CM065694.1:23121926-23126926 GCA_017654935.2 Phymorhynchus buccinoides
AGAGAGAGAGAGAGAGAGAGAGAGAGAGAGAGAGAGAGAGAGAGAGAGAGAGAGAGAGAGAGAGAGAGAGAGAGAGAGAGAGAGAGAGCGAGCTTGAAAACTTGAGAACTTAAACTTTATTTTCCCAGGATATGATGTTAGGCGACGAGAGAGAGAGAGAGAGGAGAGAGAGAGAGAGAGAGAGAGAGAGAGAGAGAGAGATGAGAGAGAGAGAGAGAGAGAGAGAGAGAGAGAGAACTTGAAAACTTGAGAACTTAAACTTTATTTTCCAAGGATATAGATGTTAGGCGAGCGAGAGAGAGAGAGAGAGAGAGAGAGAGAGAGAGAGAGAGAGAGAGAGAGAGAGAGAGAGAGAGAGAGAGAGAGAGAGAGAGAGAGAGAGAGAGAGAGAGAGAGAGAGAGAGAGAGAGAGAGAGAGAGAGAGAGAGAGAGAGAGAGAGAGAGAGAGAGAGAGAGACAGACAGAGAGAGAGAGGACAGAGAGAGAGAGACAGAGAACTTGAAAACTTGAGAACTTAAACTTTATATTCCCAGAATATAGATGTTAGGCGACGAGAGAGAGAGAGAGAGAGAGAGAGAGAGAGAGAGAGAGAGAGAGAGAGAGAGAGAGAGAGAGAGAGAGAGAGAGAGAGAGAGAGAGAGAGAGAGAGAGAGAGAGAGAGAGAGAGAGAGAGAGAGAGAGAGAGACGGGGGGGGGGGGGAGAGAGGGAAGAGGCAGTCAGACAACAGACAGTCAGAAATAGAGATAGTGGGACTATGACATGGATAAACTCGCAGACTGATACAAAGTACATCGTCCCTTAATCAGTCGATCAGCAATGCGGACCTCTTGTTACAACTACCACCGAACAGCCAACATCACCATCTCTCCTGAGACCAGCAGTCAATTAGGTACAACGAGGGGCGCACGAAATGGTGTAGGTAGATATGCCTGTATGTCTGTCTGTCTTTTCCCCACAATGACTAGGTAGATAAAGAGACCACAAACTATATCCGAGTTTGCAGAGGGGTGGGATGGGGGGGGGGTGGGGTGGGGAGTGGAGGTTGTATGAGAAATACGGAAATGAGCTACGAATGACGGCATGGGTAGGTAGCTCGCATAACATCAAGGAAGAAATCGTAAGAGGAAACCATGTCATGGAAACAATCATACAGGGAAACAATGTCAATGTGAGGGAAACAATCCCACATGGAAGCAATCCTACAGGGAAACAATGTCAGGGAAACAATCCTACATGGAAACAATCCTACCAGGAAACCATGCCAAGCAAACAATACTACAAGGAAAGATTCACAGGAAATCGATTGCACGGGAAAACAGTATCAGGAAAACATTAATACGGGGAAACATTGCCAGGGAAACAAGGAAATAACATCAAGGAAACTATTGTGTAGGAAACAAAGTTTGTGAAACCAGTAACGTGGAGCGCAAACAATGTCAGGAAAAGGCATTGTCTGGAAAAACAAAAACGCCTTACATAATGAAAAAATAAGGTTTCAAAAAAACTTTTACGAGAGTACAATATCAGGGCAATTATTGTATATGGACCAGTCACAGAAAATTACATTAAGGGAACCATGTCACGCAAACCAATGCAGGGAAAATAATGTTTAAGAGAGAGTAAAGGAAAAAACCCAACACATTTAACGCGATACATTGAGAATAAGACGCAAGTATGTGAATAAAAAAACCTAGTCAAAACGTACCAAAAACGTACCACAGATAGACCAAAATAACTTTGTTAAAAAGCATGTAAGACTGTTTCTTGAAAAGAACTGTTTTCTATGAGAATAAATACGGCCTGCCCTCTTCCTAACCGTGAAAATAGGGTTTTACGCCCTCTTCGGCCTTTCGGCCATGTGGGGCATTTGTAAATATAAAGATGGTGGGAACAATACTGGAGGCAATACCCGGAGGCAGTGCTTAACCAGTAAAGTCCCGATCTTTTTTTTTTAATACAGATAAATTATGTGCAGCAGTAACCACGCCTCGGATAAACCTCATCGGCTATGGCACTGCCACAAGTTATAAAACCTCCTTCCTACCCCCCCCCCCCCCCCCCCCCCCCCCCCCCACCCTCCCTTTAAGTAAAACGAAACAAAACCCAACATGTTTTGATGAACAGATAAGGACGACATATGGAAGGGGGAGATGCTGGGTACCAGGCCAGAATGAAAATATTGAGCACTTTGGGAAGAGAAAAACAGTTTTCCCCTCATGTATTTTAATATTGTTTTTGTTGTTGTTGTTGTTGTTGTTGTTGTTGTTGTTGTTGTTGTTGTTGTTGTTGCCTGTCTGTCGTTTTCTGACAATGACTGCCAGTAGCAGAGGGGGCAGCTGCTATTCCAGCGAGCTGGTCTGTGATTTGTTTATAGCGGATAAGCCTTGCCCAGGGTACATCCCCACTCTCTCGACCAGAGGGATTTGAGGACAAGAGTTGGCATTGGGGAAGGTCCTCAAAGGCCATGCGCGTTTCGCGCATTTGCGAAACTTCGCAAATGATACGGCCGCCTCGGTTGCCGTTGCCATCGCCCCGTGAGGGCTCACAGCAAATTTGAAGCGATTCGGTCGAAAAACGGCGGAGTTATAAGGCCCGTTTCGTGTTTCAGACACACACACACACACACACACACACACACACACACACACACACACACACACACACACACACACACACACAGACACACACACACACACCACGGACGGACAGTTGGCTTTTCACTATATGATGACAGTTTCACTGTCATGTCCAAGAAAGATGAGCACGAACATAGTCAATAACACAGAGATACACGGTAGCCAAATGCATATACACTCTCAAGATACGAATATGATTACAAGATTTTAGGCCCAAGCCCCTATTCGATGGGGGCAGCTTCATCGTGATGCAAGAACTCACAACTCACACATTCTCTCTAAGGCATGCGTGACCATAGCATGGAATAGAGACATTTGACATAATAAGCACTATGCTATAAAAAGCAGAAGAAGACACATTCTCAGAAACATAATAAGTATGTAGACGACAAAGACACTGGGAAATTAACACGAGCACAACGTGTAGGTTAGCAATAACAGATCACTAAAAAAAATCGATGGCTTGGAGTCAAAACGGACTATCTTTAGATAGTCCATTGACATATTATTGAACTTAATACGAAAACTAATAACTTGTATAAAAAAGAGACTGCAGAAATATAAAAAGCATACCTCCCTTTATATATTTCTGCAGTCATTGTTTGATACAAGTTATTAGTTTTTGTAATAGGTTCAATAATACGTCAATGGACTATCTAAAGATGGTCCGTTTTGACTCCAAGCCATCGAGAGTCTTAGTATCTCCACGAAACAGCCAATCAGTAAACCAGACAGAATAGACAGCCAGCTTCCATGCCAATCCACAAGGTATGGTGAAGGAAAGGAAGAACGGAACAGGGCCGATGGGAAATGAAGAAGAGAAGTACTGAGTCAAAAGAGCGTCCAATAAAAAGCGCAAGTGGCATCATGAAGCGAAAAATATACAACACCGACGTTACGTGGCATGCAAAATGCTAGGTAACAATTTACCACCATGGGTGTTGAAATATGAAAGGAGTTTGATGAAGGGACTGTTTGAATTATAAAAAAAAATCCTAACAGCAATGGCAGATGACAAACAAATGGACGGCCTGTTTGCTTCACAAATGATTTGTGATTTAAAAAAAAAAAATTGACAAAATAACGAAACATAGACAGACAAGAGCAACGGCAGAATCACAGCTAGCCAGACGGAAACACGTTTACACAAAACAATGCCATGTTCCCAGAGTGGTCTAATAGCGATAGAGGAAAACAATACAAAACCCTTTATTTCTACGGAATAGCAGTGTTTCCCATAAGGATCAAATTTGAGGGTCCCAGGGACCCCCTGTGCAAAATTTTAAGGGTCCTTTTGAAATGTTTAAGGGTCCCCAATCAACAGTTAAAAGCCTACTTCAGTGAAGGTGAATGTGCGAAACACACAAGCTACATACCTGCCTTGTCACGTAAAATCATGTATAATACTTTGCGCATGCTCACGCACATAACAGAGAGTAGAGAGATTAAACTTGGTCTGTGAAAAACATGTGCGTCCTTGGGATGCACAGTGCTGAAATTAAAGAGTCCCTTCCTGGTTTTAGTGCTTCAGGGACGCACAAATGTGCTTTATGGGAAACACTGGAATAGTCAAACAGATTTCATTCAAAACCCACAATAAACGCTCAAGGTCAAAATAGAAGAAGAGGACAGGGATAAAACAAAAAGTTAATTCAACCCGGTGGTGGGGTGAGGGGAGATTTGAGAGCATGCAGAGAACGATTCAGCATAAAATAATGAGCACAAAATGCCGGCCATCATCATGCAGAAATTGTACATAATGAATCCATTAGGCACCTTCTGAAATGTCAGAGGATCAATCGGGCGTGCGAAATTAAATGCTAGCTGAAGAGAGTAATGAGGGGACGAAACGAAGGTGCGAATGGTGAAGAAGAAATTCTGCTTAACGTCCTCCGGTCTGGAACAGACACGTATTGACATTAGTAGATATACAGATGGTGGGAACGATCCTGGAGGCAATGCCCGGAGGCAGTACAACACCAGGAAAGTCCCGAATTGTTAACAATACAGGTGTGTATAAGTGTTTTTGTGCGAATGGTGATGAGGGTGGGGAGTTGATGATTGCGGTGAACGTGGAAAGGGGTGGTGGTGTTTGCAGAGAATGCATGTATTAAAAGTAGAGAAGAAGTAAGTAAACAAAGAAGAAAATGAATAAACCAAAATCATACAACTGCAACGCCGAGCGGCTGCAAAGTCCCCTCGTAGCATCGCCGAGCTACTCCGAAATCGGAATGTGTCGGTTGCACACATACATAAACACGCATCAAAACAGCACGTAACTACATAAAAACGCATAAAAACAGCACGTAACTGAATAGTTTTTTGTATATAGCCTTGGGGTTCGGACCTGTGATTTGAGCGCG
>CM065694.1:23136926-23141926 GCA_017654935.2 Phymorhynchus buccinoides
ACACACAGAAATGACATAAGCAAATCCGTTTTCGAAAGTAGTACTTAGTGTCTGTCTAACGTAGCTTTCCAACCTCGTTAATTAAGAAGAACACATTTTGATTTTAGCTGCAATATTTCTAAAACCATTTTTGTTGTTGTTGTTGTATATTTACACTGATATTGTTGGGTGTGCTTTCTTTATTCACACACACGCAGGACACACACAACACACACACACGCCTGCGTGTGCGTGTGCGTGTGCGGCGTGTGCGTGCGTCTTTGTGCGTGCGTATGTGCGTGCTTTGTGTGTGTGCGTGTGCGTGCGATGCGCGCGAGGTTAGTGTTGCGGTGTGTGTGCGTGCGTGTGCGTGCGTGTGCGCGCGTGTGTGTGTGTGTGTGTGTGTGTGTGTGTGTACAATATACAGACGTATGTGTGTGTGTGCGCGCGTGTGTGTGTCCTTGTGCGCGCCCGCGCGTGTGTGAGTTGTGCGTGTGTATGTGTGTGTGTTTGTTTGTGTAGTGTGGGGTGCGCGCCGCGTCGCGTGGAGTGTGCGTGTGTGTGTGGTGTGGTGTTTGTTTGTGTGTGTGGGTGCGTGTGTGCGTGCGCGTGTGCGTGCGCATGTGCGTGTGCGTGTGTATGTGTGTGAACTGTGACGAAGAAAGCCAGCATGCTTTGCAAAAGTATTTCTTAACTCCGGGAGGAAGCAATTGACGCGCACAAAAAACCAAGATGTCACCGCCTTCCTTCCCCTCCCTCCCTCTCTCTGTCTCTCTCTCTCTCTCTCTCTATCAAATAAATATTAACACCACCACCACCACCACCCTTATAATATCACACATTTGCCATTATCCAGACTGTCGTAGATTTGTTTTAAATGCAAGAAAGCTTTACGAAACCTGCCAAGCTAACGCATGAAATCGGAAGACAAAACTGAGGAAATTTTCGTGTTATCATCTATCATCATCTCTCTCTCTGCGGTCTCTCTGTGTCTCTCTCTCTCTGTGGCCTCTCTCTCTCTCTGCACTCTATGCTCTCTCTCTCTCAATCATCTCTCTCTCTCTCTCCTACTCTCATCTCTCTCTCCCTCTATCTCTCTCTCTCTCTCTCCTCTTCTCTCTCTCTCTTCTCTCTGTCTATCTCTCTCTCTCTTTCTCTCTGTCTATCTCTCTGTCTCTCTCTCTCTGACTGTCTCTCTCTGTGTGTCTCTCTCTCTCTCTCTCGCTTTCTGTCTCTCTCTCTCTCTATCTATCGTCCAGCTCTATCTCTGTCTGTCCCATCTATCTCTCTCTATGCCCCCCCCCCCTCTCTCTATCTCTCTCTGTCTCTCCCCTCCCTCTCTCTCTCTCTCTCTCTCTCTCTCTCTCTCTCTCTCTCCCTCCACCCTCTCTCTCTCTGTACTTGAGTATCTTCTTGCAGGATGAGAAATTGGAAACGGGAGTGCACGTGCACACTCGATGATGACGACGCTTGACGCTGACAAGTCACGCAAATCTTCTGAAAAAATAATTCTGCTATTTTTGCTCGCTATGCTCAAGTCCACCCAATGCATGCATTTCACGCGATTCGTGACTCGCATCGTCAAAATCGCATCGCATCGCCATACGATTCCTATGCGTGTAGCTCGCCCTTCAGACTCCCAGTGTGTCTGTGGTATCAGACAGGGATTATATAGCATCGTGGCGGATTTTAACCTTTTCCCCGCCATTCATTTTTCAGCAACAACATTTTCCATTAATCTTACCCTGGTAGAGAAACAAAATCATCTGCAATATTGGACATTTCTCTGTGATATGTATAAAGTCAGGTCTATCCTTACCGCCAAAAATTAAGAAAATAGGGTCTTTGGATTACAGGCCCTGAGTTGATGCCTTTCAGTGGCATGGGTGTTAAATCATTGTGGTGCAAAAAATGCGACATTGGCGGTGAAAGCGTTAAAAAGATTTGCTTTTTAGCCAATCCGACAGGGATCCTCTTAAATTGTAGGGGAAGACGGGGTAAAAAGCGCATGGGCGGGTAAGAAGCCCACCCCAATTATCTCATGAAATGAAGCAAATTTCAGTCTCATTTTGCCCATGAGACGAGCGTTAATGTTTAGCATTCGTCTCATGGGCAAATGTGACTGAAATTTTCTTTATTTCATGAGATAATTGGGGTGGGCTTCTTACCCGCTCATGCGCTTTTTACCCCGTCTTCCCCTAAGACAGTGTCGGTTTCCTCAGAGACCGATGCGGCAGCTTCGGCTAGTTTGAATTGTATCCATTGGCTGATGGTACTGGTTGCCACAGGGTCAATGTTGAATGTATAGTTTTAACCCTTTCACCGCCAACCATATTTCAACCAAAAATGTCCATTACGTTTACCTGGGTAGAGAACAAAATCCATCTGCAGTATTGGGGATTCTTCTGTGACATATCTAAAATAAGGTCTATCCTTACTTTCCAAAGCTAAGACAATAGGGTCTTTGGATAATAGACCCCAATGTGATGCCTTTTAGTGACATAGGTGTTAAATCACTGTGGTGCTAAAATGCGACTTTGGCGGTGAAAGGGTTAAACTTTCTTTGGCGAAATAAAGTATTTTTTGTAAATAAATTGTGCCCTTCCAGATAGGGGCAGACCTTAATCGATTTTTAAAGTTTTTTGACTTCATTTTAAATGGTGGTCCTGGACATTTTAATCAGAAGCATGCTCAGTGCAAAAGAACATCATTTTATCATAACTTTTATACATCAAAATAAATATGATTAAACTAGCTAGCTAGTTAACAATGGGTGAAACAGTCGAGCCATGGCACTTAAACTTATATTTGTTTGAAAACTGTAACTTTATCAAAATAAAATTAAAAAGTGTCCCTCCCCCCTATAACTTTATAAATAAGAAATGTCCCATATGGTCTTTTATAGAGCGAGGGGACGTAAAGCATTAACCCTTTCACCGCCAATTTCGCATTTATGCACCACAATGGTTTAACACCCATGTCACTAAAAGGTATCAAATCAGGGTCTGTTATCTGAAGACCCTATTTTCTTAATTTTCGGAGGTAAGGATGGGCCTGATGTTATACATGTCACAGAGGAATTCTCAATATTGCAGATCATTTTTTTCTCTACCCAGACAAGGTTAATGGTATTTTTGGGGCTGAAAAATGGCTGGCGGCGAAAGGGTTAACCCGCTTGAAATCCAACTTAAAGACCCCCCACGTCACGTGTCACATGCCCTCTTATTCTAGGAGGATTTCTTAAGATTCCTTACTAGCTATAAAGAGGGAAAAACCGTGATTTTGACACGTGACGTGCCACACTCACTGACGCACCACGATTAAGTCCCTTGGGGTTTTTTCTTCTTCTGGGTAGCTGTGAGCCACATACGAATGTCACCCAACTTCAAATTGAGGCTGCTCTTTAAAAAAAATGATGTTTCGCTTTGAATTTGGGGGCATTTTGTATGGGAGTCAGACCTGGGAGTCAAAACAAGATTTCTTACCAGCTATAGGAGGGGAAAACACGTCAAAACCCGTGATTTTGACGCGTGATCTTGTGGGTCTTTAAGGCGCCCGTGCAGTGTGTCTGTGGTATCAGACAGGGATATAGCATTGTGGCGGATTTGAAACCCAACTGAACCCTTTCACCGCCAATGTCGCATGTATGCACCACAATGGTTTAACCCTTTCGCCGCCAGTCATGTGTCAGCCCCAAAAAATACCATTAAACTTAACTGGGTAGAGAAAGAAAATGTATCTGCAATATTGGGATTTCTTCTGTGACATGCATAACATTATGCCTATCTTTACCTCCCAAAATGAAGAAAATAGGTATTCTTTGGATAACAGACCCTGATTTGATGCCTTTTAATGGACCTAGTTGTTAACCCTTTCGCCGCCAGCCATTTTTGAGCCAAAAAAATACCATTAAACTTAACTGGGTAGAGAGAAAAATAAATATCTGCAATATTGCAATTTCCTCTGTGACATGTATAACATTAGGCCTATCCTTACCTCCCAAAATTAGAAAAAATAGGGTCTTCGGATAACAGGCCCTGATTTGATGCCTTTCAGTGATATGGGTGTCAAACCATTGTGGTGTTAAAATGCGACATTGGCGGTGAAAAGGGTTTAAACCAGTGTGGTGCATAAACGCGACAGTGGCGGTGAAAGGGTTAATATCCATGTTAATAAAAAGGCATCAAATCAGGACGACGTGTTATCCAAAGATCGTAGCTTCTTAATTTTGGGAGGTAAGGGTATAGGCCTAATGTTACAAATGTCACAGAGGAATTCCCAATATTGCCGAATTTTGTAAAAGTTTACTGATATTTTTTGGGCTGAAAAATAGCTGGCGGCGAAAGGGTTAAAGACCCCGTAGTGACAAATAATAGTCCTCCAGCTCGAAACGAAGGATGAGAGACTGAACTCAACTCAACTCAACTCAACTCAGAACATTTTATTGATTAGCCCTTGTGCCCGTATCACATAACTATAGATAAGGGGGTATATTAATCATAAATAAACAAACAGTTATATATGTGATATAGGGAAGGATCCGTAAACATCAAGGAAAAGGATGAGAGAGAGAGAGATAGAGAGAGAGAGAGAGAGAGAGAGAGAGAGAGAGAGAGAGAGAGAGAGAGAGAGAGAGAGAGTTAGAGAGAGGAGAGAGGAGAGGAACGAGAAGAGATGGAGAGAGAGAATACGAATGTTTTGATTGAGGGTAAAAAGGATAAGCTACAATAGCTTCTTTGCACCTTGCAGTCTCACGCACACACTCACACCATTGCATCAAGCGTGAGAGAGAACGGTATTGAGTGAGTGAGAGAGAGAGTTTTATTAGAGGAGAGAGAGAGAGAGAGAGAGGAAGAGAGAGAGGAGAGAGAGAGAGAGGAGAGAGAGAGAGAGAGAGAGACGAGTGAGAGGATAGAGAGGGAGGGAGTGAGAGAGAGAGAGAGAGAGAGATAGATAGATCATTTGTTCCCACCCACCTTATCAACACTTACCCACCCTACCCCACCCCCCCAATCCCCACC
>CM065694.1:23149426-23151926 GCA_017654935.2 Phymorhynchus buccinoides
GAGACCTAAGTATTCAGTGGGTGTATACATTTCTAAGTCCAACCCTCGTGGGACCCCACCGAACATTCAAGAAGCGTCTCGACGATCGATCGTAAAGTCCGTGAACGTACCTACCAACCCTTGATACATGATTTATGCCGTTGAATTCTTTCTTTCTTTCTTTTTTACATAAAAAACAAGTAGGAAATGTAAATTTTATTATTTTCCACCTTCGTTAGCACCACACTGTCGAGTTTTAATATCTTTAATTAATCAACTATAATCGATGCTGCATAATTATTATGTCAGCATGGACCTACGTGAGCTTTGAGATGGCTGATGCTCTCAATACGTCTGGTGATAGGCTAATAATACGTAAGGAAGCTGTGGACAGTTTGCTTCAAATTGTTATGAACCCTTTCACCGCCACAGTCGCATTTTAGCACCACAGTGATTTAACACCTATGTCACTAAAAGGCATCACATTGGGGTCTATAATCCAATGTCTTAGTTTGGGGGAAGTAAGGATAGACCTTATGTTATATACGTCACAGAACAATCCCCAATACGAGCGAAAATGGTGTTTTACGTCCTCTTGGTCTGAATCAGACACATATGGGACATTTGTAAATACAAATATGGTGGGAACAATACTGGAGGCAATGCCCGGAGGCAGTACGAAACCAGTAAAGTCCCGATTGTTTAAACCTCATCGGCTATGGCACCGCCACAAGTAGTATGAGTTACAATCCCCAATACTGCAGATGAATTTTGTTCTATACCCACGTAAATTTAATGGAAATGTTTGGCTGAAGTTTGGCCGGCGGTGAAAGGGTTAAATATAGCCCTAACACGCACCAAGTGCCCTTTGACTAATATAATGTTTGACGTTCATAGTTGATATTCACGTGTCCTTATTATTGCGGCTGTATGCTGTGTTATTCAAAATATTGATACAACCTAGATTTCTTTCATGCGTCTTGCCAAGAAATGTTCTTTGTTTCAAAATAAACCGTGATCAGCTGGTGCCAGATGCTATCTTATTTTGAGGTCAGTCAGTTTGGAGAACTGCACAGGTTCATCACAGCTAGTAGTAAGCTGAAAAGTCAAACATTATTAGTCCGTCACCAAGACGGACTATTGCGATGGGCTGGTTTGTGTTTTTTTTGTTTTTTTGTTTTTTTTGTTTTTTTGTTTTTGTTTTTCTGTCTGTCCCAAGGATATCTCCCGAACCGCTTGACCGAATCGCGTCAAATTTTGTGTGAAGGTGTGCCTCCTTAATAGGAAGAGATCGGCGCAAACCATTTTGCCGTCGTGACCTTGACCTTGACGTACGACCGTGAAAACCGAAAATCTACTTTTAGCCATATCTCGGGCACCGATCAACATAGGATGTTGAAACTTGGTGTGAAGGTGGTTTGGCTTATGCCCGTTCTGATGATGGAATACCGATCAAGGTCAAGGTCAAGGTCAAAAAGATCGCTGGTTTATGAATTAAGCCTACCAACAAAAGTCTTAAATAATGAGAAGAGTGGTCTATATATTTTGTGAGCGTGTACATCATAAATGGGGGGAAAAAAAGTGCGGGAGGACGTGCACGTGCGTGTACCACTTGTGTGTGTGTATGTGTGTATATGTGTGTGTGTGCACAAACACCCCCACCCCAGTCCCTTCATCCCCACCCCCTATTGTTTTTAACCCCTGTAGTTAGGGATCTGTTTGTCCTGTCTTTGTTTGTCTTTTTGGTTTGGGGACTGGGCATTGCCTTACGGAGTGTCTAGGGTCGGCTAGTTCCCAGCTTGCTGGGGGCGAACGTGAACATTAGTAGCTGCCGACGGCTCCCTGTTGTTCTCCCCATCCCAGTCCAGAATTAGAAAATGTATTTTGTTTCCTGCATCTGATTTGTTCTTCTACTGAACTCAATTAAACCCAATAGTATGTGTGTTAGCCGATCTTTGTCTTTTCTGTTCATATTTTCTTTTTTCTCTCTCTTTTGATTCTTTGTCTTTGCCCCCCCCCACCCCCCCCACCCCCCTAAAGTGTGTGCATTTACTTCTATATATATAAAAAGAAGCTGGTCATCACCACAGAAGAAAAGTCCACAATGATCTTTATTGAGGGTTAAAGAGTAAGCTGACAAAGCTTTTTGTTTCATCCTGCCCTCGTACCAAAAATACAAACATCCGTCGTCAAAATAGTTCCCCCACCTTCTGGCACAGCTGTTGCATCCCACACAAAATCAAGCTATTTGGACTTAATCTAGAAATCCTAGATAAAAACTGCACCAAGCTTTTGTTTGTACAAATATTTTGGCTGCATGTTCTTTATTGTATTTGTAATATATTTCGTCTATCAGATTTATGGTAAAATCGTATTTTTGTTGAGCAGTAGCATGCGACATATTTAGTAGAAAATGTTCTTGGACAATACACAAACATAAATAATATTGCCCCTGAGTGAAAATCTAGCAATATCAACTGAAAACAACTAATATAGTCACAAACTGCAACGTATTCTTGAC
>CM065694.1:23166926-23171926 GCA_017654935.2 Phymorhynchus buccinoides
GTGTGTGCGCGCGCGTGTGTGTGTATGTGTGTGCGTACGTGTATGTTAACATGTGTGACTGTGTGCGTAGCCTATGTATATGCGCGTGCATCAGCATCAGCTTATGTATCTGCGCGAAAATCAATAATTTATTATCTCCAAACACTGGTGTCTGCGCGCTGTCAGCATAATCATGTATCTGCGCACGTAAGCATAGTTGTGCTATTTTATTATTCCTTAACAGCAAATGAGTGTGTGGGCGTGTTTACGCGTTCGCGCATATTCTTTATGGCGCGTGTTTACTTACAAAGATGAGAGAGAAACTTCAAAGAGAGCGCGAGGGAGAAAGAGCTCTAGTGTGGCTCCTTTTGTACCGCCATACTTATTTAAAGTTACAAACCCTGCTTCATTAAAAGGCTGATGATAAACTGAATCCTACGATAATTTACCTTTTTTTGTTCATGAAATATTCTTTTGAGATTAGTAGAAATTGTGATGATGGCATTTTGTTGTCGCATGCGAGGATCTGTTGGGTAATCTGTATTGTTTGTGGCTCAAGCCACAAACCTATAACTCACTTTGTCGGTCGGTCGGTCGGTCTGTCTGTCTGTCTGTCGGTCGGTCCAAAATTGTCGCACATTTTGACAAAATTGTCGCACTTCAAATGGAGGCTACACTTCAAATTGAGGCCGCTCTTTAAAATGATGTATTTTAAAAGCGTACAAAATAATAAACATACATAATACAGACATTACAACAGACACGACGAGTATGCAGTGCTTCTTTTGATGAGTATAAGTAGGATACATAGTTTTAAATGTTTTCCAAAAGATATCAAAAGTTACGAAATGGTGCAGAGATAACATTCTGGTTTACAGATTAAAATTATTGAAAAGCCAGGGGAGGTGACTCATGATTGGAGTGGTAAAAATAGACCGCGTGCCACAAACTATTGCGATTTCGCGCTTGTTAAACGACGACTTTGTTGTTTATTGACTCGCTTGTTTTGCAACGCAAGTGCGTGAGGTTCGGGGTGCGCGTGCTCGAATCGTTCATCGACAACGTCATAAAATGTCAGCGAGATTCAATGAACGGTTGTGAAAATATGAAGCAAAAGGTAAAAGCATGGGTGCGAACACACCCACGGGGTACGGGAAGGGTTGGTCTCAACACCTAGGTTACATGTTAAGCCCTCTGGTGGCTGGGAATTGTAAGGCTTATTTCCCTGGACAGAGGCATGAAATACAAAAAGTATGGCGATTTGGTAGCGTAGTACAGCTTACAAAGACCGACGAACATAACAAATAACTGTTATAGTGGCGCTTCTTTGGGGGCAGCCGCGGTGGTCGACGAAAATGGTGTTTTACGTCCTCTTGGTCTGAATCAGACACATATGGGACATTTGTAAATACAAATATGTTGGGAACAATACTGGAGGCAATGCCCGGAGGCAGTACGAAACCAGTAAAGTCCCGATTTTGCATTAATACAGATAGGTGTAGCGGTAACCACGCCTCGGTTAAACTTCATCGGCTATGGCACCGCTACAAGTATTTGTTGAATTAGCCGCGGTGGTCAACGCTTTAGCGATGTTTTAGCTGTGGTCCCGAACTCGGCGGCCAAGGATGTCCCAGAGATGCTCGATGGGCGCACGCACGCACGCACGCACACGGACGCACACGCGCGCGCGCGCGCGCACGCACACACACACACACACACACACACTACACACACACACACACACACACACACACACACACACACACACACACACACACACACACACACACACACACACACACACAGAGAGACAATGGGTATGTTGTTTTTACTCACGTTGTGATGCCGGTTGTGGCCATGATGGTGTTTCGGTTCTTATTCTTGCAGAGGATATTCTAACTATCATGTTTGTGCTTCACATCAATCACTTATGGTGCACGGGGGAAAAAAACCCAAACATAAGTCGCTCAGATAGTTTTGTGAGCAAAAGCCAAAAATTGTCAACAACCCCCCAAAATACCAATATTCTAGTTAGGGCATATTAACCATGTCTACGTTTATGTATCATACCTGTATCCACAACATGAAAGACAATTTGGAACGATATAATTGTTTAGTTGAGTGATTTTTTTAAATTAAGTAAATAGAAACAAAGAGGCTTCTATGTTCGATTCCTGCAAATGATCATACCTCGATTGTCAAACTTCAAATGGCTATAAAATCAAAACTTTTAAGCAAGTCAACTCGATTCTGCTATCAGCGTATTGACTGGGAATCTTTGCTCCATCTTTTAAAATCAAAATCTCAAATTTATGCCAACAGTCCACTATGCTTGTTTTTCCCCATGCACTATCGCGGCCACAATGTGCACAGAAAATCGAGGGGGAGAGCACTTCGTGAAAATTAGAGTTGATTACCTCCACTTGCACGGTCAAAACCATAGCAACCATGGCGGCATAGCGTCGAATCTTGAAACCGCAGGTTGCGAGTCAGCGACTTGCGAACATTGTTTTAAAAAGAAAAATGAGGGGTGGCCAGTGCCCATAAACTTATAGAACTCGCAAAATGTGACGTAAAAAAATATAAACGACATCAATTTTAGAATGACGCACGGTGTTCTAAGCGCTATATAATGTCTACTCAAACGCACGAAGCGAGAGCGAGGGATCTACCTGATGGTAGAGTAGCTTCCCCTGTTTGACCGATTGAATTAGGCAAGGTCACTCCGCGCCACACACCATGATATAACTCCCCTTAATTATTTTCCGAACAATTCCTGTTATGCTCAAATCCGTGTGTGACTGCTTCTTCTGTCTTTTCTCCTTACTGGTTGTTTGTTGGTGTTTGTTTGTTTGTGTTTGTTTGTCGGTGTTTGTTTGTTTGTGTTTGTTTGTTGGTGTTTGTTTGTTGGTGTTTGTTTGTTGGTGTTTGTTTGTTGGTGTTTGTTTGTTGGTGTTTGTTTGTTGGTGTTTGTTTGTCGGTGTTTGTTTGTTGGTGTTTGTTTGTCGGTGTTTGTTTGTTGGTGTTTGTTTGTTGGTGTTTGTTTGTTTGTGGTGTTTGTTTGTTTTTGTGTTTGTTTGTCGGTGTTTGTTTGTTGGTGTTTGTTTGTCGGTGTTTGTTTGTTGGTGTTTGTTTGTTGGTGTTTGTTTGTTTGTGTTTGTTTGTTGGTGTTTGTTTGTCGGTGTTTGTTTGTCGGTGTTTGTTTGTCGGTGGTTGTTTGTCGGTGTTTGTTTGTTGGTGTTTGTTTGTTGGTGTTTGTTTGTTGGTGTTTGTTTGTTGGTGTTTGTTTGTCGGTGTTTGTTTGTTGGTGTTTGTTTGTTGGTGTTTGTTTGTCGGTGTTTGTTTGTTTGGTTTGTCTACTTTATTTTTGTTTCGCTTCGGTTTTTCTAGACTCCCCCGTGTGGATACCGGGGTGGGGTGGGGTGGGGTGGGGGGTCTTTGGTATAAACAGCTCCCCCACCTTCTGGAATTCCTGCAGCCTTTAATTGTTATCATACTAATCACTTGTGGCGGTGCCATAGCCGATGAGGTTTAACCGAGGCGTGGTCACCGCTACAGCTATCTGTATTAATAAAAAAAGAAATCGGGACTTTACTGGTTTCGTACTGCCTCCGGGCATTGCCTCCAGTATTGTTCCCACCATATTTGTATTTACAAATGTCCCATATGTGTCTGAGATTCAGACCAAGAGGACGTAAAACACCATTTTCGCTCGCTGGAATGTCTGTGCTTGTAACTTCCTCGTAATCTGTCACTCTCTTTGACTCTTTGCCTTTCACCTCTTGCTTGCTGTCATCTGCTATCAGTCTGCCTTTTCCGGTCCATTTATCTCCAGCCTTTGTCTCAAGAATCGCTTATCGGAAAGGTTTCTTCCTTCCAGTCGAAGGCGGACATGCTGGGCCTAATTACGTCATACTTAGGCGCAAAACGGCAGCATGGCGCATCTGCGCTCATACTTGACAGGGACACTGTCTGAGCGGTCGAAGAAGAAGAAGAAGAAGAAGAAGAAGAAGAAGAAGAAAAAAAACTCTTTGTATTAGACGACTGACTGCCAGTTTGGGCGCAACGATCCCCTTTCTCCACGAGTGCGGGTCTTAAAGGGGCACCCTGACGGATGAGTTTTCGCAAGAAACACGTCGAGATCATCAGGAAAACACCCTTTACAGAGATCGCAACACCTCACTTTGCTCTGGTTTCCTAGAAACCAAACCCTCAAATCGGCGATTCCTCTTTGGCGGAGGTGCTGGAAGTCAGATTACTTCAGTGAAAGAGAAGGCATGCGTCTTCTCTTTTCTAATGGCCACCTGAGTCGCTTAGACCAAATCACAAAATTTCTACAATATAAGCGTTTTTATTTACAGTTTACCAAAAGGAATTTTGCTCACAACAAAGGAAATAGCTCTTTTTTGTTTTTTACTGCACTACAAAGAAGAAAAAGCTTCAACCACTCTACCCCGTCCAAAATGGCTTCTCTCTCCGGCAACTCCTCCAAGGAGGAATCGCCGTTTCGACGGTTTGATTTCTAGGAAACCCGAGCAAAGTGAGTATTCCGATCCTTCAAAAAGGCAGTCTTTCTGGTGATCTCGACGTGTTTCTTGCAACAACAAAAAACCTCATCCGTCAGGGTGCCCCTTTTAAGGGCCAGCCACACGTCCACTAAAATCGCACGACTGTACGATATGATTCGATCACGCGTTCTCGATGCGTCAATCGCATTTTGTTCGTCGAGACCTCGAGATCGAATCGTATCGTACGGTGGTGCGATTTCTAGTGGACGTGTGTCTGACCCTTTAAAGGCGTGGAGGGAAATTGGCCCCGGCCCCCCATCTAACTAACCCCCGAGGTCGTAAATCCATCACACTCGGGGCCTAGCGACGCACTGCTCTGCTGAAACTGCAGTCAACTGGATAGACAGGGGGTCCCTATCGGGGTGGGCTGGAGGGGTTGAGGTCAGGGGAATGGGTATGGGATGGGGAGATGAGAGAGCAGACAGAGAGGGGTAGAGAGAGAGGGGGGAGGGG
>CM065694.1:23176926-23181926 GCA_017654935.2 Phymorhynchus buccinoides
AGCGTCAAGAATCAATAGTGGAGAGGAAGACTTAGCATGTCTCTGTCTTAGCTCTTGTGTCTCTCTGTGTGTCTGTCTGTCTGTCTGTCTGTCTGTCTCTCTGTGTCTGTCTGTCTGTCTGTCTATCTCTCTCTCTCTCTCTCTCTCTCTCTGGCTCCCTCTCTCTCTCTCTCTCACTCTCTCTCTTTCTCTCTCTGTGGCTCTCTCTCTCTCTCTCTCTCTCTCTCTCTCTCTCTCTCTCTCTCTCTCTCTCTTTATCTCTCTTTCGCTCTCTCTGGCTTCCTCTCTCTCTCTCTCTCTCTCTCTCTCTCTCTCTCTCTCTCTCTCTCTCTCTCTCTCTCTCTCTCTCTCTCTCTCTCTCTCTCTCTCTCTCTCTCTCTCTCTCTCTCTCTCTCTCTCTCTCTTTCTCTGTATACTTGAGACCTGTGTATTCGTGTTCTAATTATTCTTGCTTATTGATCATAGATTCAAATAATGGTCCTACTGCCTATGTATATTTTGACGAGTATAGAGGGTGGGGTGGCGGAGAGGTAGAGGGGAGGGAGGGAGGTGGGGGAGAGTGTGTGTGTGTCCAATTAACTTTTGTTTCTCTGTGGTACAAGTATTTTTGATTTCTGATGTATTCTTGATTGTTGATTGCATGCCATGTATATATTATATATATATATATATTTATGCAATGTTTATGCATGGCACTATTTATTGTAATTTGGTATTGTAAGGCGCTTTGAGCTGTATTTATTAGGATATTGCGCCATATAAATATTCATTATTATTATTATTATTATTATCATCATTATTATTATTATTATTATTATTATTATTATTATTATTATTACATGCATTGACTCTTTTTGACAAACGTGAAAACAAATAAAGCTGTGGCAAAATTATCAACATTTGTTAATGAACAAATGTGTCTAAAGTTTGTCTTTTTAGGGTAGGAGATGGGTGAGGGTGTTAGTCTTTTAGGTAAAGATCTTTACCTTTACCGAATAATTATTAGAGAGAGAGGGGGCTGGAGGGAGGGGGGAATGAGGGAGAGGGAGAAAACGGGAAGGAGAGAGAGAGAGAGAGAGAGAGAGAGAGAGAGAGAGAGAGAGAGAGAGAGAGAGAGAGAGAGAGAGAGAGAGGGAGAGAGAGAGAGAGAGAGAGAGAGAGAGAGAGAGAGAGAGAGAGAGAGAGAGAGAGAGAGAGAGAGAGAGAGAGAGAGAGAGAGAGAGAGAGAGAGAAGGAGCGCATTGGATAAGAGGGAAGAGAGAGAGGGTTGGGTAAACAGACTTTTCGGCAAAAAAACAAAGCAACATAAACGTAGAAAGACAGACAGACAGTCAGGGTGAGAGATTGACACCACGTTTTAGAAAGCAAAAAAATATATAAAAATATGTAGTCTATATTGCTGAAATAAAAGTAGGGGACGTTGAATTGCGTAGGATCACCATAGGGTTCAAAAACGAAATTATAAGTTATATTTTCCATTTGAAAAAGAAAAAAAAAGAATGTTATTCTTTGAATATGAAATCGAAGACTAACATCAATGAAACAAAATGTCGCATGACTGCCAGAGAAGATGGACATCACAATGGGCAACGTCCAAAAGTCACGAAATAGTCGTTAAAAAAAGAGTTAAAAACGGTGTTCACAGTTTTCTGCTTCGAACCCAGCTGGTTCGAACCCAGCTGTTCACGGTGTTGCATCCTTGGGAAAGATCATTGTCTCCTATTTACTGGTCCTTCGGATGAGACCTGAAACCGAGGTCCCGTGTGCGAACGCACGCACAAGATCTTGCGCGCACGTTCAACCCCATTCCACTATTCGGTACGAGTAGGCTGTGTGTGCCTGTGGAATGGATGACACGAACTCACAAAGCATGCATACTTTACGCCAATAGCAGCCTAAACTAAGATATCGGGCGTGGGGCAGGATAAACATCCCCAATCGGAAGAAGAAGAAGAAGACATTCGATTTAAAATGGTCAGGGGACATTGTAGACCGTGGGAGGGTCTGGGTTCCATGGATGTGAATTGATCTTGCACAAAATGAGCCATGGGCTATGGAGACTCGAATTGTCATCTCGGAGGCTGAAATCTGCCAAATGGTGGCGTTTTTCAATTTAAACTGGCACCGTTGTAATCGAATCTATGATTAATCCTCCAAGAAATCTTCACGAGACTGTCCCAGAGCATGAGAAGGCGTGGCCTTGAATGCCTGGTAGCAAACAGTCGCCCCAAAATGGGTCAACTGTTTTTATAAGTGCGTGTGATTTTGAATAACTGGTGTTTAGTAGTCTGGTAGTCACGTGACATCTTAAAATTGATTTTTTTTTTTGTCTTCGATTTGTTTTGTCTATCGAGTTTGTGGGGAAGAAAGGCTTAAAGTTTTGGGCACGAAATGAAACTTTTGATTTGCTGACTGAATCCATGGTGATATTACAAAGTCATTATTATTATCCCCGACTTTTTAAGCAGTAGGTCTATTACATTACGTTTGATATTAGATTAGGCCTACGTCTTGCTCACTCTGTTTGCCCAGTGATTAAGACTTTCTTGGCCTTTTACTATGAGAGCATGTTGTGCGCCTGACTGTTGCTCCCCCCCCCCCCCCCACTCGCCTGTCACTCTGACATTCTTTGTTTTCTTTCCTGTTCTCTTTTTAAAAAAATTGACCGCCAGCCATATTTCAGCCAAAAATGTCCATTAAATGTACCTGGGTAGAGAACAAAATCCATCTGCAGTATTGGGGATTCTTCTGTGACATATATAAAATAAGGTCTATCCTTACTTCCCAAAACTAACAAAATAGTTTTCTCAACCGTCATTCAGACATTTTTCGCACTTGCATATAAAGTTTAAAAAACCCAACCATATCAACCAAACACACATAATCTTATTCTAGCAGCAAAAGTAATGGGCATGGAATTCACGCATATAGACCACAGCAGGGCAGAACCTGGGACATGTTAAGCTCGGTGTCCATCAGTGTAGTGTGTGCTACACAACATGTTTGACAATCGTTTGACAAATGGCACCACGCCTTGTTGCTTTTGACTTCTTGTGGCTTCCCCAAACAACATGGGCGACAGTGGACCAAATGCGTAAAACAACGCACGCCAGTCGGTGTGAATGACGTGGCTGCAGGTGTGAAAAAATACTCGGACTGACACAAAACAGATACTTTGTATTAGCCAGGATACAAGTTTCAAGTTCAAGTTTGGTTTATACAAGATGTATACCGACCCTTAGAAGTGGGGGGGGGGGGGGGGGGGGGGGGGGGGGGGGGGGGGGGGGGGGGGGGGGGGGGGGGGGGGGGGGGGGTGTTACAAACAATGGCCACTGAAGCTGAAACTTTTTTTTTTAACAAAATAAAGTGCCCAAACTGCTAGGGGAAGACGGGGTAAAAAGCGCATGGGCGGGTAAGAAGCCCACCCCAATTATCTCATGAAATAAAGCAAATTTCAGTCAAATTTGCCCATGAGACGAATGCTAGACATTAACGCTCGTCTCATGGGCAAAATGAGACTGAAATTTGCTTCATTTCATGAGATAATTGGGGTGGGCTTCTTACCCGCCCATGCGCTTTTTACCCCGTCTTCCCCTACTTACTTAGAACAACAAAACGATAAGTAGGCTTATCACTCTCTTGTCTTTCGTTTTTCTCCTGTTCTCGTTTTTTTGGTGATAGTGTGTGTGGGGGGGGGGGGGGGGGGGGGGGGTACGGAACCCAGGTAACACTCACACCCTCCCCCCACCCACACACCCACCCTGGCCCCTTGCCCTGCACAGGTGCCAAAGAAAACGACATTTATTTTGTGTCAGAGGTGACGTTTATAGACTCTGAAACCACATACATACTTCTTTTTGCGTCACCCTCGAACGACTATTACGTCATTCCTGCAGCTATTTGCTGTTTCATTGGTGAATAATGCGCACGTACACCTGCACGTGTGTAGCTGAATTTGGTGTTACATTGTTTATTGTTAGGTATTCTATATGGTGGGGGAGACTTTCACCAGACTGTTCAGTCTTTGATTTCGCTAGTCTTCCGTGCATGTATCTTTCTCTGTCCATCTGTCTGTCTGTCTGTCTGTCTGTCTGTCTGTCTCTCTCTCTCTCTCTCTCTCTCTCTCTCTCTCTCTCTCTCTCTCTCTCTCTCTCTCTCTCTCTCTCTCTCTCTCTCTCTCTCTCTCTTTCTGCGCGTGTGTTTATGCGTATGTGCGTGCGTGTATGTGCACGCTCGCGTTTGTGCGTGTGTGTGTTGTATGTGTGTGTGTGTGTGTGCGTGTGCGTGCGTGCGTGTGCGTGTGTGTGTGTGTGTGTGTGTGTGTGTGTGTGTGAAGGTGCGTGTGTATGTGTGTGTGTGTGCATAGAACTATGTGTGTGCGTGTTTTGTTTCACTCGATGTTTGTGTGTTATTATGTGTTCTGGGCTTATGCCAAACCCCCGTCTTGATGCTTGCAGACAATGCTTGCGTTAGTTAGAAAACCTGAAGATCGCAAGCGCGTAGTTTTGCTTGGCACCACCAAGTGTGCGTGCGTACGTTCGTGCGTTCGTGCGTGTGCATGTATGTGTGTATGTGTGTGTGTGTGTGTGTGTGTGTGTGTGTGTGTGTGTGTGTGTGTGTGTGTGTGTGTGTGTGTGTGTGTGTGTGTGTGTGTGTGTATGTGTATGAGAGAGTGAGAGAGAGAGAGAGAGAGAGAGAGAGAGAGAGAGAGAGAGAGAGAGAGAGAGAGAGAGAGAGAGAGAGAGAGAGACAGAGAGAGACAGAGAGAGACACAGAGAGAGAGAGAGGGAGAGAGAGAGAGAGAGAGAGAGAGAGAGAGAGAGAGAGAGAGAGAGAGAGAGAGAACACTGAACTGGTTTATTGCACTCTGGCTATAGACCACAATACAACCGGCAGGGTAAAGGGAAAAAACAAAAAAACAAAAACAAACGCACATCGCTGATACTATCTAAGTATGTGTAGCGCAATATTTAAAGAGAAAATAAAAGAAAACGCACATC
>CM065694.1:23186926-23189426 GCA_017654935.2 Phymorhynchus buccinoides
GAGAGAGAGAGAGAGAGAGATACAGAGACAGAGACAGAGAAAGAGAGAGAGAGAGAGTTAGAGAGAGAGAGAGAGAGAGAGAGAGAGAGAGAGAGAGAGAGAGAGAGAGAGAGAGAGAGAGAGAGAGAGAGAGAGAGAGAGAGAGAGAGAGAGAGAGAGAGAGAGAGAGAGAGAGAGAGAGAGAGAGAGAGAGAGACGAGAGACGAAACGAAACGAAACGAAACGACACGAATGTTGATATATACAGGGTAATGAGATAACATTGCTTTTTTACACTCAGCCCTGAGAGAGAGAGAGAGAGAGAGAGAGAGAGAGAGAGAGAGAGAGAGAGAGAGAGAGAGAGAGAGAGAGAGACCTACAAAAAAAAACCAAAGCAAAACAACAACAAACAACAACAACAAAACGATAGGCGTGGGAAGGGGTCCGGGTGTTGTGGTCTTGAAGAAGACGACATCAAGACAATTAGATAATCAATATGGCTGGTTCACACCTTAAATATGGGCTTATATTACTCCTAAGCCTAACCTATATCCTTTGCATTATCTGATAAGAATGCAAAGCATCCTCTGGATCCGTCCCAAAGCATCGCCAACCCTCGACAATTAGTCAGACAATCAATCTGGCTGGTTCACAGCTTAAATAATTTATGGGCTTATTATTACTCCTGAGCCTAACCTATATCCTTTGCATTATCTGAGAAGAATACAAAGCATCCTCTGGATCCGCCCCAAAGCATCGCCAACCCTGTCTACAACAGCGTCATTATAAGTATGATTAACCCTTTCACCGCCAAAGTCGCATTTTAGCACCACTGTGATTTAACACCTATGTCACTAAAAGGCATCCAGTTGGGTTCTATTATCCTGTTGTCTTAGTTTGGGGAAGTAAGGGTAGACCGTCAGTGAAGAATCCCCAATACTGCAGATGGATTTTGTTTTCTACCCAGGTAGATTGAATGGAATGTTTTGGCTGAAATGTGGCTGGCGGTGAAAGGGTTAACATGCAACCGACAAATCTTCCTGCATCCGAATTCGGATCTGACGCTACGAAAGGTGAGATTGGTACAGGCTTACGATTGATGGAAAAGCATGCTGAGGTCAAATCTCACAACAGAATGCATTTCTCGGTTAATTCTATTTGTCCGTTTTTGCCTTTCTTACCATACATAAAGCTGTATTTTAGGAACATATTTAGCTAATAACCTTTTTGGAATACTAACCCTAGCCCTAACCCTACCCCCCACTATGTACTGCAGTACACCGCGATTTGTCACAGTTGTGGTTCGTTGCGTTTTCCCCTCTTATAGGGTGGGGGGTAGGGTTAGGGTTAGGGATAGGGTTAGTATTCCAAAAAGGTTATTAGCTAAAAATGTTCCTAAAATACAGCTTTATGTATGGTAAGAAAGGCAATAACGGAAAAATAGAATTAACCAAGATATAGGGGGGGGGGGGGGGAGGGGAGGGGGGGGGGGGGGGGGGGGGGGGGGGGGGGGGTCACATCTTGACCTTGACCTTTACCCAAACTAGAAATATGAGCGTTCGTGTTCTTTAGTTTCTGGTATACAATGAAGATATAAGATATAACTCAACCTTCTGCGTCAACAAAGCGATTATGAACGGCAGAAGCAAGGGACAGTGACAGACAGAAACCAAGTTACACGTTGCTAGCTGAGTAGGCTGCATGTACTGAGTTGGTCTGGACGCTTGCCAAACGGTGGCACCTCGGTGGCGCTAATTAGAAAAGACACCCATCATGCTTGTCAACACCCCGGTGAAGTTAATGGTATGCCACCCCACCACCACCCCACCCCACCCCACCCTCCTCCTCACCCTCCCCATCGATCCTCTCACCCTTTTCCCCCTTTCGATAGAATACTAATAAATAATCCGTCTGACATTCGACCGACGCTAAGAATTATTATCCTACATAATAATCATCACTACTATGAACATTATACAGAACGAGCTTCGCTTTAAATTGGTTCGTGATGAAGTGGAAGGGGTGCGTGCTTCTTGTCTGTTATTTTGACATCCGATGGAGTTGTTCAGTGATACAAACAGTTACACAGTGAAGTCGACTACATTGGGCGGGGTATGGCTTGCAGCAAGTAAAGGGGGGTTTCCAGCAGTTTTGAAAATTGTTTAGGAATATCAAAAACATGGTCATAGATGAACGACACACACACACGCACGAACGTACGCGCACGCGCACGCACGCACGCACGCACACGCACACGCACACGCACACGCACACGCACACGCACACACGCACGCACGCACGCACACGCACACGCACGCACACGCACGCACGCACGCACGCACACGCACGCACACACACACACACACACACACACACACACACACACACACACACACACACACACACACACACACACACACATACACCCACACTAAAACTAACACCCTTCAATTATTAGGTTTAATTATTTCCTCTTAAAGCATAAAACACTTGAACGACAAAACAAGTCATAAGCTTATTT
>CM065694.1:23194426-23209426 GCA_017654935.2 Phymorhynchus buccinoides
CCAGCTTCTTCTCTGAACAAAGATGACGTGCGACCATGTTTACCACGTTTTACCCTGCCTCAAAGTTCTTTCTAAGGAGTTCGGGGCCAAAACACTTGATCGAATGTAGTGGACATTGCAAAGAACACCTTTTGCAAGAGTTTAAAAAAAAGTATATGCCCTTCTCCTGCCTTTAAAAAACCACAAACATCTTCCAAATAATTGTTCTCTTGAGCTCCTCCGAAATCGGAATGTGTCGGCTGTACGCAGCGGGGAGACCAGTGAAAACTGAGAACCGGACACATATGTACCCTACCCATTATGACCATTAAAAAAAATAATTATGGCCTGGGAACGCAGAAGAAGAAGAAGAAGAAGAAGAAGAAGAAGAAGAAGAAGAAGAAGAAGAAGAAGAAGAAGAAGAAGAAGAAATGCTCTTGGTGGGTGGGGTAAGATTGTTGAGTACTGACCAAAACAAGCGAGTAACTCTCGCCAATAACCCTATTTGAGGCCACGTAATGGCTGCCTTTTTGCAAGAGTGGATGGCCTTTTGGATGCTGATCAACAAGGGCTTAAGTCTTGCCGTCAAGGGCGTTAATAACCCTGGTTGCAGTGGCCAATAGAGAGTACGGTGGGAACGCCAAAGGAGGCAGGAGTTTACTCGTTGATAACAGAGAAGGGGTTAATTCTTAGGCTTGAGGTAGCCTAATACTCGTATTTATATTTTATTTATATGTATGTTTTATATTTATTCATGATTGATTGATTGATTGATTGATCGAATCTTTATCTACTTATATATAAATTTGTTTTCTCATCTGATATGCATTGATGTATTCAAGAGAGAGAGAGAGAGAGAGAGAGAGAGAGAGAGAGAGAGAGAGAGAGAGAGAGAGAGACGGAGAGAGAGAGAGAGAGAGAGAGAGAGAGAGAGAGAGAGAGAGAGAGAGAGAGAGAGAGAGAGAGAGAGAGAGAGACGCTTGGGCCATTTTAATGCCATTAACTCTGGGAGAGAGAGAGAGAGAGAGAGAGAGAGAGAGAGAGAGAGAGAGAGAGAGAGAGAGAGAGAGAGAGAGAGAGAGAGAGAGAGAGAGAGAGAGAGAGAGAGGCTTGGGCCATTTTAATGCCATTAACTCTGGGTGGGAGAGAGAGAGAGAGAGAGAGAGAGAGAGAGAGAGAGAGAGAGAGAGAGAGAGAGAGAGAGAGAGAGAGAGAGAGAGAGAGAGAGAGAGAGAGAGAGAGAGAGAGAGATTCAGAGACACAGAGAGAAACAGAGAGAAAGAGACGGAGGAGGGTAGAGAGTAACAGAGAGACCAAAAGCAAAAGTTAGTGCACAATTATTCATTTAATCCCAGTCCCCAGCGTCCCAGTCACCCACTAAATAGAGAACGTCTACAAAAAGGATTGAACCCTTTCACCACCAATGTCACATTTTTGCACCACTATGATTCAACACCCATGTTATTAAAATTCTTGAAATCAGGGTCTCTTATTCAATGACATTGTGTTCCTAAATTCGAGTAGTAGGGATTGACCCTATTCTAAATGAGTCACAGAGAAATCCCACAATATTGCAGTCGAAATCGTTTCTGTAACCAAGTACGTTCAACGGAATGTTTTGGCTCAGAGATGGCTGGCGGTGAAAGGGTTAAAAAATTGAAGGAACACGCAATACCACAAGCCCCCTAATGTCCTGTCAGTTTTTAAACGATGACTATCTCTAGATAGTCCATTGACGTATATTATTGAAGCTATTGTGAAAAC
Source organism: Phymorhynchus buccinoides (assembly GCA_017654935.2). NCBI lineage: Eukaryota > Metazoa > Mollusca > Gastropoda > Neogastropoda > Raphitomidae > Phymorhynchus > Phymorhynchus buccinoides. The sequence continues at coordinate 23,196,170 of CM065694.1, forward strand.
TAATAACTTGTATAAAGAAAGAGACTGCAGAAATATAAAAAAGCATAATCCCCATTTTATATTATTTGTAGTCTTTTTAATACAAGTTGTTGGTTTTTGCAATCACGTCAATAATATTAAGCCAATGGACTACTAGAGATAGTCCGTTTTGGCTCCAAGCCAATCCGTGCCAATCATTGTCCAGGAACAGTTAGGTGAGCTGTGTCTCCACTACCTTTTTTAAAGATACACTGACCCACCACGATTAAGTCCCTTGTTTTTTTCTGGGTAGCTGTGAACCATATACAAATGCCCCCAGCCTGGAATTGAGGCTGCTCTTCAATTTGGGGGCATTTGTATGGGAGTTAACCATTTCGCCGCCCGCCATTTTTCAGCCGAAACATACCATTAAATTGAACTGGGTAGCGGAAAACAAAATCTGCAATATTGCGAATTCCTGTGTGACATATATAACATTAGGCCTGGCCTTACCTCCCAAAATTAAGAAATTAGGGTCATTGGATAACAGACACTGATTTTATGCCTTTTAGTGACATGGGTGTTAAACCATTGTGGTGCTAAAATGCGACATTGGCGGTGAAAGGGTTAAACCTGGTCAAAGCAAGATTTCTTATCAGCTATAAAAGGGAAAACATGTGAAACTCGTGATTTTGACACATGATTTGGTGGGTCTTTAACGTCGTTGCATCACAAGCGTGATGCACACATATAGGCCTAATTATATACGCGCACACGTACACGTACGCGCGCGCACTCTCACACACACACACACACACACACACACACACGCACGCACACACACACACACACACACACACACACACACACACACACACACACACACACACACACACACACACACACACACACACACACACACACACACACACACAGGATGTAAAAAAGCTTTATCAAGCTTACTCTTTTATCATCAATAAAGATCATTTTGACTTGACTTGACTTGACACACACACACACACACACACACACACACACACACACACACGCGCGCGCACGCGCGCACGCACGCACACACACACACGCACACGCACGCACACACACACACACACACACACACACACACACACACAGAGGATGTAAAAAAGCTTTATCAAGCTTACTCTTTTATCGTCAATAAAGATCATTTTGACTTGACTTGACTTGACACACACACACACACACACACACACACACACACACACACACACACACACACACACACACACACACACACACACACACACACACACACACACGCACGCACGCACGCACAGTGACAGACACGCACACAGACACTCACGCTCAAACAAACTTATATACTGATCACAAACACTTTCACACTCACTCACTCTTTGAATTAGATGGAATATCAATCTGGATTGTTCAAAAACATCGGGAGTTTCCTGGCATTGCATTACCTCCAGGATCGTCCCACTGTCGTTATCGCTGCAAATGTCCCACATGTAGCCTACCTGATACAGGTCGGAGGACCTTAAGCGGACTATCATCACACTCACTCAGTCTCTCATTCAAAAAGGTTTAACCTCTATAATAATTCAACACTAACTTATCTTTTCCCCTTTCATTTGATTTCAATTGTTAATGCATACAGGTAGGATACAGAATCTCAGAGCTGAGTGAAAGACGGTAATGTGTCTTTGACAAAGGAGCGCTTCTGGTCGCGCCACTGGAGATCACTCTACTGGCTTATAGCACTGTCTTCTCCCAATTAAAAGGCAAATTCTTTTTCTTTCTTTTTTGCCGCGCGCGGAGCGGAGAGAGCGAGACAGAGTGACATTGCCGTTGCCGGTAAACGGACTTCAAATGAAACGACACCTGTGCGTCAAGGGGTTAGGAGCGATAACTCCACCTAAATAGCTCATGGCATGCAGTTCTTGTGCCCTTTGCGCTCATCGTTTCTTTCTCTTTTCTCTCTTGCCTTCCCACGACACCCTGCTTGCTCCCAATCACTGAAATCAGTTCCCCCACGCCCACCCCCTTTTTTTTCTGGGCTTTCATCAAGCGTTTTCAACCGTCACTTCTGGGGGGCCGGTTCACAAGGGCTAACGTTACGTAGCGTCAGCGCAAATCGGCAAAAAAACGGTACTAAAAACACCTCTTTTGCCGACGTTTGTTGAAAACGTTTTGTGGCTGCTTATCGAGGTAGCAAGCGACAAACTATTTGAAGGACCATGGGAAATATCAATACTTCCGGCTTTTTTTTTAATATCTCGCGTGACGAGACTTGAACTTTAAAAATGGAAGATCAAAAGAACAAGCTTGCCACAGCACATATTCTTTAGTCTATGGTGCTCTTTCTTAATTTGTCATCATGTTAGATGGCATAATATAGTGCAGATTTAATTTTCTGCACACAAATAGACGTGGATGAAATCGAAAACTGTACAAACTGACAGAGAGGTATGATTTATCTCCCTTATGATACCAACCCTTTTCTCTCTCCCCAAAATGAAGAGTAAGCTTAAAGAGTTATCTGACCTTAGCAAACTTTTATGGTGTTTCTTATACCCCTTTTGGCGTAACAGTTATTCGCGCGGCGACCGTTATCTAGAGAAACTGGACCCAGTTGTTTTCATCCGTCACTTCTGTTGGAGACAAGCCAAGGGCAGAATGAGTTCTGGAGTGTTGCCATAAGCTCCAGGGCGTGTTAGTTTGTCCCGGAAAATGTCGACGATGGACATGATTGTTTGAACTCCACCGCCACCCCCACCCTCACCAACAGTTCTAGGGGGCCGTTTCACAAGGGCTAACGTTACGTAGCGTGAGCGCAAATCGGCAAAACACGGTTTTAAGAAACACCTCTGTTTGCCGACGTTTGTCGAAAACGTTTTGTGGCCACTCCCCAAATACCTCTTGGCAAAACTATCACGTGGACTTGCATGGGGTGAATGCATTTCTTGTTGTTGATTGGTTCATTAAAGTTTGGTTAAAATAAAACTCTTTTTTTATTTTTACCAATCCGACAAGAGCTTGTTATATTCTTCCGCCAACGTTTTCTAAAGTGTTTCTGGCGTAACAGTTATGCGCGCGGCGACCGTCGTCTAGAAAGAAACTCTGTCTAGGAGTGTTGTCATAGGCTTCAGGGCATGTTAGTTTGTCTCGGAGACTGTCGACAATGGACATGATTGTTTGCCCCCCCTCCCTCCTTTGTAGCCCCCCACCCCACCTTCACCAACAGTTCACGGTTTCCCTTCTCCTTGCCAGTCAACTGTCCGGATAATACGATTGTGCCCGTCTTGCTTAGTCGGTGGGGCCCCGGTTTATTTGCCAGGGGCGATAATTAAATAATAGATTTGCAAGTGTTGCAACATTTTGTCTCTCTCTCTCTCTCTCTCTCTCTCTCTCTCTCTCTCTCTCTCTCTCTCTCTCTCTCTCTCTCTCTCTCTCTCTCTCTCTCTCTCTCTCTCTCTCTCTCTCTCTCTCTCTCTCTCTCTGACATGGGCCAAAGGCCTAGCATTAAAATCATTCAGTGTTCAGTGTTCTCTCTCCCTGTGTCTCTCTCTCTTTCTCTTTCGCTCTCTCTCTCTCACCCCCCTCTCCCTCTCTCTCTCTCTCTCTCTCTCTCTCTCTCTCTCTCTCTCTCTCTCTCTCTCTCTCTCTCTCTCTCTCTCTCTCTCTCTCTCTCTCTCTCTCTCTCCGAAGAGAACAGTATTATTCCAAATAAAGTATTATAACCATTCTTCTATGTTTAAATTTGTGTTATTACTTTCTTGTACTAACAAATGTATTGTTAGAAAAGTGGCTGTTTTTATTTCCCGAGCGAAGCTTCGGGAAGTATTGTTTTTGTTTCATCCGTCCATCCGTGCGTCCGTGCGTCCATCCGTGCGTGCGCCCAACCGCGTTTTCTCCCGAACCGCTGGACATAATCGCTTCAAAGTTTGTGTGGTGGTGTGCACTAAGAGAGGAAGACATCGGCGCATAAATAATCGCAATCTTGACCTTGACATTGGCGCATGACCTTAAAAACGTAAGATCTATAAAAGGCCATAACGTCTATACCGTTGGACTTAGAGTCTTCAAATTTGGACTTAGAGTCTTCAAATTTGGCATGTAGATGCATTTGTGTATGGCGAATCTGATGATGGTAAAGCAATCAAGGTTAATGTCAAGGTCAAGGAGATCGGTAGGCATTGAAAGTGGTTGGGGTCTAAACATTGGGTTTTAAGCCATATTTTCCACATTTTATCTTAACAGAAGCGCTTCAGATTGTGTGTCGTCGTGTATGACGTAGATTATAAGACATCTGAGCATATTTTATTGGCGTGCTGACCTTGACCTTGAAGGTTGACCTTGAAAAGCAAAATTTCCTCCTTTGCGCTATACATTTCTTGTCTGAGCTGTATCTTGTGGACTAGAAGAGATAATCCCTTCAAATCTTCAAACTTTGTGTGAAGGTGTGAGACTAAGTTTACAACACATTGGTACATAAATTATGCCTCTGGAATAAAATGTCGCCGAGCGGCAGACATGTTTCCGTTTTTCTTCACCCTCTTATATCTGGTGAAGTACTGCATGGAATCACTCCACATTTTGTGTGTGGGTGTATGAATAAGAGTAAAAAACATTGCAGTACAAATTATGCCACGTAGGATGTAAATGTAACCGAGCGGCAGACATATCTCCAAGTTAAGGGTGTACACCCCACTGATTAAGGATGTACATGCCAGTGAAGGACAGGGTGTAATATTAAGAGTAAAAACATTGTAGCACAAAGTGTGCCATGTAAGGTAGGTTCCACCCCACCGCTTAAAGGGACAACTACCGATCCTAGGGATCGGGTAGCCTAGTCGCTGCGAAGTTCTGACTCACAGTGGCTCAAGCAACAGAGAAAAAAGAACGGTTGAACTGTCTCTCTCGCCTGCCGTGATAAGACTGATGCCTCTCGCGAGTGAAAGTAAAGTTTTACGTCTTCTCGACCTAAGTCATATGAGACATTACTTTAAATTTAGTTGGGGGATGCCTCTCGCCTCACATGAACGCTTTATATATGGCGGCTCTGGGTTTAAGGGTGTGCATCCTGGTAAGGGATGTGTATTCCAGTCAAGGGGGTGTAAGTGTATCACCCAATGGATGCAAGGAGGACGAGGTCTAAGATGTGGGGGGGATTATGCCACGTGGGGTTTAAATGTCACCGACAGGCAGACATGTCTCCGTGTTAAGGGTGTGCACCTCGGTAAAGAATGTGCACTCCAGTGAAGGGTGTGCAGTTGTATCACCCAAAGGACGCAAGGAGGACAGGGGCTAAGATGTGAGGGGTGGGGAGGTACAGGGCAGGGCAGGGCAGGTACAGGGCGTAACGGGCAAAGGACATATCTCCCGCGCGGCGATGCCATTGTTATCAATAAGTTGTTGTTTTGTGTTGCCAATTGCTCAGTTTCTTGTCACTCGAGCGCAGATGTGTCACGCTGCTTGACATGTGCCTTGATAGGTTCATATGTGCCTTGATATGTGCCTTGATATGTGCCTTGATAAGTTGATATGTGCCCGCTCAGGAACGTATCTGCTGCTCGGCGATCCACTTGTTATCTTTAATGCTTTGAAAGTTAGGCAAGCTTTACGTACTGTTCTGTAATTCAAGTTAATAATACTTGAGAATATATATGACCACTAGGACCAGTTAAACACACAAACAAGCTCAATTACAGGCTGGTGGATTTGGGTCCCTTTTATTTATTTGAAATAACACAAACGTTTCTGGCTGTAAGCCCGTCTTCAGTGTGTCAGAGAAGGAAGACAAAACAAAAGTGACAACAAGCAGGTAGCAAAATGAGTCAAGTTAATAATGTAATGTCATTTTGTTCTTGTATGAGCATGAACTAACAATTGACATTTTCCTGACTTTCTCTCTCTCTCTCTCTCTCTCTCTCTCTCTCTCTCTCTCTCTCTCTCTCTCTCTCTCTCTCTCTCTCTCTCTCTCTCTCTCTCTCTCTCTCTCTCTCTCTCTCTCTCTCTCTCTCTCTCTCTCTCTCTCTCTCTCTCTCTCTCTCTCTCTCCCTCCCTCCCTCCCTCCCCCCCTCTCTCTCTCTCTTTCTCTCTCCTTCTCCCCCTCTCTCTCTTGAACAAAGGGACCCCATAGTTCTTATCATGTGGTGAGCCCATAATAGTCAGATTTATTTCTAAGTGCTAGGACTTCGACGTCGTTGTATTGTTGTCTGTTTTGCATAGCATGATTCGGGCTTTTTCGATTTTGTTGAAGTGAGAGAGGGAGAGAGAGAGAGAGAGAGAGAGAGAGAGAGAGAGAGAGAGAGAGAGAGAGAGAGAGAGAGAGAGAGAGAGAGAGAGAGAGAGAGAGAGAGAGAGAGAGGGGGGGGGGGGGGCAGCAGAGAGTAAAATTGTTCGGATCTTAGGTTTCTCGTTAAAGAATTAAGAAGAGTACAGGAAACATCCAGACTGTTGTTGCGAAGTCTTCAGGGCATGTCCAGCGTGTCAAAGGACCCCCTCCCCTCCATTCATGCCATGGACTGGGGTGTCGATATGTCCCAGACTTCACTTTTCACTTTTAAACCCCCTTCACCATCGCTGTCACTTAGCTGTCCCACTGATGAGCTTTGCCTGTCTTGTTAGTTAGACCCCCTTTGAGTTTGCAAAGTCCCGGATGACCCACCGCCCGTCTTTAGAGTCTTCCTGCTCTGTCTCTCGAGTTCAAAGAAAATGACGTTAGGTTCTGAAGATTTAAGTTCAAAATATAGACTAAAAGGAACAAAATATAATTTCAGAGTAAGCAAGTGTTTTATTTATTTTGTTTGTATTTCGAGATCTTTGACCAGCCAGCAAACATCCTCTGAAATTTCAGAAAGCACTTTTCTAAAATTTTCTTTACATTTTACTCTTTATAAACAGACAATGCAACACATCACTTTCTCTACACTTAAGTTTTTATAAACAGACAATGCAACACATCACTTTCTCTACACTTTACTCTTTATAAACAGACAATGTAACACATCACTTTCTCTGCACTTTACTCTTTATAAACAGACAATGCAACACATCACTTTCTCTACTCTTTACTCTTTATAAACAGACAATGCAACACATCACTTTCTCTACTCTTTACTCTTTATAAACAGACAATGCAACACATCACTTTCTCTACTCTTTACTCTTTATAAACAGACAATGCAACACATCACTTTCTCTACACTTTACTCTTTATAAACAGACAATGCAACACATCACTTTCTCATACACTCTACTCTTTACTCTTTATAAACAGACAATGCAACACATCACTTTCTCTACTCTTTACTCTTTATAAACAGACAATGCAACACATCACTTTCTCTACACTTTACTCTTTATAAACAGACAATGCAACACATCACTTTCTCTACTCTTTACTCTTTATAAACAGACAATGCAACACATCACTTTCTCTACTCTTTACTCTTTATAAACAGACAATGCAACACATCACTTTCTCTACTCTTTACTCTTTATAAACAGACAATGCAACACATCACTTTCTCTACTCTTTACTCTTTATAAACAGACAATGCAACACATCACTTTCTCTACTCTTTACTCTTTATAAACAGACAATGCAACACATCACTTTCTCTACTCTTTACTCTTTATAAACAGACAATGCAACACATCACTTTCTCTACACTTTACTCTTTATAAACAGACAATGCAACACATCACTTTCTCTACTCTTTACTCTTTATAAACAGACAATGCAACACATCACTTTCTCTACTCTTTACTCTTTATAAACAGACAATGCAACACATCACTTTCTCTACTCTTTACTCTTTATAAACAGACAATGCAACACATCACTTTCTCTACTCTTTACTATTTATAAACAGACAATGCAACACATCACTTTCTCTACACTTTACTCTTTATAAACAGACAATGCAACACATCACTTTCTCTACTCTTTACTCTTTATAAACAGACAATGCAACACATCACTTTCTCTACACTTTACTATTTATAAACAGACAATGCAACACATCACTTTCTCTACTCTTTACTCTTTATCAACAGACAATGCAACACATCACTTTCTCTACACTTTACTCTTTATAAACAGACAATGCAACACATCACTTTCTCTACTCTTTACTCTTTATAAACAGACAATGCAACACATCACTTTCTCTACTCTTTACTATTTATAAACAGACAATGCAACACATCACTTTCTCTACTCTTTACTATTTATAAACAGACAATGCAACACATCACTTTCTCTACTCTTTACTCTTTATAAACAGACAATGCAACACATCACTTTCTCTACTCTTTACTCTTTATAAACAGACAATGCAACACATCACTTTCTCTACTCTTTACTATTTATAAACAGACAATGCAACACATCACTTTCTCTACACTTTACTCTTTATAAACAGACAATGCAACACATCACTTTCTCTACTCTTTACTCTTTATAAACAGACAATGCAACACATCACTTTCTCTACTCTTTACTCTTTATAAACAGACAATGTAACACATCACTTTCTCTACTCTTTACTCTTTATAAACAGACAATGCAACACATCACTTTCTCTACACTTTACTCTTTATAAACAGACAATGCAACACATCACTTTCTCTACTCTTTACTATTTATAAACAGACAATGCAACACATCACTTTCTCTACACTTTACTCTTTATAAACAGACAATGCAACACATCACTTTCTCTACTCTTTACTCTTTATAAACAGACAATGCAACACATCACTTTCTCTACTCTTTACTCTTTATAAACAGACAATGCAACACATCACTTTCTCTACACTTTACTCTTTATCAACAGACAATGCAACACATCACTTTCTCTACTCTTTACTCTTTATAAACAGACAATGCAACACATCACTTTCTCTACACTTTACTATTTATAAACAGACAATGCAACACATCACTTTCTCTACACTTTACTCTTTATAAACAGACAATGCAACACATCACTTTCTCTACTCTTTACTCTTTATAAACAGACAATGCAACACATCACTTTCTCTACTCTTTACTCTTTATAAACAGACAATGCAACACATCACTTTCTCTACTCTTTACTATTTATAAACAGACAATGCAACACATCACTTTCTCTACTCTTTACTCTTTATAAACAGACAATGCAACACATCACTTTCTCTACTCTTTACTCTTTATAAACAGACAATGCAACACATCACTTTCTCTACTCTTTACTATTTATAAACAGACAATGCAAACACACTTTCTTTCTCTACTCTTTACTATTTATAAACAGACAATGCAACACATCACTTTCTCTACTCTTTACTATTTATAAACAGACAATGCAACACATCACTTTCTCTACACTTTACTCTTTATAAACAGACAATGCAACACATCACTTTCTCTACACTTTACTATTTATAAACAGACAATGCAACACATCACTTTCTCTACTCTTTACTCTTTATAAACAGACAATGCAACACATCACTTTCTCTACTCTTTACTCTTTATAAACAGACAATGCAACACATCACTTTCTCTACTCTTTACTCTTTATAAACAGACAATGCAACACATCACTTTCTCTACTCTTTACTATTTATAAACAGACAATGCAACACATCACTTTCTCTACACTTTACTCTTTATAAACAGACAATGCAACACATCACTTTCTCTACTCTTTACTATTTATAAACAGACAATGCAACACATCACTTTCTCTACACTTTACTCTTTATAAACAGACAATGCAACACATCACTTTCTCTACACTTTACTCTTTATAAACAGACAATGCAACACATCACTTTCTCTACACTTTACTCTTTATAAACAGACAATGCAACACATCACTTTCTCTACTCTTTACTCTTTATAAACAGACAATGCAACACATCACTTTCTCTACTCTTTACTCTTTATAAACAGACAATGCAACACATCACTTTCTCTACTCTTTACTCTTTATAAACAGACAATGCAACACATCACTTTCTCTACTCTTTACTCTTTATAAACAGACAATGCAACACATCACTTTCTCTACTCTTTACTCTTTATAAACAGACAATGCAACACATCACTTTCTCTACTCTTTACTCTTTATAAACAGACAATGCAACACATCACTTTCTCTACTCTTTACTCTTTATAAACAGACAATGCAACACATCACTTTCTCTACTCTTTACTCTTTATAAACAGACAATGCAACACATCACTTTCTCTACACTTTACTCTTTATAAACAGACAATGCAACACATCACTTTCTCTACTCTTTACTCTTTATAAACAGACAATGCAACACATCACTTTCTCTACTCTTTACTCTTTATAAACAGACAATGCAACACATCACTTTCTCTACACTTTACTCTTTATAAACAGACAATGCAACACATCACTTTCTCTACTCTTTACTATTTATAAACAGACAATGCAACACATCACTTTCTCTACTCTTTACTCTTTATAAACAGACAATGCAACACATCACTTTCTCTACTCTTTACTCTTTATAAACAGACAATGCAACACATCACTTTCTCTACACTTTACTCTTTATAAACAGACAATGCAACACATCACTTTCTCTACTCTTTACTATTTATAAACAGACAATGCAACACATCACTTTCTCTACTCTTTACTCTTTATAAACAGACAATGCAACACATCACTTTCTCTACTCTTTACTATTTATAAACAGACAATGCAACACATCACTTTCTCTACTCTTTACTATTTATAAACAGACAATGCAACACATCACTTTCTCTACTCTTTACTCTTTATAAACAGACAATGCAACACATCACTTTCTCTACTCTTTACTCTTTATAAACAGACAATGCAACACATCACTTTCTCTACACTTTACTCTTTATAAACAGACAATGCAACACATCACTTTCTCTACTCTTTACTCTTTATAAACAGACAATGCAACACATCACTTTCTCTACTCTTTACTCTTTATAAACAGACAATGCAACACATCACTTTCTCTACTCTTTACTATTTATAAACAGACAATGCAACACATCACTTTCTCTACTCTTTACTATTTATAAACAGACAATGCAACACATCACTTTCTCTACTCTTTACTCTTTATAAACAGACAATGCAACACATCACTTTCTCTACTCTTTACTCTTTATAAACAGACAATGCAACACATCACTTTCTCTACTCTTTACTCTTTATAAACAGACAATGCAACACATCACTTTCTGTACACTTTACTCTTTATAAACAGACAATGCAACACATCACTTTCTCTACTCTTTACTCTTTATAAACAGACAATGCAACACATCACTTTCTCTACTCTTTACTATTTATAAACAGACAATGCAACACATCACTTTCTCTACTCTTTACTCTTTATAAACAGACAATGCAACACATCACTTTCTCTACTCTTTACTCTTTATAAACAGACAATGCAACACATCACTTTCTCTACTCTTTACTATTTATAAACAGACAATGCAACACATCACTTTCTCTACACTTTACTCTTTATAAACAGACAATGCAACACATCACTTTCTCTACACTTTACTCTTTATAAACAGACAATGCAACACATCACTTTCTCTACTCTTTACTCTTTATAAACAGACAATGCAACACATCACTTTCTCTACTCTTTACTCTTTATAAACAGACAATGCAACACATCACTTTCTCTACTCTTTACTCTTTATAAACAGACAATGCAACACATCACTTTCTCTACTCTTTACTCTTTATAAACAGACAATGCAACACATCACTTTCTCTACTCTTTACTCTTTATAAACAGACAATGCAACACATCACTTTCTCTACACTTTACTCTTTATAAACAGACAATGCAACACATCACTTTCTCTACACTTTACTCTTTATAAACAGACAATGCAACACATCACTTTCTCTACTCTTTACTCTTTATAAACAGACAATGCAACACATCACTTTCTCTACTCTTTACTCTTTATAAACAGACAATGCAACACATCACTTTCTCTACTCTTTACTCTTTATAAACAGACAATGCAACACATCACTTTCTCTACTCTTTACTATTTATAAACAGACAATGCAACACATCACTTTCTCTACTCTTTACTCTTTATAAACAGACAATGCAACACATCACTTTCTCTACTCTTTACTCTTTATAAACAGACAATGCAACACATCACTTTCTCTACTCTTTACTATTTATAAACAGACAATGCAACACATCACTTTCTCTACTCTTTACTCTTTATAAACAGACAATGCAACACATCACTTTCTCTACTCTTTACTATTTATAAACAGACAATGCAACACATCACTTTCTCTACTCTTTACTATTTATAAACAGACAATGCAACACATCACTTTCTCTACTCTTTACTCTTTATAAACAGACAATGCAACACATCACTTTCTCTACTCTTTACTCTTTATAAACAGACAATGCAACACATCACTTTCTCTACTCTTTACTCTTTATAAACAGACAATGCAACACATCACTTTCTCTACTCTTTACTCTTTATAAACAGACAATGCAACACATCACTTTCTCTACTCTTTACTCTTTATAAACAGACAATGCAACACATCACTTTCTCTACTCTTTACTATTTATAAACAGACAATGCAACACATCACTTTCTCTACTCTTTACTATTTATAAACAGACAATGCAACACATCACTTTCTCTACTCTTTACTATTTATAAACAGACAATGCAACACATCACTTTCTCTACTCTTTACTATTTATAAACAGACAATGCAACACATCACTTTCTCTACTCTTTACTATTTATAAACAGACAATGCAACACATCACTTTCTCTACTCTTTACTCTTTATAAACAGACAATGCAACACATCACTTTCTCTACTCTTTACTATTTATAAACAGACAATGCAACACATCACTTTCTCTACTCTTTACTCTTTATAAACAGACAATGCAACACATCACTTTCTCTACTCTTTACTCTTTATAAACAGACAATGCAACACATCACTTTCTCTACTCTTTACTCTTTATAAACAGACAATGCAACACATCACTTTCTCTACTCTTTACTCTTTATAAACAGACAATGCAACACATCACTTTCTCTACTCTTTACTCTTTATAAACAGACAATGCAACACATCACTTTCTCTACTCTTTACTCTTTATAAACAGACAATGCAACACATCACTTTCTCTACTCTTTACTCTTTATAAACAGACAATGCAACACATCACTTTCTCTACTCTTTACTATTT
>CM065694.1:23216926-23219426 GCA_017654935.2 Phymorhynchus buccinoides
GTGTATCCCCTCTTTGTTTTTTCTCTTTTTCTCTCCCTCCCTCTCTCTCGCCTCTCCCTCTCTCCCTATGTCTCTCTCCCTCTCTCTATCATTCTCTCTCTCCCTCTGCGCCATCCCGTCTCCCTCTTTCTTTCCTTCCTTCAATCTCTCTCTCTCTCTCTCTCTCTCTATCTCTCTCGCTCTCTCTCTCTCTCTCTCTCTCTCTCTCTCTCTCTCTCTCTCTCTCTTCTCTCTCTCTCTCTCTCTCTCCGTTCTTTCTCTCTTCCTTCTTTCCTTCCTTCCTTTTGTTTATATCGTTGTTTTCTTTCTTACTTACTTTCATCTGTCGCTTAATCATATTACACTTCTCAAGCTCAAACCTTTCCTTGTTCATCGAATCAGTTTGTTTTAGACTGGGATAAAAGTCAGAAGGTACTATCATTTTTCTCAGGGTGAAAGCCAGAAGGTACTGCCATTCTTCTCAGGTAAAAGCCAGAAGGTACTATCATTCTTCTCTGGTGAAAGTCAGAAGGTACTATCATTCTTCTCTGGTGAAAGCCAGAAGGTACTATCATTCTTCTCTGGTGAAAGCCAGAAGGTACTATCATTCTTCTCTGGTGAAAGCCAGAAGGTACTATCATTCTTCTCTGGTGAAAGCCAGAAGGTACTATCATTCTTCTCTGGTAAAAGCCAGAAGGTACTATCATTCTTCTCTGGTAAAAGCCAGAAGGTACTATGATTCTTCTCTGGTAAAAGCCAGAAGGTACCAGCATTATTCTCAGGTAAAAGCCAGAAGGTACTATGATTCTTCTCTGATAAAAGTCAGAAGGTACTATCATTCTTCTCTGGTAAAAGCCAGAAGGTACTATCATTCTTTCTAAGGTAAAAGCCAGAAGGTACTATCATTCTTCTCTGGTAAAAGCCAGAAGGTACTATCATTCTTCTCAGGGTAAATGCCAGAAGGTACAATCATTCTTCTCAGGTGAAAGCCAGAAGGTACTATCATTCTTCTCTGGTAAAAGCCAGAAGGTACTATCATTCTTCTCATGGTTAAAGTCAGAAAGTACTATCATTCTTCTCATCTTTAAAGTCATAAGGCACTATCATTCTTCTCAGGGTTAAAGTCAGAAGGTACTATTATTCTTTTCAGGTAAAAACCAGAAGGTACTATCATTCTTACCAGGTAGAAGCCAGAAGTTACTATCATGTTTCTCATGGTTAAAGCCAGAAGGTACTACCATTCTTATCAGGATTAAAGCCAGATGGTACTATCATTCTTCTCAGGTAAAAGCCAGAAGGTATAATTCTTCTCTGATAAAAGTCAGGTAAAAACCAGAAAGTACTATCATTCTTCTCATGGTAAAATCCAGAAGGTACTATCATTCTTCTCATGGTAAAATCCAGAAGGTACTATCATTCTTCCCAGGGTAAAGACCAGAAGGTACTATCATTCTTCTCATGTTAAAATCCAGAAGGTACTATCATTCTTCTCATGGTTAAAAGCCAGAAGGTACTATCATTCTTCTCAGGGTAAAAGCCAGAAGGTACTATCATTCTTCTCAGGGTGAAAGCCAGAAGGTACTATCATTCTTCTCGAAGGGTAAAAGTCAGAAGGTACTATCATTCTTCTCAGGGTAAAAACCAGATGGTACTATCATTATTATCAGGTAGAAGCCAGAAGGTACTGTCATTCTAAACCCAGAAGGTACTATCATTCTTCTCAGGTAAAAGACAGAAGGTATTATAATTCTCTGATAAACGTCAGAAGGTACTATCATTCTTCTCAGGTAAAAACCAGAAAGTACTATCATTCTTCTCAGGGTAAAAGCCAGAAGGTACTATCATTCTTCTCAAGGGTAAAATCCAGAAGGTACTATCATTCTTCTGTGGTGAAAGCCAGAAGGTACTATCATTGTTTTCTTCACTTTTGTGATAATTCCCTCTTGCTCTTGCCCGCGAAGAGTGAACTAGTACCTTCTAGCCCCCCCGGGGCACCACCCCCTCCCCACAACCCCTCCAGAATTGTTTTATATTATTGGCGTTAAGCCAAGCTAGCACCCATGCCTGATCCTCTGAACCCCCGGCACAAAGTGAATTAACGTAGTATTTGAGAGAGAGAGAGATGAGAGAGAGAGAGAGAGAGAGAGAGAGAGAGAGAGAGAGAAGATAGAGAGAGGAGAGAGAGAGAGAGAGAGAGAGAGAGAGGGGGAGATTGAGAGAGAGAGAGGGATAAAAGAGAGGGAGGGGGGCGAGCGGAAGGAGAGAGAGAGAGAGGGGGGAAGAGAAAAGAACGAGAAAGAAAGAGACATAAATGTATTTTACAAGGGTTGTTTTTTAGTTTAGGCTAAGCCTAGTTTTTAACCTTGGGGGGGGGGAGGGAGGGGGTGGTGGTATTAGACAGAAACGTGAAACTTGAAAACTTTATTTCGCAAGGATTGAGATTTCAGGCCAAGTCTATTGTTACAATAGTCCTTGGGACGAAAAAAACAACACACATAATCCAAACCAATAAGGCAAACAA
>CM065694.1:23231926-23251926 GCA_017654935.2 Phymorhynchus buccinoides
GTAGGCTAGGTACTGTAGATGTGCCTTTTGGTGTCAAGGTCCTTGACGTATGACCTTGAAAACTGAAAATCTATTTTTAGCCATATCTCGGGCACCAGTCGACATAGGATGTTGCAACTTGGTATGAAGGTGGTTTGGCTTAATATGCTCCTTCCGAATATTGTTGACCAATCAAGGTCAAGGTCAAGGCCAAGGAGATCGCTGGACCCTGAAAATCGGGGGGTCGGAAAAATGGAGTTCCCAAGATAACAGCATATCACGATGAAGGAATAAGGATAGGAAGATGAAACTTCATGTGCATGTAGGCTAGGTACAGTAGATGTGCCTGTTGGTGTCAAGGTCAAGGTTATGACCTTGACGTATGACCTTGAAAACTGAAAATCTATGTTTAGACAAATCTTATGCACCAGTCGACATAGGATGTTCAAACTTGGTATGAAGGTGGTTTGTCTTATGCGCCTTCCGAATATTGTTGACCAATCAAGGTCACGGTCAGAGGTCAAGGAGATCGCTGGGCCCTAATAGTCGGGGGGGGGCGGGGGGGAGAGAGAGGGAGGGGCTTTTTTTCCGGGGCGGGGGGGGGGGGGGGGGGGGGGAGGGGGGGGGGGAGGGGGGGGGGGGGGGGGGGGGGGGGGGGGGGGGGGGGGGGGGAGGGGGGCGGAGGTGGGGGGGGGGGGGGGGGCGGGGAAGGAGGGAGAGAGAGAGAGAGAGGGGGAGGAGGGCGGGGGAGAGAGAGGGGGTGGGGAGAGGGAGGGGAAGAGAAAGAGGGGGGGGGAAAAGGGAGAGAGGGAGAGAGAGAGGGGGAGAGAGAGAGAAAATGCAGAGTTCCCAAGATGAAATCAGGTGGGAATGTTGGCTGGGCTCCGCGGGCGATTCTCGAATGCTACATTCGAAAACTTTTCAATCTAGTTTCCATTATTTGTTTGTCTGTCCCCTTTTTTAATGCTGAAAGAAATAGATATCTTCCGCGCTACTTTTCTGTGCGACCAAATGCGTACACATTTAATGGGGAGCTGGACATCCACAGTGTCTCTCCCCATGGGGATACCGGGGGGGTTTCTTTCGTAAAAATATTTCCCCCACCTTCTGGAAGTTCTGTGCTTGTAACTTCCTCTAATCTGCCACTCTTTTTTACTCTGCCTTTTCCCTTTGCTTTCTATCATCAACTATCTTTCTGACTTATTGGCCCATTCTCCTACCTTTAAACAAAGCCATTACAAATATTTTTTAGTTCTCCTTTGAGCTCCTCCGAAATCGGAATGTGTCGACTGTGCGCAGCGGGGAGACCAATGAAAACTGAAAACCGGACACATACGTACGCACCTTACCCATTACGACCATATGGCCATAGAAGGAGAAGAAGGAAAGAGAAGAAGAAGAAGAAGAAGAAGAAGAAGAAGAAGAAGAAGAAGAAGAAGAGAGAAAGGAGAAGGAGAAGAAGAAGAAGAAGAAGAAGAATCTTCACACAGCTAGGTGGTGATGCTGTAGGTGGCTTTGGTGGGGGACTTGTGTCCCTCTAATGAAACGTTATACACCTGTGTTTGCTTCTTGCAGTAGCCTATGTTCACAGTGGTTGGGATGATCAAACCTCAGAAGTCCAGAGAGTCGTGTTTCTGCTTTGAAAGAGGACGTTGAAGGCCAGCCATATCGTACGACTATGATGTTCGTCCGTCCCGAATGATGAAGACCATCCGTCAACAGGTCCACGACTATACGATTCGATTCGATCACGTGATCTCGAAGCGCGAATCCCATTTGTTAGTGGAGACCACGTGATCGAATCGTATCGTACAGTCGTACGGTATTAGTGGACGTGTGGCTGCCCGCGGCGTATGGAATGTCTCTATCCTGACACAGCCATGGAGACAGATTTCCGTGGCCCTTTATCTGAACTCTTGTCTGTTTATGGGTTTGAGAAGTATAACAAAATGTGTGCAGGATTTTGTGGTGTCCAAGCGGACTATGCTCTGTTAATCTCTGTCGCGCGCGACCTAGAACTAATATAAGAGAGAGAGAACAAGAACAAGAACAAGTAACAACGTTTTAATGAACCGGTCCATCTGCCCATGTCAAAGGGAACAGTGGGAAGGGGACATTGTTAAATCAAACAAACAAACAAAAGGGAAAATCCATAACACAAAATATTAAGCAAGATATATTCATACATAACCACACCAAGCCTCGCTTATCTGCGCAGATCATAAAGCGTGAGGAGAGAGAGAGAGAGAGAGAGTGGAGAGAGAGAGAGAGACGAGAGAGGAGAGAGAGAGAGAGAGAGAGAGAGCAGAGAGAGAGAGAGAGAGAGAGAAGACGACGAGAGAGAGAGAAGATGGACACACACACAGAGAGAGAGACGAGAGGAGAGAGACGAGATGAGAGAGGAGAGGAGAGAGAGAGAGACAATTTGCGAGAGAGAGCACAAGAACACATACACATACCAGTAATGGTTACATAGAAATCAATGTGCGAAGAAAATAAATGGCACAATTTAAACAATGTCATTTTTTTTTTAATCCACAAAAAAGCAAACATCTACATCAAACGTGGGTACATGCACACACACACACACACACACACACACACACACACACACCACACACACACACACACACACACACGACACACCACGCAGCGCACGCTCGCGCGCGCACACACGCACACACGCACACGACCACGCACGCACGCGCACACGCACACACAACCACAGAGAGAGAGGAGAGAGAGAGGAGAGAGAGAGAGAGAGAGAGAGGAGAGAGAGAGAGAGACAAGGAGAGAGAGAGAGAGAGAAGACAGAGGAGAAAGGAGAGAGAGAGAGAGAGAAGAGAGGGAGAGAGAATGGAGAGGGGAGAGAGAGAGAATGGAGAGAGAGAGATGAGAGAGAGAGGCAAAGACGAGAGGGAGAGAGGCGAGAGGAGAGAGGGAGAGAGAGAAGAGAGCTGCCTGGAGAGAGAGAGAAGAGAGAGACGGACTGGGGAGAGAGAGACGAAGGAGGAAGGAGGGAGAGAAAGAGAGAGACGTGAGACGAGTGAGAGACGGAAGAGAGGGAGAGAGAGGAGAGAAGAGAGAGAGGCAGAGAGACGAGGGAGAGACAGATGGAGAGGAGAAGGAGGAAGAGCGGATGGAGAGAGAAGCGCATGGGAGAGGAGCGGAGAGAGAGAGAGCGAGGAGAGAAGGAAGAGAGGAGAAGTTGAGAGAGAGAGGATCGGGCGTTGGATGGAGATGAGAGGGAGAGGACGGGGAGAGGGAGAGCGTACGAGTAGAGAGAGGAGAGAGAGAGAGAGGAGAGAGATGGAGAGAGAGAGAGAGAGAGAGTGTGATGGGAGTGGGGGAGAGGAGAGAGTCAGTGAGAGAGAGAGAGAGATGTGGAGAGGAGAGAGATGGAGAGAGAGAGAGAGAGAGATTGATTGTTATTGTCTCGTAGCGTGACTCATATTCATACAGATGAACATGCGAGACAGACAGACAAACTGACAGGCAGCGAGATATATGAAGAGATGTGCCCTCGCACGATTTTCATGTCCTGTCCTTTTTGTCATCAAATTAAACACTCGCACGCCTTCACAAAAGTTTATGGAACAACCTGCAAAAGAACTTGTCATGGAAAGGTATCGCAAAAATCTGATATAATAAAGTAATTTACCAATACACTATTTTTATTCCATGCAGTAATTTACCAATAAAACATCTCTTTCTTAGCTGTATTGGATGTGGAATATTCAACATAATAAGGTACAAATCCATAATTGATCATTAGGTATGCTTGTGCACGAGTTCCTAATGTATTTGTGTTAAGTGCATTGTGATCACGACAAAATAATTTGGACTCTAAATGTTTTTGAATTGTACCTGAATCGTTTTCTATGGCATGCAGCTACTTGCTTGGGAAAATTCGGAATCTTCCCGGGAAAATTCGGAATCGTCCCGGGAAGATTCGGAATCTTCCCAGCCTTGGGGAAATTCGGAATTTTCCTGGGAAAAATTAGAATTCCAATTTTTCCCGGGAAGATTCCGAATTTTCCAGGATTCCAAGTTTTCCCGTGACATATATATACAATATTTTTTTTAACAAAATAGATAAACGAATATATAGGAGTTGATTTAGCGTAAGACATGTATTACATTCAAAAATTGCCATGCAAAATAATTATATCCTCCAGCATCGTTCCTATCCACATCAAAGACACTGAAAAGAAAGACTAACATCCGGTCTCTTTTCCTTATATGAGTAGTGAGGACAGAAACACTGGTTATGTCCCTTTTAAACGTGACACATTTAGGTTACATTAACTCTTTTTTTCAAACCGGAGAGAGTTATCTTTTCATGAGTCAGTTATACTTTGGATAACTACCCCACTAACGATAACTCTTATCAGCCCGGCTCGCCGTAACTCTTAAGTAGTACATCTTACCCTTTTAGAGTCTTTGACCACATGAATGAGATTCAACCCACAAACACTAGCATATCAACAGCAATTACAATTTTAAAAAAACTTCAGTATTCAGTGTTCTCTCTCTCTCTCTCTCTCTCTCTCTTCTCTCTCTCTCTCTCTCTCTCTCTCTCTCTCTCTCTCTATCTCTCTCCTCTCTCTCTCTTGAGAGTATCTCTCTCTGCTTGGCATGGTGTTGAGTTGTGTGAGTGAGAGGGCCATGTGTGTAAAGAAAGCTATTGTAGCTTATCCTTTTTTACCCTCAATAAAACATCGTATTTCGTATTCTCTCTCTCTCTCTCTCTCTCTCTCTCTCTCTCTCTCTCTCTCTCTCTCTCTCTCTCTCTCTCTCTCTCTCTCTCTCTCTCTCTCTCTCTCTTCTCTCTCTCTCTAGCCTCTATCTATCTCGATCTATCTCTCTCTCTCTTTCTCTCCCTCCCTCCCTCTCTCTCTCTCTCTCTCTCTCTCCTTCTCTCTCTCTCTCTCTCTCTCTCTCTCTTTCTCCCTCTCTCCCCTCCCTCTCTCTCTCTCTCGCTCTCTCTCTCCCTTCTTTTCATTGCGTGCCATGCCATCAATGCCCAGGCATAAAAAACCCAACAGACACGAACTTCCCATGCTATTTCCTCTTTTTAACTAACCCGTTCCTTGTGTACACTCTTGGGGGAGGGGTCATTCCTCGCTAATGAGGAGTGGGGGTTAAGACATCAAATTGTCAGTGAGCAGTGAAAACTGACCACAACTCCGGTTAGTCAGTTAGTCAGGAGGGCATACATAACTCAATGTGGGTAATAACCAAAAAAAGAGCGCTTCTTGTGTCCCGATGAGAAATCACTCTCGTGTCTTTCTTATTTTTACTTACTTAAAAACATCTAGTTACACAAGCCTCACATCGCTATGGTTCAAATAACTGTAACTTACCACATACAAGAATAGATACATTCGAATCAAGTTTTACGTTTTTGGGTTCCTCCATGTGGAATTCCCTTCCGTCCGACTTTAGATTATGCTCCTCTTCAAAGCGAGTCTTCAAGAGACACTAACATTCGACCCTCCATAATTTGTTTTGGTTTCCCTCGGTCATATCTCCTGATGCGCTATATTGCTTATGACGATGTCAGTATGTATTCACTTAACGTTATTGTGCGTATGCAAGTTTGATAAATCCATATTTCAACCAATGTCTGTGTTATAATATCACCTGCTTTGCTACCTTTATGTTCGCATCTAGATCTGTATGTGTAATAGTATGCTTTGCCACGTTTGTGTTCTATGTTCGTATATGTATCAAGGACAGATTGGAAGACTAGGCGTTGCCTAAAATCTTTATCCTTGGAAAAAAAAGAGTTTATTTCAAGTTATCAAGTTACTTACTTTTTCTTTCCTCGATCTAATAGAAGGCATCATCCGTGCGCGGGAGAGAGAGAGAGAGAGAGAGAGAGAGAGAGAGAGAGAGAGAGAGAGAGAGAGAGGAGAGAGAGAGAGAGAGAGAGAGGATGAGAAGGACCGAGAGAGACGAGATGAGAGAGAGAGATGTTAGAGGAGGGCGGACGCTTGAGAGGAGAAGGAGGAGAAAGGAGAGAGAGATGCCCCGGGAGATGGAGGAGAGAGAGAGAGGATGGGAGAGAGAGAGTGGAGAAAGTTTGAGAGTTTGCCATCACTAAGATGAGGACTGAGACTTTCAAATGGAACGCCATCCACTGGTCACAATGGCCAAGGACCATAACTCCAACTGAAGTAGCCCAATGGACAGAACGTATCCAAGGACGCGGTGCGCTCTAAGCAATTTCAGAGAACCTCCAATCAAGACAGTCTCCGCGGTGTCGGAAACAGCTTCCTTCGGTGATGCCTTTGTAAACTGACCCCACCTACCTTACGTTTACCCACGGGTTGTTTTTGTCTGTTAGCCTTGCAAAGTCTCGTGAAATACGGCGAACAAGAACAAGAACCAGAACAAAATTGTTATTGTCGTAAGAAAACCAGAGGTTTTGTGGGACACAAATGGTTAGGAAATATTCAAAGAATGTGGCACCATATGGTTACTGTATGGTTGTTCACTATAGTACAATTGTTATACGGCGATGGTTGCCTGCTCGGAATGGTGCTGTGATGGTGGGTTTGAAAAAAGAGGAGGGCCAGAGTATTGACATGCTTCACGCGAAGCGAAGAGGTAGACATGCATTGTATGCATTGTAATTGTATACATTCGTTTTAGGGGAATGGGCAGAAACCAGATAATGGGCAGAAACAAGGAAAGGGCGCTTTGATGGGATTGGAATGCGCATGCTTTTACGTGTGCGTTAAATGACTCTCTCTCTCTCTCTCTCTCTCTCTCTCTCTCTCTCTCTCTCTCGTCTCTCTCTCTCTCTCTCTCTCTCTCTCTCTCTCTCTATCTCTCTCCTCTCTTCTCTCTCTCTCTCTCTCTCTCTCTCTCTCTCTCTCTCTCTCTCTCTCTCTCTCTCTCTCTCTCTCTCTCTCTCTCTCTCTCTCTCTCTCTCTCTCTCTCTCTCTCTCTCTCTCTCTCTCTGCACAGGTCGTTGGCATCACAACTACAGGTTCCGAGTTCTCTCTCTCTCTCTCTCTCTCTCTCTCTCTCTCTCTCTCAACGCAGTCAGGAATACGTCAAATCTCACCCCACCCCCCAAAGCTACAGATAAGCCTCTCTGTCCCACACTGATGATTAAATTCCTTTAACTATTAACGTATCCCACATTTTTTTTTCTTATCTCAATACATCTCTGCTGTCTCTCTCTCTCTTATCTCTCTATACTTAGGGGAAGACGGGGTAAAAAGCGCATGAGCGGGTAAGAAGCCCACCCCAATTATCTCATGAAATAAAGAAAATTTCAGTCTCATCTTTGCCCATGAGACGAATGCTAGACATCTAACGCTCGTCTCATGGGCAAAATACGTGAGACTGAAATTTGCTTCATTTCATGAGATAATTGATGATGGGCTTCTTAACCCGCCCATTTTGCGGCTCATCTTTACCCCGTATTCCCTTACAGTGCAACTGCTAAGGAGCAAGTGTCAGTCGTGCTTTCTCATCTAGGAAAGTTGTGGACGGGGTGGGGGCGGTGGGTGGGGGGGGGTAATTGTTTTGGGGGGGACATAAATCAAGATGATAAAAACTGGACAAGGGGCTACTAGCCATTGAGTAGCCCAGGACACGGCAACAGCAATTTGGGGGAACTACCAAGGGACATAACTCCAATCAAGCCTTCCGGCGGCGAAAATGAGCTCCCTTGGCTAAGTCAGTGACGTCGATGAAGTGTTCACGTTAATTAGCTCCCTTTCATTAGGGTCTCTGTCTCTGTCTCTCTGTCTCTGTCTCTGTCTCTCTCTCTCTCTCTCTCTCTCTCTCTCTCTCTCTCTCTCTCTCTCTCTCTCTCTCTCTCTCTCTCTCTCTCTCTCTCTCTCTCTCGAAATGACACTACTATGTTTCTATTACTGTTGTTGTACCCCCCTTCCAAAGGGGGCTTTCTTATGGAATAGATATTTTCATTTCATTTCATATCTGTCTGTCTGTCTCTGTCTCTCTCTGTCTGTCTGTCTCTCTCTCTCTCTCTCTCTCTCTCTCTCTCTCTCTCTCTCTCTCTCTCTCTCACTCTCTCTCTCTCGAAATGACACTATGTTTCTATTACTGTACCCCCCTCTCTTTCATTTCATTTCATGTATCTCTCTCTCTCTCTCTCTCTCTCTCTCTCTCTCTCTCTCTCTCTCTCTCTCTCTCTCTCTCTCTCTCTCTCTCTCTCTCTCTCTCTCTCTCTCTCTCTCTCTTTGTAAGCCTTTGAGTGTGTTTTGTGCGTGCGCAAATATTTTGTGTGTGCGCGTAGGCTATGTGCGGGACACACATGTGTGTGCATAATGTGCACGCGCCAGGGATAGGCCTACTAGGATAAAGAGATCAGGGGAATGGGCGAGAAGAGAGATAGAAAGGTAAGACATTATTTTGTGACCCAGCACCACGAAAGGGACATTAAGTGTCAAACTGACCATTCTGAACAAATTATGCATTTTAAATCTTCAGACAATCCTCTTTCACATGATACAATAACCATTTTTGCTTCTTTATCCATTCCAGAGTTACGAGCATTTAAAGTTAACCCTTTCACTGCCAGCCATATTTCAACCAAAAATGTCCATTAAACATGGCTGGGTAGAGAACAAAATCCATCTGCAGTATTGGGGATTCTTCTGTGACATATATAAAATAAGGTCTATCCTTGCTTCCCCAACCTAAGACAATAGGGTCTTTGGGATAACAGACCCCAATTTGAAGCCTTTTAGTCACATGGGTGTTAAATCATTGGTGCTAAAATGCGACTTTGGCGGTGAAAGGGTTAAAAGAGCGAGCGTCTGCCATTTTCAGAAAACATTGTCTAAAGTCTAGCCTAGCTAAAGAAAATGCACTGACCTACTCGTTTTAAAAGCGCTTATAAGACTATTTGGATACCATATTAAATATTGTCCCTTATCAATATGAAAGATAAGATGTTAGAGAACACCAAAATACCCATACCTCAAAATTAACAAAAAATGAGATTTTTGATTTTGCAAGCCTGTTGTAGCAAACTAGCACAGCGACTTAATGTCCCTTTCATGGTGCTGGGTCACATTTGAGGACAAAAAAGTACTATGAAAATGAGTGCCACTGAAATAAGGCCTATCGTAATCGTAAATCTGATTTAAAGGGGATCCTGTGTCTAGAGTACACATTTCTATTCGAAGGATGGTTTCAAATCCATTGTTTAATCAAACATTCAAATCAAATCAAATCAATCAAAGCGATTAGAGGTATAAGGACAAGCACTATGTAAATTGTCTAAATAAATGAATACATTTTAATTTTAAGTTTCATGCGATAACCTGAATCGTCACAAAGCTCTATCGAAATTCGTTCAGCGTGTTTGAATTTGTTTTTTAAAAATCCCATATCCAATCGCTGATGCGGGTTTACACCAACATTTAACAGAAGGATCTGCTTCAAATGAATACTTCACAAGCCCTCTGCTAAGAATCACCCGTTGTTATATATAACCTGGTCTGAACTTTTTGAGTAAGTTGATAGCAACCAAGCAGACTTGGACAGAGAGGCAGACAGGTAGATTACAGCGATTTAACCAATAATGGCTAACATAATGTGACCCAGCACCACGAAAGGGACATTAAGTGTCAAAATGACCATTCTGAGAAAATGGTACAGTTAAAATCTTCAGGCAATTCTCTTTCTAATGATATAAAAAAAAAACATTCTTGTAGTATTTCTTTTGCAGAGTTATGAGCATTTAAAGTTGGTAAGGTGACTGTCGGCCGTTTTGAGAAATCACAGTCTAAAAGCTAGCCTATCCTAAGAAAATGCACCAACCAACTAATTTTAAAACACTTTTTTTAGAATATTTAGAGACCATATTAAAGATTGTCCTTTATGGATATGAACGATAAGATGTTAGAGAGCACGAAAACACCCATAACTCCCCAAAAATATAAAATATGAGATTTTTGACTTTGCAGGCCTGTTGTGAGAGACTAGCTCAGCGACGTAATGTCCCTTTTGTGGTGCTGGGTTAACATATTACTACATTACTACTTTGGGTTAAGGGGGAGGGGGGGGGGGGGTGATCTTCGTTTGTGGTTTGTGGTGGAAATAGAGATAGAGAGAGGAAGGACGTGATACATCTTTTAGCAAGCATCCACTTTCACCCCTACCTCCCTCACCGACCCCCATTGAGCCCAGCCTTCACGATTAGTTTCTCGTCTCTTTTGGACAAAAGCCAAGTGGGCCCGATACCAGATGTCCAGCAAACGTGCAGATCAACACTCCCCCACTTCTCGGTTCTTTCCGTTTTTTGGTGGTGGGGGGGTTCGGGTGCGCCTCACTTCGCCTAATTACAGTTTGCCTAATCCTTTGATCTCGACCTTCCGTGCCGGCATTAACTTCCCGATGTCACAAAAAACCCAAGCCTAAAAACATTAGCACGACTCGCCTAATCAGCCTCAACATGGGTTATCGTAAAACAGCAAACAGAAGCCGAAATGGCTATGAATGTTCATATTTTAACCCTTTCACCGCCAAAGTCGCATTTTAGCACCACAGTGATTTAACACCTACGTCACTGAAAGGCATCAAATTGGGGTCTATTATCCAAAGACCCTGTTGTCTTAGATTTGGGAAGTAAGGATAGACCTTATTTTATATATGTCACAGACGAATCCCCAATATTGCAGATCGATTTTGTTCTCTATCCAGGTAAATGTAATGGAAAGTTTTGGTTGAAATATGGCTGGCGGTGAAAGGGTTAATGCGAACCCTAACCCTAAACCTATTCAAACTACATTTACAAGCTGTAGGTTCTGTGTGCTCTTACTTGTAGTCTGCCGAGTTGAATCAAATATACTTAAAGATACCTTATTTGTTGTGGTTTTAGGCGAAGCGCTACATATGATCGAGACTCGATAAATCATTAGGCCAAGTCTAATTTAGGCGAGATATGATTAGGCTAGATGTGGTTTGGCGAAGTGTAATTAGGCGAAGTGTGATGCACCGTGTTTTTTTCAGTCCAGCCTTTTTGTTTTTTCTGCAGATTGAGCACTTAAACCTCTAACGTTTTCTATATTATTTAGCGTAAATTTTCATCCATTTACAAAATCAAAACTATGCATTCCATAATAGTAGAAAATGAAGGCAGGACGGAAAGAACGCAATGAGGCAAGACTGCGACAGGGGTGTGTGTTGATCTGCACCTTTATCAACATCAATATCCCTCTATACAAGATCTCCAGACTATCATTACGCTTGCTAGATATCCGCCGCGTGGTATCCCCCCCCCCCGTGGGGTTACCGGGGGGTCTTTTGTACACATAGTTCCCCCACCTTCTGGAAGTTCTGTGCTTGTAGCTTCCTCTGATCTGTCACTCTCTTTGACTCTGTCTTTATCCCTGTGCTTACTGTCATCTACTATCTTTCTGCCTTACCGGTCCATTCTCCTGCCTTTTGAAAATAAAATTTAAAAAAAAACCTCGTACAAAGATTTTCTTCAGCCGAAGTCGGACATGCTGGGCCTAACTATTTCTTAGTTAGGCGCATAACGGCAGCATGACGCATCTGCGCTCATATGACAGGAAACTCTCTGAGCAATCGAAGAAGAAGAAGAAGCATCATTTTCCCTGACAGATAATAGAACGTATTTAGATGTTTCCTATGACATGTAATGCGTCTGGTTACTCCGGCTAAACAGATGTCTTCTTTGAATAAGTCAATTACTATACATGAGCGTTTCTATTGGATCAAATGCTAACAGATCTAGCCGTACACAGTGTGTGTGTGTGTGTGTGTGTGTGTGTGTGTGTGTGTGTGTGTGTGTGTGTGCGTGTGCGTGTGTGCGTGCGTGTGCGTGCGTGCGTGCGTGCGTGCGTGCGTGCGTGTGTGTGCGTGTGCGTGCGCTCAGGTAATTGGTGTATTTCTGGGATAATCAGTGGGATTGATTGCTATATCTATCGCAGCTTCTGGCCATTATGTAAAAATACTTTTTTTGTAAAGATCGCTGGTAAACTTACTGACTGACTCCAGGGCTAATGTACATAATCATTTGTCCTGTATGCTTCAATTTGTGGTAGTCGCATAATCATAACGGGAATGATCTGTCCTTATTTGTGACCCAGCACCACGAAAGGGATAATTGTTTATTACTAATTAAGTGTTACATTGACGATTCTGAGAAAGTTATAACTTTAAACACCTCAGACAATTCTCTTTCTAATGATACAAGAACCATTCTTGTATCTGTTTCTGTTCCAGAGTTACCACCATGTACAGTTAGTAGGGTGAGCATCGACCATCTGGGAAATCGCTGTCTAAAGTCTAGCCTAGCTGAAGAATATGCATTAACCTACTCGTTTTAAATCTCTTATCGGACCATTTAGAGACCATATTAAAGATTGTCCTTTATAAATATGAAAGAGAAGATATTAGAGAACATGAAAATACCCATAACTCAAAATTAGCAAAAAATGATATTTTTGACTTTCCAAGCCTGTTGTGAGAAACTAGGCCAGCGACTTAATGTCCCTTTCGTGGTGCTGGGTCATATTTTATTTGCAAGGTTTGCTTTAGCGGGTACGAACAAGGACTAGTTGGTAAACTAAAGGCACTACTAGGACATGTTTTTGTTTTATGCTTTTTTAAGATAACTTCACATCCAGAATTGACGCAAGAAACGTAACCAATTTACGTGTCCATATAACGCGGTTTTGTTTGTTTCTTTATTCATTCCGCGCTGCAAAGCTTTCGTTTATCGATGTACTAAAGCTGCTCCAAACTGATTTTCGTTTTTCAGCAAACTACTGAAACGCGATAATATACGCTACTCTGGTTATATTAGCAACCCTCGATTTTTTTTTTGATTTTTTTTTGTGTGTAACGGGACTCGTTATGCATTTCGAGCTCATTTTCCTTTGCAAGGGAAACTATTACAATCATAAGAAAACGCAAGAAAACGAACCATTTTTTTTCCAGAGTATTAAGGGAGCCTCTCAGTGTTCCATCACACAGCTGACTGACCATCGTGATAACTGCGCGTCACAACGGACATTATAGGACCATAAAACCCCCCCCCCCCCAGACTTGCTCGAACCCGAAATAAAGCCCCTGACGCTAGAGTAATCTTTCCTTCACCTTTCACACGGAATAAGGACAGTATCTTGCGACTGGAGGCGAAGATACAAGAGTCGTTTGTGAGAACACGTCCGTCCGTCCGCGTCCGTCCGCGTGCTGTGAAAAACAATGCGTTCTCGTCATAGTCTAAATCTCTGAACCGATCATAATGAACACAATAAGATTTTTGTTCCGTTTGTCCAGATTGATCATGATCGTTATTATTCCACCTTTACTCAAAAAAATGGCAAGCCTTGCTAGCAACCCCCCTCGATTTTTGAAGTTGAATAATACTTTTTTTAAAAAGAAACTCGTTAAGCATTTCGAGCTCATTTTCCTTTCACGGAAGTGTCCATAATATCCAACAAAACTTCTTCTTTTTTCTTCTTCTTCTTCTTCTTCTTTCCTTCAGTGTTCCTTCTTCTTCAGCTGACTTCTTCTTCTTCTCTTTCTTCTTCTTCTTCTTCTTCTTCTTCTTCTTCTTCTTCTTCTTCTTCTTTCTTCTTCCCTTCTTCTTCCCCCCCCTTTTTCTCCTTCTTCCCTGACCTTTCTTCTTCTTACTTCAACCTTCTTCTTCTTCTTCTTCTTCTTCTTCTTCTTCTTCTTCTTCTTCTTCTTCTTCTTCTTCTTCTTCTTCTTCTTCTTCTTCTTCTTCTTCTTCTTCTTCTCTTCTTCTTCTTCTTCTTCTTCTTCTTCTTCTTCTTCTTCTTCTTCTTCTTCTTCTTCTTCTTCTTCTTCTTCTTCTTCTTCTTCTTCTTCTTCTTCTTCTTCTTCT
Organism: Phymorhynchus buccinoides; assembly: GCA_017654935.2. Classification (NCBI taxonomy): domain Eukaryota; kingdom Metazoa; phylum Mollusca; class Gastropoda; order Neogastropoda; family Raphitomidae; genus Phymorhynchus; species Phymorhynchus buccinoides. Next base: position 23,245,779 of record CM065694.1, read on the forward strand.
TCTTCTTCTTCTTCTTCTTCTTCTCCTCCTCCTTTTTCTCCTCCTTCTTCTTCTTCTTCTTCTTCTTCTTCTTCTTCTTCTTCTTCTTCTTCTTCTTCTTCTTCTTCTTCTTCTTCTTCTTCGTCTTCTTCTCTGTTCCCTGGCAATAATGTGTCCGGGTTTCAGTTTTCACTCATCTCTCCGCTACATTCAGTCATCATATTCCGATTTCAGAGGAGCTCAAGGGAGAAACATATTTGAAAGATTTAATTTAGAGAAGAAAAAATGCAAGAGAGTGGGCAAATAAGGCACACACAAAAAATATGACAGTAACCAAAGGGAAAGGCAGAGTCGAAGAGAGTGACGGATTAGAGGAAATTGGAAGCACATACATTCCAGAAGATGGGGAAGCTATTTGTACTGGAAGATCCCCCGGTATCCCCACGGGGGGCAATCAGTATCCAGACGATGATGCCCGTTATCTTAGTTCAGTAAAGTGGCAAGCACAGCGAACACCCAGTGTCGCCGATTTTTGATGACGATGCATGCTGCCAACGACAAATAGACATAAAATCACGACATATTATGTATATATATATGGCTTGCAATCATCTTCTTTTTTTTCTTTCTGTCACTGGACCTTTCCTTGTTACCCTGGAGGATTTGTTGTTTGATGAAGGTTTTACGTCGTCACAGCAGATACCCTTAGGGACAAGTAATTCTGGTGCTGCAGTCTTCGACGTAGCAGGTACATCTGGTATTAAGTTCATCAACGTTGGTCTTGGGGAAGGGTCGGGTTGGGAGGCGCTGTAGTAAAGTCGGTGAGAGTCTTGGCGTAGACTCGTCTCGTGTAGCATCAGGAAGGCCTGAAGTCTTGGATTCCCGTACTTGTTGTCATAAACCTTTGTAATGAGGAGTCTTGGCGTAGACTCGTCAACATCGGGGTGTGTAGATGTTATACCCAATCGTTGAAATTGCCTGTTTCATGAAATGGGCAAAATGATATGCCCAATTCATGAAATGGACAATGTGTATCATTTGTTTTCAATGTCTATTCACACGGGTATTGACTAAGGTTGATTCAACAATAGCACACTTTTCTACATTGTATTTTCACCCCTATCCTACCCCCAACTCTACCACTTGCTAGTCTGGAGCATGCCTGATGCACATATTTTATCGAACGTTGTTATCAAAGTAAGTTTGAATGCAATAATTTTAAACTATCTACAGATGTGGTTTATCGTTCGTTTGAACCAATTCTTGATCTCGGAGTGTTTATGTACAAAACATACTGCTCATTCGTAGTGCTTTTTTTCTTCTACATAGCAGGTTTAAAATTGGCTATTTCACGAACTGGGCAAACCATTTCGGACATTTCATGAAATGGGCAATTTCAGGGATTGAGCGTAACATAGACACAGTGTCACTGTAGTCCACAGGTAGAGTCCAGGGCTTGAAGTCATAGTCCAAACACCACCCCCCCAAAAAAAAAAAAAGAACACAAAAAAAGAAGAAGAAACAAGTGCAACGCCGAGTGGCTGCAAAGTCCCCTCGCATCATCGCCGAGCTACTCCGAAATCGGAATGTGTCGGCTGTACACATACATAAAAACGCATAAAAACAGCACGTAACTACATAAAAACGCATGAAAACAGCACGTAACTGGATAGTTTTGTTTTATATATAGCCTTGGGGTTCGGACCCGTGATTTGAGCGCGCGCGATCATGCGCACACGCGCGCACAGAAAAATTCATGACATATGTGTTATAGACCATTCATCAAGAAATGTTGTGAAAAAACCCGCATTGAAATACATGCAAAACTTCGCGAGATTTTAGCGATTATGTGTTTCGGGGTTTGAACCCCGTAACTGGCGCGACCTTGACCTTAATGTAAAACTAAATACATCAGTGGATAGCTTGCCTCTTGGCAAACTAGTATACCAAATTTGATGATGATAGACTGAATAGATTTTGAGAAAAACGGACGAATAGCCGGACGGACGGAGGCACGGACGGACGGACACCGGACGGACGGACGGACACGGACGGACGGACGGACGGACGGACCAGACAAAAGCAATAGTTCCCCGAACCTTCGGCTCGGGGACTAACAAAGCCGTCTTCAGGGCTACACGACGGCCGTCTTCGTGCTCAGATACCGCCAGCCCTCCACACAGGCTTCAGGATGACGACGGTCCATCTGCCACCTTGGCACACTTCGAAGAGTTACAAGGCAAGGCAAATGTATTCCACCGGCAAATGTTGCCACAGTCCTCTTCGGCACACAGAGAGGGTCAGTAAAATGGACCCTCTCTGTACGGATCCCTGAGCTGGAATGACCGTGGAGGACAAGGGCTGTGGACCCGGACGGATGAGTTTTGGCAAGAAACACGTCGAGATCACCAGGAAAACACCCTTTACACAGATGTCGCAACACTCAATTTGCTCTGGTTTCCTAGAAATCAAACCGTCAAATCGGTGATTCCTCCTTGGCGGAGGTGCTGGAAGTCAAATTATTTCACTGAAAGAGAAGGCGTGTGTCGTCTCTTTTGTAATGGCCGCCTGAGTTTAGACCAAATTGTTTACACGAACTTTTCGCAATACAACCTTTTTTATTTTTTATTTGATGTGGTTTATCTAAAGGAGTTTCGCTCGCAACAAAGGAAATAGCTTAATTTTTTTTAAACTGCACTACAAAGAAGAAGAAAAAAGCTTCAAGCACAATGGGATTGACCTCTACCCACCCCATCCAAAATGGCTTATCTCTCCGGCATCTCCGCCAAGGAGGAATCACCGGTTTGACGGTTTGATTTATAGGAAACCGGAGCAAAGTGAGTGTTCCGACCCTTGAAAAGGCTGTCTTTCTAGTGATCTCGACGTGTTCCTTGCAAAAAATAATCCGTCAGGGTCCACCTTTAAAAACCTCATCTACTGCCCCTTAGGCCCTAACTGGGCGGGTCGTTGTTTCGCGGACATTCCTAGGAAATGGCGCCCGTCTATGGGTTTAGCGAGTAACTAGTGCTCAGAGAGCGAAGGAGAGGAGGAGGAGGAGGAGGAGGGGAAGGAGAGAGAGAGAGAAAGAGACAGAGAGAGGGGAGAGGATGTTTTGGACAGATTACTAGGAAATTACCTCTTCAATCAAGCAGAGAGATAAAAAACACAGAGAGAGAGAGAGAGAGAGAGAGAGAGAGAGAGAGAGAGAGAGAGAGAGAGAGAGAGAGAGAGAGAGAGAGAGAGAGGGTGAGAGAGAGAAGGACATAGAAGAGAGACAGGGAGAGAGAGAGACAGAGACATAGACAGAGAGAGAGAGAGAGAGAGAGAGAGAGAGAGAGAGAGAGAGAGAGAGAGAGAGAGAGAGAGAGAGAGAGAGAGAGAGACAGAGAGAGAGAGAGAGAGAGAGAGAGAGAGAGAGAGAGAGAGAGAGAGAGAGAGAGAGAGAGAGAGAGAGAGAGAAGAGAGAGAGAGACAGAGAGAGAGAGAGAGACAGAGAGAGAGAGAGAGAGAGAGACGAGAGAGAGAGAGAGAGAGAGATGAGAGAGAGAGAGAGAGAGAGAGAGAGAGAGAGAGAGAGAGAGAGAGAGAGAGAGAGAGAGAGAGAGAGAGAGAAGAGAGAGAGAGAGAGAGAGAGAGAGAGAGAGAGAGAGAGAGAGAGAGAGAGAGAGAGAGAGAGAGAGAGAGAGAGAGGAGAGAGAGAGAGAGAGAGAGAGAGGAGAGAGACAGGGAGAGAGAGAGAGAGAGAGAGAGAGAGAGAGAGAGAGAGAGAGAGAGACAGAGAGAGAAGAGAGAGAGAGAGAGAGAGAGAGAGAGGAGAGAGAGAGAGGGGAGAGTGGGGTGTGAGAGAGAGAGAGAGAGAGAGAGAGAGAGAGAGAGAGAGAGAGAGAGGAGAGAGAGAGAGAGAGAGAGAGAGAGAGAGAGAGAGAGTGAGAGTGAAGAGAGAGAGAGAGAGAGAGAGAGAGAGAGACATAGACAGAGAGAGAGAGAGAGAGAGAGATGAGAGAGAGAGAGAGAGAGAGAGGAGAGAGAGAGAGAGAGAGAGAGGAGAGAGAGAGAGAGAGAGAGAGAGAGAGAAGAGACAGAGAGAGAGAGAGAGAGAGAGAGCGAGATAGGAGAGAGAGGAGATAGAGATAGAGATAATACAGAGAGAGAGAGTAAGAGAGAGATGGAGAGTGAGAGATGATGATGATGGAGACGAGAGAGAGACGAGAGACAGACGGCAACGACGACGATGACAACGACGATGCTAACGAGAACCTACTTTCCAGAGGAGAGAAGACTTATGAGGAGCTGCCATGCCATGTTCATTATTTTAAAGTTTGGGTCTGTGGAAAATAGAGAGGCATTTTATTTGCCCCACGGCGCTGCAAAACACAGCTGCAGACATTATTATTAATTTAGATTGCAGGCGAGTCAATGATTGATGATGATGGATGGTGACGACGACGACGACGATGACAACGACGATGCTAACGAGAACCTACTTTCCAAGGATCAACACTTATGAGGAGCTGCCATGCCATGTTCATTATTTTAAAGTTTGGGTCTGTGGAAAATAATAGGCATTTTATTTGCCCCACGGCGCTGCAAAACACAGCTGATCATTATTATTATTTTAATTGCCCGAGTCAATGATTGGGACAGTTGGGGGGGAAGAGCGCAGTGGTGGCGGTGGGGTGGTGGGGGGGGGGGGGGCGGGGGGGGGGGGGGGGGGGGGGGGGGGGGGGGAGAGATCGGGTCTTGGGTCCAGCGTTTTCAGAGGCTGAAGCAAAACTTAAGTTTGCGTGATCGTGAAGACACGGACTTCAGTAGCCATAATTGATAATCATAGAGAGAAAAAGATAAAATAAAAGATACCGAGTCGCGGTTAAAGACCCGCCAGGCCGCGTGTCCCCAAAACCCCACGGGTTTCACGGGGTTTTCCCCTCTTATAGCCCGGTAATAAAACTTGTTTTGACCACTGGTTTGACTCCCATACAAACGTCCCCAAATTGAAAGCGAAACATCGTTTGAAAGAGCAGCCTCAATTTGAAGTTGGGGACATTTGCATGTGGGTCACAGCTACCCAGAAAACCCCCCAATAACACCAAGGGACTGAATCGTGGCGCGTCAGTCTTTTTTTAAAAGATACACTGACGCACCACGATTAAGTCCCTTGGTTTTTTCTGGGTAGATGTGACCCACATACAAATGTTCCCAACTTCAAATTGAGGCTGCTCTTTAAAACGACGTTTCGGTGTGAATTTGGGGGCATTTATATGGGAGTCAGACCTGGTCAAAACAGGATTTTGTTCCAGCTATAAGAAGGAAAACACGTGAAACCCGTGATATTGACACGTGATCGGGTGGGTCTTTAAGGAGGGAAGAACGTTGGAAGGAAGGAGAAAAGGATTGCACAGGAGGTAGAAAAGATGGAACGGGATAATAATGGTGGATTGCATATTATTCGGTTTACCAGAGAAGGGAAAAAACAACAATCTTCATTATGCTTTTCGTGCATCCATTTCCCTAAAACGCAGGCGTATCAGAAGAGGACAATGAACCTTTTGCGGTTTTTTGATATTCAAGCTTCATGCTTTTACTTTGTTATGATTCGATTCTGCTATTTTAAAGATGCATTTATCTCCTGTTTGTGTATTCAGAAAGAAAGAAAGAAAAAAAAACAAAGGAAACGAGCTCTGTTTTTCCTTCCTGGACGGCCGTAATTTCATATCTCTCTCTCTCTCTCTCTCTCTCTCTCTCTCTCTCTCTCTCTCTCTCTCTCTCTCTCTCTCTCTCTCTCTCTCTCTCTCTCTCTCTCTCTCTCTCTCTCTCTCTCTCTCTCTCTCTCTCTCTCTCTCTCTCTCTCTCTCTCTCTCTCTCTCTCTCTCTCTCTCTCTATCTCTCTCTCTCCTCCCCTCTCTCTCTCTCTCTCTCTCTCTCTCTCTTCTCCTCTCTCTCTCTCTCTCTCTCTCTCTCTCTCTCTCTCCTCTCTCTCTCTCTCTCTCTCTCTCTCTCTCTCTCTCTCTCTCTCTCTCTCTCTCTCTCTCTCTCTCTCTCTCTCTCTCTCTCTCTGTATGTGTGTGTGCTTGTGTCCGTGCGTGCTTGCATGCGCTCGGCGTGCGCGCGCGCGCGCGCGTGTGTGTGTGTGTGTGTGTGTGTGTGTGTGTGTGTGTGTGTGTGTGTGTGT
>CM065694.1:23256926-23264426 GCA_017654935.2 Phymorhynchus buccinoides
TTTGACACGTGATCTGGTAGGTCTTTAATAAGCGTTCAAAAATTCGGTACGATCTGTTAATATTGTGGTGGTACCATAGCCAATGAGGTTTAACCGAGGCGTGGTTACTGCTACACATATCTGTATTATTAAAACAATCGGGACTTTACTGGTTCAGCACTGCCTCCGGGCATTGCCCCCAGTATTGTTCCCACCATCTTTGTATTCACAAATGCCCCACATGGCCAAAAGGCCGAAGAGGGCGTAAAACCCTATTTTCACTCACGGTACGATCTGTACCTTGAGGCACTAAGCCTAAACGTTGGGCGCTTTGCACTCGCACCCCCAGAGATTCCCCCCCCGGTACCCCCACCCCCCCCCCCACTCACCCCAGGGGCGGCACCCCCCCCCCCGAATCGACCCCGGCCCTTCATACACCCTCTCCGTTAGGACCTTGCAGTCCCGCCCCCCCCCCCCCCCCCCCCCCCCCCCCCCCCCCCCCCCCCCCCTGATCTCAACCCCCCCCCCCCACGCCCCCACCCCCCCCCCCCCTCCCCCCCCCCCCCCCCCCCCCCCCCCCACCCCCCCCCACCCCACCGATCCCCCCCGACGCCCCCCCCCCCCCCCCCCCCCCCCCCCCCCCCCCCCCCCCCCCCCTCCCCCCCCCCCCCCATCTCCCCGCATCCCCCAACCCCCTCCCCCCCCCCCCCCCCCCCCCCCCCCCCCCCCCCCCCCCACCCCCCCCCGCCCCCACCCACCCCCCGCCCCTCCCCCCCCCCGCCCCCACGAAACCCCCCCCCCCCCCTTCCCCCCCACATCCCCCTTTCCCCCCCCCCCCCCCCCCCGCATCCCCCCCCCCCGCCCCCCCCACCCCCCCCCACTCCCCCCCCTCCCACTCCCCCCCCCCCCCCCCCCCTTCCCCCCCCCCCCCCCTCCCCCCCCCCCCCCCCCCCCCGCCCCCCAAATCTTCAAATAATTGCCCCCCCCATTCCTCGCCCCCAATTCAAATACGCCCTTCCTATCACCCACTTCAATTTTTCCCACTTTTTCCTTTTTTCCCATCACCCCACTTCTCCTCCACTTTGCCCACTTTGCCCCCCTTTTTTGGTTCGTACTCTCTAGTCGTCTGCCCACCTTAAGCATGTTCCCGTTAAAAGTCTAATGCAATGCAATCCCCCTGGGCTCTCTATTTGATTAATTAATTGCGTGCCCCCTGCTTCGAGGGGGAGGGGGGAGGGGGAGGGGGGAGGGGAAGGGGGGGAGGGAAGGGGGGGGGGGGGGGGGGGGGGGGGTAGCGGCCAAGATCCCAGAAAAAAAAATGTTTCGCTGAAAAAAGGCTGAGCGTTAACATAGTGTCAACTTTAAAAAACAACTATAACCACATTCGTGAATGAATAAATTGATCTCTCGACGTGTATATTAATTACACTGATGGTTTGGTTACGTATTTGCCTGCTTATCAATTTATCAGTGAGGGTGTGCTGAAATATATCTATTTAACTGACAATTTAGAACCAGCGAAAGTAGTTAGAAAATAAGATGCTTTGCTAAGTAATTGGTGAAGCATTTCTCAAAACCGAGCTCGCGAGAGACATTTTAGTTAATTTGGGTGGTTGTTCTAACGCCCTTTCACCGCCAATGTCGCGTTTATGCACCACAATGGTTTAACACCCATGTCACTAAAAGGCATCAAATCAGGGCCTTGTTATCCGAAGACCCTACGTTCTTCATTTTGGGAGGTAAGAATAGGCGTAATGTTATATATGTCACAGACGAATTCCCAATATTGAAGATACTTATTCTTTCTCTACACATTTAAGTTTAAGGGTATTTTGTTGGCTGAAAAATGGCTGGCGGCGAAAGGTCTAATAGAGACAGACTTCCCCTACCACAGGGTTTCCGCGGGTAAGTACCGATTGGTCCTATCCCGTTACGTCCTATTACGATTTTGCCCTGTGTTTGACGTAATCGCGCCGACGCTAAACCCAGTGCCGTTTTGTCCTAGCGCCAGTTTCGATTCGTCATATTCGCCAGCTGTGCGTGCCTTTTCGTCCTTTCCTGAACGTCGCATAAACTTCGCAGGATTATACGCTTCTCTTTCCGAGTTTGACGAGTCCACGAAACAGTAAGCTATCTGCAGTATCGACTCCATCTACTTGCAATTTAATTGGATAACGGCAACGTCAAGCGTGGCCATGTTGGCCATGTTGGCCATGTTGTCTTGACTTTTTAAATTTCTAACCCTAACCCCAACCCTAATCCTAACCCTATCCCTTTCCCGGGCGTTCTATCCTAACCCTATCCCTATCTAACATTACCTGTTGTACACGTGTACGTGCCTTTTCGAGTGAACGCCATGTGTATTATGTTTAAATACAAGAAAAGGACGAAACGGCACTGTCTGAAGGCATACGGGGAAAAGACGAAACGGGAAAAGACGAAACGGGAAAGGACGAAAAGGCACGCACCCGTTGCCGCAATAAAAAAAATAAAGATGTGCGAATTTACTCATATTATGTGGACATGCCATCGTGGTGTCCTTTAGATACAGTGATTTTGTGTCGTCATAAAAAGAAACATTTTCCTTGATTTAATGTTGTTTTTCTTAGTATCCCAGAGTTAACTAAGTTAACTATTATTTTCTATTGGCGACGAACTCTTTGCGTTTGGGTTTATTTTTTGGTAGTAAATTAACTTTGACAAACGAAGTTAAACACACACACACACACACACGCACGCACGCACGCACGCACGCACGCACGCACACGCACACGCACGCACACACACACACACGCACACACGCACGCACGCACGCACACACACACACACACACACACACACACACACACACACACACACACACACACACACACACACACACACACACACACACACACACACAAACAAAAGTGGGGTACGGATTATGAACATAAAGCTTCAGATGCGAATGGGACGGATGAATCGGGGAAGTGGCAAGGGAATATTATTCCAAGAAAAAGAAAATGGAAGGGTCCGTGTGATTTACAGCATAGCTGTAATTCGTCCACGACGTAACACGACGGTTGAATGCCTGCAAGGATGGAATGAACATGAATTAGGATGATGGCCAGCACCAGTTGCATTGTCGTCTTCTGCCGAGCCTGTGATAAGGCGTGATTTAAAAGCAGCATTGTTAACAATAACTGCTATAAACGACAACAGTTTCGGAAATAAGGGAAGACGGGGTATAAACACCCATGGGCGGGTTAGAAGCCCATGCCAATTATCTCATGAAATAAAGCAAATGTCAGTCACATTTTGCCCATGTTGCCCACATTCCGACTTCGGAGGATTTTAGACTGATGATGTTACGCTAGGAGCTTGCCGTGGCTTAAGACAATCCCCGCACAACCTTGCAGAACATACCTTTTCGATGTAGCCTTGATGTTCTAGCTTATGTCAACTGGTCTGACACAGCCTCATGCCAAGGGGATTATGTATCTCTGAATGAAAATGTGTTTAACGTCCTCCGGTCTGGAACAGACACATATGGGACATCAGTAGATATAAAGATAATAATATTAATAATAATAATAATACATAGTATTTATATAGCGCCTTTCTTTAGAATGAAACTCAAGGCGCTCACATTCACTGATTCACACGTAATTGGGCTAACATACACATTCATTCGATCATCATCTAATTAATGTGAACAGTTACAGAGAGAAAGCTCTTTGAAACAAGTGAGTTTTCATTTGGGTTTTGAAAGCGGGAAGTGCTGAATTGTGACGGAGGTGAACAGGCAAGGAGTTCCAGACAGTGGGGACGCAAGAACTAAAACTGCGTTGTCCAAAAGACTTTAAATTCACTTTAGGAACTTTCAACTGTTTGGCATGGGAAGATCGGAGTGAGCGAGAAGGAGTGGAAGTTTGGAGAGCACATACTGACTCATATATCTGTATCGCTAAAACTTCGGGACTTTCCTGGAGTTGCACTGCCTCCGGGCATTGCCTCCAGGATCGTTCCCACCATCTTTATATCTACTAATGTCCCATATGATTGTGTCTGTTTCAGACCGGAGGACGTTAAACGGATTTTCATTCAATTCATTTGAGAGGTAGGATGGTAGGTTCTGTTCAAAGTGGCGGAATGCATGGCGGGAACGATCCTGGTGGCAATGCCCGGAGGCAGTGCAACACCAGTAAAGTCCCGACTTTTTAGCAATACAGATATTAAATTATTGATTTTATTTCTAATTTGTGTGTGTGTGTGTGTGTTTTGCTTCATACAGTGTGTCGCATGGCCAGCCAAGGCATCGCCGCCATGTTCGGCCCGGTGTCCGCCGGCACGTCCTCGCACGTGCAGAGCATGTGCAACGCCTTCGAGATCCCGCACCTGCAGTGGTACTGGGACGCCCGGGACACGCGCGACTACTACTCCATCTCGCTGTACCCCCACTACCTCACCCTGTCCCAGGCCTACCGGGACGTCATCCGACACTGGGGGTGGAAGAAGTTCACCGTGCTCTACGAGGACAACGATGGTGAGCAGTAGTAGTAGTAGGGGAAGACGGGGTAAAAAGCCCATGGGCGGGTAAGAAGCCCATGCCAATTATCTCATGAAATAAAGCACATTTCAGTCACATTTTGCCCATGAGACGAGTGTTAATGTTTAGCACTCGTCTCATGGGCAAATGTGACTGAGAATTTCTTCATTTCATGAGACATTAACACTCGTCTGATGGGCAAAATGTGACTGAAATTTGCTTTATTTCATGAGATAATTGGCATGGGCTTCTTACCCGCCCATGGGCTTTTTACCCCGTCTTCCCTAGTAGTAGTAGTAGTAGTAGTAGTAGTAGTAGTAGTAGTAGTAGTAGTAGTAGTAGTAGTAGTAGTAGTAGTAGTAGTAGTAGTAGTAGCAGCAGCAGCAGCAGCAGCAGCAGCAGCAGCAGCAGTAGTAGTAGTAGTAGTAGTAGTAGTAGTAGTAGTAGTAGTAGTAGCAGCAGCAGCAGCAGCAGCAGCAGTAGTAGTAGTAGTAGTAGTAGTAGTAGTAGTAGTAGTAGTAGTTCAGGCATCAGAATTGTCAAAGGAGTAGAGGATTTCAGAGGTTTAAGAAATATCTGACAGAGGATTGGCTTTTCTTGTCAGAGGTTTTGTCTTCTTTTTTTTAATTGAGTGTTATCCTTTCTGTTAAATAGCATTTTAAAGTGAGTTATCAACTTCAACTTCAAAGAATTTTATTGTCTCAAGACAGAAATTAAATTGTGGCAACGCCTGCGATACAATCACATGAAAACACAACATTTATGAGATCTGGAAAGCATGCAAAACAACATAAAAGAAAATAGTATGCAGAATCAAACACAGTAAATCGATCCAATCATTTCCAGACATTCTAAGATACAAACACTACATACAACATGCGCGATATCAACATAGTTCCCACATATGCTAAGATAACAGTACAGAAAAACATTCAATTATAAAAACTAGCCGGCAGTACATTAAGATAATAGATAATACAAGATTAAATATAAACACTATACATACATTAAGATATACAAGATTAAATATAATCAAGTATACATACATTAAGATAATACAAGATTAAATATAAACATTAGTTAGATACATACGCGTGTATATATACACACATGCGCGCGCGCACTCACATACACAAGGACACCCCCCACACACACACACACACACATGTATACACACACACATGTATACACACACACACACACACACACACACACACACACACACACACACACACACACACACACACACACACACATAGTTATCACTATATTAAGCCTTTTTGGTGGTGTTGGGAACTGATTTCAGTGTTGTCCCTCTTTAGTCTGTGGCCTTGATGGCCCTTTTACCACGGTTTTCAGAGGATTGGACTTCAGACCATTCTGATGCCTGAGTAGTAGTAGTAGTAGTAGCAGTAGCAGTAGCAGCAGCAGCAGCAGTAGTAGTAGTAGTAGTAGTAGTAGTAGTAGCAGTAGTAGTAGTAGTAGTAGTAGTAGTAGTAGTAGTAGTAGTAGTAGTAGTAGTAGTAGTAGTAGTAGTAGTAGTAGTAGTAGTAGTAGTAGTAGTAGTAGTAGTAGCAGTAGCAGTAGCAGTAGTAGTAGTAGTAAGAGAGTGGGGTGGTGGATGGGGAGGAGAGATCAGTCAGGGAGTCAGAGAAGTCAGTCAAGGAATATTCAATGTTTAAATCAGCCTGTTTAATCTTGCACTTGGCAGCCGCCATTCAGAAATTCATTGCATAGTAGTACGTTGGCACAGTATAAGCTTTAAGCTTGTTGTTGCTGTTAGTATGCTTGCTTAACATGTGTGTAATGTGCGGTTTTGGTGAATAAAAATCATTTAAACGAGGAATATTCAAATTGGTAAGACCCCCCACCCCACCCCCACCCACCCACACACAGTGGTGGAGTGAGTGAGTGAGTGAGTGAGTGAGTGAGTGAGACAGACCGGACAGACAAAGAAAAAACGAATTCACATTACATTACCAAATTCACATTTTTGACATCGCGAAACAGTAGGTAAGTCTTACCTAACATTCGAAGCTTTAAAAGTGATATAAACGGGGGGGGGGGGGGGGGGAGGGGGGGGAGAGAGAGGGAGGGGAGGGGGGGGCCATACAGCAATAGAAACATAAACAGCAGCAAGAGGAACAACAACAGTATTTCTAGTAGTAGTAGTAGTAGTAGTAGTAGTAGTAGTAGTAGTAGTAGTAGTAGTAGTAGTAGTAGTTAGTAGTAGTAGTAGTAGTAGTAGTAGTAGTAGTAGCAGTAAGCAGCAGCAACAGCAAGCAGTAGCAACAGTAGTAGTAGTAGTAGTAGTAGTAGTAGTAGTAGTAGTAGTAGTAGTAGTAGTAGTAGTAGTAGTAGTAGTAGTAGTAGTAGTAGTAGTAGTAGTAGTAGTAGTAGTAGTAGTAGCAGCAGCAGCAGCAGTAGTCGTCTTAGTAGTAGTAGTAGTAGTAGTAGTAGCAGCAGCAGCAGCAGCAGCAGCAGCAGCAGCAGCAGCAGCAGTAGCAGCAGCAGTAGTAGCAGCAGCAGTAGTAGTAGTAGTAGTAGTAGTAGTAGTAGTCGTAGTAGTAGTAGTAGTAAGTAGTAGCAGTAGCAGCAGCAGCAGCAGCAGCAGCAGCAGCAGCAGCAGCAGCATTAGCAGTAGCAGTAGTAGTAGTAGTAGTAGTAGTAGTAGTAGTAGTAGTAGTAGTAGTAGTAGTAGTAGTAGTAGTGGGTGTGGAGAGCTAGGGTACACTCTTCGCGTTTTGTGTGGTGCTCCTGGGTTTGATCATGGATCAGACTCAGTGGTGTATTCATTCTTGGATAGTATGCATTCAAAAAGTTGATAGTATGTATGATTTAGCATAATTCATCTCTCTCTCTCTGTTTGTGTGTTAATGTGTATGTCTTGAAGCGGCATTTATTTATTTACTTATTTGATTGTGTATTCATTTGATTGTCTATTTATTTGATTGTTTATACATTTGATTATTTGTCGTGTTATTCATGCCATG
>CM065694.1:23274426-23295314 GCA_017654935.2 Phymorhynchus buccinoides
ATTGCTATTCGAATTCAAATTTACAAAAAATAATCTTGCAATAATGTCCAGCAATTATGATGGACTATATTTATATTATTCGAATTGTTTATTTATATCAGTTTTCAGTACTAGGCAATAATTATATTAACATTGGGTCGACCTGGTATCGCAATACCTCCAGGATCGACCCTCTATCTTTACATAATTATAGAAACATCCCCTATATTATGTACGTACCTGTACCGGGTTCGGAGGGCCGTTATTACGAGCCTCTGCTGCTTGTTCAGCTTGATGCAATTCCCACCACGACGAACATGGAGTTTTACGTCCTCTTGGTCTGAATCAGACACATATGGGACATTTGTAAATACAAATATGGTGGGAACAATACTGGAGGCAATGCCCGGAGGCAGTACGAAACCAGTAAAGTCCCGATTTTGTATTAATACAGATAGGTGTAGCGGTGACCACGCCTCGGTTAAACCTCATCGGCTATGGCACCGCCACAAGTTGCTAACTCAATTGGATGCAATTCCCATTGTTTGTTCATGAAAACACCATCTTGCTATTTACAACAGTGTCGGTCACGTTGTTTTATTTGTTAAATAAAGGCTGATGTTTTTCATTCGTTGCTTTGTGAATATGTGAGTGCAGTTAAAAACATTTCAGAGTATTTCATGGTGAATTTCAATGTTATTATTAATGGTTTTGTTAGTTCTCAGCTGCATTTAATAAACAAAATGTTCGTAAACTGGAATGTCAACACTGTTTCGGCCCTTGTTGATCTTTGATCAACTCAATTTCTTGTATATTTGTTTTCTTTCTTTCTAGAAATTCAACAATTCGCAGTGTTTGTGTGTGTGTGTGTGCGCGTGTACGCGCCTTTGCAGAGGATTATTGCAAGTTTATATGTCTGGAATTGTGCACTGGTATGTTATTTAAAACCAATGTGTGTGAAATATTGTTCATTGCCGTAACAGAATTGTGATTATTTTCTTGTGCCCCTAGTTTTTTTTGGGAAAATAAAGATGACTTGACTTGACTTGACTCGTTTATTGTGTCCATTGTTTTTTCTTTGCTCTGTCCGTGTCCCACCACCGACCACTGCAGGACCTGGGTCTGGTGAAGCTGGATGATTTCAGCCACGGGGGGCCGAACATCACGGCCTACCGTCTGATCGACCCGGACAACCCCACCGTGATCAGCATCAGGACCGAGTGGCTGCTCCTCTCCCAGCGAGGAGTCAACTCCCCTCTGATGGAATACTCGGAAATTGAGGTTAGTGAGGGAAAAGAAAGCTGGAATGTGGAATAATAGTGAGAAATTGAGGTTGAGGGAAAGCTCGAATGTGGAAGAGTGGGAAATTGAGGTTGAGGGAAAGTTGTGGAATGTAATAGTCAGAAATCGCTGAGGTGAGAAAAAAGTTGTGGAATGTTCAGACATTGAGGTCATAGGTTATTCATAAATGGAGGCACGAAAGTTGTGGAATGTTGAGACAAAGAGCTGAGAAAGTTGTGGAATTGTCAGACATTGAGGTGAGGAAGTTGTGGAATAGTCAGACATTGAGGTGAGAAAGTTGTGGAATAGTCAGAAATTGAGGTGAGAAAGTTGTGGAATAGTCAGAAGTTGAGGTGAGAAAGTTGTGGAATAGTCGGAAATTGAGGACAGAAAGTTGTGAAACATTCACAAATCCAGGTGAGAAAGTGGTGGAATTGTCAGAAATTGAGGTGAGAAAGTGGTGGAATAGTCAGAAATGGACGTGAGAACGTTACGGAATATTCACAAACTGAGGTGTTAAAGTTGTGGAATCGTCCAAAATTGAGGTAAGAAAGTTATGGACTATACAGAAATCGGGGTGAAAAGTTTATTATTTTGAAGGATTAGACTATACCTATGTTCTCATTTATTTATAATTGTAAGCAAGCATCCTGACATTCAAATCTCTTTGTCATGTTTCTCGTATGTACGTGAAATAGGCAGCCATCTTGTCCGCCTTCTGTGTTTTCTTGATGAAGACAAAAGACACAATAGATGCCGGCAAAATTCTATGTAATTATTGTTTCATTAGTGGCAAACTTGTAGTGTAAGCATTCCCTCACGTTCACGACTCTCGGTCTAAGAGTCTGGTTCTTTTTGTTCAGTTTCATGATAAAAAAACCTAGGCTCGTCCAAAACCTATCCCTTCCCCAGGTGAAAATGTTTAATGAGAATATTTTGATGGGGAGGGTATACAGTGCAATATAGCCAAAGTCACAATAGAGTAGAAAGGGGGGATACGTACCCCTCAAAATGATGCAAACAATGACGCAAGCATGGCGTGATTTCTCTATAATCTCTACTATTTCAAAGGGGGGGGGGGGGGGGGGGGGGGTACGCGCGTACCCTACCAACGCGCAGACCTGTTGGTACTCTAGTTCTTCCATTTTTGGACAGACACATGTTTTGATTCAGGTTTGAAACGCAGGGTGTGGCTGATCTTGAATGTCCACTCAAATCCTACTAAATGATGTTGCTGTAATTATATCTTTGCTCATTACATCCTTACGAAATGTCCACCCAGTCCTGTTTAGATATTGAAGAGCTTGCAAAGGAATCATAACTTTTGTGAATATTTTATTAATAATATTCAACATTTGTTTGTTTTATTTGTTCATATATATTATATATAATATTATTATATATATTTTTTATATATTTTATATAATATATATATATATATAAACGTACAAAAATTGAAGAAGAAAAAACAACCACACCATTAAACTTTCCTCTATATATATATAGTTTGCTTTAATAAAACTTTGTTTGTGTCCAATGTATCAGTTTGTGAACCTAAGAAAGAAACTCAATAACTTTAATTTTAACTTTACGATTTGTTCTGTGTTCTGAAAAGAATAAAATAAAATAAAGTGCTGATTTACTTTTTCTCCCAATGGGGGAGATAGACAATGCCTATGCAATGCCTATATAATATTATTATTATACATTATATATATATATATATATATATATATAGTTTTGCTATAAAGGAATCATAACTTTTGTGAATATTTTATTAATAATATTCAACATTTTTTGTTTTATTTGTTTATATATATTTTATATATAATATTATTATATATATTTTGATATATATATATATATATATATATAAACGTACAAAAATTGAAGAAGAAAAAACAACCACACCATTAAACTTTCCTCATATATATATAGTTTGCTTTAATAAAACTTTGTTTGTGTCCAATGTATCAGTTTGTGAACCTAAGAAAGAAACTCAATAACTTTACTTTTAACATTACGATTTGTTCTGTGTTCTGAAAAGAATAAAAGAAAATAAAGTGCTGATTTACTTTTTCTCCCAATGGGGGAGATAGACGATGCCTATGCAATGCCTATATAATATTATTATTATACATTATAGTTTGCTATAAAGGAATCATAACTTTTGTGAATATTTTATTAATAATATTCAACATTTTTTGTTTTATTTGTTTATATATATTTTATATATAATATTATTATATATATTTTGATATATATATATATATATATATAAACGTACAAAAATTGAAGAAGAAAAAACAACCACACCATTAAACTTTCCTCTTATATATATAGTTTGCTTTAATAAAACTTTGTTTGTGTCCAATGTATAAGTTTGTGAACCTAAGAAAGAAACTCAATAACTTTACTTTTAACATTACGATTTGTTCTGTGTTCTGAAAAGAATAAAATAAAATAATGTGCTGATTTACTTTTTCTCCCAATGGGGGAGATAGACAATGCCTATGCAAAGACAGCTGTTTCGTCTTTGAGAAAGACTCTTCAGTCTGCATATCGGCCTGCAAAGAATGTCCACAGTGAACATTCAAACTGAGCTAGAAAACCTTCTCCAAGAGAAAGGTTGTCCTCTTTGCACCAAATTGAAAGTCCACAATAAAAGCAAACCAGCACTTAATTCAAAAGAAATGGTAAAAATCTTGTGTAAAATAACAAAAATAATAATGTTCTAAAATTACAATCCCTCGAAGAGAGTAGAAGAGATGGGATGCCATGTTGGTGGATCCAGTGAAGGATTCAATAGGGGAGGTCATAGAAATCGTAGTAAACACCAACATACTCCCAGTGATGAGGAATGTAGAGAGGTGTGCCTGGATCAGGTAGACTGATGCGCTTTCCTTTTTCGAATATATATATATATATATATATATATATATTATATTCTAGCACTGCTTTACTGTTGATCCACACTTTGACCTCTCTTTCAGGTCTGTGGTAGTTGGAATGTTGACCTAAAACCACGGTACCACACACAGACTATGTGTCATTGATTGTATTTCACATTGGCCTTTAGTTTTATCATGTCCATCATGAAAATGCAAAACATTCTGTTTGCATGTTAAAGGCCCTAGCATGCCTTTCCAATCACTCCAATTAAGCATTGATACATGACCATTATTATTATTATGGGTATTATGTTTTATTTATTCTTCTGACTTGTATTGTTGCTGACGTCTGGCTTACTTACTCAAGGGAGCTGACAACGAAACCAATACCATGATGGTGGGTGTCAGTGGGTTATTATCTGTTGTTGCACTGTCGTTCATTGTAGACATGACCAAAAAAATCGATGGTTTGGAGTCAAAACGGACTATCTAAGTCATTGACGTATTATAGGATTTATTACAAAAACTAATAACGTATATCAAACAATATAAAAAGTTTTTTTTTGCTTTTTATACTTCAGCAGACGTTTCTTGATACAAGTTATTAGTTTTTATAATACTGTCAATGGAATATCTAAAGATAGTCCGTGTTGACTCCAAGCCATCGAATATCGTCGGTGAAATTAAAAAAAACCTCGTTTCTCAATTTTGGTAGTTTTGAAAAAAACGAAAAAAAAACTGTTTTATAAATTAACTGCGTTGACCACAATTGATTAACTATGATGAATAATTATGTCGTTCAAGACATTACGAGTTTAGTTCCTCATTTCGCTAAAATTACTTTAAGCAAATATATAGACTTGAAAAGAACGAAGATACGAGACTGAAATTTGGGACTTACGAGTTTTTCTTCTATTTTCACAACCTCATTTACCTCAGATAGAAAGTCGTTAGAGATACTAGCTTTTGGTGGAAGGCGGCGGGGAAAAAGTAGAGAGCTGACTATGTATCTAACTGAAAAAAACAAAAATCGAGATACGAGGTTTTTGAATTTCACCGACGATAATTTATGTGCCTCAAGGGTTGCCTACCAGAACTGTTCACCGCACCAGCTTTCAGTTGTTTCCTCTCGAAGTAGTCAGTTCATGAAGGCACCCCCCTCGTTAGTATGCTGTGGCTTCATCTTTCTCATTGTGTAGGCCTTTTTTTCATGTGGCACTTTATTGGTCAGGGCCTGTATTCACGTTGATATAGCATGAGACTTTGCATGATGCTAACTTAGAAGCTCTTCCAATGTCCTATAGGATTTAATAGGACTTTTGGAAGAGCTTCTAAGTTAGCATGACGCTAAGTCTCATGCTATCTCAATGTGAATACAGGCCCTGGCTATTTCCGTTTCTCCGTAGAATGTTTTTTTGGTTTTATCTGTGCTTTTCTGTACTTGTGAAATACATGGAGTTTGGATTTATGAGGATAGAATGTTGTTTGTATGCTTGTTTTATAGAATTTTCATTTTTTTTGTAAAGTTCATTGTGAAGCGTGATATGTTTTGTGCAATGCCAACGGAATTTAGAATGTTTCTGTATATTGTTATTATTTTTAACGTTATTAATATGCAATTTGACTCATTGCATTGTTGTTTGTGAAACTAGTTATCCTCTCTCTGTGTGTCTCTCTCTGTCTCTCTATGTCTGTCTGTGTGTCTCTCTCTCTCTCTCTCTCTCTCTCTCTCTCTCTCTCTCTCTCTCTCTCTCTCTCTCTCTCTCTCTCTCTCTCTCTCACTTTAACTTTATTTTTGAAGGATCTCTCTCTTTTAGGCAACGCACACTATTCTTCCAATCTGTCCTTGAGAGAGAGAGAAGTATTACGAGAGAGAGAGAGAGAGAGAGAGAGAGAGAGAGAGAGAACTTGAGAGAGAGAGATTTTAGGACGCCTATTCTTCCAATCTGTCCTTGATTATTTCAAGTATTACGAGAGAGAGAGAGAGAGAGAGAGAGAGAGAGAGAGAGAGAGAGAGAGAGAGAGAGAGAGAGAGAGAGAGAGAAGAGAGAGAGAGAGAGAGAGAGAGAGAGAGAGAGAGAGAGAGAGAGAGAGAGAGAGAGAGAGAATCATATACTTAGATGATGTAAACATAATCCACAAACACGTAATACTTGACATTTTTCAAATATGTCCAGAACTGCAACAACTCCTATGATATGTAACCCTGGGTCCAAATAAGAAAAACAAGACAGTGGACACCATAATGAAGGCGTCTTTGTTTTCACTTTGTTTTTCTCTGTGGGATTTCCCCCTAAAATAATCTTCAATTATGACCTTTTTAAAGGCCCATCTTCCTTCCTTCCCGCCTTTCCTTCATCTAGCAGTTTATACCCCGTGTGGCGAAAGCCATTACGTCATAATTATATCGCCCTAGTGTGTCATCATTTAATAATTGCATGGCTCGTAGTTTTCTGGAGATTAGATATAAAAAATAATATGATGTAAAAGAAAATAGTCAATGGCCTTACCAGATTCAAGTTGATTGGAAAATGGCATTGTATCAGCGTCTTTTCATTCGCCTGCTTTAACCCTTTCACCGCCAAAGTCGCATTTTAGCACCACAGTGATTTAACACCTATGTCACTAAAAGGCATCAAATTGGGGTCTATAATCCAAAGACCCTATTGTCTTCACAGCTGTTCCGTCCCACACAAAATCAATCTATTTAGTTAAAAGCCTGAATCTAGAAATCTTAGATAAAAACTGTACCAAGCTTTGGTCTGTAAAGATATTTTGGCTGCATGCTCTACATAGTATTTCAAATATATTTCGTCCTTCAGATTTATGGTAAAAACTTATTTTTGTGAGCAGTGTCAATCAACATATCTAGTAGAAATAATATACTTCGTATCACAAACATAAATAAGATTGCCTATGAGTGAAAATCTAGCAATATCCACTGACTATAAGTAATCTTGTCACATACTACAACATATTCTCGCCTGTTATTTATGAAAAGTTACTTATAGTTAACTAAAGTTTGCTTGAAAAAACTTATGAAAATATAGATAAACTAAATGTTCCTCCCGAAACAGCTGTGTCTTAGTTTTGGGAAGTAAGGATAGACCGTATTTTATATATTTCACAGAAGAATCCCCCCAATACTGCAGATGGATTTTGTTCTCTACCCAGGTAAATGTAATGGGATTATTTGGCTGAAATATGGCTGGCGGTGAAAGGGTTAACAGCGGATGAAATTCGGCATCTTATTTATGTTTGCCAATATTTTGTTTATCTGTAAATGAAGATTATTTTCACTCTTGTTTTGTATTTTTCTTCCCAAATTGCAATGTTTCTTGGGTTTTTTTAACCCTTTCGCCACCAGCCATTTTTTCAGCAAAACAAATCCATTAAACTTACCTGGATAAAGAAAAAACCAATCATCTGCAATATGGGGGATTCCTCTATGACATGTATAGCGTAAGGCCTACCCTTACCTCCCAAAATTAAGAAAACATGGTCTTTGGATAACAGTCCCTGGTTCGAGGCTTTTTTTGTGACATGGGCATTAAACCATTGTGGTGCTAAAATGCGACATTGGCGGTGAAAGGGTTAATGATCTTTTACAATGGTGCTGTTGTTTCACGTTGCTTGTTTCTTTTGCGGTTTCTTGTTTAAAAAAAAGAAATCATTAACAGTGATTTTAGAGGAATGTGTTTAGCGTTGATAGGTTTTCGTACAAAGCAAATTTTGACCCAAACAAATAATGAAAACCTTTTCGTTGCCACTGGATTTAACGTGTGCTAAGTGCATGGGCACGCATGACATCGGTTTATCGTCTCACCCGAAAGACCACGTTCAGACCGTAAGGCCTAGTTCAAAGTGAGAGGAAAAATCCCTTGTACCCAGGTTCGAACTCGTGTTTACTTAACACAAGGCGAACGTGTTACCTCTGTGCCACTCCACACCGTAGTTTTGCGCGCGCGCGCCCGTGTATGTGTGTGTGTGTGTGTGTGTGTGTGTGTGTGTGTGCGTGTGCGTGTGCGTGCGCGCATGTGCGCGTGCGTGCGTGAGTGCGCGCGCGCGCTTGTGTGTGTTTTATTTACTTTTAAGCTTGAAAAAACAACAACCCAACCTCTCTCTCTTCATTTTTGTCATTGTATTTTTACGGCGGCTTAAAGGTAGCATGTCTTGTTGTTGTTGTTGGCGGTAGTGGTGTTGTGTTGTCGCCGTTGTTGTTGTTATTAAGTATAATGTGACCCAAGATGCTAATCTTCCTATTTGACCCAACATGCTCATCTTTCCTGGATCATCCCACGCAGATACCTCATCGGGTTCTTCAGTAATTTCTGGTCTTTTGTTTTTGTTGTTTATGGTAACAAAAATAATAATGGCGTGTCCAACGTGTTTTATTTTTATTAGTGCTTTTTTTTTAAATCTGTGCCCCCCCCCCCCCCCCCCCACACACACACACTTTTTTTCCCGTTTATTATGCTAAGCGCATTTATTGCATGTTATTGGTGGTATTACGTCGTCAGTCTGATTTTCTGTGCACATTTTAGGTCACGAATGTTGCGGGGATTGTTTTTGTGTTTTTTGTTGGTGTTGTTTTGTTTTCCCGCAAATTTGTAATAGCACTGTCTATCCCTTTTACAATGAAACAAAAGTAAACTTGTTATTGCGAATAGTGCTCTACACAGTGCTAGTAATTGGGACTGATAGGTTTCAAGCTGTTGCTTGAAAAAGGGAATACAAAAGGGTTTTGATGCTACTATGCAAGCTAAATGTATGCTGCATTGCC
Source organism: Phymorhynchus buccinoides (assembly GCA_017654935.2). Lineage (NCBI taxonomy): Eukaryota > Metazoa > Mollusca > Gastropoda > Neogastropoda > Raphitomidae > Phymorhynchus > Phymorhynchus buccinoides. The sequence continues at coordinate 23,283,361 of CM065694.1, forward strand.
ATAGGGTGATAGATGTCGCGTGCTTCCATTTGTAGAAAGGTCTGTGTACACATTAACAGTACTCACAATATATTTCTATTTCCCCAAGGCAACACTGTGATAGCCCACTCTTTAAGGTCTGTGTACACGTTAACATTATTCACGAGATATTAATATTTCCCCAAGGTAACACAGTGATAGCCCACCCTTACTATGACTTACAGCTCACTGTGTTGCCATGGGGAAATAGAAATATCCCGTGAATAGTGTTAACGTGTACACAGACCTTAAAGAGTGGGCTATCACTGTGTTGCCATGGGGAAATAGAAATATCCCGTGAATAGTGTTAACGTGTACACAGACCTTAAAGAGTGGGCTATCACTGTGTTGCCATGGGGAAATAGAAATATCCCGTGAATAGTGTTAACGTGTACACAGACCTTTAAAGAGTGAGCTATCACTGTGTTGCCATGGGGAAATATAAATATCTTGTGAATAGCGTTAACGTGTACACAGACCTTAAAGAGTGGGCTATCACTGTGTTGCCATGGGGGAATAGAAATATCCCGTGAATAGTGTTAACATGTACACAGACCTTAAAGAGTGGGCTATCACTGTGTTGCCATGGGGAAATAGAAATATCCCGTGAATAGTGTTAACGTGTACACAGACCTTAAAGAGTGGGCTATCACTGTGTTGCCATGGGGGAATAGAAACATCTTGTGAATAGCGTTAACGTGTACACAGACCTTAAAGAGTGGGCTATCACTGTGTTGCCATGGGGGAATAGAAACATCTTGTGAATAGCGTTAATGTGTACACAGACCTTAACGATTGTACAATTATTGTTACGGCTCACTGTTTATTGGGTTACATTTGTGACCCAGCACCACGAAAGGGACATTAAGTGTAAAAATGACAATTCTGAGACAATGGTACAGTTAGAGACTTCAGACAATTTTCTTTCAAATGATATAAGAACCGTTCCTGTATACTTTTCCATTTGAGAGTCATGAGCATTTAAAGTTGGTAGGGTGACTGTCGGCCATTTTGGATAAATCACAGTCTAACGTTTAGACTAGCTGAAGACAATGCATCAACCTACTAATTTTAAAGCGCTTTTGGGAGTGTTTAGAGACCATGACAAATGTTGTCCTTTATAAATATGAAATATGAGATATTAGAGAGCACGGAAATGCACATAACTCAAAATTGATCAAAAATTAGATTTTTGACTTTGCAAGCCAGTTGTGCGAAACTAGCCCAGCGACTTAATGTCCCTTTCGTGGTGCTGCGTCATGGTCCAAATATGTCTTTTGATTATACATAATCATGCACATTGCAGGCGCCCACTGCCTTTCATGAACATTAACATCAATCCTTTCCGTCATCGAGATCGCAGTGATAGTATGAATGACTTGCTTTGTACAAAGAAACTCGAGGGTGAGTTGAACAACAAAGTGTCTTCAGAGAAAAAATAGAAAGCACTAGCGAACGGATGTCTTACCAACTCAGCTATTGGGCTCACTAAATTTACTTTCCACACCCTTCATTGAACTCCCCAGTCCTTTGATTCGTGCGAATAGCTGATAACAACGTCATGGATATCAATAGTTTATCTTGACTATAGTATATGATAATGTAGGTTGCAGTTAAAATGTGTCCCATACCAACTTGTTGATTTCAACGCCAGCCATTTTGTCAGCCAACATTTACCATTATTAAACTTACCTGGGTAGAGAAAAGATTTCGTCTGCAATATTGAGGATTCCTCTCTGACATGCATAAAAATATAAGCGTCTATCCTAATATAAGGTCATTGGTTACAGACCCTCATTTGATGCCTTTCAGTGACATGGGTGTTGAATCATTGCGGTGCTAAGAGGCGACAGTGGCGATGAAAGGGTTACGCGTAGATGTATATTAATAACATTGTGTTCGTGTTTATATTCACGCTTTATTGTGACTTACGTCAACTGCAGACGGAGACGGCTCTGGCCTATGACGCGTTCTTCCTGTTCGCACGTGCGCTGCACGAGTACTCGCAGGCCCAAGACGTCAGCACCATCCCACTGTCTTGCGACAAGATCCACACGTGGCGTCATGGCAACAGTCTGCTCAACTACATGAAATCGGTATGCTGGTAGTCTTGAATAATCGGACCGAAAATTAAACTTGAGTTATAGTATTATTTTTAATGAAAGCCCACGTTTTCTTTACATAATTGCCCGTCTCTGAATTAAAACCAGTGAGCCTACGTTACTGAAAACAAACTTATGTAGTTGTGCAAATATGTACCAGTGAGCATGGCTGTGTGTTGCGTAGGGAAATACAGAAAAGGGGGTTGGTGGAGACATCTCGTTCGCGCACGCGCGTGTGTATGTGTGTGTATGTGTGTGTGTGTGTGTGTGTGTGTGTGTGTGTGTGTGTGTGTGTGTGTGTGTGTGTGTGTGTGTGTGTGTGTGTGTGTGTGAATCAGAATCAGAATCAGAATCAGAATCAAAGTTTATTGTCCTTTAAAACCAATACAAGGTTTTATATAACACTGATAAAATAACAATAACGTAATAATAACAATTTATAAAGTTCAGTTACGGAACTTTTTGGGTTTTTTGTTTTTTGCTAAATACTTCTGGGTTTTTCCCCCTTCTTTCTTTGTGCTAGTTGCGTAACTGCTTCAGGTAATTGAGGCTATTGATTGAGACAACTGTGTATATATTTTGCAAGCTCACTTACAAGGGCGTCATTTGTAATTAATGTGTGTGTGTGTGTGTGTGTGTGTGTGTGTGTGTGTGTGTGTGTGTGTGTGTGTGTGTGTGTGTGTGTGTGTGTGTGTGTGTGTGTGTGTGTGTGTGTGTGTGTGTGTGTGTTCTGTGCGTGTGCTGTGTGTGTGTGTGTGTGTGTGTGTATGCACTGTGTGTGTGCGCAAACAAGCACGTGTATATGTGCGTGTGTGTAAGTATGTCTGTGTATGCGTGTGTTTAGACAACATTTATGTAAAAGGGAGGGGGGGGGGGGAGCTCACAATCTAGAAGCGAACATTTCGTACCATGTACCATGTCTGTGCGTCTCTTCCATTATTTCCCTTGCAGTGATTATTTTATGTTGTGCTTTGTTACATTGATTGATGTACGTAATCACAGCAGTTCTTGCCGCAACCCTTCAATGTGACTGGATATTGATCTATATTTTCTGTTTTTTTCGTTTGTTTGTTTTTGTTTTTGTATGTTGTTGTTGTCGTCGAAGGTTGGTTTGTCCGTTCATTGTTTGTTCATTTTTACTTTTTCTTTTTTTCATTGTTTATATGGTTTTGTTTTTCTTTTTTACCATGTACCCCGAAGGGGCTTTTTTGTGTAAAAAAAACAACAACCTTGAAACCTTGAACCTTGGATTGCTCTGTCCAGATGGATTTCGAAGGATTGTCGGGTCGAATTCGATACGAGAATGGCAAGAGGTTGGACTTCACGCTGGACCTTCTGCACCTGACCCCCCACGGCTTGAAAAAGGTGTGGTGTATGTTGATAATAGATTATGGTTAAATATGTGGTTATGATCGAGTGCTCACTCTTTCTATACCCCAACCCCCTACCCTGATTGACGCCTCAGCATCACCCAAACTTCATTTTTTTTATCTCTTGCCATGCCCCTCCCCCCCTCCCCCCCCTCCCCCCACCACCACCCACCGCGTGGGGATACAGGGGGTGTTGTACAGATAGTTCCCCCACCTTCTGGGAGTTATGTGCTTGTGATTTCCTCTAATCCATCACTCCCTTTGACTCTGCCTTTTCTGCCTTTGCTGCCTTTGCTTATTGTTAGCGACTAATTAATGAGAGAGAGAGAGAGAGAGAGAGAGAGAGAGAGAGAGAGAGAGAGAGAGAGAGAGAGAGAGAGAGAGAGAGAGAGAGAGAGAGAGAGAGAGAGAGGGGGGGGCGGAGAGAGAGACGAGAGAGAGAGAGAGAGAGAGAGGTTGGAAGGAGAGGAGAGAGAGGAGAGAGAGAGAGAGAGAGAGAGAGAGAGAGAGAGAGAGAGAGAGAGAGAGAGAGAGAGAGAGAGAGAGAGAGAGAGTGTGTTTTGGGGGATGCTAGGAATGATGGAACGCAGTAACATCTTCTCTCCCTATCGCTCTGCGGTCTTAATGTTTCAGGGTAAAACGCTGCTGTCATCTCAGACTCAGGCCACCCCCCCCCACCCCCACCCCCCTCTCATCTCCCCCCTTATCTGGGTGTTATCCGTCCCCTTAATTTCCCCTTGTATACCCCCTTTGGATGTTATGCTATCATATCATGTTTTTTACATCACCGTCTGTGCCCAACGAGGGTCTCGACGGCAGTAACTCAGCATTTTACTCGACGTAACGATGGTTAATCTTCCCATCAATTTTAAAGAAGCTTTGAAAATATAAAGAGGGCATCCGCAGAGACAATTAATTTTGTCTCGAAAGTCACATTTTCGTCTTGCAAATTATCAGTGTTTGTGGAATCGCGAATATTTATCATAGTGATTATCCTATGATGTCACACTAATCCCTATTAAGCGTTCCCCATTCGCTGAATCATGCATCAGGATCTTCTCGCTCGCCGTAAGCGAAAAGCACAGTTGCCTCCAGGAGATGAGCTGCTCTCTTTCTGTGCAGTGGTAGTTCCTTTAGCTTCCTGGCCTATCATCTGTATCATTCTTTTTGTTTGTGGCACAAGCCACACACCTATAACTCACTTTGTCGGTCTGTCTGTCGGTCCAAAATTGTCGCACATATTGACAAAATTGTCGCACATATTGTAAAAGAAAAAAAAAAAACTTGGGCAAAGAGTAACATTTCAGTTGTCATATCTACAGTCCTTAGGTATGGAAAGAATTGTATACTGAACAGAGCGCATGAATCTTCATTTTAAAGCGTACAAAATAATAAACATACGTAATACAGACACTGCAACAGACACGACGAGTATGCGGTGCTTCTTTCGATGAGCATAAGTAGGATACATAGTTTTAAATGTTTTCCAAAAGATATAAAAAGTTACGAAAGGGTGCAGAGATAACATTCTGGTTTACAGATTAAAATTATTGAAAAGCCAGGGGAGCGACTCAGTGTATGTAATGATTGGAGTGGTAAAAATAGACCGCTGCCACAAACGATTGCGAATCCGCGCTTGTTTATTCATTCTTTTGCAATTTTGCTGTCTACAAGCTTTAACCCTTTCACCGCCAGCCATTTTTTTGCCAGCATTTTCCATTAAACTTTTTTCCCCCTCATTGCTCACACTTTACTACTACACAACACAGTACATCTCATCAATCTCATTGCTCACACTTTGCTACTACACGACACAGTACATCTCATCAATCTCATTGCTCACACTTTGCTACTACACAACACAGTACATCTCATCAATCTCATTGCTCACACTTTACTACTACACGACACAGTACATCTCATCAATCTCATTGCTCACACTTTACTACTACACAACACAGTACATCTCATCAATCTCATTGCTCACACTTTACTAATACACAACACAGTACATCTCATCAATCTCATTGCTCACACTTTACTAATACACAACACAGTAAATCTCATCAATCTCATTGCTCACACTTTACTACTACACAACACAGTACATCTCATCAATCTCATTGCTCACACTTTACTACTACACAACACAGTACATCTCATCAATCTCATTGCTCACACTTTACTACTACACAACACAGTACATCTCATCAATCTCATTGCTCACACTTTACTACTACACAACACAGTACATCTCATCAATCTCATTGCTCACACTTTACTACTACACAACACAGTACATCTCATCAATCTCATTGCTCACACTTTACTAATACACAACACAGTACATCTCATCAATCTCATTGCTCACACTTTACTACTACACAACACAGTACATCTCATCAATCTCATTGCTCACACTTTACTACTACACAACACAGTACATCTCATCAATCTCATTGCTCACACTTTACTACTACACAACACAGTACATCTCATCAATCTCATTGCTCACACTTTACTACTACACAACACAGTACATCTCATCAATCTCATTGCTCACACTTTACTAATACACAACACAGTAAATCTCATCAATCTCATTGCTCACACTTTACTACTACACAACACAGTACATCTCATCAATCTCATTGCTCACACTTTACTACTACACAACACAGTAAATCTCATCAATTCATTGCTCACACTTTACTAACTACTACACAACACAGTACATCTCATCAATCTCATTGCTCACACTTTACTACTACACAACACAGTACATCTCATCAATCTCATTGCTCACACTTTACTAATACACAACACAGTAAATCTCATCAATCTCATTGCTCACACTTTACTACTACACAACACAGTAAATCTCATCAATCTCATTGCTCACACTTTACTACTACACAACACAGTAAATCTCATCAATCTCATTGCTCACACTTTACTACTACACAACACAGTAAATCTCATCAATCTCATTGCTCACACTTTACTAATACACAACACAGTACATCTCATCAATCTCATTGCTCACACTTTACTAATACACAACACAGTACATCTCATCAATCTCATTGCTCACACTTTACTAATACACAACACAGTAAATCTCATCAATCTCATTGCTCACACTTTACTAATACACAACACAGTAAATCTCATCAATCTCATTGCTCACACTTTACTAATACACAACACAGTACATCTCATCAATCTCATTGCTCACACTTTACTAATACACAACACAGTAAATCTCATCAATCTCATTGCTCACACTTTACTACACACAACACAGTACATCTCATCAATCTCATTGCTCACACTTTACTAATACACAACACAGTACATCTCATCAATCTCATTGCTCACACTTTACTACTACACAACACAGTAAATCTCATCAATCTCATTGCTCACACTTTACTACTACACAACACAGTACATCTCATCAATCTCATTGCTCACACTTTACTAATACACAACACAGTACATCTCATCAATCTCATTGCTCACACTTTACTAATACACAACACAGTAAATCTCATCAATCTCATTGCTCACACTTTACTAATACACAACACAGTAAATCTCATCAATCTCATTGCTCACACTTTACTACTACACAACACAGTAAATCTCATCAATCTCATTGCTCACACTTTACTACTACACAACACAGTACATCTCATCAATCTCATTGCTCACACTTTACTACTACACAACACAGTACATCTCATCAATCTCATTGCTCACACTTTACTACTACACAACACAGTACATCTCATCAATCTCATTGCTCACACTTTACTACTACACAACACAGTAAATCTCATCAATCTCATTGCTCACACTTTACTACTACACAACACAGTACATCTCATCAATCTCATTGCTCACACTTTGCTACTACACAACACAGTACATCTCATCAATCTCATTGCTCACACTTTACTACTACACAACACAGTACATCTCATCAATCTCATTGCTCACACTTTGCTACTACACAACACAGTACATCTCATCAATCTCATTGCTCACACTTTACTACTACACAACACAGTACATCTCATCAATCTCATTGCTCACACTTTACTACTACACAACACAGTACATCTCATCAATCTCATTGCTCACACTTTACTACTACACAACACAGTACATCTCATCAATCTCATTGCTCACACTTTACACAACACTAAACTCACACAACACTTTACTAATACACAACACAGTACATCTCATCAATCTCATTGCTCACACTTTACTACTACTACTACACAACACAGTACATCTCATCAATCTCATTGCTCACACTTTACTACTACACAACACAGTACATCTCATCAATCTCATTGCTCACACTTTACTACTACACAACACAGTACATCTCATCAATCTCATTGCTCACACTTTACTACTACACAACACAGTACATCTCATCAATCTCATTGCTCACACTTTACTACTACACAACACAGTACATCTCATCAATCTCATTGCTCACACTTTACTACTACACAACACAGTAAATCTCATCAATCTCATTGCTCACACTTTACTACTACACAACACAGTACATCTCATCAATCTCATTGCTCACACTTTACTAACTCACACAACACAGTAACATCTCATCAATCTCATTGCTCACACTTTACTAACACACAACACAGTACATCTCATCAATCTCATTGCTCACACTTTACTACTACACAACACAGTACATCTCATCAATCTCATTGCTCACACTTTACTAATACACAACACAGTAAATCTCATCAATCTCATTGCTCACACTTTACTAATACACAACACAGTACATCTCATCAATCTCATTGCTCACACTTTACTAACACACAACACAGTACATCTCATCAATCTCATTGCTCACACTTTACTACTACACAACACAGTACATCTCATCAATCTCATTACTCCACACTTTACTACTACACAACACAGTACATCTCATCAATCTCATTGCTCACACTTTACTAACACACAACACAGTAAATCTCATCAATCTCATTGCTCACACTTATTTTACTAATACACAACACAGTACATCTCATCAATCTCATTGCTCACACTTTACTACACAACACAGTACATCTCATCAATCTCATTGCTCACACTTTACTAACACACAACACAGTACATCTCATCAATCTCATTGCTCACACTTATACTACTAAACACACAACAAGTAAATCTCATCAAATCTTTTTTTTGTATCACTGGTTCCAGTGAAACTTACTGAGAATGACATTTCTGTTTTCAAGGTCAAACTTTCAAGCTCAAATAAACGGATTTCGTCTGAAATATTGAGGGTTTCTTTGTGACATGTTCAAAATAAGGCCCATGCTTACCTCTCAACATTAAAAACAATGGATCATGGGATAATACACCCTGATTTCAAAGCTTGTAATGACAAGGGTGCTGCATCATTGGGGTGCATAAATGCGACATTGGCAGCGAAAGGGTTAAATGCGTTTAGCACTCCTAACTCCTAATCAAAGGGGCTGGAAAAGAAACAGTCTTCTGCTTCTGATATTCAAGCCAGACTCGAAACGAGCATACTTATGCACGATATAAATCATGGTTATGTCCGTCTCGCATTAGCGTATTGTTTTCCGTGTAAGGTATCCCTTGTACAATATTCCCAAGAACATAAAGCATCAATATTCAAACGCGTTAGATTGTCGTAGAAATCGATTCAAATGCAAGATCAAAAGGGCTGTCTCATCATTAGGGAATCTTCTTCCTCTTTTTCGTCTTCGTTCGCTCAGACAGTTTCGAGCGGAGATGCGTCATGCTGCCGTCACGCGCCTAACTAAGAAATAGTTGGGCCCAGCATGTCCGACTTGGGCTGAAGACATCTTTGTAAGAATTGTACATAGAAAACAAGCCAGGAGAATGAATGGACCAGTCAGATAGAAAGATAGCCGATGACAGTTAGCAAAGGGGGAAAGGCAGAGTCAAAGAGAGTGACATGTTAGGGAATGAAATAGAATAGAATAAAATAGAATAGCATGATCACGTAGGGGCTCCCTCAGGGGGATCAACAATCCTGCGAAAAAAGCTCCTTCTTTTGCACAGCAAAATTGCAAAGGAAAAGGAACAAGATCCATCAAAAGAGGGGGGGGGGGGGGGGGGGGGGGGGGGGGGGGGGGGGGGGGGGGGGGGGGGAGAACGATACAATAAACATACATCATAACCCTCACACTATGCAAACATTGAGTTGTGGCTTGTGGTGCAGTCAGCGACTTAGCGGGGTGGGGGTTTTTTACCACCAGGGAGGCATGACTCTCGAGTGGGGCTAATCCTCTCTATAATTCTTAGTTGGGGATAAAGAAAGACAGAGAGAGAGAGAGAGAGGGAGGAGTCCACTCTCTCTCTCTCTCTCTCTCTCTCTCTCTCTCTCTCTCTCTCTCTCTCTCTCTCTCTCTCTCACTCTCTCTCTCTCTCTCTCTCTCTCTCTCTCTCTCTCTCTCTCTCACACTACGCCCAACTAAGAAAATCGCGTGATAAGCCCTAGTGGATTGACTGCCCCCTGGTGGGCAAATAATCGCCCTAAGTCGACCATTGGTTCTTGTAAATCTCAGTGTAGATTATATTGCGCGCGCATCAATCAAGACCGAGAAATGTTACAGCATGCACTGATGTTAATCAGGGGTTGTTTTGGTGTACTTGCCGCCCTTAGCCTTTGACTCCAGGTGGCGTTGCATTTGAGGGTCGTTTCTTAGCAATGTCAAACTCACTCTCTCTTTTTATCTCTGCCTCTCTCTTTCTGTTTGCCCCTCTCTCCCTCCCTCCCTCTCTCTCTCTCTCTCTCTCTCTCTCTCTCTCTCTCCTCTCTCTCTCTCTCTCTCTCTCTCTCTCTCTCTCTCTCTCTCTCTCTCTCTCTCTCTCTGGGCCCATGGCCTAATCATTACACATTCCAGTGTTCCAGTTCTCGCTCTCTCTCTCTCTCTCTCGCTCTCTCTCTCTCTCTCTCTCTCTCTCTCTCTCTCTCTCTCCTCTCTCTCTCTCTCTCTCTCTCTCTCTCTCTCTCTCTCTCTCTCTCTCTCTCTCTCTCTCTCTCTCTCTCTCTCTCTCTCTCTCTCTCTCTCCTTCTCTCTCTCTCTCTCTCTCTCTCTCTCTCTCCTCCGCATGCAACAAAGTAATTTTTGCCTTCTATTTGACAAAGGGAAGTAACATAAGCCGGAAAGGTTATTTCCAGTGGAGCGGCCAGAATCGCTCATTCACTATAATTGACAAAGGGAAGTAATGTAAGCCAGAACAGTAATCTCCAGTGGAGCGGCCAGAATCGCTCATTCACTATAATTGACAAAGGGAAGTAATGTAAGCCAGAACAGTAATCTCCAGTGGGGCGGCCAGAATCGCTCATTCACTATAATTGACAAAGGGAAGTCATATAAGCCGGAAAAGTAATCTCCAGTGGGGCGGCCAGAATCGCTCATTCACTATAATTGACAAAGGGAAGTAATATAAGCCAGAACAGTAATCTCCAGTGGAGCGGCCAGAATCGCTCATTCACTATAATTGACAAAGGGAAGTCATATAAGCCGGAACAGTAATCTCCAGTGGAGCGGCCAGAATCGCTCATTCACTATAATTGACAAAGGAAAGTAACATAAGCCAGAACAGTAATCTCCATTGGAGCGGCCAGAATCGCTCATTCACTATAATTGACAAAGGGAAGTAATGTAAGCCAGAACAGTAATCTCCAGTGGAGCGGCCAGAATCGCTCATTCACTATAATTGACAAAGGGAAGTAATATAAGCCAGAACAGTAATCTCCAGTGGGGCGGCCAGAGTCGCTCACTCACTATTTTTGACAAAGGGAAGTAATATAAGCCGGAACAGTAATCTCCAGTGGGGCGGCCAGAGTCGCTCACTCACTATCATTGACAAAAGGAAGTAATATAAGCCGGAACAGTAATCTCCGGTGGAGCGGCCAGAATCGCTCACTCACTATATTTAACAAAGGGAAGTAATATGAGCCGGAACAGTTATCTCCAGTGAGGAGAGAGTCTTATTTACATCAATGTAACTATCTTGATTATTAAAACACTTCAGGACTATTGCAGTACCTCCAGGATCGTCCCACTATCTTTATAGTTATTTATGTCCCATATGCGCCTGTTCCAGGCCGGGGGACGTTAAACGAACTTTCATCATCCAGTGAGGAGATCACTCAATCGTTCACTCACTAACTAAATGGTGGACACCTTTCGTATCTTGACTTTGTACATGACATTTTCAATGCATACTACACACTCGGGAAATGCAACATCGATCCCACAAAGCAACTCCTTGTGGTGGAATGGTCAACTTAGAACGATGATTTGACCGCCAGGGGGGCAATCAAACCAGTAGGGGCTTAGCGCGTGATATTCTTAGTTGGGCATAGTGAGTGAGAGAGAGAACGAAACGAACGAAATTT
>CM065694.1:23295814-23298314 GCA_017654935.2 Phymorhynchus buccinoides
AGCATTAGTCCTCCCCTGGCCCTCACCTCCCCCCCCCCAGATACCAACCTTTCTCTCCCATTTGAGGTCGGTCTTAGCAATGTCACAACTCGCTCTCTCTGTTGCATCTCTGCCATCTTTCTATTTTCTGTTTGCCCCTCTCTCCTCCCTCCCTCTCTCTCTACCTCTCTCTCTCTGCTCTCTCTCTCTCTCACTCCTCTCTCTTCTGTCCTCTCTCTCTCTCTCTCCTAGGCCCATGGCCTAATCATTTCAAGTTCAAGTTTTCTCTCTCGCTCTCTCTCTCTCTCCTCGCTCTCTCTCTCCTCCTCTACTCTCTCTCTCTCTCTCTCTCTTCTCCTCTTCTCTTTCTCTCTCTTTTCTCTCTACTCTCTCTCTCTCTCTCTCTCTCTCTCTCTCTCTCTCTCTCTCTCTCTTCCTCTCCTGCTCTCTCTCTCTCTCTCCCTCGCATGCAACAAATAATTTGTGCCTTCTATTTGACAAAGGGAAGTAACATAAGCCGGAAAGGTTATTTCCAGTGGAGCGGCCAGAATCGCTCATTCACTATAATTGACAAAGGGAAGTAATGTAAGCCAGAACAGTAATCTCCAGTGGAGCGGCCAGAATCGCTCATTCACTATAATTGACAAAGGGAAGTAATGTAAGCCAGAACAGTAATCTCCAGTGGGGCGGCCAGAATCGCTCATTCACTATAATTGACAAAGGGAAGTCATATAAGCCAGGAACAGTAATCTCCAGTGGGGCGGCCAGAATCGCTCATTCACTATAATTGACAAAGGGAAGTAATATAAGCCAGAACAGTAATCTCCAGTGGAGCGGCCAGAATCGCTCATTCACTATAATTGACAAAGGGAAGTAATATAAGCCAGAACAGTAATCTCCAGTGGAGCGGCCAGAATCGCTCATTCACTATAATTGACAAAGGGAAGTAATATAAGCCAGAACAGTAATCTCCAGTGGAGCGGCCAGAATCGCTCATTCACTATAATTGACAAAGGGAAGTAATGTAAGCCAGAACAGTAATCTCCAGTGGAGCGGCCAGAATCGCCCACCTCATTCACTTATAATTGACAAAGGGAAGTAATAAAGCCAGAAACAGTAATCTCCAGTGGGGCGGCCAGAGTCGCTCACTCACTATTTTTTGACAAAGGGAAGTAATATAAGCCAGAACAGTAATCTCCAGTGGGGCGGCCAGAGTCGCTCACTCACTATCATTGACAAAAGGAAGTAATATAAGCCGGAACAGTAATCTCCGGTGGAGCGGCCAGAATCGCTCACTCACTATATTTAACAAAGGGAAGTAATATGAGCCGGAACAGTTATCTCCAGTGAGGAGAGAGTCTTATTTACATCAATGTAACTATCTTGATTATTTAAAAAACAACTTCGGGTCTTTCCTGGTATTGCAGTACCTCCAGTATCGTCCCAACATCTTTATATCTAATAATGTCCCATTATGCGGCGCATGCCTCCTGTTCCAGGCCGGAGGACGTTAAACGAACTTTCATCATCCAGTGAGGAGATCACTCAATCGTTCACTCACCCCCCCGCACTAACTAAATGGTGGACACCTTTCGTATCTTGACTTTGTACATGACATTTTCAATGCATACTACACACTCGGGAAATGCAACATCGATCCCACAAAGCAACTCCTTGTGGTGGAATGGTCAACTTAGAACGATGATTTGACCGCCAGGGGGGCAATCAAAACAGTAGGGGCTTAGCGCAATCTTAGTTTCCTACGTTTCTCATTATCCTTTTTTTTGCCGGCATGCCGATTAGGAGTTAAGTCCCCTCTTTAGGAACGAATACTGTCGTAAAGTAGTATTTAGTATTGCTTTTAATTAACCCCTTGACTGCCACCAACGTATTACGTACTGACCTGATGACATCACTGATCACGTCATCAGATGAAAAGGAATAACCCTGCTATGCTGGCTTTTTCTCTAACATAGTCAAGAGATTAATATCCCCAGACCATTTTGCCAGATTGTCTCTATCAGTTGTCTTTTTTGTGGCATGATTTGCTCAATGTTTTTTTCTTTCATTTTCTCTGGCAGTCAAGGGGTTAATGTGTTCATTACAGCTGGGAACGTGGGATCGCAAAGACAAGCTGAACATCACAGAGTCTCGGAAGAAGGCCATTGCGGATGCTGAGAACACATTGGCCAATTCCACCCTCATCGTAGCTGTGGTTGAGGTAAGTTTACTGGATCTTCTTCTTCTTCTTTTTCTACTCCTTCTTCTTCTTCTTCTTCTTCTTCTTCTTCTTCTTCTTCTTCTTCTTCTTCTTCTTCTTCTTCTTCTACTACTACTACTACTACTACTACTACTACTACTACTACTACTACTACTACTACTACTACTACTACTACTACTACTACTACTTCTTCTTCTTCTTCTTCTTCTTCTTCTTCTTCTTCTTCTACTACTTTTTCTTCTTCTTCTTTTTCTTCTTCTTCTTCTTCTTCTTCTTCTTCTTCTTCTTCTTCTTCTTCTT
>CM065694.1:23305814-23308314 GCA_017654935.2 Phymorhynchus buccinoides
GCCCCCCCAGCTCTTCTCCTTCCTCAACCCGCTCTCCATAGAGGTAAAGTGGCGCTGCACTGCCGCGACGCGCTCTCCCCAAGTGGGTGCCCTAACCGGCACGAATTTTGACCACAGAGAGACTCGTCTCTGTGACCGGACATAATACAAAACATTTGAAGCGATTCGGTCAAGCGGTTCGGGAGATATCCTTGGGACAGACAGGAAAACAAACAAGCAAACACAGAAAGAAACATACACGAACGCAAATAGACTCCTTTGCGATCGTAGATCGGCAAAGGACAAATACAGCATACCAAGCAGGCTAAACCGGTGATATTCTGATCTAAGGACATTATGCCATCACACGCTAATTATCACGTACGTTTAAGTGTCACTGATTTGGTTAATTAATCAAAGAATGAAATAGCGAGGCTTAAGAGAGGAGATAACGAAATTGAACGAAGGGGGATAATTCTCTTTTTAATGAACTCCCCTTCCACCAAAGTTGATTACGATTACCAATCACCTAGCAATGAGTGGATCAGAGCCAAAGGGAGGCAAACAATGCATCATTCTCCAAAAAAAAGAATGTGCCAAGTTCGCCTTGATGACCCTTCGTTTGGTTTTCTCCCTGATTTGCTTCACTGGTTCCCAGGCTATATAACTCAGAGAACAATAACTTGTTTTGAGAAAATCTAGGTAAACGCAAATAACGAAGCCTAGTATTAGATCCCTTTTTTCGTCTCCCTAATTTCCGATTGCTCCGTTGGTTCCCATGCTACTTCAGAGAACAATAACTGTTGAGAAACTCTAGGTAAACGCAAAGAACAATGCCTAGTAGTAGTATTACATCCTTTTTTTCGTCTCCCTAATTTCAGATTGCTCCGTTGGTTCCGATGCTACTTCAGAGAATAATAACTTTTGAAAAACTCTTGGTAAACACATAGAACAAAGCCTCCCTAATTTCCGATTGCTCCGTTGGTTTCCATGCTACTAACTTTTGAGAAACTCTAGGTAAACACAAAGAACAAAGCTTCCCTAATTTCCGATTGCTCCGTTGGTTTCCATGCTACTAACTTTTGAGAAACTCTAGGTAAACACAAAGAACAAAGCTTCCCTAATTTCCGATTGCTCCGTTGGTTTCCATGCTACTAACTTTTGAGAAACTCTAGGTAAACACAAAGAACAAAGCTTCCCTAATTTCCGATTGCTCCGTTGGTTTCCATGCTACTTTAGAAATAACTTTTGAGAAACTCTAGGTAAACAAAGAACGAAGCCTAGTATTTCATTCATTTGCGTCTCCCTAATTTTGGATTGCTCCATCGATACCCATGCTATTTTGTGGGTATGTTTGGTATTTGGTATGCTCGATAGATAATTCATAGAACAGTAACGTTTCAGAAACTCTATGTAGACCCTTTATTAATATGATACATCCTTTTATCGTCTCCCTAATACCCGATTGCTTAGATGGTTCTCTGAAGTATCAGAGAACAATGCATTTTGAGAAACTCTATGTAAATGTAAAACAAAAGAAGCCTATTACTGCATTCATTCGCGTCTCCCTAAATTTCCGATTGCTCCGTTGGTTCCCAGGCTACTTCAGAGAACAATAACTTTTGAGAAACTCTAGGTAAGCGCAAAGAACAAAGCATATTATTACTACAATACATCCTGTTTTCGTCTCTCTAATACCCGTTGGCCCCATTGGTACCCAGGCTACTTCAGAGAACAGCAACCTTTGAGAAACACTAGGTAAACGCAAAGAACAAGGCCTAGTATTACATCCTTTTTTCCGTCTCCCTAATTTCAGATTTCTCCATCGATACCCATGTGTATTTTTGGTAGTTGGTATATTCGGATAGATAATTCATAGAACAGCAACGTTTGAGAAACTCTAAGTTAACGTAAAGAACAAGACCCTCTATTATTATGATACATCCCTTTTTCGTCCCCCTAATAGTGAGTAATATCCTTGCTCCATTGGTTCTCTGAAGTATTAGAGAACAGTACCTTTTGAGAAACTCTAGGTAAATGTAAACAAGCGCGAAATCGCAATAGTTTGTGGCACACGGTCTATTTTTACCACTCCAATCATGAGTCACCTCCCCTGGCTTTTCAATAATTTTAATCTGTAAACCAGAATGATATTTCTGCACCATTTCGTAACTTTTTATATCTTTTGGAAAACATTTAAAACTATGTATCCTACTTATACTCATCAAAAGAAGCACTGCATACTCGTCGTGTCTGTTGTAGTGTCTGTATTACGTATGTTTATTATTTTGTACGCTTTAAAATACATCATTTTAAAGAGCGGCCTCAATTTGAAGTGCAGCCTCGATTTGAAGTGCGACAATTTTGTCAAAATGTGCGACAGTTTTGGACCGACCGACCGACAGACCGACAGACCGACAAAGTGAGTGGTAGGTTTGTGGCTTGAGCCACAAACAAAAAGAAGTCTATGACTACATTCATTTGCGTCTCCCTAAATTTCCGGTTGCTTTGTTTGTTCCCG
>CM065694.1:23310814-23323314 GCA_017654935.2 Phymorhynchus buccinoides
ACTACTACTACTACTACTACTACTACTACTACTACTACTACTGGTGTTCTCCCCCAGGCTGTGAGATTGCCCCGCGGGCGCTGTCCACGCGCCTGGTGGCCTGCATGTGGTGGTTCTTCACGCTGATCATGATCAGCTCCTACACGGCCAACCTGGCCGCCTTCCTCACCGTGGAGCGCATGGTGTCGGACATCACCTCCGCCGACGACCTGGCCAAGCAGAACGTCATCAAGTACGGCACCTTCAAGGGAGGTTCGACTGCCAGGTTCTTCGAGGTGAGTCCATCAACTAGTTAGAGCACATCCACGTCCTCAAGTATAGCTAGCACCTTGAAGGGTTGTTCTACTGCCAGGTTCTTCGAGGTGAGTCAGCTAGTTAGGGCATATCCACATCATCAAGTACGGCAGCTTCAAAGGGAGGTTCCACTGCCAGGTTCTTCGAGGTGAGTCAACCAATTAGGGCATAATTAACCACATCATCATCATCATCAAAGGGAGAAAGGTGGCAAAGTGGTTAAGACGTTCGTTCGCCCTGCCAAATATTTATGCGTGACTGCAGCGTGAGTGACCCGGGTTCGAATCCCGGCCTCGCCCTTTCTTTTCTAGTTCGACAGGGAAATCGAACTGAACGTCGAGTCCTTCGGATGAGGACTTAAAGCTAGTCTGATCCGTGCGCTTTGCGCATGCAAAAACCCCTCGGCAGTTGAAAGTCAGTAAGAGCAGGGAGAAATCCCGCTTCCTGGTATGGCCAAATTGATAGCTAGGTTTTCCAAGTGTGCCCACACCACCTCCTCACCCTGTGCCCCCCCCCAAAAAAAAAAAAAAAAAAAAAAGAAGAAGAAAAATGGGTAGGCACTGCACTTGCGGTGACGCTCTCTCCGGGGGAAGCAGCCCATATTTCAAAGAGATAAGTCTATACCAAATGCCCTTGTTAGTTTGTTTTTCTGTCTGTCTGTCTGTCCCAAGGATATCTCCCGAACCGCTTGACCGAATCGCTTCAAATTTTATGTGGTGGTGTGTCACCATGAGAGGAAGGCATCCGCGCACAAAATGTCGCCGTCCTGACTTTGACCTTGGCGTACGATCTTGAAAACCGAAAATCTTTAAGGGGCCATAACTTCCACACCGTTGGTTTTAGAGTCTTCAAATTTGGCATGGAGGTACTTTGGCTTACGCCCGTTCTAATGATGGCATACCGATTTCTTGTTCAAGCTCTATCTCGTGAACTAGAAGATAGATTCCCTTCCAATTTTGTGTCAGGATGCGACACTAAGAGTAAAACACATTCGTACATAAATTATCCCTCGGAAATAGAATGCCGCCGAGCGGCAGACATGTTTCCGTTTTTCTTCACCCTCCTATATATCGTTAAATACAGTATACAATCACTCCACATTTTGTGGGGGTGTAAAAAGAAGAGTAGAAGACATTGCAGTACAAATCATGCCACGTGGGATTTTCATGTCGTCGAGCGGCAGACATGACTCCGAGTTAAGGGTGTACACCCCATTAAGTAAAGGTAAAGCAGGGGGTCTAATGCTAAACGTAAAAGACATCCTAGCACAAAATGTGCCACGTGGGGCTTAAATGTCGCCGAGTGGCAAACATGTCTCAGTGTTAAGGGTGTGCACCCCACCAATTAAGGGTGTGCATCCCGGAAAACGATTTGCACCCAGTCAAGGGTGTGTAGGTGCATCACCCAAAGGTCACAAGGAGGACGGGGACCGAAGGTGTGAGGGGGAAGGGAAGTACAGGGCGTGGCATGTACAGGGCGTAACCGGCAAAGGATATATTTGCCGCCCGACGATGCCCTTCTTTGTTTTATCAAACCCAAGAGTATTGAGAAAGCTGGCAAGGTTTCTTAATTTTATTTTACATCTTTTCTAGTGGTGATGCATTTGTTGTTAGCACTGGTCATTTCTTTTTTTTTTATATGTTAATATCATATCAATTGCGTTATGTTCTGCACGTTTGTTTCATTGAATGTTTATGGGGACAAATTTGTTGTGAGTGTTTGTGTTTATGGCTTTGAAGCCCTCTGGGCTGGAAGTTGAAATAAAAAACTTGAAACTTGAAACTTTGTTTTTGTGTGTGTTTTTTCTCTGTCTGTCCCAAGGATATCTCCCGAACCGCTTGACCAAATTGCTTCAAATTGTGTGGTGGTGTGTCACCATAAGCGGAAGGCATCTGCGCATAAATTATTGCCGTTGTGATCTTGACCTTGGCGTATGACCTTGAAAACAGGAAATCTTTAAGGGGCCATAACTCACCGTTGGTCTTAGAGTCTTCACACTTGGCATGGAGGTACGTTGTCTTATGGCCGTTCTGATGATAGCATACCGACCAAAGTCAAGGTCAAGGTCAGGGAGATCGGTAGGCCTTGAAAGTGGCAGGGGTCTAACAATTGGGTTTTAAGCCATATTTTCCGCATTTGCACTTGACAGAAGTACTTCAGATTGTGTGTGGTACTGTATAACCTAGAGTAGAAAACATCCGAGCATAAAGTATCGCCATGCTGACTGTGACCTTGAAGTGTGACCTTGAAAACAGAAATTTCCATCTTTGCGCTATATATTCCTTGCGCAAGCTGTATCTCGTGAACCATTTTGTGTGTGTGTGTGTTTTTGTTGCAGCGTTCGCAGATCGAGACCTTCAAGAGGATGTGGAACTACATGTCCACGCAGGAAGACGTGTTCGTCACGCGCTCGGAGGACGGGGTGGCCCGGGTGAAGAAGGGGGGCTACGCCTACCTGGGGGAGTCCACGGCTGTGGAGTACGCCGTGGCCAGGGACTGCGACCTCACCAACATCGGGGGCAACCTGGACTCCAAGGGTTACGGCATCGCTACGCCTACAGGTACAGATTGGTCCGTCACCATAGGTGATCGGACTTTGCGATGGGCTTGTTGTTGTTGTTGGGTGGGGGGGGTTGGGGTTGGGGATGGAAAGTCTGTTTTTCTGTCTTTCTGTCTCTGTTTGTCTGTCTGTCTGTTGTTGTCTGTCTCTCTGTCTCTGTCTGTCTCTCTCTCTGTCTCTGTCTGTCTGTCTCTCTGTCTCTCTCTCTCTCTCTCTCTCTCTCTCTCTCTCTCTCTCTCTCTCTCTCTCTCTCTCTTTCTCTCTCTCTCTCTCTCTTTCGATTTTCACTGATTCTCTGTATGAGTCATATTAATTATGCTGTATTCGTGACAGATTCCTATGCTATTTAAAAGAAAAATCTTTTTTTTTCTTCTTTCATCGTCCCATCACCCTGTACCTTAGTGACATCAAAGACTGTACAGGGGAAGATAAGCATCCAGTCTTTTTTCCCTATATGAGTAGTGAGGACAGAAACACTGGTTATGTCCCTTTGAAACTCTCTCACATTTTCACATCGATAGGCCAGTTGAATTCTCCGTTCAAGTTTCAGTCCGAGTGGATAGCCACTCTCTCTCTCTCTCTGAGTGTGTGTGTATGTGCGTGTGTGTGCGTGTTTCGCACGCTTGCGCTTGTATACGCGCATGTATGTGTGTATGTGTGTGTGTGTTTCATATCAAACAAACACGCACACATGCACGCACACACCTACACACACACACCACACACACACACACACACACACACACACACACACACACACACACACACACACACAACACACACACACACACACACACACACACACACACACACACACACACACACACACACACACACACACACACACACACACACACACACACACACACACACACACACACACACACACACACACACACACACACACACACACACACACACGCACGCACGCACACACAAAGAGATGAAAACACGATGAGGGGAGAGTGATGGTGACATTGAATGCTCGTTTTGATTTCCATTTCATTTCAGTATGTTGTGGCTTATTATTTCACCACGCGGAAGCGAACAAATGTATGACTGTCACTGCACGCGCACAACGTGACCACTCTGTTCCTATTTCCTTTCACCCACAGTATACACAAGTGCCTTCCATGCATTTTTGTCACTGACTTAAAGACCCCCCACGTCACGTGTCACATTCCCTCTTATGCTAGGAAGATTTCTTAAGATTTCTTACCAGCTATAAGAGGGAAAACACGTAAAAACCGTTTTTCACTGACGTGGTGGGTCTTTAAAAACAACACTTCAATTCTTCTTGTGTGTGTGTGTCTGTCTCTATCTTTGTCTCCTTTCGGATGATTCTACTGCTGGCATCACATTAAACATGAACCAAAACAAGCGCGAAATCGCAATAGTTTGTGGCACGCGGTCTATTTTTACCACTCCAATCATGAGTTACCTCCCCTGGCTTTTCAATGATTTTAATCTGTAAACCAGAATGTTATCTCTGCACCATTTCGTAACTTTTTATATCTTTTGGAAAACATTTAAAACTATGTATCCTACTTATACTCATCGAAAGAAGCACCGCATACTCGTCGTGTCTGTTGTAGTGTCTGTATTACGTATGTTTATTATTTTGTACGCTTTTAAAATACATCATTTTAAAGAGCGGCCAGAAGTGTAGCCTCGATTTGAAGTGCGACAATTTTGTCAAAATGTGCGACAATTGTGGACCGACAGACCGACCGACAGACCGACCGACCGACAAAGTGAGTTATAGGTTTGTGGCTTGAGCCACAAACAAAAAACCTCTGTTGGGTTTAGCTTTGTACATCTACGAAGCTAGCAAGAAAATTCATAATGCATTGTTCTAGGAATAAGCCATATACTTTGATTTAGAAGTATTGCGTTGTGTTGCATTTTCTGTGTATGCACTATTTCAGTTGTGTTGCGTTTGCTTGTTGTTGGCTTCTTCCTTCTTGTTCTTACACAAATGTGTTTATGTGAACTTCATCAGTATGGGGGCTATGGCCTTGACCTGATTAAACATTCGTATTCCGGCTATCTTTGTCTATCTGTCTCTGTCTGTCTGGTTTAAACGTTGTATTGTCTGAAAAGAAAATACCATACACATTAACCATGCAGAAAAAGCAACAACCATAGCTTACGATGCGCTATATCTGTCTTTGTCTGTACTGTCTGTCTGTCCGTCTGTCTGTCTGTCTGTCTGTCTCCCCCTCTCTCTCGATCTGCCGTTTCCCCTCTCTCTTCTTTGTTTTCTCTCCTGCATTCCCAGGCCATATGGCCGTAATGGGGGAAATACGTGTGTGTCTAGGTTTCAGTTTCCACTGGTCTCCTCGCTGCATTCAGCCAACACAACAAATTCCGATTTCGGAGGAGCTTAAAGGAGAAACCTATTTGGGATGTTTACTTTTTATTGACAAAGGCAGGAGAATGAGTGATGGGGTTAGATCAAGTCGCTAGCATGGAACTTCCAGAAGGTGGGAGAACTATTTATACCGAAAGACTTCCGACTCGGTATCCCCACGACGGACCCCCTACTCTCAATGTGAGCGCGTGTGCATGTGCGTTTGTGTGTGTGTGTGTGCGCGTGTGCGCGCGTGTGTGTGTATACACATGTATCTAATAATAGTTATGCACAATACAAATGCAATATACATAGGGGAAGACGGGATAAAAAGCCCATTTCAGTCACATTAATTTGCCCATGAGACGGAGTGTTCATGTTTCGCATTCGTCTTATGGGCAAATGTGACTGAAATTCCCTTGATCTCGTGAGATAATTGGCATGGGCTTCTTTAATACCCGCCGATGGGCTTTTTACACCCCCCCCCCCCCCCCCACCATCTTCCCTTTAATATGATACACGTACCTGCATTCCTTCTGCTCAAACGAAAACCCCGCGACAGACTCCATCTACCGGGAAATCTTTACCACCGAGATCCTGCGGCTGACGGAGGCCCAGATGATCCACGAGTGGAAGACCAAGTGGTGGAAGAAGGAGCTGGGCGCCAAGGACTGCGGCTTGGAGGGTGCTGCCGCCAAGGGCTCGGCCTCCGAGCTGAGCGTGGACAACGTCGGGGGCGTCTTCGTGGTCCTGATGGGCGGCGTGGTGGCCGGCTTCTTCGTGGCCATGTGCGAGTTCGTCTGGAAAGCCCGCAAGAACGCCCGCAAGGATCGGGTGAGTGAGTGGAGTTGTTGGGTTGGAGAGTTTAACCCATGTGCGAGTTCGTCTGGAAGGGCCGCGAGAACGCCCGCAAGGATCAGGTGAGCGAGTGGAGTTGTTGGGTTGGAGAGTTTAGTTTATTGCTTTCACCGCCAATGTCGCATTTGTGCAGCACAATGATTTAACACCCATGTCATTAGTTTAACCCTTTCAACGCCAGCCATTCTTCAGACAAGATTTAACATTAAGCTTACCCAGATAGAGAACAAATTATGTCTGTAATGTTGGAGGATTCCTCTGTGACATATTTAAATTAAGGCCGATCCTTACCTCCCCAAATTAAGAGAATAGGGTCTTTGGATAACAGGACCTGATTTGATGCCTTTTTGTGACATGGGTGTTGTGGTGCAAAGATGCGACGTTGGCGGTGAAAGGGTTAAAACCCTTGACATCAGGGTCTCTTATTCAATGACATTGTGTTCCTAAATTTCGGGTAGTAAGGATTGACACCATTCTAAACGTGTCACAGAGAAATCCCACAATATTGCAGACGAAATCTTTTCTGTAGCCAAGTAAGTTTAATTGAAATGCTTGGCTCAGAGATGGCTGGCGGTGAAGGGTTAAAGGTTGTGGGAAAAGGTTTTGGGTTGGTGTGTTTGTGTGTGGGTGTGGGGTGAGTGGGTGTGTGTGTGTTGTGTAGGGGTGCGTGTGTTTATGTGTGTGGGGGGGTGTGCTTGCGTGCGTGCGTACGTGTGTGTTGTGTTTGCGTGTGTGTGTGTGTGTGTGTGTGTGTGTGTGTGTGTGTGTGTGTGTGTGTGTGTGTGTGTGTGTGTGTGTGTGTGTGTGTGTGTGTGTGTGTGTGTGTGTGTGTGTGTGTGTGTTTGCGTGTGTGTGTGCGTGTGCATGTGTGTTTGTGTGTGTGCGTGTGTGTGCGCCCGCGCGCACGAATGTATTCGATTTGTATTGAAATCAAAATTAACACACGGGTGTGCTTATCTCGGAGGTTTTCTATGTTTTGTGTTCCTGTAGATATGCTATTTGTTCATACGTTTTTGATTGATGTGTTGTTGTTTCTATGAGGGCAGGATGGAAAAAAAAGCTTTGTCAGCTTATTCTTTAACCCTCAATAAAGATGACTGACTGACAAACCCTGACACGGATCTTTTTTTCTTTTTTTTAATTTTGATGTGGTTGCGCTCGTTTTCTCAACACAGCAAACCCTGTGCTCGGAAATGACCGAGGAGTTCCGATTCGCCGTGCGCTGCTTCGGCTCCAAGAAGCCGGTGAAGAAGCGCGAGGAGGAGATCACGGACAACGGGCTGCAGTTCATGCCCCTCACGGGGAACTACGGCGTGCAGAACTCCATGGGAGGCAAGGAGGTCTTCGCCTAGTCAGCATCTGCAGCAGCATCAAAGACACTGAAAAGAAAAGACTAACACCCGGTCCCATTTCCCTATATGAGTAGTGAGGACAGAAACACTGGTTATGTCCATTTTAAACGTGACACATTTAGGTTAAAAACACGTCGATAGGCCAGTTGAATTATCCGTTCAAATTCCAGTCTGAGTCTTTGGATAGCCCGCCACTGTGAATGGTGTAACTACCCCACTAACGATAACTCTATCAGCCCGGCTCGCCGTAAATCTTAAGTAGTCCATCTTACCCTTTTAGAGTCTTTGGCAGCATGCACGCTGTACTAGCCAGGGAGGGTTCTGTGCAAAGTGGGCTACTAGGGGGTAAGACGGGGTAAAACGCCCAGATAATTGGCATGGGCTTCTTACCCGACCATGGGCTTTTAAACCCGTCTTCATCTACTAACTTCTTCTTCTTCTTCTTCCTCTTCGATCGCTCAGACAGTGTCCTTCCTGTCAAATTATGAGCGTAGATGCGTCATGCTGCCGTTATGCGCCTCACTAAGGGAATAGTTAGGCCCCCCCAGCAAGTTCGACTTTGGCTGGAGGAGGAAATCTTGTTCGTCATGAAAGTGTTTCTTTAAATTTAAAAAAAACCAAGCAAGGAGTGGTAAGGCAGCAAGATAGGCATGGATGACGGTAAGCAAAGGGAAAAGGGCAGAGTCAAAGAGAGTGACGGATTAGAGGAAGCTACAAGCACATAACTTCCAGAAGATGGGGGGACTATTTGTGCAAAAGACCCACCCACCCCCCGGTATCCCCACGGGGGGGGGGGGCTATTACTTACTACAGCGTCCCTTTTTGGGGGGTGAAAGCCTTTCCTACATTGAGTGTTATGCTGAGGGTTATTATGGCAGAAGAAGGCACCATCACTCTTCTCGCATAAGCTAAAGGATGGCTCCCATATTTCTTTAGTAGTATTCCCTGTGTTAAGACTAGCCCTACTACTACCAAAGACTCTAAAAGGGTCAGATGGACTACTTAAGAGTTACGGCGAGCCGGGCTGATAGAGTTATCGTTAGTGGGGTAGTTACACCATTCACAATGGCGGGCTATCCAAAGTATAATTGACTCATGAAAAGATAACTCTCTCAGGTTTGAACAAAAGAGCTATGTTACCTAAATGTGTCACGTTTAAAAGGGACATAACCAGTGTTCCTGTCCTCACTACTCGTATAGGGAAAAGGGACCGGATGTCAGTCTTTTCTTTTCAGTGTCTTTGCTACTACCAAAGATATTCTAGGGGAAGATAAGCATCCGGTCTCTTTTCCCTATGGCTGGTACCCACGTGTCGTCATATCCGGCCACAAGGAGCGTGCCATATTATGGGAGACCGCCATCTTAGTCAGTAACTTTGTTTGAAAAATGCCAGATCGATGCTGTTTACACACAAATCTGACTAAGATGGCGACACTTCCGTTGTATGCGCACGCAGGTGGGGGGGGGGGGAGCCATATGAGTAGTGAGGACAGAAACACTGGTTATGTCCCTTTGAAACAGGACACATTTTACACACGTCGATAGGCCAGTTGAATTCTCCGTTCAAGTTCCAGTCTGAGTTTTTGGATAGCCTCCACTGTGAAAATGTACTGTCGCCACTAACGATAACTGTATCAGCCCGGTTCGCCCAGCTCTTTAAGTAGTCCATCTTACCCTTTTAGAATATCTTTGCTACTACTACGCTCCAGCTTTTACCAGGGAAGAACGGTGGTAGTAGTAGTACCTTTTGCCCTTGAATTCTAAACCTCGATTATGTCGCTGTTCTGGGGTTAAAAAATGTCCAAAAAAGGTACGAATAACACAAGCATGTACTCAAGAATTCCGAAAGTACCTTCTTGGTTTTTTTGTTGTTGTTTTGTTTTTGTTTTTTGTTGTTTTGTTTGTGGGTTTTTTTTTTGGTGTTGTTTTTTTTTTAACCCGAGAATAATGATTGTACCTTCTTGGCAGTGTATCCCTCGAAATAACTGAAATGACATTATTGTTGACAAGATCAAGAAGGGAAAGGCTGTCAGTAGCCGGGTGTTGAAGAAAGGGGAAAGGTCGTTAGGCCTACGTGGGTGGTGATACAATAAAAAGGACAGTAAAGGGCCAGCCACACGTCCACTACAATCGCACGACTGTACGATGCGATTCGATCACATTTTGTTCTTAGCTGGAGACCACGTGATCGAATCGTTTCGTACAGTCGTGCGATTGTAGTGGGCGTTGCTGCTGGCCCTTTAAGAGATTGGATGGCGCGGCGCGGGGGGGGGGGGGGGGGGGGGGGGGGGGGGGGGGGGGGGGGGGGGGCTGAGCCGGATGCAGAATGATTTTGATCTAGGATGGATGGATGCATGCATGGATGGATGGATGGGTGGAGATAAGGTGTGTGTGTGTGTGTGTGTGTGTGTGTGTGTGTGTGTGTGTGCGTGTGCGTGTGTGTGTGTGTTCCTTCTTATCTCCATTTCCGTGAGGTGCAGGATTGGTTTGAATGAAACCACCCCCCAAAAAACAGACTGTGTACCGTGTTTTCAGGAACCATTTCCTTCACCCCAAAACTGCATGTAGCCTGTGCATAATTACGTTGTTGTTGTTTGCCTCCCGTCTGTTTATAGTCTATCTCCCGTTTGCTCAGTCCTCATCTCTATGTGCTGGGTCTGTTTTTGTCATGCGCGCATGTTTGTGTATATGTGCGGGTGTGTGTGTGTGTGCGTATGTGCGCGTGTGCGTACGCGTGCATGCGCGCGCACACGTGGTTGTGCGCGCGCGCATGTATATATGTGCATATGCGTGCATGCGTGCGCGTGCGCGTATGTGTGGTATGTGCTTTTGTGTGTGCTATTTACCATGTCCATATCTTTTGCAGAACTGAAATGCATGTGCTCAGATAATGATTTAGCTCTGATAATGATTTAAATAAAATGAGCCTTTCGTTAGCTTTGCATGATGTAGAATGCATTGAAGTGTTGTATTGGTTGGAGAGCACGATGAGCATTGGCGACATAACAGTGCCATGCGTTGTTCTTTTCAACAGCTGAGTAATTAAGCTCTGACAAGAGTAATAGTGTACTATGGTGGTCTTTGTTCACCATTACCTAATGACAAGGAGGTTATAATTGTATAATTGTATAATTGTCCGTCTGTCTTTTTTCTGTGTGTCTGTCCGCCTGGTAGCATTAGTTGATACACGTGACCCAGCACCGCCAAAGGGACATTACGTCGCTGGACTAGTTTCTCACAACAGGCTTGAAAAGTCCAAATCTCATTTTGTGTCCATTTAGAGTTATGGGCATTGTTGTGTTCTCTACCATCTTATCTTACATATTTGTAAAGGATAACCTTTAATGTGGTCTTTAAATGGTCTTGCAAGTCTTTTTAAACGAGTATGTCAATGCATTGTCTTCAGGTAGGCTAAACTTTAGACTGTGGTTTCTCACAATGGCCAGCCAACACTCACCCTACTAAGTTTAAATGCTCATATTTCTGGAACGGAAAAAGATACAAGAATGGCTTTTGTATCATTAAAAAGAGAATTGCATGCCTGAAGATTGAAATGTGTACTTTTCTCAGTATGGACAGCAGAGGTCCTTTGTAGATAAAGGGTGACTCGCTCAAATGGAGTTAACAAAGCATGACAACTCGGTGTGAACGATACACTGAAACGGAATTGATTCTTGGTCATTGATTTCGTTAACTTTATCCTATCGAAACCCTGCGTGTGTTGTAGACCTGCATACCATACACGAATAAATAAAAAGTATCGAAACTATGGCGCAGCAATCAATACTCATGCATGCCCATGTTAGGTAAGGCGTCTTTTACACTGTTATGTTCTGCTGGAATGTTCAGTGAAATTCTGATATATTATTGTTTTTTAAAATTTGTGACCCAACTCTCATGAAATGAAGCAAATTTCAGTCACATTTTGCCCATGAGACGAACGCTAAACATTAACGTCTCGTCTCATGGGCAAAATTGGACTGACATTTGCTTCATTTCGTGAGATAATTGGCATGGGCTTCTTACCCGCCCATGGGCTTTTTACCCCGTCTTACCCTATGTTCTCGGGGTTTAGTCACGTCCCCAGCTGGACTGAACTTTTAATCTTCCCTCGTCCTGTCCATTCCATCCTCGCTATAGACTGGGATTTATTTGTCCCAAATGAAAAAGAAAACATGAAAACGCGGCGACAGCCTCTGTAGTAGCTGATGTGGATTTTGTAATTATTCGTTTTGTCTTTCGTTTGTTTGTTTGTGTGTATGTGTGTGTGTGTGTGTGTGTGTGTGTGTGTGTGTGTGTGTGTGTGTGTGTGTGTGTATGTATGTGTGTGTGTGTGTGTGTGTGGATTGTTTTATGCACGCTGTTGAAAAATAAACCAACTGTTGGAATAGTATTCCTTAAACAATGCTCATAGTAAAGTACGAATGTGTTAAAATGACAAACAAATTCTCCCACCTTGTCATCGAGGAATGAACGTCAGTGTTTCGCGAACTATTTGACATCGA
Source organism: Phymorhynchus buccinoides (assembly GCA_017654935.2). Classification (NCBI taxonomy): domain Eukaryota; kingdom Metazoa; phylum Mollusca; class Gastropoda; order Neogastropoda; family Raphitomidae; genus Phymorhynchus; species Phymorhynchus buccinoides. The sequence goes on from CM065694.1 coordinate 23,322,737, forward strand.
AGTATCCACACGTCTTATCGTATGCAGTGTATTTAGTATTGACTCGTGCTGGCTCCAGACGCATTTCAGTGTTGACAGATAATAAGAGATTTCGTTTTCTTGATGGTTTTTTTTTTATGACGTATATCAGGAGAAAAAAAACATCAAGATCTGCGCGGATCTATGAAGTGCCTTCGCCTCTCGCTCCTATTGTGAAGCGTGAGGTATGTTTTGCTCCGTCTGCAAACAATAATAACCCACCGATGCATGGTACGATAAGTCATGATTTGTATCATTTGTTTGCGTGTGCTTTGCATAGGCTGGGGGGGGGGGGGGGGGGGGGGGGGGGTGGGGGGGGGGTCGTATTAAAGCGACGAGAGCGGTGTTTTTTTCTCTCTTGTTGCTTTTTTTAGGACTGACAAAACTGTGTCCGAAAATCGTTCTGACGTTTTATGTTCTCATTAAAGGGGCACCCTGATGGATGAGTTTTTTTGTAAGAAATACGTCCAGATCACCAGGAAAACACCATTTACAGAGATTGCAACACTCACTTTGCTCTGGTTTCCCAGAAATCAAGCCGTCAAATCGGCGATTCCTCC
>CM065694.1:23328314-23330814 GCA_017654935.2 Phymorhynchus buccinoides
TCTCTCTCTCTCTCTCTCTCTCTCTCTCTCTCTCTCTCTCTCTCTCTCTCTCTCTCTCTCTCTCTCTCTCTCTCTGTGTAACCAATCAGTCTTATGCACTATTTGTCCAAAACCAATCAACGTGTTTTGTTTCTATAAAATCACACCATGAAGGCTAAACATAGAATCAAACCAAAACCAATAATGGTTTATCCTTGAAAAATAAAGTTCAAGTTTTCAAGTTCTCTCTCTCTCTCTCTCTCTCTCTCTCTCTCTCTCTCTCTCTCTCTCTCTCTCTCTCTCTCTCTCTCTCTCTCTCTGTGTGTAACCAATCAGTCTTATGCACTATTTGTCCAAAACCAATCAACGTGTTTTGTTTCTATAAAATCACACCATTAAGGCTAAACATAGAATAAAACCAAAACCAAAACACAAAAAAAGTAAAAAAGACAACTATCGTAAAAGACTACGGTTCTCAACCACCAGGATGACATCACTCACCATGACACAAACAATCTCGGTTTCAACAAAAACACACAAACAAACAAACAAACAAACAAACACACAAACGGGAATATGATTATCCGATAACCAGACAATAAAGCTCCTTAAAGACCCACCACGTCACGTGTCAAAATCACGGTTTTTGGCGTGTTTTCCCTCTCATAGCTGGTAAGAAATCTTCCTAGCATAAGAGGGAATTTGACACGTGACGTGGGGGGGGGGGGTCTTTAATGGTCACAATGCTCGTTGCTATTTTGTCGCTCTTTACCCCACGCAAAACGCAGCGAGTCGCGTAAAGTTCTATGTACACGTGAACATTTTTCACCATTTCACCATGGCAGCACAGTTGATTGATTTAATTGAAAGTCTGTTCACAACAATGGTGATATTAGACTAAAATGATTTGCTAAAAAAAGTTTTTAAAAATTCCATTAAATTATGATATAATATACGAGTCACATTATGACTGGCCTATCACTGCGTTGACAATGGGAAAAGAGCGGGGAAAATAGCAACGTATTAGGCTGACCATAACGCATCTTCTTTCCCAATACATTCACAGGTAATGTTGGGTTTTGTTTTCCATGTGGGGGGATTTTGTTTTTGCTCTTATTGGTTTTATTCCTATGTTGTGTGTGTGGTTTATGTATTACTTCTATACTGCAGTCCTATCCATTCATATCGATTGTGCATACACCTGCATGCACACAATTTGATATACACACACAATCGAGGGGTGCCTGCCAGAACGGTCTATCTCAAAAGGAATAAAGAGCACAGATGGGCAGTTCTGGCATTCACCCCTCGACATAATATATGCACATTATTCACATGCACGCAACCACTTTAACCTTTACCGGACTTCTGGGGTCGCCCACGACCCCTTGACACACAAAACATGTTATATCTCTAAAACTATTTAAGCAATCTTCATGAAATGTCATGACTTTGTCACAAACGTAAATGGCTTTAAGTGTGTTAAATTTCATTAATGTGTATAAAATATAAATGACGTAATATGACGCGTAATTTTGATATACCTGTCCGGATGACGGGGGTCTCCCACGACCCCTACTTTAAAGAGCACTGCAGTGCATTGAGTAGGGGTCGTGGGAGACCCCCGCCATCCGGACAGGGATAAACACATGGTGCCTCTTTGACAAGTATGGGTCGTGGGAGACCCCCGCCATCCGGACAGGGATAAACACCTCGGAATTTGCTCTTTGCTGAGTAGGGCACCCGCCATCGTGTCCGTGTAGTCAAAAGCATGATCCGGTAAAGGTTAACATACATAAACTTTTGTTTTCCCGTCTAATATCACGAGAAGTGGATAGACGTTAAATGAAAGACACACACACACACTCCCAACACTACAATGTACATTGTTAGTAATTCTATTTCAATGCCAGAACAGGGTTCCACGGGTGCAACTCCCCAAAATTGAAAAACAAACACCTGAAAGGCAGGGGTCCAGGAACCCATGGCCCTCGGACGATTCGGGGGGTGGGGGGGTGGGGGGGGGGTAAGAGAGAGAGAGAGAGATAACGAGATAGACAGACAGTTAACCCTTTCACCGCCAGCCATATTTCAGCAAAACATTTCCATTACATTTACCTGGGTAGAGAACAAAAAAACATCTGGAGTATTGGAAATTCTTCTGTGACATCTATAAAATAAGGTCTATCCTTACTTCCCAAAACTAAGACAATAGGGTCTTTGGATAATAGACCCCAATTTGATGCCTTTTAGTGACATAGGTGTTACATCACTGTGGTGCTGAAATGCGACTTTGGCTGCGAAAGGGTTAAAATGATAGGCAGAGACAGTTGGAGTCTGATAAGCCTTGTAAAATTACTACATTTCCTTTTGTAAACTTCCAAGATAGAACCACCAAGTTCAAAACGCCCCAAAATCGCTTGTGGTCATTGTGAAGTTCAGTTTCTGGCCAATTTAAAAATACTGAAATCAGTGTACAAATGAAAGAGTAGCACCCGTGGGGTTTGGAGCACACACACAC
>CM065694.1:23335814-23340814 GCA_017654935.2 Phymorhynchus buccinoides
GAAAAAAACATACACGAACGGATTTAGACTCCTTTGCGATCGTAGATCGGCAAAGGACACCCCCAAAAAAACCAAGAAAAAACAAACATAAGCAGAGGCGGAGTATTTGGATCATGTTGTGTGAGATTCGCGTCGCGCTAAATCGTTTCAAAGTTTCAAGCGAACTCTACGAGTATTATTAGGTCTTGAAATTCTTCTTCTTCTTCTTCTTCTTGTCTTCTTCTTCGTTCGCTCAGACAGTTTCCTGTCATATGAGCGTAGATCCATCATGCTGCGGTTATGCGCCTAACTTAGAAATAGTTAGGCCCAGCATGTCCGACTTCGGCTGAAGAATCTTTGTAACAATTTATAGAAAAAAAGGCAGGAGAATGGACCAGTGAGATAGACAGTTAGCAGATGACAGTAAGCAAAGGGAAAAGGCAGAGTCAAAGAGAATGAGGAATTACAGGAAGTTACAAGCACAGAACTTCCAGAAGAGGGGAAACTATTTGTACAAAAGACACCCCCCCCCCGGTATCCCCAGGGTGGGGTGGGTCTTGAAATTCACACAGTGCGGTTTGTTTGCTGTTCAACGCAGGTTTTTTTTCCTTCTCCTTGGTCACCTTCTGTCCTGTCAATGGTTGATTATGTATGGTGTAGGGGGTACGTTATAAGCGTTTGCTTCTTGTCACCCCCATTAACCTCATTATTGTTTAATTATTTATATTGGTATTATTGACTAACATTACTTAAACAAAATTCATACACGTTAATATCTCCTATAACTCATCAGTTAAGAAAGACGCTGTTTATAGTTCTATAAACACTAGGCCTACGTACGTCCATGCCACGCATACTTACAACTATATAACACAACAATAAAGATATCACATTAGTAGGTTTTTTTAAAGCATATCTGTCTAAACATGAACACTCGTCTCATGGGTACAATGTGACTGAAATTTGCTTCATTTCATGAGATAATTGGTATGGGCTTCTTACCCGCCCACGGGCTTTTTACCCCATCTTACCCTATATATATATATATATTTTTTTTTTTTATAACTATCCTTATTAAGTCGCTCCTTTTCTTTCAGCGCCCCTTCTGTCTGGAACACCCTACCATATGAACTTCGTTCTGCTAAATATTTCCAGTCTTTCAAAACCGCTCTTAAAACTCACCTCTTCCGGCAATACCTCTGATTTCTTCCTTGTCCTATTTCCTGCCTTAAAATGATGTCCCCCACATTGTGGGTGGGTGGGTGTGCGCGCGTATGTGGGTGTGGGTGTGGGCGTGTGCGTGCGTGCGTGTTGTGGCTGTGTGCATGTTTGTGATAGTTGATATTGTAGTAGCTTATTTATGATTTATGTATTTATTTAAACAATTGTGAAGCGCCGTGAGCTCAAGAGAGGAAGGGCGCTCTATAAATGTTATTTATTATTATTATTATTATTATTATTATTATTATCAAAATCACCTTATCGGCGCGCGCGTTCTTGCGGGAGCGCCAGACGAACTCGAAGACGGCCACCAGGATGGCGAGGGCCAGGCCCCCCATCAGCACCACGAAGATGCCGCCCACGTTCTCCACGCCCAGGGCGCTGGCCTTGGACCCCTTGACGTCGTCGTCGCGCACGCACGTGGAGCCCGTGTCCTTCCACCACTTCTTGTACAGCAGCTGGATCTTGCCGTTCTCCTGCAGCTCCAGGACGGCCATGGACAGCTTGTCCCGGTAAGGCGAGTCTGTGGGGGGTGGGGATAGATAGAAGAAGCATGGGTGCAACTCCCTCAAAAATGCAACAAACAATGGAAGGCAGGGGTCCAGGGGTCCAGGGACCCTTGCGAAACATGCGCATCTTCTCCTCCCCAAAACACATCCACAGCACTACAGGTTACATTGCTATTAACTCTATTTCAATGCCAGACCAGGGTTCCATGGATCATGGAAGAAGCATGGGTTCAACTCCCCCAACAATGAAAAACAAATGAAAGGCAGGGGTCCAGGGACCCGTGCGAAACATGCGCATCTCCTCCCCCCAAAAAAGCATTCACAGCACTACAAGTTACATTGCTACTAACTCTATTTCAATGCCAGAACAGGGTTTCATGGGTCATGGAAGAAGCATGGGTTCAACTCCCCCAAATGAAAACAAACTCTGAAAGGCAGGGGTCCAGGGACCCGTGTGGAACATGCGTATCTTCTTCCCCCAAAAAAACCATTCGCAGCACTACAAGTTACATTACTATTAACTCTATTTCAATGCCAGAACAGGGTTCCATGGGTGCAACTCCCCCAAATGAGAAGAGAAAAAAACCTGAAAGGCAGGGGTCCAGGAACCCATGGTCCCGGCAGAGTTATAGGGGCACAGCCCCGTCGAACGATTCAGGGGGGCAACTTAAGATGGATATATAACGAGACAGACAGAGGGATAGAAGAATCATGGATGCAACTCTCCAAAATGAAAAAAAACCCTGAAAGGCAGGGGTCCAGGAACCCATGGCCCCGGCAAGGTACAGGGGCAGAGCCCCGTCGGACGACTCAGGGGGGTGGTGGGGGGGGGGTTGAACTTAAGAGAGAGATATAACGAGACAGACAGACAGACAGCTAAAACGATAGACAGAGACAGTTAGTGTTTGATAAGCCTTGTAAAAAGTATTACGCTGCCTTTCTAAACTTCCAAGATAGAACCAACCACGTTCAAAACGCCCCAAATCGCTTGTGGTCAAATTTTCTTCTTTTTTTATGAATAAAAAACCCATGAAGTTCAGCTTCTGGTCACATTTTAAAAAAATACTGAAATCAGTGTAAAACTGAAAGAGTAGCACCCACGAAGAAGGGGAATTGAAGTCCAAAACACGGGATCATTGTAAAGAGTGTTGCGCGCAAGCTGGTGCAGAAAGAGACAGTGGGATCAACGTGCGCGCATCCGCTCTGTGACCGACAATGCACTTTGATGTATTCACAACAACAACAAAACACGTTCGTACGGATAACCATCCACACTCCGTAAGCAACAATCTGGAAGTAAGAAATTCGAGTTGCTCCCACCAGGAGAGCGCGTCGCTCTAGAACAGCGCCACCCATTCGTTGCATGCTACGTGAGTTCCGTGTTATCCATCTCACCGACACAGCACGGCCTACTCCGACCGAGTGGAAGCTCAGTTTAACGTCGAGTATCGGCTTTCGCCATGTACGACGGGCTGAACAAACCAACCATGGTATAAACAAAAATTGATGGTCCTGAATCACTGTCTTAGCCAAAAGGCCGAGAAGTGATCAGGATTTTGACCATTAACTCCGATCGAATAGTTGAATGGTTTTTTAATGTGCGCGCAAGATCTTATTATGCACGTGTTCGCACACGGAACCTCGGTTTTAAGTCTCATCCAAAAGACTAAAACAATCATGTTACTTGAGACATTTAGTTATTTATTCTTTTTTTTATGATGATGAGGGGGAGGATGTTGATGATGATGATGATGATGAAGTTCATGATGATGATGATGATGATGAAGTTAATGATGGTGATGATGATGATGATGATTATGATAAAGATGACGACGATGATGATGACTATGATGAAACAAATGATGATGATAACAAAGACGACGACGACGACGACGACGTTCACAATAACGATGACCACCACAATAACGACAACGACGATGACGACGATAATGACAATGACGACAATCGACAACGACGAAGACGACGACGATAATACTAACAGTAACCCCCCCAGACTCACTCATGGGCGTGCCGATGCCGTAGCCTTTGGAGTCGAGGAGCCCTCCGACCTGCATGAGGTCGCACTTCCTCTGGACCTGGTAGTCGATCATGGTGTTCTCCATGAAGAAGGCGTAGTGGCCGCCCAGCACGCGCTCGATGCCCTCGTCGATGGAGCCCATCATGTCCTGGGGGTTGTCCTTCATGTGGGAGTACAGGCGCTGGTTCACGGGGATGCGCGAATCCTAGCACGGGCAGAGAGAGCGTGAGAGCCAACATAATGTACAACAACACGAGCGAAGGTGGACGTAGTCTTCTTGTTCTTCTTCTTCTTCTTCTTCTTCTTCTTCTTCTTCTTCTTCTTCTCCTTCTTCTTCTTCTTGGTTCTTCTTTCTTCTTCTTCTTCTTCTTCTTCTTATTCTTCTTCTTCTTCTTCTTGTTCTTCTTGTCTTCTCTTCTTCTGTTCTTGTTTCTTCTTCTTCTTCTTCTTCTTCTTCTTCTTCTTCTTCTTCTTCTTCTTCTTCTTCTTCTTCTTCTTCTTCTTCTTCTTCTTCTTCTTCTTCTTCTTCTTCTTCTTCTTCTTCTTCCAAAACGCACATTACATAAATATGAAGCAAAACTAACGGCAACAGGGTGGCCCGCCTCTGGTTGCGACGCGCTCTTCAGGTGGGAGCAACCCGAATTTCACAGAGACGCCTCTGTGACTACCATGTACCTAACCTAACTAACTAACAGCAAGCTTGAAGCTTATACTGTGCCAACGTCCCAAACATGAATTTCTGAACGGCGGCTGGTAAGTACAAAACTAGACATCTGATTTAAACATTATCAGAAGAAATAAAGACAGGAACATTTCAAATCCTTTGTGAAGCATACATAAGGAAACCAACAAAAACATAAGAAAAAAGATAAATCCAAACTTTGTGATATACACAAAACACACAAAACACATAAAATAAATAATAAAATGTATGAACAAAAATAAAAATAAATCCCATTCAGAATATTCTTCTTTTTCAGAACATTCTTCTTCTTCTTCGATCGATCAGACAGTTTCCTGTCAATTTATGAGCGCATATGCGTCATGCTGCCGTTATGCGCCTAACTAAAAAATAGTTAGGCCGGCTTCGGCTGGAGGAAATCTTTTTGAAAGTGTTTCTTGGAGAGAGAAAAAGGCAGGAGAATGGACCGGTAAGGAAGAAAGATGACAGTGAGCAAAGGGAAAAGGCAGAGTCAAAGAGAGTGACAGATTAGATGAAGCTACAAGCACAGAACTTCCAGAAGGTGGGGGAA
>CM065694.1:23350814-23355814 GCA_017654935.2 Phymorhynchus buccinoides
GGCGCTGCACTATAACAGCAACGTACTCTCCAAGTGGCAGCAGCCCGAATTTTACGGAGACGAGTCCGCTGTGGCTTAAATAAAATTTAATAAAATCAAAATAAAACCGCCAAAGCTATGGCTCCCCCCCACCTGCGTGCGCATCTCGACCCTTCCAACGGAAGTGTCGCCATCTTAGTCCTTATTTGTGTGTAAACAAAGTGAAAATGTTATCTAAATGTGTAAAGAAAACATCCAGATGTTATAAATACAGTTTAAATAAGTTTCGAATTGGAACAGCCAAATACGCAGCATCGATCTGGCATTTAAAAAAAAAAGTTACTGACTAAGATGGCGGTCTCCCATAATATGGCGCTCCTTGTGGCCGGATATGACGACACGTGGGTATCAGCCATATTTAAGACACCCACCCCAACCCCCTCATGTCACGTACGGCTCTCGATTTCAATGTATGGTTATTTCAGTTTCATGACAATTAGAAACAATCCTAGGCTGATCCCTTTCCCCAAGAATGGTAAAATATTGCCTATCAGTGACTTTGTTCAATACGAACATATGATGGAGAGTGTCTTCTTCTTCTTCTTCTTCTTCTGCGTTCCCAAGCCATACGGCCTAAATGGGTAAGGTATGTAGGCCTATGTGTCCGCTTTTCAGTTTTCACTGGTCTCCCCGCTGCATTCAGTCGTCCCATTCCGATTTCGGAGTAGTCTAAATAACGAGAAAATTATTTGGAAGAATTATACAAAAAAGCAGGAGAATGGGCCAATAAGTCAGAAAAAAATAGTAAGATAATAATAAAGAAGAGGCAGCCAAAGATAGTGATGGATTGGAGGAAGCTGCTAAAGTTTTTGAAAAGCAGGAGACTGGGCCAATAAGTCAGAAAAAATAGTAATATGATAATAAAGAAGAGGCAACCAAAGAGAGTGATAGATTGGCAGAAGTTGCAAGCTAGCACATATTAACCTTCAGAAGATGGGGGGACTGTTTGTACTGAAATACCCCCCTGGTACCCCCACGAGGGGTGTGTGTGTGTGTGGGTAAACACCCTTTGCTATACATCTATCCATAAAGCTGCTCCATCGTACCTCTGCGACAATATTTCCATATTTATACTCCAGCTCGCATTTTATGTTCAGTTTCTGACCCGCTTTCTGTCCCGATCCCTAGGTATAAGCTTTCAGTTGTTGGTCGGCCGCTCTTTTGCTGTCTTAGGACCGACATATTGGAACAAAATTCTTCTTTCCCTCCGTCAGCGACCGACCCTCAAAGCTAACCACAAAATCCACCTGTTCCCCTCCGTTATTGAGGCTCCACTCTCTTTCTCTTCTCTCTCTCTTGCCTTTAGGTCTGTTTCTGCTGTATACCATTTATGTCAAACGTGTGTGTTCGTTTTTGTATTGCGTTTTTGTTTGAATGCGTTCTGAATGTTCAACGTGTGTGTGGTGTGTGTGTGCGTGTGCGCGCGCGGCGCGCGCGTGTGTGTGTGTGTTGTGTGTGTGTGTGTGTGTGTGTGGTGTGTGTGTGTGTGGTGTGTGTGTGTGTGTGTGTGCGTGTGCGTGCGTGTGTGCTTGTGCGTGTGCGTTTTCGCTTTGATTTGATTTATATCAAGATTCCGCGCCGTATAAATACTGTATGTTGTGGGGTGTCAAACTTACAGCCTATCCACCCGGGGTGGAAGGACTCACCTTGCTGCATGAGGGTGCCCACGGTGAACCAGAAGCTGTTGCTGAAGGTTGAACGTGTTCTCCACCTCGTCTCGTTTCCGGGTTGCAGGGGTGGGGGTGTACGCATTCGTACGGGCTGACGCTACAGAGAGAGAGAGGGAAGATAGCGAGAGAGAGAGAGAGAGAAAGGAAAATGAATGGAAGAAAGAAAAGACCGACTGGCGTTGTGTTGACTGTGGAAAGAGAACAGGCCACACGCGGGCAGACAGACAGATTACACACTGTGACATTATATTTTAGCTATGTTAGCAATCTTAACCTATGCCTTACAAGCCTTTGCTTAGGTTTCATGGCAATAAACCAATGTTCAATGTTCACACAAACACAGACAAACACACACATACATATTCACTCAATCACAACACATTTGACACAAACAAACACCACACACACACACACACACACACACACACACGCACACACACACGCGCGCACATGCGCACACGCACACGCACACACACACGTGCACCACACACACACACAACACACACACACACACCACACGCAGGGGGGGTTGGGGGGTGAGGAGGGGGGGGCTGGGGGGGGGGGGACCTGGGCACTATACCACGTAACCGGATCGGTCACTGCGCCGAGATGAAGATGCTGATCAGTTTTAAGGCATAATGCTAACAAAACTACACTAGACAATAGAAAGGAAGGTTATATAAAGCGTGGGGAAAAAAACACCTCCCCACTGACCGCGACAAGATGAAGACGATGATCAGTGTTAAGATATGATGTTAACAGAATTATAAAGACTGGGCAAAACAAGGCATGAACAAGTCACCACTGCCCGCGCTAAGATGAAAATGATGATCTGTATTTAAGATTATAACGCTAACAGAACTACAATAGACAATACAAGTCAGAGTTAGAAAGCATAGAAAATGTCACTACTGACCGCGCCCAGATGAAGATAGTGATCAGTGTTAAGACATAACGCTAGCAGAACTACAACAGACAATGCAATCAAAGCACGGTTAGAAAAGCATGGAAAACATTCACCACTCAAGATGATGATCGGCGCAAATATATAATACTAACAGAACTAGAATGAATAGACAAAACCAAAGCAAGATTAAAAAGCATGGACAACAGTCACCACTCAAGACGGTGATCAGCGCAAAGATATAATGCTAACAGAACTATAATGAATAGACAAAACCAAAGCAAGGTTAGGAAGCATGGAAAACAGTCACCACTCAAGATGATGATCGGCGCAAAGATATGCTAGCAGAACTATAATGAATAGACAAAACCAAAGCAATGTTAGAAAACATGGATAACAGTCAAAACTCAATGTGATGATCAGCGCAATGATACAATGCTAGCAGAACTATGATGAATGGACAAAACCGAAGCAAGGTTAGAAAGCTCGGAGAAAAAAACCACACGTCCCCACTGACCGCGCCAGGATGAAGATGGTGAAGCTGACCAGCAGGTAGGCCCCGATGACGTACAGCCAGATATCCACGGCCAGAGGGTTGAGGAAGGAGAAGAGGCCCGGCTTCTCCCGGCGAGGCCTCTTGAACAGGATGGAGATGCCCAGGTTGAGGAAGGGCTTGGTGAAGTCGATCACCTTCTCCCGGTTGTAGTTGATGGTCAGAGGGGCCACGGCCAGGTCCGCTCTCTGTAATACAACACACACTGCTCTATTTTAAAGGTGAACCCTGACGGATGACGGTTTTTGTTGTTGTTGCAAGAAACCACGTGGAGAACCCCAGAAAGACAGCCTTTTTCAAGGATTGGAACACTCACTCACTTTGCTCTGGTTTCCTAGAAATGAAACCGTCAAAACGGCGGTTCCTCCTTGGCGGAGATGCCGGAGAGAGAAGCCATTTTGGACGGGGTGGGTGGAGGCCACTCGAGTGGTTGTAGCTTTTTATTCTTTGTAGTGCAGTAAACAAAATAAATGGAGCTATTTCCTTTGTTGTGAGCGAAACTCTTGTGTTGTTGACATTTGGTGAAAACGATTTGGTCTAAACTCAGAAAACGTAGAAAAGAGAAGACACAGCTCTTATTTACTATTGGCCCTTTCTACAGGCTAATGTCACAACCCAGTGATTGAAAGCCATTTGAGTACAGGGCCATCATTATAATTATACTGACCCCATCGATGACCTCTCGCACCATGCCGTCCCACTCCCCGCTGTCCCTCTCAGCGCCGTAGTTGCCGTCCGGCACGAGGTCGATGCGGTAGTCGAAGCCCACCATGGCGGCCAGCTCGTTCAGGAGGTCGATGATGAACCCCTCGAAGGGCTCTGCGGATGTCGGGTTCTCCTTGTCCATCAGGAACGGCTTTTCCTGCGTCACAGGTTAGTGCTGGTACTCCCAAGTGTGTTTGTGATTTGTTTGTTTCTCTCTCTCTCTCTCTCTCTCTCTCTCTCTCTCTCTCTCTCTCTCTCTCTCTCTCTCTCTCTCTCTCTCTCTCTCTCTCTCTCTCTCTCTCTCTCTCTCTCTCTCTCTCTCTCTTCCCCCGCGTGGAATACCGGAGAAAGGTGGCAGAGTGGTTAATTAAGATGTAAGATTAAGATTAAAATTATAGCCCCGTGGACAACTAAAGTCATGTCAGGGCTGTCACCACGTTAAATCGTACCACGTATCAAAAAGGGATAAAAACATAAGGTAAAAACAAAATCAATGTTTTTTTTGTTCAAAAACTTTTTTTGGGAAAAACACATTAATCAATCACAAACTTAGCAAGTGGATAAGACGTTCGCCTGCCACATGTAATGCGTGACTGCAACGCGAGTGAGTCACCCGGGTTTGAATCCCGCTGGCCTGGTCCTTATTTTTTTTTAGTTTGACAGGGAAATCGAACTGAACGTCCAGTCCTTCGGATGGGGACTTAAAGCTAGTCTGACCCGTGCGCTTTACGGCACGTAACAATCCCACGGCAGTTGAAAGTCGGTAAGAGCAGGGATAAATCCCGCTGCCTGGTATGGCCAAATTGATAGCTAGGTTTTCCAAGTGTGCCCCCCTCCTCCCTGTGCCCCCCCCCCCCCCCCCCACAAAACATGGGTAGGCGCTGCACTTGCGGCGACGCGCTCTCCGGATGAGAGCAGCCCGAATTTCACAGACATAAGTCTCTGTGACTAGAATATACCAAATACCAAATATTAGGATGGGGGTGGGGTGGGGGGATCTTCCATTGCAATGTCATAATACGAAATCACAATCGATCACGAATCCCGTAGTAGTCAGGTTGACCGTAGGGGTGCCTCTGAAGATTTCTCAACTAGCCTCTTCCACTCCTCCTGGTTCTCGGCTTTTCTT